>JAZKJV010007725.1:0-687410 GCA_037367405.1 Ottelia alismoides | reverse complement strand
TCGACTGCGATGACAATTCTAAGTGCTAATTCAGCACTATAAAAGGGCCGATTTTGCGGTTCGTCCAAATGGCGTCGTTGATGGGGACACGACTCATTTCTTGTATTTTTGGATTTTGTTTATTTAATTTAGTGTTTCTTTTATATAGGTCAATTTGTCAATTTGTCTTGCATTGTAAAATTTTCTTCTCTATCGATCTCTAACCATTGTTTTTGAGGCAGGGCCCTTGATGATTCAAGGAGGTGAGGAGCTGGCGCTTCCCGCTGCAAAGAGCTGCAGTAACATACGTGGAGCAAATAGAAAAGAAAGAAAAAATGTCTAGCATTTCTATTTTTGCATGTCATGTTAACTTGTAATAATTCGTCTTTTACAGCGGTCTTCGATCGAAGATTTCGCAAGGTATAATCGAACGATCGTGGTTGTGTGGGGATCGTCCCCACTTGAGTGTCGACCTAGGACCAGGCACGCGGCTCTTCGAGCTTAGTTTAAAATTCTCATTATCTTGTGCTTGCTCGTAGGTAGGACACACTAGTAATCAAAGACGCACTTAACCTCGCTTCACTTAGTCAAAATCAATAGACATTTTTCCCGCTAATAGAAGTATGTTAGGTATGGTTTTTATCGACTTGCATACATATTATGTTGGTTTTTCAAACAGCCCCAAAATTTTTACGTATTTTTGCCAAGTCACTGCAGGATTTCTCGCTTAGCTTAGATCATGGTTTTATCGAATACGTGGCTTTTTCTCGATTTCTCTTTCCTAGCTTGATCACCTAGGATTAATGGAAAATGGGAATGAACGGTAGACGATGATTGATTGATTTTGTGCTAACCTTAATTCAGCGACAACATTAAAAATAACTGGTACTATTAATTGCAAGTCAACCAAAAATGGAACAAAATTGGGTTTTGGGAGAGCAACACCCTCGTTTACGCATTGATTTTCACTTAACATTTTTTTTCTCCGCGTAAACATCAAATGTTTTATCACCAATAAAACCGACAAGATAATAAACCAACCTCGGTTGGTTTCATGTGTGAGTTGGTGAAATTGAGGGTCTTGCTTGCTTGATTGAGTCATGTTTGCTTCGATACACTCCCCAGAGCCTTAGTCACTCCATTCATCTCCGTAGATTCATCCGCTCACTTGTAAATCCATCCTTCGTCTTCCGTTCACCTTAGGTCCTCCCAAACATCAAAATTCCATCTTTATACTTAGGCTAATCTCAGCCTAAGTATAGGGGGACCCGAGTCCCAGTGATTTCCTCTACTCTCTTTTCCTTGCCTTTATACTTAGGTTATTTCTAACCTAAGTATAGGGGGGAGCCCCTCTTAGTTCCCGTATATTCCTTTATATTTAAATGGACCTATGGAATTGTACCATTTAAGTGCTATGAGGACATAGCAAAGTTTAAGTATAGGGGGTATACCGTATAGACAGTATACTTACTGTAGCTATAAACTGAAAATTTTGAAAAATTTAAAACTTTTGGCTAAAGTAAAATCCTTTGAACTAAGAGGACTCAAATGATTTTCACGGCTTTTCTATACTATGTTACATTATTTTGATGAAAATATTTTCGAAAATGATTTGAAAAATGAGTTTCCTTGTTTTGAAAAATCTTTTGAAAATGTTTTGAAAACTTTTTATTTGTGTGACATGGTTTTAAAAATCTTTTTCAAGGAAAGTTGAGTCTAACTTGTGTTTTAACCTTTTAATTAAAATCCAAAAAAATAAGAAAAACCCAAAAAATCCTTTAGGGGTCGTTAGTGACTACTAAGCCCAATTAAGTAGCCGTGTTTAGTGAAGGTTCGCCCTTAGCAGATTGGATGGTTTAGAGGACATCGCGTAAGGCCCCGTCCTCAAGCAACGGGCTTCGGCCTGTACTTACATCCATACTAGCTGAATTGCAGATGCTCAATGAGTTTAGGCAGTCCTAATATCTCTTGAAGTCTAATAAAAATTAAATAAAAAAAGTTTTATTTTTGAATGAAGGAGTTGGATTAATCCTCTACTTTTACACTTCCACCCAGGATCTGAAATGATCAAGGAGACTTAGTTTATGAGGTCTTTGAGATTTTAGGTTAACCATCCTTAGCCATCAGGGTCATCGACTTAATCATCTACATTTCCCTAGATTTCTAGGTTTGCATGCTATATTCCATGCTTAGTCTTAGACAAAAAGAATATGATCAGCACATTACATGCACGACTGCGGTTTCGATGAGATGAGTTGATTTTTCACCTGAGGGATTGGGATGAGGAATTCGAGTTTGAATTTGATCTACTGATACTCGAGGATGGGATAAAATCTTTGGAGGCTTCATGAAACCTGAGTGTCAGCAAATCTTTAGCCAGTATGAGAACATGGTTCTTGTACTATCTCTTGACATTTACCTATGTGCCAGGGTGTGATAAAATAAAAAAAGTGTTGATCAGTGTGCGCCAACTCTTGGTAAAAGCAGTGGAGCTAGCCAAAAATACTACAAAGCAATGAAATGTCAAAGAAAAGCTCTCATTCCACAAAGTCAATTATTAAAAGAGCTTCCACCAAAGGCGAGCGCTCCCAAACTTTTCAAAGTGTCCACTTGGACCACCGCTATTAGGACCAGGAGTCGGGCTTGCACCAAAAAAGGGCTCTGCATCGTAAATGCTACAAGTCTGGGTGTCAAAGGTACGATAGGTACTCAAAAGAGACACACCCCGGTGTATTCCCAGGAAAACAAGTGCAGACGGCTCCAACTTCTCTTGACAGACACACTGATCAACACCAAAAAAATGTGTGTGTTGCGTAAAAGGCACTAAAGAGAATCCTTGTTCCAATGAGAGGGAGAGAAGAAATAACACAATCCCATACCCTCCATTACTGGCCTTCCATCTACATTTTCTAAGTCTGACAACTAAAGAGATGGTGGACTGGATGCAAGATTTGATTTACTCCCTAGTGTTGAGGATTGGGTCCTTAGGAGATTTTCTTGGACCAAGACTTTGGGTGAAGATTTGACTCTACTCTCAGAATTGCACTCAAACACTAAATTTCATATCCTTTAGATTATATGTACATCAGAGAGAGTCTAGAGAACTAGAGGAATTGGGTGCCTCTTGATTAAGGTTGGGTTGAACTCTAGAATTTTGGACCTCTAAAGTTGAGTGGACTTGAACAGATTGGATCCTGTACTCACATGCACAAGGGGGTTAATCCAGCTTATTCATTTTTCTTTGATGCTCGAGGACGAGCATAGTTTAAGTATAGGGGGTGATGAAACCCAATTTCATCACCTTAATTCCGCATTATTAACCCCCTTGCTTATTAATATGTCAATAAAATCCAGATAATGTCCTGTAATTATCAGAGTCTCTAATAAACTAAAAATCACAAAAAAATGGCAAAACTAAAATCTGTGGTATTTTTAGCCTTAAAAATACCATAAAAATATTTTGTAGCTTCATTTGATCTCATCTCCAGTTTTGGTCAACATGAAACTTGTAGATCTCATCGAGATCTACAACTTTCATGTTTTGAGTTTTCTCGAATTCGGCCATCTTGACCTTCATATTTCAAATTCTTGTCCCGAATAATCTGATTGGGCCATGTGGCCCGTTCTGGGTGAGCCATGTGGCCCGCCCGCCTTGCACCATCCATCGCACCACTGGGCCGTTGGATCTCATCTTTGATCCAACGGCTCTGCCATGCCCACGCATACCTCTTATTTCCACCATTCGATCTCCAATCAGGCCTTGATCGCAGCCATCCGCGGGTGCTGTAGTCATAACTCGCCACGTGGCGCATTATGCGCCATTGATCAACGCTCGTGATGTCTTGATCTCCACCGTCCATGATCGCTTCAATCTCAACCATCAGATCATACCCTTGAGTGCATCACAGCCGACCGTCGCCGCCTTTTCCTTTGTGCGCCACATTGTAGTTTAAGAACCACCCGATCTCCTCCATCTCAACCCTTCACTTCATCCATATTCTCAACCCTACGATCATTATCTAGAATCAATCACCGAAAGAAAGGTCGTGTTTCAACCGAGGGTGGGTGTGTACTTACAGACTCTACGAGTTGCAAGTGAATGGGTGCGTGGCGAACGGAACAAGGACCGCCTGCCAGCGCGATGTCTGCATCTCGACACGTGGCGCATTCAGCGCCCTCGATCGCTTCGCCTCAGATCTTATCAGAACTGCTATCTGGCGCTTTGATCTGGGTCGTTGGATCACAAGATCCAACGGCCACGACTCCGTCTTCTACCTCCGGCCTCCCTCTTTCCCACGATTCTCCATCTTGCAAACCCACTTCGTCCTTCCTATTATACTGCCATCTCCAGCCATCACCTCCACTACCTGAAGGCCCCACGACCATCACCAGTCACCCCTTATCCTCGCTGGCACGTCCACCCTCCATGATCTCCACCCAGTCGCTCCACACTTCCCTCGAAACCCACGACCTCACTTCACAGTACCGCCGACTCCCATCTTCAAATACCCCACATCCCCCTCCGTCAACACTTGTCCGCCTTTACGTAGGGGCATGGCCCAGCCCTCCGCCACCTACCGGTGACAGGGGAGGTGGCTGGATCGAGCGAAGACGACCAATGCCCCCGGTGAGACCCTCCGCCGTTCATGGCGGAGTCGCGACGCCTAGAGCCCGCTCGAGCTCGCTGGGATGGCCGTCCAGCACGTGCGAAGACCCGGGCATCTTCCCCGATGTCCAGCCCAGGACAATACCTCCGCCATCTCTCAGGTAAGCCTCCTTCTTCTTCTTCTCTTGTATTTTTCTTTAATTTCTCCTAATTATCTAGGCCGTTCTCCTCCTTCTCGACCCTCGTCACTTACTCCCCAAGATCCGACTCACACTCCCCCTTCACACGCACTCCTCAGGATGTCATTCTCTTCTTCCATACCCCAGACCACCTCCGATCCCTCTCCTCTGCCACCCACGGCGGAGGAGCACCGAGCTCCCGTCTTCTTTACACACCAGAGCTCCCACTCCACTCCACTTCGCACGCACAGATAATTTGCTTGCTTCGGCTATGTGCTACTAACCACGCAGGTCCTCGAAGCTCGCAACCACTGGAGCTCCGTCGGAGCCGACTTCATCAACCTTACAGTTGTCATCCGAGCTCTGATGACTGAAGCCAGGAGCTCCAGCACCTTCCCCGAGCTCCCCTCTTTCTCGACGAACGTTTATGGAGCTTCGGGGAGGTCCAAGTCGACCGAGAACGAGAGGCGGAGGAGAGGCCCCGTCGTTGGAGACCTGAACTCGCCGCCAGCTGCGGATGGTGGAGGAAAAGCAGTTGCCATTGGATATCCCTCTCCCGGGGATCATCCAACGGTCCAGGAATGCCCACGTCGCCATCAGCGCTTCTTCCATGTACTGTTGGATCCTCGAGATCCAACGGTTCCCGTTCAGCCACGTCGTCTTCAGTTACCAGCACAGACACCGTCGGATTCGCTAGATCTGACGGGCATCCATTGGCCACGTGTCAGTCGCAGATGATCTCCAAGCCGTAGTATCAGAAGCTAAGGCTTGGGGAATCCGAGCCTCTCCCGAGCCTATGCCGAACCTGCATGGAGCTTCAAACGTCCGAGCCTAGCCGAACCTACCCCAGGCCTCTTCCGAGCCTCAGATTGATCCGGGCCTAGAGATAGCATGTGCACAACACGTGCCATCTGGGCTAATTGCAGGAAGCCCCTGCCGACTTCTCCATATTACATTCAGGTCCAGATCACGTGCAGACGTTGTGCGCAGGGGGTAATTTGCATTAAAACCCTCGCAGGTTTTAAAAATTGCAAAAAATGCCCCTATGTGTGTGGGTAATTTACATGGAAGGTCCCGATCTTTTTTATAATTACATTTTAGTCCCTCCTAGGGACCTGTTTGTAATTTTGTTTTCATGTTTTCTTTGAGTTATGCCCTTGCTTTCTTTCTTGCATATCTTGAGCTTCGTATGTCCGATTGAGTTGATTTCAGTCTCATTTTAAAGCTTGTTTGACGTACTTTTTAATGGCATATTTTTCTCCTATTTTGACGCTGTGATCTCAATGTATTTCTTTGAACAATTCAAGTGTCTTTTATGCCTTATTGACAAACCTTACAGTATATGTCAAATGAGTTATTGCTTGATTTAAGTCGGAAATTAACTAATGGTTTAAGTCGCTCATGATTTTTAATCAAGGACCTGTTTGCTTTGCATTTTCATAGCATTGATATGCATGATTAAAATAAAATTAAAAAAATGCATGTCTACTTTTGTTTCAATGCATTATTGTGTCTTCTTGCGTACTTTGACCTATAGATCTCTAACTCAACACTTAGTTAAATAGATAAAAATCTAGATAATGCGAGAGAGGCTCGTGTCCCTAAGTTCGACCTTGGTTTCTTGCCAAGTAAAATAAATTGAACCATCTGATTCTTATTGAATTATCAATCAGATGGTCTTTGATGAGACCCATTTCGGCCCGACTGCGATGACAATTCCAAGTGCTAATTCATCACTATAAAAGGGCTGATTTTGCGATTCGTCAGTGAACGGAACTCTATTTTCATCTTTTAGAGAGATGAATCACATATTCATCATCCTCCCATACTTAAATCATGCTCGTCTCTGAGCAACTAAAACGAAATGTAAAGGTAAAATGATATTGGGTTTCATACCAAGGTCATGTACAAAAGGTGAAAATGGAGCTCGAATCGACCTTTGGATTAATAATGAGTCAAAACTTCATATGAGAATTAGGATTTTGAGAACAATCATCTCCAAGTTGTACAAATCATCATCCAGACCTAACTCGAAAGTCATCTTAGATCAACCCCCTCCCCAAGCATCCCACATGAACAGTGAATAACTGTCTCTAATGTGTGAAGGGTGTTAGCTCTTCCTATATAAGATGCCTGACTACCATGCACTCTATTCCTCTAGTAACTCATCCTCGGAAAGTGAGGTATTTCCTTCTAAGTTCAGGAACATGTCAGTTCACAATGAGTGGAGAGAGAAGTCTAGAAGAAGGGGAAAAGAAGTAGAGAGCGACCAATGTAGTCAACTCTCATGTGAAGCTTGGTCGATGTAGCCAAGTCTCCACCAGGTCTGCAGACTATCTGAAGCTTGGACCATTGTGGTCAAATATTATTCTTTTTGATATTTGCTTCTTTCCTATAGGAGTTTTGATTGCTCTGCATTGATCTTTTATGCCCCGACGGATATAGAATCCTTTATTCTAGCCATGTTTTGGGGTTTTAGAAAGAATTGTGCTAGCAGTCTATCCCTCATCCAAAAATTTATTTCAACCCAATACTCTGCTCTTTAGATGTGTACGCTACCAAAGAAAAAGACACATGGTCTTCCAACACTATATCTGAGTTGAGCTAAGAGCACGGTGCAGAGTACAGACTAATTCCTTATCCAAGAGTCTACTCAGAATGAGGCGACCAAGTTAGACACTAAGAGTAAAAGTCTAGACACTACCTTGTAACCTAGAGAATTAAGTCTATGTCCTAAAGTTTCTAAAATCCTACTTCTCAATGAAGTTCCTCTGAAATTTAAGTAGTTAAGGTGATCTCAAGTCCATTCTCGATTTTTACTCATAACTCGATTTAGAACCCGCTGGATTTCCACTTGGTATATATGATCTGCTCATGAAATGCACAAATGTAATGCAATGCACATGAATGAAGTGAAGATTTTTGATTGAAAAACTTTTTTAATGCAAGAATGAATGAAGCCATTTTTATTAGAAGAAGATTTTTTCCCTTTTTATTAGATTTTTTGTTTTTGTTTTTTTAAAGTTAGAATATTAGAGTGACATAATGGTTGGTCCAAACCCATATGGCTAGTTGCCTCTACTTTTAGCCAGTATGGGTATAAGTAAAGACCGTAGAATGGCTACTTGTATTAATTCAGGATGATACCTTACGCATTGTCCTTTAACCATCCAATCTACTAAAGGAGATCGTAGTTCCCTCAATGAAAAGTAGCTAGTCATTTTTAAATTCAGTTTCAAAATAGTCACTAAAAGAATTTGTTATACCCACAATTTTTACAAAAGTTTTCAAAACAAGTATTATATACACACAAAAAATTATATAGTATACATAATATACACAACTTATACCCATACCCAATTTATGATTTAAAAATAGTTAAAGTACGAGCTATGGATAAATTATATCGAATACACACACACACACATACTTATCTTGTAAGGGTCCTACACCGTCTTCATCAAAGGTTGGCATTTGTGAAGGTGTCAGCATGTAGTAAATGGGTTGTGTTTCTCTAGCATCCAAGCCTTGCCTCAATGGTGCCCACGATGTTGGCATGTCATCACGTGGTCGCTCAATAGCTGGTGTGACGAACTGGCTCTCCAATTCCGTGGATGCAAGATCTTCATCTTCCCCCACGACTTCCTCATCGTCCACAGGTACGGCTGGTGGTTTACACGCTCTTCCCCGACCTCTTCCTCTCCCTTTAGCCCTTCCTCGTCTAGCCTCTACCGAAGCCTGGTCAGCATGCTCCTCATGTATCGTGAGTGCATCTGCAAATTGGAATGCCAACCATTGCTCCATTTCTTCTTTTGCTTGTACCACAATCTCCTGACATTCCTCATGTCCGGTATCGTATATGTGTCCCCACCTGGCGAGCTGCATCCAAAAGAAAAATACATATCGGTTATTTTTAAGGATACTTCTTGAAGCAAATTACAACAAAGTTGATCAGTGTATTTACGTTGCTTGCCAAAGTTGCTCCTAACTGACCAACAAATCTTCTCGTAATCAACCTATACCAATTCACGTAGACTGGAGTTACGAAGGTCCCATTAGATTGGTCGAGAGAAACTGATGACTCGAAAGTCCCACGATCAGGTTAAGGTATGAAAAATCATGGTCGTTGCGACCCGAACCGCGAGGCTAAGTCAACAAGAAAAAGAAATACCACCAATCAGAATAAATCAAGCAAATCAGGAAAATAGTGGTCTCGCTATTTTATTTTACCTGGTATAGCTACCAGGGTCGAACACAAGGAGCACAGAATGCGATGGCTACGAAGTAGTCGGGAATCAAGAATAAAAAGGAATAAAATAATTTTTGATGGATTTTTATATTTTTAAAATCTTTTTTGTGATTTTTAATTTAAGAAAAAAGATAAAGGAAATCGAAAATGCACAAACTAACCATTATTTAACACATAAAAATAGACCAGAAAATTAAAATAAAAATATTTTTGGTTTTTGCAAATATTCAAGTATTTTTTATTTTTCTTCTATTTTTCTGATTTTTTGTTAATTTTATAAAAATGAAATAAGGCGAAAAATGCAAGCTACTGTGCAGCCAGAATCTAAAGGCTATTTAAAAATATCAAAATAGCATATAAAATTTAAGCAACAATTTTATGACGAAGAAAAATAAAATCCTAACCATAGAATAAGAAATTGCATTTTTTTTGAATTTTTAGGAATTTTTATGATTTTTCTAAGTTTTTAAGGGTTTTTAATTTTAAGGTTTTTATAAATCCAAAAGCAACAAAAAAATTGATAGAAGTAAAAACACACAAAAATAAACATACAACACTTTTTTTAGAATTTTTAGAGGTTTTTAAATATTTTTAGTTGATTTTTAAAATCGAACAGAAGCAAATTTCAAGGTTTTTAAATTTTTAAAAAAATATGAAATGAAAACAAAAATGGTCCAAAAATTCTTGGAAATTTTTACACAGTAGCAAAAGCCACGTTTCCAAATTTCATGAAATTTGGATGAAAATTACTATTTATTCAAGCCAATCAAAACCATACATCACATAGGGACCTATATGAAAAAGAAAGTATAATTCAGGGGCCAAATGATAACACGTGTAAAGAGTACAAGGTCAAATATGCAAAAAGCCTAAGGTTGCACGAGGTCGGCACGTGAAACACACAAACAGGTGTATAAATGCAATTCCAATTTATAAAACTTTAATCAATAACTACAATAAAGCTCAGGCAAAAATATGCAATTAACCCAGATAGCACGTGACAGACCGTGATGCTCAAATAGAGGGACTAAAATGCAAATTCTGAAAACTTAAGGTCCTAAGTGCAAAATATCCAAACTAAAATAACTGCAAAAAATATTTACAGGACTAAACAATAAAAGTAAAAAGTACGGAGGGCCTAAGTGTAATTTACCCTTCTTATTACAGATCCGACGGTCGAGGGGTCTTCACTTTAGATCGAACAGCTTAGCGCGGCTGATACCCCTTCGACGATGAGCGGCTTTGATCTGATCCTCAGATGGATCGGATGGTCAAGATCCTCGAATGATGGATATCTGAGATTAGAACTGGCGGCGAAGCTCGATCCGACGGTGGAGAAGCTCCCTGGAAGAACACCGATGAACTCGCCTCCGGCGAGCTTTGATCGGTCGATACGCGCAACTGGGATGTCTGGGATGGGCGAAACAATGTTGGCGATGATCCGCAGCTAATGGTAGGCTCCGATGAGGCCAGGAGCTACTGGAGTGCTCCGGCGATGTGGGGGACCTGGAGCTCCTGTGCTTCAGTGTCAGAACCTCCAGATGAGGTCCTCTGGCATCCAAACCTACACAAGAAGACTGCTGGGTCGAGAGCAAAATGCCTCGACCCGTTAAGGCGCAAATGGAGTAAAGGATGAGGTGGGGCGGACCTTTCCGACGAGGCGATGACGGAGGAAAGCTTCAGTCCTGTTCCTGGGCGAAGAAGGTGGAGAGAGGGATCATGGAGATGGTCGGAGGGTTAAGAAGGGCCAATGGGTGGTATGATCGGGATGAACGAGGCTAAACTACCAAAGTCGACCAAATGTGAAAAACTCTAATCTAAAGCAAAAAGAAAGGAAACTAAGCTACCTAATGAAGGAATTCGTCTATGCTGGAGGTCAGCGACCTCCGGGGGTCTCCGCCTTGATGGATCGACATCTCCAGAGGCTCGGGCTCACCTTGCGGTGGAGCACGGCGAGAAGGCTCGTCGGACCAAGGGCTAGAGCCTCGAATCCTCGCTACAACACTCCCACTCACTCGCTGTCACTCAAGGAGGAGAATGGAGCTCCCAGGAGATTAAGGCAATGGCCGAAGATGGAGAAGGAATGGGGGATCTGATAACCGCCCAAAATGACCTCTAAGACCCGGGTGAAGGTAATAAAACAAGGGTCGTTGCGACCCGGATCTCAGAGAATGGGTGTATCAAGAAAAAGATCGGACCACGAAATAAATCAAATATCAAACAAAGCAAGCAAGCGGTCCTAGCTATGTGATTAACCTGGTATAGCTCCCAGGGTCGAACACAAGGAGCACGGGTTGGCTAGAAGCCTACGAAGTAGTAAAAATAAGATAAAATAAAAGAAAAGTCTTTTTTAGTGGTTTTTAATAATTTTTATATTTTTTCGAATTTTTAAAAGATAGAGAAAATAAAGGAAAACAAATATAAACACACTTAGGCAATTTATTTAACACACCAAAAATCAAGCAAAAATTAAGGAAAAATTGTTTTTACGTTTTTTATGTTTTTAAGTGTTTTTGGTTAATTTTTGATAATTTTCTAATGTATAATTTATTTTCTAAAAAGCAAACAGTGCTAAAAAGAAAGGGTACTGTCCAGCAAGGCCCAAAACCCAAAGATAAAATATCTAAGGATCTCAGAGGGCCCTGGAGGTAATTTTCCTGTATTCTAGAAAAAATAAGGAAAATTTGAGCACCAGAATTATTGTTTTTGGATTTTTAAATTATTTATTATAATTTTTATGAGTTTTTAGGGGTTTTTCAATTTTTAAGGTTTTTACTTAATGAAAAATAGCCAAAATTGGCTAGAAAATCAAACAACAAGCAAGAAACAGTAGCTAATTTTTTTAGAATTTTTGGGGGTGTTTTTATATTTTTTTGGGATTTTTAAACCTAGACAGTAGCTAAAATAGGTGTTTTTGAATTTTTAAAAATACTAAATAAAATAAAAAATGTCCTAAAAAATTCTCAAAAATCCAACAACATGGCAGGAGCCATGTGTCAAATTTTCATCGGATTTGGAGGTAATTTGATATTTTATTCAAAAATAACAAAAGCAACAGGGCACAAGGACCTTTCTGCAATTAGCACAAAGTTCTGGGTCCCTGGAATAACAACCCTAGAAAATAGAGGTGTAGGAGTGCAAATAACCCTCCAGGCCACGCACGATACGCGTGACTCAGGCCTGGAAGGACTAAATTGCAATTCCTATTTTTAAAATTATGAAACGTAACAGGGCAAAAACGCAGGGCCAAAGATGCAAAAACACCAAATAATCACGTGTCGATGCACGTGTCCACAACAGGCAGGGGCATAAATGTAATTTTCATAAACTAGAAGGTCCACAGTGCAAATTTCACAAAAATAAGAGAACTAAACTACTTATTTACAGGATTAAAAACTAAATGCATAAAGTAAAGGGGCCTACAGATAATTTACCCCTTTATTAATGTCGAGGCGACAGATGGGTGCCACGTGGCTGGATGGACGGCTGGTAACGAGTGGCGCTCCAACGCTGAAGCCCTCGCAGTGATCGGACGGTCCAGGCGCTGCCACGTTGCAGATCGGACGGTGGCTAGGAAAGGTGGCTGAGCTGCGCTGGATCGACGGTGGGGATCGAACCTCAAATGGATCTGACGGTGACTGCTCCTCGATAAATGGACGGTCTCGATCGAAACTGGGAGCTGAGGCTGATCTGACGGTCGAGGAGGATGGTGGAGGAACTGGCGGCCGGCGAGCTTCACCGGCCCTCTGCGTGCACGGTGGTCCTCGTCGACCGCTCCTGAGGTGCGGAAAAGCTTCCTCGTGAAGCTCCGCACCCGATGCGCTGCTCCGATGGAAGAGAGGAGCTCAGGAGAGCTCCGG
This sequence comes from Ottelia alismoides, assembly GCA_037367405.1. Classification (NCBI taxonomy): domain Eukaryota; kingdom Viridiplantae; phylum Streptophyta; class Magnoliopsida; order Alismatales; family Hydrocharitaceae; genus Ottelia; species Ottelia alismoides. The sequence continues at coordinate 674,537 of JAZKJV010007725.1, read as the reverse complement.
TGACGTCGAGGAACGGGAGCTGCTGTGCTCTGAAGCTCCGACCTCCAGATGAGGTCGATGGACCTGAAGACCTGCACAGAAAGAAAGAGGGGTCGAGGGCAAACTGCCTCGACCCGTCAGAGCGGGCGGAAAGTGAACGGTGAGGCGGAGTGGAGGGTCTCCGGCGAGCGGCGGAGGGAGGAGACCCGTAACCCTGCTCCGGGACGAGCCAGGGGGAATGGAGGGGCGGAGCAGGTGGAGAGGAGTGAGACGAAGGTGGTGGGCTGGTCGGATGGTCGAATGCGTGGACGGAGACGACTGGCGGAGGCGGCGGAGCTACACTACCGGAAATGGAAAAATCTAACGCTACGCTAATCTACGGCCTAACTAAGTTACCTGATGGCTGCTGTCGACTGGGCTGGAGCCAAGGAGGCTCCCGGTCGTTGCCTCAAGGGGTCGTCGAGCTCTCCGAGGCTCAGGCGCGCTCGTGGCGGCGCACGGCGGCGATTACCACCGGATCAATGGAATCCGTCCAACTCAGGCCTCGCTTCCACTCCAAAACACTCGCCTGTCACTCGGGTGGTCTGGAGGAGCTCCTTGGCGGCGAGCAGCGGTCCAGAGATAGCGTGAATAGGTCGCCGGTGACGACACTAAATAGTGTGGACAATCCGAGAAGATGATGATCGGGCGAGGTGCTCGGGCTTCGGATCTGGCAAACCCACCCCGGGCGAGGGTCCTGGATGATCGGGTATCAATCGGGGCCCGGGGTTAAGGAAGAAGGCGGTCGGATCGAGCGGGAGAAAAATCGAGAAATCGGGTCGGCAGCCCGATCCGCGAAAGGGGAAGGTCCGCGGGGGGAGTTGACCGGGGTCAACAAACCCCCGTGGACCAATCAGGAGTCGCCAATTATTGCATCTTTATTTGATTTTTTTGGGCCTTTAAATGGCCGAATTTTCAAAAATCTTAAAACATGAAATATTTTTAATTTAATTTTTTCTATTTTTTGGTGATTTTTAATTAATTTTTGGAAATTAAAATAAGGTATATACAATATAGGTCTATACATAGGTATATATGCAATATAGGGTTTTTGATTTTTGATTTTTAATTAGTTATTTTTATACATTTTTATTCCTATTTTATATTTTATTTATTTATAGGATAAAATGAGGAATAAAAGGCTATTTTTATTTTATTTTTATTATTTATATACATAAGTTAAATAATTAGTTATGTACAATTATATACATGGTATATATACAAGGTATTTTTGTATTTTTAATTTTGTAATTTTTATTTGATTTTTGTTTTGTTTCTTTTTATTTATTTTATTTACAAAACATAAAAAGGGATATTTACAAAAAGGTTTGAAAATAAATTAGGTTATTTACAAGGTGAAATAAATAAAGAAGGTGGTCTATGTACATGGTGAAAGGTTATTTTTGGTCTTTTTAATTTTTAAGTTTTTATTTTGTTTTTAATAGTCTATAAATATGTACAAAATATATACAAACATATTTTTGGATGAGGAAAATATTATTTTATTTATTTACATAACTATTTACACATGAGCCCCTATCTCCCTCTACTTGGCTTTTATGCGGTCAGGCCCATGCTGAGCCCTCCCTTGGGTTAGGTTGCTCAATATTTATTCTAAATATTTCCCTCTTTTTCTTTTTCATCTTTGTTCTTTTATTTTTGCACAAAAACATGCTAATTATCTATATTTACAAACATGCATGCTTTTGCTAATTAGTCCTATTTACACATATCTACATGCATTTGCATAGGTTTTTGTAGCTAAAATATAAGAATAAAGAGTGATGAATGGGTATTCATCACCCCCCTATACTATACTTTGCTAGTCCCTTAGCAAACACTTATTTGAAAAAGATGTGAAAAAGAAAGAAAGAAAAAGAAAAAGAGAATGCACATGGATCAAGGTTGATTATTAAACTTGCCTTTATTAAATTGAGGTATGGAGCTTAATCAGATCTTTGGATTATTTATGTGTCGGAACCTTATTTAGACTTAAGCTTAAAACCTAACAGCCTCTAAGTTCCACTATCCTATAACCAAGACTCCTCAATGCTCCAGATCAGAACAAGTCATCAATCACAAACCCTGAAGACCATGAATCTTTTCTTGTCCTGTGAAAGTGAGGTCTAAGCTCTCCACCTCAGAAATGGCAACTTGACAACCCTCCCCAACAAGGTAACTCTATGACCTCAATCTGGCCACTCTTTCCTCGAGGAGCGGGGTATTCCCTTCTAAGTTCAAGTACAACCGGCTCAAGAAGAGGGGGAAGAAGAGAATGGGTCAAGGCCAGTGTAGCCCAGTACCCTTGGGAGCTTGACCAGTGTAGCCAAGTCTCCCTGCTGCAAGCTACAACAGGTGGATCATGAAACCAAGCTTTGCTTATTGCACTTATATACATACTCCGGTGGGATTATCATTTTCTCTCAGACCCACCACTTTTTTGGAGTTCTTTTCTTTTTGCATTTTTTTTTCGAGTGCATCTATACAACATATACATGTGCAGCATATATACAAGGAGTTTTTCCTCTTGAGCCAGTAGACTATCCCTCTTTTGAAGCTTTATTGCAACCCACAACTCCCGTCGTTAGACTTCATGGCAACCAGACCAAGTTGAGACGCACTTCCTTCACTAAATGAAGAAGAGAGGTTCCGCCTAGAAGTACTACCCTCATATGCTACTCCAAGCCAAGGAAGACTGCCTCCTCACCACCTCATCCGTAGAGAGCTCGGTGCATAGTGCGGTTGTCCAAGTAAAGCCATAATCTATATGAGTCATGTGTTGATGTTAAGTGCTCTACTTAGGCTCATTGAGATGACATGTGATCATAGCCTAGTGGACTCAAAGAATTAAGTCACCATGGACCTGAAAAGCCTTAAACCTAAGCCCTATAAGGTTCCTCTAGAAATTAGGTGGATTAAGATCTTAATCAAGCTCCATTTCTCAATTTGATTCCAGGCTATTTTAAATGTCAACTATCATCCAGAAAAACTATATACATATGTACAAAAAGATGCATATTTACACAAATTCTCAAATCATGCAAAATTTTTGAAAAATGTTTTGAAATCATGAATGATGATGCATGAAGTGCAAGTTTTGCAAAAAGATATTTACACACATTTACACAAGATTTTTGCAAACTTTTGATTTTTCAAAACATTTTGGAAAAATTTTGTACTATATACATAATTTTGATACAAAAATATTTACACAAGCTTTACACAAAAGATTTTTGAAATCATTTTTACAAAAATAATTTGTACACTAGCTATGTATGTGCAAATAAAAGAAGATTATGTACATGAAAAATTTTTTAATTTTGTGGTTTTTAGCCATTTTTATTTATTAACACACTCACACAAAGTACGAGTTATGGCTAAAGTATATATGAAATATATACACACCCCCCTATACTTAGCTCGAACGATGTCCTCAGAGTCAAGAGCGATGAAGAAGACATAACTCGTGCTATGTATAGGGAAGTGAAAAGGAAGGCTATACAAAAGGAGAAGAAAAGTCAAGAGGGACTCGGGTCTTCCCCCTATACTTAGGATCAAATAATCCTAAGTATAGCAGGCTGTACACGAAGGGAAAAACCGAGTGAAGAATGTACAAGGTCTACTCCCCCTATACTTAGGGTGAAATGCCCCTAAGTATAGGCAGCAAAACAGGGGTAGAACGACACGAAGAAAGTGACGAATATATACAAGAAGGAGGACATCACTCCCCCTATACTTAAGGTGAAGGACCTTAAGTATAGGCAACAACAGGAGTGATGGAACAGAACGAAGAACAACCTGGTGTCTTCACCCCCCTATACTTAGGATGAGTAATATCCTAAGTATAGCAAAGATAATCTTAAGCGAGACCTGGGGTGAGAACAAGAACGGAAGACAGAAAGATCAAAATAAGATGAAACACGTATATACAAAAGAGTACAATGTTGAGGTGCCTCTCAACAAGCGCTAGATTTTACGCCCCTAGCTGGGCGCAAAGGCTAGGACAATGCAGTATCAAGGTTCAGGACGGCATCGGTAAGGCGAATGCCGTACTGTCACCGCAGTCTCGGTGTGAGAACAACGACGAACTCAACAGTGTAAAGTAAGACACCCAGGTATGCAATCAAGCGGGTGTCTGCTACCGGCCAAGGATATGGAAACAAGTGATCGGGATCCGGTAGCACAAAGGAAATCATCGGCTCTAGGTCAGACTGGAGTGGAAGTGTGGAGCCGAAGAAATCAAACGTGGAGAAGGATGGATCAGTAATAGAATCCTCCACGTTAGTCAGTGTCTCAAGCAGGTATGGACAATCAAGATCAGGAGACTCTCTAAGCAGACTGATATCCGATGAATAGAATGGAAGAAGATCAGGCAGGTCATCGAATATCTCCAAGATGGGCTCATCCTCGCGAGGGTCGTCGAGGTGAGAAGAATCAGAATCAGAAAGATCAAAAGACTCGGTTTCGTGTTCCGCCAAATCGGAAACACTATCAGTAGGTGAAACTGAGTACTCATCGAGTGCGGCATCCTCCCGCAGATAACCCTCGGGGATAGATGCAGGATCAGAAGTGAGAAGACGAGGATCAGGATCTAGATGGGCATCTGCGCTGCTATCAAGTATCCACTCAGTGCACCAGGCTGCATCATCATCGGAAGTGTAAGTCTCGGCAATCTGGAAGTAGGAGAAGGTACTCGTCAACACCGCGGAAGCTGGCAAAGTGTCTGCGACTGATCCTCGCTCTGCGGCTATGCTGGCTGTCAGCTGGTCCTCAGGAAGTGTATCTATCTCAACAAAGTGGAGGACAAACGGCTCGAAGACGGGACTCTCTATGTCTGTGCTCTCAAAGTGTTGTCCCTCCTCAAACTGTGGCTGCTGGGCTGAGTCCTGGTGACTGTCTGCATCCGAGAAGTGTCTCTGCAGGAAGGAGACTGACTCCTCCGGGACTGGAAACTGAAGTGTCTGAGTCAATGGCTGCAGAAGCGGGGGTCCTCCGGCTCCTGGAGTATCAGCAGATCTGATATCCAAGACTCGTCGACTGGGAACTCTGGGACTAACTCGAACTCCAACTGGAAGGCCAACGGGAACTCAAGTAGACTCTGGGTCCGAACCTCTGCTATCGCGGTCATCTCCTCTGTCGGTGATATGGCATCATCCAAATCCTCGGGCTGGTGTGTAGAAACTGTCTCATCATGCAAAGTGACACACCGCACTAGTAGTGCATCGTCCGCATGTGTTGTTCCGACGAAGGCATCTCGAGAAGAAGAACTCTGTGATAGTAGCCGTGAGATGGTATCCAGGAAGTGAATGTCGGAACTGCGGTGTGAACCGCCACATGCGGTAATCACCAGTGCTATCTGCTCTGCGGTCATCCCCCGCATGGAGATCTCTATCAAGTCTGTAAGTGGAAGTTCGTGCTCAGGGAATCTCCTCAAGAGGTCAAGAAACCTCGGCCATGCCTCGTGCAATGGCTCCTGGGGGTCAACTGAAAAGTCCATGATCAAAGACCACATAAACTCTGCTCTACGTGGAGGGAAGTATCTCTGCAAGAACTCTCGGCGTAGCTCTCTCCACGTCTCGAATGTCCTCCCTAATCGTCGGTGCCATCTCATGGCTCTGTCGTGAAGTGTGAAGGGGAAGGTCCTGCTCATCAGCTCCTCTGCAGTGACGTCTGAATATCTCTGTGCTCTACAAAACTCCTCGAAAGCTGACAGGTGAAGATATCGCTCCTCGTGCGCCTCTCCTGAAAATGTCGGCAGTCGCTGAATGTAATCCAACTCCAGAACGAATGGACCTAATGTAGAAGCTGACTGAGCTCCATGTGTTATCTGCTCCTCCATCCTTCTGGAGTAAGATGTGTCTGCTGATCTCCACTGCTCTCTCGGGTCACCAACGGAGTGCGCTCTCGACTCAGCAACCGCATCGTCCGGGTCTCGCATCTGCTCTAGCTGGTATCCTCGGACGTCTAGCACAGCATGCCAAGAGTGATGAGATGAAAGGGAGGGAGGGAGCGGGAGGTTGGTCGGAGATCCGACCTCCCTAGAAGGTGGACTGGAGTGATGGTCAGAGGATGGAGAAGAAGCCGTAAGAGTCGGCTCGAAGTGAGGGGGATCCATCATCCAGGGGTCAAGGAGAAGAGAATGAAATGAAGGGAGGAGAGGGTGGGGAAATAGAAGGAGAAAGGATCGAAGGGATCTGGTAATCAAACAAGATGAACAAGCAAACCCCCAATTCACCTACGCACACATAGCTGAAGACCGCAGGGATCGGTCAATTATCTTGTCAATTTTATTTTAGGTGATCATCCAGTCTATCAGAGCGATTACGTGAGGTAAATAGGTGTCCAAATCTCTCTCAACCGACTGTCCCGTACTGAAAGCCGGTAATCAGTCAAGAAAAGATCGGAGGCTCTATCCTAATGTGCGGATCACTCTCTCGCTCATCCAAACCAGACAAGGAGGGGGTTACTCTCCCCAAGACAGATTTTTCGGTGAAGTGTTTTTTAGGTCAAGTAAGATTAGCAGTCCCGATTTTATTGTTTTTGTTTTTAGGTATTTTTCAATAAAAAGAAACGCCTAACGAATTTTTCGGTTCTCCTGGTTATTAAGTCCAAAACAGGGGGGGAAGACGAAAAAGCCGATGCACGAGAAATCAATGATGCATGCAAAGTCAGAAACGCGTACCTGCCTCCAGCTCTCTACATGCAAAATGATCCGCGCATAAAATAAAGACAGAAAGTAAACTAACCTAAATGATGCAGCGGGAAGCCGAGTCCTAGATGAGCAACTTCTAGCGATGAACCGTCTAACCGGTCACCTACCTCCAAGCCAAAGGGTCCGGTCTTGGCCCGTCCCTCCCCTGCCCGACAAATCGGGGGTAGGAGTGCGCTTTACAGGACGGGCTCTCGGCGCGTAGGCTACGGAGGCTAGCGAGTCGGTTATTTTTATTATTTATTTTAAGTAGGTCCAATTACGGTCTATAGGAACAGATAAGCCTTAGGTGTGTGGATCCTACTCAGTTACGTCACAGTCACCAGAAAGTCCTAAATCTAGGGGCTCGAACAAAAACCGCGAAAAATCCGGAAAATGACAGTAAGAAAGGAAAAAGAAAAGCCGCGAAGAAAACCGCGAAAAACCGCAAGTCCTAATGGGTCCCCCGAGCACACCGGTGCTCGGCGAAACAGACCCGCTACGGTGGTCAAGTCCAAACAGTCTCAGTCCTGTCCCTGTATTATTACAATAATAATGAATAAATAAAAACTATCCTAATGCCTCACCCACTTACTCTCTCTCTCTCGCTCTCTCCTGCGGCTTCGTAGAGAAAGAAGCCGCCTCCGAACTCCGCGGCTGCACCGGCTCCTCGAAAGTCGCCTCCGCGATCCTCGGGCCCTCGCAAGAAATAGAGAAAAGAGTGGTCAGACCAATAAAATAATCAAATAAAAAGAAAAAGAAATGAAAATACAAGTCAGGGTATATGTGCAAAAATGAAAATAAAATAATCACACAAAATAAAATAAAAATAAAAATAAGAGAAAATCAAAAGAAAACAAAATAAATCAAAAAGGAACTATGAACAAAAGCCGCGAAAAGCCGCGAGCTCCGAAGAGCCGCGAAAAACCGTGAAAACAAAAACGAAAATAAAAACTCAAAAATAACTACTAAGCCGTGCTCCCCGGCAACAACGCCATTCTGATAACCGCCCAAAATGACCTCTAAGACCCGGGTGAAGGTAATAAAACAAGGGTCGTTGCGACCCGGATCTCAGAGAATGGGTGTATCAAGAAAAAGATCGGACCACGAAATAAATCAAATATCAAACAAAGCAAGCAAGCGGTCCTAGCTATGTGATTAACCTGGTATAGCTCCCAGGGTCGAACACAAGGAGCACGGGTTGGCTAGAAGCCTACGAAGTAGTAAAAATAAGATAAAATAAAAGAAAAGTCTTTTTTAGTGGTTTTTAATAATTTTTATATTTTTTCGAATTTTTAAAAGATAGAGAAAATAAAGGAAAACAAATATAAACACACTTAGGCAATTTATTTAACACACCAAAAATCAAGCAAAAATTAAGGAAAAATTGTTTTTATGTTTTTTATGTTTTTAAGTGTTTTTGGTTAATTTTTGATAATTTTCTAATGTATAATTTATTTTCGAAAAAGCAAACAGTGCTAAAAAGAAAGGGTACTGTCCAGCAAGGCCCAAAACCCAAAGATAAAATATCTAAGGATCTCAGAGGGCCCTGGAGGTAATTTTCCTGTATTCTAGAAAAAATAAGGAAAATTTGAGCACCAGAATTATTGTTTTTGGATTTTTAAATTATTTATTATAATTTTTATGAGTTTTTAGGGGTTTTTCAATTTTTAAGGTTTTTACTTAATGAAAAATAGCCAAAATTGGCTAGAAAATCAAACAACAAGCAAGAAACAGTAGCTAATTTTTTTAGAATTTTTGGGGTGTTTTTATATTTTTTTGGGATTTTTAAACCTAGACAGTAGCTAAAATAGGTGTTTTTGAATTTTTAAAAATACTAAATAAAATAAAAAATGTCCTCAAAAATTCTCAAAAATCCAACAACATGGCAGGAGCCATGTGTCAAATTTTCATCGGATTTGGAGGTAATTTCATATTTTATTCAAAAATAACAAAAGCAACAGGGCACAAGGACCTTTCTGCGATTAGCACAAAGTTCTGGGTCCCTGGAATAACAACCCTAGAAAGTAGAGGTGTAGGAGTGCAAATAACCCTCCAGGCCACGCACGATACGCGTGACTCAGGCCTGGAAGGACTAAATTGCAATTCCTATTTTTAAAATTATGAAACGTAACAGGGCAAAAACGCAGGGCGAAAGATGCAAAAACACCAAATAATCACGTGTCGATGCACGTGTCCACAACAGGCAGGGGCATAAATGCAATTTTCATAAACTAGAAGGTCCACAGTGCAAATTTCACAAAAATAAGAGAACTAAACTACTTATTTACAGGATTAAAAACTAAATGCATAAAGTAAAGGGGCCTACAGATAATTTACCCCTTTATTAATGTCGAGGCGACAGATGGGTGCCACGAGGCTGGATGGACGGCTGGTAACGAGTGGCGCTCCAACGCTGAAGCCCTCGCAGTGATCGGACGGTCCAGGCGCTGCCACGTTGCAGATCGGACGGTGGCTAGGAAAGGTGGCTGAGCTGCGCTGGATCGACGGTGGGGATCGAACCTCAAATGGATCTGACGGTGACTGCTCCTCGATAAATGGACGGTCTCGATCGAAACTGGGAGCTGAGGCTGATCTGACGGTCGAGGAGGATGGTGGAGGAACTGGCGGCCGGCGAGCTTCGCCGGCCCTCTGCGTGCACGGTGGTCCTCGTCGACCGCTCCTGAGGTGCGGAAAAGCTTCCTCGTGAAGCTCCGCACCCGATGCGCTGCTCCGATGGAAGAGAGGAGCTCAGGAGAGCTCCGGCGACGTCGAGGAACGGGAGCTGCTGTGCTCTGAAGCTCCGACCTCCAGATGAGGTCGATGGACCTGAAGACCTGCACAGAAAGAAAGAGGGGTCGAGGGCAAACTGCCTCGACCCGTCAGAGCGGGCGGAAAGTGAACGGTGAGGCGGAGTGGAGGGTCTCCGGCGAGCGGCGGAGGGAGGAGACCCGTAACCCTGCTCCGGGACGAGCCAGGGGGAATGGAGGGGCGGAGCAGGTGGAGAGGAGTGAGACGAAGGTGGTGGGCTGGTCGGATGGTCGAATGCGTGGACGGAGACGACTGGCGGAGGCGGCGGAGCTACACTACCGGAAATGGAAAAATCTAACGCTACGCTAATCTACGGCCTAACTAAGTTACCTGATGGCTGCTGTCGACTGGGCTGGAGCCAAGGAGGCTCCCGGTCGTTGCCTCAAGGGGTCGTCGAGCTCCCCGAGGCTCAGGCGCGCTCGCGGCGGCGATTACCACCGGATCAATGGAATCCGTCCAACTCAGGCCTCGCTTCCACTCCAAAACACTCGCCTGTCACTCGGGTGGTCTGGAGGAGCTCCTTGGCGGCGAGCAGCGGTCCAGAGATAGCGTGAATAGGTCGCCGGTGACGACACTAAATAGTGTGGACGATCCGAGAAGATGATGATCGGGCGAGGTGCTCGGGCTTCGGATCTGGCAAACCCACCCCGGGCGAGGGTCCTGGATGATCGGGTATCAATCGGGGCCCGGGGTTAAGGAAGAAGGCGGTCGGATCGAGCGGGAGAAAAATCGAGAAATCGGGTCGGCAGCCCGATCCGCAAAAGGGGAAGGTCCGCGGGGGGAGTTGACCGGGGTCAACAAACCCCCGTGGACCAATCAGGAGTCGCCAATTATTGCATCTTTATTTGATTTTTTTGGGCCTTTAAATGGCCGAATTTTCAAAAACTTAAAACATGAAATATTTTTAATTTAATTTTTTCTATTTTTTGGTGATTTTTAATTAATTTTTGGAAATTAAAATAAGGTATATACAATATAGGTCTATACATAGGTATATATGCAATATAGGGTTTTTGATTTTTGATTTTTAATTAGTTATTTTTATACATTTTTATTCCTATTTTATATTTTATTTATTTATAGGATAAAATGAGGAATAAAAGGCTATTTTTATTTTATTTTTATTATTTATATACATAAGTTAAATAATTAGTTATGTACAATTATATACATGGTATATATACAAGGTATTTTTGTATTTTTAATTTTGTAATTTTTATTTGATTTTTGTTTTGTTTCTTTTTATTTATTTTATTTACAAAACATAAAAAGGGATATTTACAAAAAAGTTTGAAAATAAATTAGGTTATTTACAAGGTGAAATAAATAAAGAAGGTGGTCTATGTACATGGTGAAAGGTTATTTTTGGTCTTTTTAATTTTTAAGTTTTTATTTTGTTTTTAATAGTCTATAAATATGTACAAAATATATACAAACATATTTTTGGATGAGGAAAATATTATTTTATTTATTTACATAACTATTTACACATGAGCCCCTATCTCCCTCTACTTGGCTTTTATGCGGTCAGGCCCATGCTGAGCCCTCCCTTGGGTTAGGTTGCTCAATATTTATTCTAAATATTTCCCTCTTTTTCTTTTTCATCTTTATTCTTTTATTTTTGCACAAAAACATGCTAATTATCTATATTTACAAACATGCATGCTTTTGCTAATTAGTCCTATTTACACATATCTACATGCATTTGCATAGGTTTTTGTAGCTAAAATATAAGAATAAAGAGTGATGAATGGGTATTCATCGGGATCCATGTGGCTATATACTCGACGAGGTCCGAGAAGATGGGAGCTCGGGCACATGGATCGAGGAATGGATCCCTAAAGGAATCAGCAGGCGAGGGTCATGGATCCTTCCTTAGTATTCGGAGCATAAATCGAGAAGGAATAGTGATCGGATCGGTGAGGGAAAAATGGGAGAAAATTGGGTTGAAACCAGATCCGTGAAGAGGACCGGTCCAGAGGGGCAGTTGACCGGGGTCAACGTTCCCTCGTGGACCAATCAGAATATTCCAGAGTCAAAATTATTTAAAAAATAAATTAAAAATCGAAAATGATTTTATTTAAAAAATTACAAAATGAAAAATGTTTATTTATTTTCAAACTATTTTTTAGTGATTTTTATTTATTTTTATGAAAAATAAAGTAAGGTATATTCATTATAATATATTACATACAGGTATAAAATACATATGTATTTTATATTATTATTTTTATTTTCTTATTTTTGTACAAATACTCTAATTTTATATTTATTTATTTACAACATAAAATTTAGAGTATAAAATAATTTTTATTTTATTTTTATTGTTTATTTACAAAGGTGAAATAAATAGGAGTGTGGTACATATTTACAAAGGTGGAGAGAGAGAGAAAGTATTTTATTTTTATTTCAATTTTATTTTTCTAATTTTTGTTTTATTTTTAGAAATATATACAAGAGGTTAAAAACTCATTTTTATTTTTATGAAAATAAAATATGTACATATAGAAGGATTATATACAAGGTTGAATGACCCTATCTCTCTCTACTTGTTTTATTTGGCGGTCAGGCCAATGCTTGGTCCTCCCTTGGGTTTGGGTCACTCGATATTTATTTTAAATATTTCCTTCTTATTATTTATTCTTTATTCTTTTATTTTTGCACAAATACATGCTAATTATTAATATTTACAAAAGCATGCCTATTTAGTAACTTATTGTATTTACAACTATCTGCATTATATTTTGCCAAGATTAATAGCTAAAATAAAAGAATAAAGAGTGATGAATGAGTATTCATCACTCCCTATACTTTACTTTTGCTAGTCCCTTAGCAAACACTTATTTGAAAAAGAAGTGAAAAAGAGAAAGGAAAAGAAAAAGAAGAAAAATAAGGTGAATCGATGATGATTATTAAACTTATCTTCATTAAATTGAAGTATGGAGCTCAGTCAGATCTTTAAATTATTAATTTGTCGGAACCTTATTTGGACTTAGGTTTAAAACTCGACAGCCTCTACGTTCCACCAATCTATGGTCAAGACTCCTCAACAATCCATATCAGAACAAGTCTACATACACAAACTCCGATAACTATGAAACTTTTCTTGTAAGTGTAAGTGAGATATAGCTCTCCACCTCAGAAATGGCAAAGTGACAACCCCCCTCAACAAGGTAACTCTAATACCCTAGTCTGGCAACTCTTTCCTCGAGGAGCGGGATATTCCCTTCTAAGTTCAAGTTCAACCGGCTCAAGAAGAGGAGGAAGAAGAGAATGCACTATGGCCAGTGTAGCCATGTATCCTTGGGAGCTCAACCAGTGTAGCTAAGTCTCCCTGCTACAAGCTTCATGAGATGGGCATGGGTAACATAAGCTTTGCTTTATTTGACTATATACACTCCGGTGGGTATTTCATTTTCTATCAGACCCACCACATTTTTGGAGTTCTTTTCTTTTTGCACATTTTTTTAATGTGCATATGTACAACATATTTACATGGTGCAACATATATACATAAGGAGTTTTTCCTCTTGAGCCAGTAGACTATCCCTCTTTTGAAGCTTTATTGCAACCCACAACTCCTGTCTTTAGACCTCATTGCTACCAGACCAAGTTGAGATGCACTTCCGTCACTATAAGAAGAAGAGAGGTTCCGCCTAGAAGTACTACGCTCATCCAAGTCAAAGAAGACTGCCTCCTCACCACCTCATCCATAGAGAGCTAGGTGTAAAGTGCTGGTCCAAGTAAAGCCATTGTATGTGAGAGACATGCGTATGTTGTTAAGTGTTCTACTTAGGCTCATCAAGATGACATATGATCATAGCCTAGTGGACTCAAAGAATTAAGTCACCATGGACCTGAAGAGTCTCAACCCTAATCCCTATAAGGTTCCTCTTAGAAATTAGGTGGATTAAGATCTTAACCAAGCTCCATTTTCCAATTTAATTCCAGGCTAGTTTAAATATCAACTATGATTCAGAAAAACTATACAAGTATTTACAAAGATGCAATTTTTACAAAATTTTTGAAAATGTGCAAAAATTTTGAAAATGTTTGAAAACATGGATGTATGCATGAATGCAGAAGTTTTGCAAAATATTTACACACATTTACACAGGGGTTTTTGCAAACTTTTTATTTTTCAAACATTTTATAAAAATTTTGTACTATATACATAATTTTGACATGAAATTATTTACAAAATCTTTACACAAAAGGTTTTTACAAATATTTTTACAAAAATAATTTTATAAATAACTATGTATGTGCAATAAAGAATTTTATGTACAAGAAAAAATTTAAATTTTTATGGATTTTTAAGGATTTAACCATTTTATTTATTAACACAAGTACGAGTTATGGCTAAAGTTTATATGAAATATATATACCACCTCCCTATAATTAGCTCGAACAATGTCCTCAGAGTGAATCAAGAGCGATGAAGAAGACATGACTCGTGCTTAGTATAGGGAAGTGAAAAAGAAAAGCTATACTACAAAGACGAATGAAAGAATAGAAATGAAAAAGAATCTCGAGGTTTCCCCCTATACTTAGGATCAAGTAATCCTAAGTATAGCAGGTTGTACACAAAGGGAAATCCGAGTGGGGAATGTACATGGTCTATCTCTCCTATACTTAGGTTGAAATATCCCTAAGTATAGGCAGCAAAATAGAGGCAGAAATGAAGACAAATATATACAAGATGAAGGGACAACATTACTCCCCATATACTTAAGGTGAAGGATCCTTAAGTATAGGCAACGACATGAGTAATGAAACAGAACGAAAGGAAACAACTCAGTGTTTACACCCCCCATACTTCGGAGAAGGTGCATCCCAAGAATAGCAAAGATAATCCTAAACGAGACCTAGAATGTAAAACAAAAACGGAAGAAACAAGGAACAAATCAAGACAACATGTATACACAAAGTGGACAATGTTGAGGTGCCTCTCAACAAGCGCTAGGTTTTACGCCCCTAGTTGGGCGCAAAGGTTAGGACAATGAAGTATCAAGGTTCAGGATGGCATCTATAAGAAGAATGTCGTACTGTCATCGTAGTCGTGGTAGATGAACTACGACGAAATCAATGATGTGAACGAAGACACCCAAGCAGGCAATCAGGCAGGTGTTTGCTACCGGGCAAGGATATGGGAAGGTGTAATCAGGATCCAGTAGCATGAATGAAATCATCGGCTCAAGATCAGACTGGAGTGGAAGTGTAGAGCCGAAGAAATCGAATGTGGAGAAAGAAGGATCAGTCATGGAGTCCTCCATGTCAATCAGCGTCTCAAAAATGTGTGGAAAGTCAAGATCAGGAGACTCACAAAAAGAATCAATATCCGATGCATAGAATGAAGGAATATAAGAAATGTCAACGAATATCTCAAAGACCGGCTCATCCTCGCGAGGTTCGTCGAGATGAGACAACTCAGAATCAGAAAGATCAGAAGACTCGGTTTCGTGATCCGACAGATCGGATACACTCTCAGAAAGTGAAACCGAGTACACATCGAATGGAGCATCCTCCCGCAGATAACCCTCGGGGAGTAATGCAAGATCATCGGTGAGAAATGGAGGATCAGAATCTGAATGGAAATCTGTGCTACTATCAAGCACCCACTCCTCGCACGAGAATGCTTCATCAGCTGAAGTCTGCCTCTGTTCAATCTGGAAACAGGAAATGGTACTGGTCACCAATGCGGAAGCTATCGATGTGGCTGAAACTGATCCTCGAACTGCGACAGTGCTGGCTATCATCTGGTCCTCATGAATTGTATCTAGCTCATCAAAATGGAGGACAAAAGGCTCAAATATGGGACTATCTATATCAGTCATCCCAAAGTGGTATCCCGCATCGAGCTCTGGTTGTTGGGCTGAGTTCTGATATCTATCGGAATCAGAGAAGTACCTCTGTAGAGTAGAAGCTTAATCGTCTGGAAATGGACACTGAAATGTCTGGACTGATGGCTGTAGTAGCGTGGGCTCCTCCATCTCCTGGAATATCAGAAGATATGATATCCAAGACTCATCAACTGAAAAGTATGGGACTGACTCGAACTCCAACTGGAAGGCCAACGGGAACTCGATCAGTCTCTCGGTCAGAGTATCCACTGTGGCAGTCATCTCATCCATCATCTATGGTGCAGTAGAATCCGTGTTCTCAATCTGGTGTGAAGTAGCTATGTCCTCCTGAAGTGTGGCACGCCCAACTGGTATCGCATCATCCTTGTGTGATGTCCCGACTAATGTATCTCGTGAAGATGGAATCTGTGAAAGTGCTCTCGAGATGGAATCAAGTAAATCAACGTCGATACTGTGGTGTGAACCACCACACGAGGTCACTACCAATGCTATCTGATCAGCGGTCATCCCCCTCATGGAGATCTCAATAAGGTCGGTCGGTGAAAGTCCATGATCTGGAAATCTCCTCAAGAGGTCAAGAAACCTCGGCTATGAATCCTACAATGGCTCTTGGGGGTCTACTAAAAAGTCTGTGATCAAAGACCTTATCATATTTGCTCTATGTTGGGGATAATATCTCTGTAGAAACTCTAAGCGTAGCTCTCTCCATGTAGCAATCTCCTTCCTAATCGTTTGTGCCATTTCATGGCTCTGCCCTGAAGTGAAAATGAGAAGGTCTTCAGCATCAACTCCTCAGAAGTGATATCTGAATAAACCTGGGTCATTGATGACCAGGTATTTTGCGAGGGTCACAATAATATGAATGAAGTGTCGCTGAGGCGACCACTCACAAAACATTGGTTAGTCAACAATTAACCCACAATGAAAGAATGAATAAATTAAGTCTAAAAAGAGATGTGAATTAATCTTTATTACTCTACCATAAAATGTAAAGTGAACAAGCATGTAGAGGTCGAACCACAGAGAGCAATACAAAATGCCATAGCCTACATGTATCACAGAGTCATCCTTGTGTGAAGCATATTTTTGTGGGTTTTTGTTTCATTATATATTTTTTGTTTCTTCTTTTTTTTTATTAAATAATATAGGTATGTGACATATATATATATAATTTATAGAATATAAATATATAAAGATATATGTATATATCCCTAGAGGGTAAGTATAAGGTATATACTACATACAATATATATATATTAATATATAATATATTTTTCTTTTTTTATTATAAATATTTACTTTGAGAATGTCATATATTAATAGATATATAGATATATAGATATATATATAGATATGCATTTTTTTATCATTCTCTCTTTTTTTTAGGGTAATATATATAAAGAGGAGTTATAATATTTATAAAAATATACAAAAATGGTCAAAAATTCATAAATAAAGTCTTTTTGGGATTTTCATGATTTTTTACTGTTTTTGTGATTTTTGGGCATTTTTCAAAACATTTTTAGTATTTTTAAATAGCAAAATAAGAGAAAATAGGGAAATAGGTACTGGCTGTAAGTAAAATAGGAATCAAAAATAGAAAACAACCACAAAATTTTTCCACACTATTTTTCTAATAGAGACAATAAAATATAGAAGAAGTAGGAACTGAGTTTATATTTTTCTGATTTTTCTTTGATTTTATACATTTTTTTTGAAGTTTTTGTGTATTTTTGAATTTTTAAGGTTTTCCTTTTGAGATTTTTAGGGATTTTTGGATTGACACTAAAATAGGTCAAAATACATACTATGGATTTTTTTGGAATTTTTAGAGGTCTTTTAATATTTTTTTGGTATTTTATAAGTTAGACAGTAAATAAAAGGCATGTTTTTGATTTTTAATAAATGCAAAAGTACAACATAATTGAAATCCAAAAATATGGCGTTCAAGGGTACACTAACAGGAGCTTATATCCATTTTTGCAAGATTTTTCAAGGAAATATGAAGCACAAAATAAATGGACAAAGCATACAAAAATAATTGGCATGGTAGGGGTATTTTTGCAATTAAAATATTTATCAGGGGCATCCATGCAAAAATTACAACATAAATAAACATTTTCTTTTATTTTCAGGACCATTTTACAAATACTAAAACCCGGCGGGGTTTAAGTGCAAATTTCACGCGCCTCACGTGGGTGCTGCACGTGAGGCGCGGAGGGACTAAAATGTAAATACATAAACTCTAGGGGGTATTCTGCAAATATACTATTTATTTACAACATGGTATTTTATTTTTGGAACTAAACTATAAATACAAAAAGAGGGGTTAGGTGTGAAATTTACCCCCAAAGGCGCGATATCCAACGGCGCTGGGTGTGCCACTTATCCACGTGTCGAGCATCTGACGGTTGACGCCGGTTCGCCGATGAAGGGTTCGGATTAGATGATCTTGGCTGATCTGACGGTTGGTGCGTGTCTTCATCGGACGACTCCTATGCGATCTGGGTCGGGCCTCCTGATCTGACGGCGTTGGAGCTCCCTGGAAGAACAGGGAAAAAGCTCGCACCTGGCGAGCTTCGATCGAGAAGCTTGGGCTCCTCTAGGGCTCTCCCGCGCGTCTGAGGGTGTCTAAACGTAGCTGGAGGCTTCCCGCGTCGGCCGGCGGTCTTCTCATGGCTCCTGGAGGTCCGAGGTGCTGGGACGAGGTCGGGGAAGAACGGGACCTCCAGGAACCTCTTCCTGGCTTGATTCGAGCCCAGATGGGCTTCTTTCATCGCTGGACCTGCATAGGAAGAACCGGGAGAGCGAGGGCGTCCTCCTCGACCCGGGGTTTTGAAGCTTTGCAGCGAAATGCAGTGAGGCGGAGGGGCTCCGATGAACGGCGGAGGTGGAGCCCCGATTCACGAAGACCAGAGGTCCTCGGTTGGTCAAAGGCGATGGATCGATGGAGAATGTGATGGGGATTGAAATGGGGTGCACGTGGCGGTCGGATACGGTCGGGTTCACAGTGAAGGAGTCGCCGGAGCGGAGCTCCGACGAACTTCGAATTTGGGATTTTACGCTAAGCTGGTCGACTAAGGACTAAACTAACTTCTGGAATTAAAAGCTAACATTAAAACCTAATTAAAAAGCATAAAAAGGATAGCTCTTATACCTGGGGGCCACCAGGGAGCAGGACGGATGCCGGAGCTCCGCCGCGTCAAAATTCTCCTTCCTCCGGCCGAGTCGAGGCGCTGGAGCACTCCCCCTGTCACGAGGAACGTCCCAGGAACGAAATCACGGCTTTAGGTTGGATTAAAATTGGCCAAATTCGAGGAAGGACGCGGAGCTACTTATTTATAGACATTGGCATGAAGTCTTATTGACCGGCAATTATTACTTAATCCAATGAGTATCGGGTCGATCCAAGTTATTGGCGGGTGATGAATCTGTGATTCATCACATCAAAAGTCAAAAATAGAGCCTTGTTCCCGAGAAAATAGAGGCATATTTCCTTTTATCTTGCATAAATAACACTCATGCATACATCCATAATCCATGCATTTTAGCAACTCATCTGCATTTAAATAAGAAGCCACAAATCACCTGTAAAATACCTCTTCATCAAATAACTCCTTCTCTATAATACATGTATATGCTCCTTAATAATATAGGGAAGAATGCCAAAAACCACCCTTGTAAAATAGCCCAAATGTCCTGAGAATCCTTGTACATTAAAACACACATAAAGCCCGCATACAAACCCCTAATTAGGTCTACTCACTCTTAGAATATTACATATCAAAAGACCTTCAAAATGAGACTAATTTCATTGAAATTGGAGCTTGTATGAGAAACTTGGGTTTTTGGGTCATTTTGTATACTACATATGTATATTTATGTATCTTTGTATTTATGTACCATATTTGACCTCATCTCCGTCTTTGGTCAACATGAAACTTGTAGATCTCATCAAGATCTACAACTTTCATGTTTTGAGTTTTTCCAAATTCGGCCTCCTCTTCTCTCTACACGCATTTCTTCCTCCAGCCATTCACAGCAGGCCACGTGGCGCCCTCTGATTGCGCCACGCGGCCCGCTGCCCTTTGTCTGATCCGCCTTCGCCCTCCACCGTTGGATCGCGCTTCAGATCCAACGGTCCAGGCCCTTCCACGCCCTCAACCACCTCCCAGCCACCCGATCCACTCCACACTTCATCTCCACCGTCCCTTAGCGCCATGCTCTCAGCCTTCCACGTGGCGGCATCTACGCCGCTCGATCGCGCCCCCGATCCTCTCATCACAGCCGCTCATCTTCCAGCGAGTCTCGACCCTCAGATCAACTCCACCCTTTTCATCTGAACCATCCGCTCGCGCCTCGCCACAACGCGCCACGTGGCGCTCTCATAACCCCTCATCTGGGCCGCCTCAGATCTAATCCGGCCCGTCGCTCCACGCTCTAATCTCCACCGTTGGATCACAAGATCCAACGGTGGAGACTTCGTCTCCTACCTCCAGGCGCCCCTCTCCCCCACGTCCCTTGCCTTGCGGGAGGGGCGCCCCCTTTCCTTTTCTGGGCACACGTCAGCCTTCTCCTCCGGCCGCTGACCTCGCCACGACGCTCCCCACTCGTCCCTCTCCCTCGCCAGCACCCTCAATCGCCACCATCTCCACCATATTCGCCCCACGACGACCACCAACTTCACCAATCCACCAGCTAACCCATCAACTCCACCTTATAAATACGCCGTCACCAGCGACCTTCATCCCCATCCGCCACTCCAGAGAGATCCCTCGAGCTCCAAGCTTCCTATTGGTGACAGCAATCGGCTGATTTGTCGAGCGACGACAGCGATCCAACTCCGGCGAGATCCTCGGCCCACCGCCGTGACGCAGCCACTCCTCCGAGCAGCTGCACGAGCTCGGGACCTTACCGATCCCTCGAGCGACGACCCTGGAACTCAAATCCGAGCTCCAATCCCCAGGTAACCTCCTTCATCTTCTCCGATCTTCTCTTCATTTCTTCTTCAATTTTTCTCGCTTTTTATTCCACGTCCACGATCATCTCCGCGCCTCCTCGACACTCCGACGAGCTCCGCGACGGAGCTCTCATCCTCGCTGACCCCTCCGCATCGTCAGACGCTCCACTCCACCAGCCAGCGACCTGTAGCTCCGCCACTTGGCCGGAGCAACGTCGCCCGACCACTTCACGTCGCCTTAGGCCTCGCTGATCACTCCACCCTCTTCCACGATCACCTGCACGCCTCGGCTATACTTCTAACCTTTTGCAGGGACTCAATTCATCACTGGCCGGAGCCTCGTCGGAGCTTTCCTCGAGCTTCATCGACTCAGAACTCCAGCCCTCCTTCAGGGATCCAGAGACCACCGGAGGCTTCGCCGCGCACTTACGACTCTTCCGAGCAAGGTGGGAGCTGACGAAGCTCATCACCGGAGCTTGGCAACCGAGGCGGAGCTCGGCTGCCTTCACCGGAGCACAGGCCTCTCCTCCGCAGGCGGCGGAGGATCGATAGAGAAGAAGGAGCAGCAACCGTTCGATCATCTGATCGAACGGTCCTCGCCTCGCCACGTGTCACTTCGCCGCCCTCGTCCACGACCGTTGATCACCCTTCGGATCGGACGCCTCACCAGCCGCCACGCGCCTTCACCGACACCCCTTGGATTCATCTTGATCCAAGGGCCTTCAAGCCGCCACGTCGTCTTATCCGAGCCTCGGCCTCCCAAGCCTAGGCTCGGGTAACCCGAAGCTGCTCCGAGGCTAGCCCGAGCCTCCAGAAGACCCGAGCCTTGCTCCGAGCCTCCGACGCCCGCCGAACCTAGGCCGCCCCACGTGAGGAGCACGTGCGGCCTGGGTTATTTGCATAGACGCCCTTGGAGCTTTCAGAAATTGCAAAAAGGCCCCTGTGAAGCAGACATCACGTGAGGAGCACGTGGTTCGTAGAGAAATTGCATCGAAGTCCTGCATACTATTGGTAATTGCATTTTAGTCCCTGTCAGCATATTTAATTGTTGAAATTTTAATTTCCAGTATTGCATTTACACCCTTGTGTTTGCACGTGTCCATAGCATGTATTTTTCATCATTTTGAAATTCTAAAAATTGCAAGTTGTTGAGAATTTTGTCCTCTATCTGTCTGTACACGTGTTTGAATTTTGTTGGCTTAATTGAATTATCAATGAATTAATTGGTTCATTTGTGTCATATTTTGCCCAGTGATGCCTTTTGATTTTTAATTAATTATCAGTGCCTTCAAAAATCACCAAAAATTCACAGTAGCTTAAGGACTTTATTTTCAACACTCCATAAAAATTCCATCTCATTTGCACGCATAACGAGGCCTCAATAAATAGTTTAGTGATTTTCTTTAATTAATTTTAATTAATTCATTTCACAATAAATTTAAGTTCTGTCAATTTTCCTAGGCCCCTGATCATTAGACCCTCCTAGGATAATTTTAGTTCTTGGAGAAATTGTGATTTGATATTTATTAAAAATTAAACACTGAAAATCACTCTGTCTGTTTATTTAATTCACAGAAAATTT
This sequence comes from Ottelia alismoides, assembly GCA_037367405.1. Taxonomy (NCBI): domain Eukaryota; kingdom Viridiplantae; phylum Streptophyta; class Magnoliopsida; order Alismatales; family Hydrocharitaceae; genus Ottelia; species Ottelia alismoides. The sequence goes on along the minus strand of JAZKJV010007725.1, from coordinate 652,614 downwards.
ATATTGAGTCGAAAAATTCCAAAAAAATTAGTGCAGGTCATTTTCATCATAAATAAGCTTCTGGCCAATTTTCATTATTTTTGGACTTCGTTTGATACATCAATTAAATTTAAAATTAAATTGGCTAAGACTTGTCTGCATATGTCTGCATAAGAAATAAAAAGACCAAAAAAAAAAAAGATTGACCCTTGAACATCAACACTTGAAAATTGCTGTAATCCACCTAAGGAGACAGTGGCCTCCCTGAGATCGACCTTGGACTCCACCAAGTAAAAAAATATCACTGCTTAAAATTTACAACATATTTTTGAGTGGTTTTTGATCAACCTCTCGTATCCGACTGCAACGAACACATTAAATTAATTTGGACATTAATTTGACCGAATTAACTAAGGGTGCGGGAGGCTCATCAGCGGGCATCATGGATGATCAGAGATAAATTATTATGAAGGAAGCGAGCTCCATCGATGGACGGGATGGCCGTAAAAAATGGAAGAAATCCGGGGAGTTGACAGTTCAGAAGCGCCAGAGCTTGGATGGGACAGTTGACCAGGTGGTCAACAAGGGCCGGCGCCCCATTGGTCCGCATCGGCCGCTAGACGCCAAAATAGGAAATCTTTTTTAGAAATTGATTTATTTAACCTAGTAAATGATTTATTTAGAATTTCCTTAAAGAATAAAAAATGTGTATTTTTTCATGTATTATTTATTTGTGATTTTTATTGAATTTTTCGAAGTGTTCTATTATGGTTTTATTTTAATAAAGTGTATATGTGTGTATTTACATGTATTTTGTATCTTTTAATTAATTAATTTATTTATTTTATTTTATTATTTTATTGGCTTATTTTATAAATTTATAATTTATTTTTGTGAGTATGGGGGTATTTTTATTTAATTTTTATGTGTTTATTTTCTTTTTTAAATAAATAGGTATATGTATATGTAGGTATACTTCTTGGTATTTTACCTATGTATTTTGCATACTTAATTTATTTAATGTATTTTCTTGATTTTTATTTTGGATTTACATTTATAATGAGTTATGTATAATGTATACATTATTATAAAAATATAAAAGAATAAAAGAACAAAAGAATAAAGTCCTTTTTATTTATATATAGATGGATAGCATAGGTATTTTGTCTATGACTTTTATAGACTTATTTTATTTTTCAAATTCTTTTTGGTTTTCTTTTACTTTTGATGTGTACATGCATTGTATACATTATTTACAAAATTCTAAAAGTATAAATTTGTTACAAAAATGAATAATGAATAAATGAAATATTTTAATCAGGTATTACATACAAGGAGGGCCAAAAACCTAACTTTTGTAGATGGACTCCAAAAATTATGAAACCAATTTTATTAAATAGTTCTTGGAAAGCTATATACAATTAAAGGTGAGTTTGGGTGATTTGGAGTTTTTATTTGCAAGATATGGGTCTGTGAAGTTGAGATTTTGGCTTTTTATTCTGTGTATAAAATGTACACTGAGTATTATTTTTACACAAACTCAATTTTGTATTTTTATTTACATTATTCTCTACAACTTTTATGAACAAAGTTTCTTTATTTGATGAATAAATAATTATGTACAAAATAGGTGTCAAAAATGCATAAATAAATGCATGAATAAATGAGGTATTTATTGTACACTGGCCCTTATCTCCCCCTACTTTATTCCTTGTCGACCAATACCATGCTGGCCTTGGTCTCGGGGTTTGGGTCATAAAATATTTGCAATATTTTATTCCTTTTTCTTTTCTCCTCTTTATTCTATAATTTTGGCATTAAAAACCTTATTTAATATGTAATTACTACAATGAATCATGAATGCTATTATGTACAATTTGATGCTATTTGCATGCATTTGCTGGGGTTTTTTGAGGCCAAAATGATAGAATAAAGGTGATGAAATGGAGATTCATCACCCCCCTATACTTGCCTTTGCTAGTCCCTAGCAAACACTTATGCAATAAGTACAAAAAGAATAACGAAAAGAAAAAGGAGAATTAAAGAAGGATAGAGTGAAGAGGGATGCTTTCAGTGCAATGCATGTCTGTACAAAATCTGAATTTGGAGCTCCTGTCAGACCTTAGGTGTAGAAGTGTGTGGAACCTAGTCGGGAACCAGCTCTAAAATACAACATCCTTCGATAGTCACAGAACTCGGTTCAACCCACCTCAATAGCCTGGTCAGAACTGGTCTACATCATACGCAAACCCTTATAACTATGAGGCTGACTTGTACGGTGTGAGTGATAGTGGCTCTCCCCAACTGAAATGATAAAGGAACTGACTTCTCCAGAATGACAACCCAATGATTCCCCAATCCAACAGCTCTTTCCTCGAGGAGCAGGGTATTCCCTTCTAAGTTCAAGTGGCAACCAGCTCAAGAGGAGGGGGTGAAGAGAAGAATGGACGGTAGCCAGTGTAGCTACCTATCCTGGGATGCAAGACCAGTGTAGTCAAGTCATCCAGCTGCAGGCTCACATATTTGACTTTGGAACTCAAGCTTGCTTATTTTCTATACAACATATTCACATACTTTGCAGGCCTTTATTTTTGTACATGCCTGAACATTTTTTTTCAACATACTATTCACAGCAACATTTACATAAGGAGTTTTCCTCTTGAGCCAGTAGACTATCCCTCTTTTGAAGTTTTATCACAACACACAATCTCCTGTCTTTAGACCTCATGGCCATTGGACCAGGTTGGGGTGCACTTCCCTCCCTAGACGAGGACGAATGTTTCCACCCGTGTGCGTCTCAGACTGGAAAATCCAACCCCCTCACCACTCCAACTGAGTCGAGCCAAGTGAAAGGTGCAAGTGTCCAAGTTAGGTCACGGTCGGTAAGAGTCATACGTGTGTCTCGAAAAGTTCTAGTTAGTCCACTGAGGTGACTTGAACCCAGCCCTGATTTCTCAAAGAATTAAGTCTGTATAGACCTGAAGTACCTTAAACCTAGTTCCCATAAGGTTCCAGTGCAGTTAGGTGCGGTAAGGTCTAACCGAGCTCCAATTTGAGACTTTATTAGACTGATTCAATCATCAAACTCACTCAAAAAGAATATGAATGGTATGCTTATGCTATGCACAATGAATGATGCAATTTTTTCACAAGATTTTAAAAAGAAGCAAAGAATGTTTTTACACAAAGAATTTTTGTAAATAAAAACTTGACACATACAAAAAGGGTACGCACAATTATCTACACGGGCGTGCTGCTTTATTTACAAAATGTATGAATTTATACAGACTTTACAGGTTTTAATGGAATAGTTTATTTAGGTTGTTGAGAAAGAATTTTATGTACTTTATCTCTGATTTACAGGTATTTGTAATAGTGATCTTATTCTTCAGGTCTAGTTTTGAAAATAGTTTTGCAAACTATAGTACACGATAATTTTTGCAATCATTTACACACATTTGAAAACTATTTTTGCAAATATTTTTCACACTATATATACATTTTTTACAATAATTTTGACAAACATTTTTCAAAACATTTGCACCTAAGTTTTTCAAATCCTTTCTTTCACACAAAGAAAAAGTTTTTCAATCAAAACAGTTTCACACAGGTTGAAATCATTTCACATCAAAATTTTCAAAATTGGTCACACTATTTTTCAAATCATATTGTATAAGTGTCTAGCCTGATTTATTAATCAGTATATACAAAATAAGAAAAACTGTATTTGTTATACAATATGGTTTTTATAAGTTTTATTTGTGATTACTCCTTATTTACGAATGAGAGATTTTCGTGCAGACTCCTCAGACTTATTCAAGAATCCTTTTCACAAGAGTTTTGAAAACTATAGTCCAAAATAATTTTGCAAACATGTACACGCATTTGACAATGATTTTACAAATGTTTTTCACAGCATAGATAGATTTTTCAAAACAATTTGACAATCCATTTTACAATCATTTGCACATTAGTTTTCACACATTTTGATTTCACTCAAAGAAAATAAATTTTTCACACAAAACTGATTTTTCAAAAATTGAATACTTGTACACACTATTTTTCAAGCAATTTTCACAAGATTTTTCAATAAAAACTTTTGCACAAAACGCTTTTTCTGACTTATTAATCAGTACAAGTACAAAGAGTCTGAGGAACTCACAATCATCTTCCATTATTATAGAGCTACTTTTTATATTCTATTTTATGTTGAGGTGATATTTTATTTTTCAGTATGAGTTATGGCTTATAGTTTATACATGGTATATACGACCCCCCTATACTTAGCTTGAGCTATGTCCTCATAGATCGAAGAGAAAAGCAAAGACATAACTCGTACTGAGTATAGACAAGTCTAAAGAATAAATATGAATGAAATGAATGAATGGAGAAGTTGACCATCCCCCCTATACTTAGGATCAAATAATCCTAAGTATAGCAGACTGTACAAAAAGCAGGGAGGGTCAAGGGTGGGAATACACAGATCGTACTCAGGTTGTCTCCCCCTATACTTAGGGTAAGATACTCCTGAGTATAGACAAGAAGAGGAGACAATAGAGAGGATCGAAATGAAAAACTCGGGGTGCACATCCCCCTATACTTAGGACAAAGTACGTCCTAAGTATAGAAAACTGTCTACAAGGGCGGCACCTTTTTGATACGAAAAGAAATGACAAAAGGAAAAGAAGAAAAGAAGAAAATCAGATAAACAGTTGTTGGATTGCATAGTCTGAATCTTTCGATGCCGCAGGTGCTGTGGAGATGTCATCATGGTGCATGAGTTGAACGGAGTCAACAACGGCCAGGAATGTGTCTGGTTCAAGGTACGGCTTCAGGAGTTGACCGTTGACGACGAATGGCTGTGCGTCAGGGGACAATTCTGATATAGCATTGTCACGCACCTCACAAACTCGAAATGGCCCTGTCCACTTACTCTTTAATTTGCCTGGGAATATCCGCAACTTTGCATCAAATAACCACACTTTCTGTCCCACGTCAAAGGTCTTTCGTCTGATGTGCCGGTCATGCCAGCGTTTCACCTTCTCCTTGTACATAAAGGTGTTATCGTATGCATAGTCTCGGAATTCCAAGAGCCTGTTTAGATCGTCTTTTCTCTTCTGACCACTTTTGCGTGAGTCCAAATTACAATTGTTGATTGCCCACAAAGACTTGTGAATTAATTCCACGGGCAGATGGCACGGCTTTCGATATACAAGACGATAGGGCGACATGCCCAAGGGAGACTTGCAGGCGGTTCGGTAAGCCCATAGGACTGAGTCCAAGAGTTGAGACCAGTCTTTTCTGTTTGGCCTAACAAGTTTCTGCAGTATAGTCTTGATTTCTCTGTTTGATAGCTCTGCCATGCCATTGGTCTGAGGATGGTAAGGAGATGCGACACGATGGTCGATGCCGTACTCCTTCGTTAACTTATTGACCTCTTTGTTAATGAAGTGGCTACCCCCGTCTGATATGAGAATCTTCGGTATCCCAAACCGCGAGATGATGTTCTTTTTCAGGAATTGACATCTGTTTTGCTGTCGGCGGCTCGAGCAGGGATAGCTTCAACCCAACGACTCACGTAATCGACGGCAAGAAGGATGTGCTCAAAACCTTGACTGTTAGGGAAAGGTCCCATGAAGTTAATGCCCCATGCATCGAAAACGTCTGCTATCTGAATGATTTTCAGGAGCATTGAGTCTTTGGCAGTTAGTGTTCCTTTCAATCTCTGATAGTCAATGCATCTTTTGACAAACTCTGCTGCATCCTTGAATAAAGTGGGCCACCAGAAGCCACACTGAAGTACTTTGGCTGCCGTACGATCTCCAGAGTGATGTCCACCAGATTCGAGCGAGTGACAATGCTCGAGGACACTTGATTGCTCTGTCTGAGGGATGCACCTGCGCCAAATGCAATCTGCTCCTTCCCTGAATAAAAGAGGATCCTCCCATTGGTAGAACCGGATGGTCGACATGAATTTGTTCTTCTGGTTCTTCGTCCAATCCGAAGGTATTACCCCAGAGGCGAGGTAGTTGACTATATCAGCGTACCAAGGAAGAGAATCCACTGCTAAGATGGCTTCGTCAGGGAAGGTTTCTGTGATAGGTGCATTGCTCAAAGAAGGCTCATGCTGCTCTATTCTGGAGAGATGATCTGCTACCACATTCTGAACTCCAGGCTTGTCCTTGATTTCCAAATCGAATTCCTGGAGGAGAAGGATCCAACGAATCAGTCTTGGCTTGGCATCCTTCTTCTGCTGTAGGTATCGGATAGCAGTGTGGTCTGTAAAGATTGTGACTTTTGATCCCAACAGATAGGATCTGAACTTCTCTAAGGTGAAAACCACAGCCAGCAATTCTTTCTCTGTCACTGTATAATTTCTTTGTGCTTCATCTAATGTTTCTGCTGGCATAGTGAATGGCATAGGGCGCTTTGTCTTTTCTTTGCCCAAGAACCGCCCCGACTGCAAAGTCTGACGCATCGGTCATTATCTCAAAGGGAAGAGTCCAGTCCGGCGGCTGTAAGATTGGAGCCTGAGTGATAAGCTCCTTGAACTGATTGAAAGTAAGGAAAACCGGCTGATCAACAATGAACTCCGTTTCCTTGCATAAAAGTTCTGTCAGAGGTCGGGTAATGCGGCTGAAATCCTTGATGAATCGCCTGTAGAATCCCACATGCCCCAGGAATGACCTCACATTATTCACTGATTGAGGTGGCTGAAGATTTGAAATGACATCCACCTTCGCCGGATCGACTTCCATGCCACGTTTGGAAACGACGTGGCCCAGCACAATGCCTTCTGTGACCATAAAGTGGCTCTTTTCCCATGAAAGCACTAAATTGACTTCTCGGCATTTCTGAAACACTCTGTCTAGGTGATCAAGACAAGAGTCGACATTATCACCATAGACAAAGAAATCGTCCATGAACACCTCGAGAAAACTGCCTACCATCTCGGCGAAGACTGCTAACATGCATCTTTGGAAGTTTGCAGGTGCATTGCATAATCCAAAGGGCATCCTCTTGAAGGCGTAGGTGCCGAACGGGCAAGTGAAGGTAGTCTTCTCTTGATCTTCAGGAGCGATCGCCACTTGGTTGTACTCGGAGTACCCATCCAGAAAGCAGAAGAACTCCTTGCCTGCTAGTCTCTCCAAAACTTGATCAATGAATGGCAAGGGAAAGTGGTCCTTCTTCGTCGCTGCATTGAGACGGCGGTAGTCAACACACACCCGCCAGGATGTTGGTACCCGAGTTGAAATTTCCTCTCCTTTATCATTTGTAACCACGGTAAGCCCAGATTTCTTGGGGACTACATGTAGTGGGCTTACCCATTTTGAGTCGGAGATGGGATAGATGAAGCCTGCATCACACCATTTCGTGATTTCTTTCATGACGACGTCCTGAAGGTTAGGGTTCAACCTTCTCTGAAATTCGCGGGACGGCTTGGCATCTTCTTCTAGATAGATATAGTGTGAACACAGGGTTGGATTTATCCCTCGGAGATCTGATACACTCCAACCAAGTGCCTTGCGGTTCTTTTCTAGAACCTCGAGAAGTCGAGATTCCTGATCCGAATTCAGCCTGCTGATGATGATTACCAGATACATTTGTTCTTCACCCGCAAGGAAAGCATACTTTAGGCCTGCAGGAAGTGGCTTGAGTTCTGGTTTTGACCTGTCCACTTTATCTGTCACTTCAGATACCATGCTGGTGGTGGGATGTACTTCCTTGAGATATTTACCATCCTCAACATCCTGTTGAGATCCCGGTGATGCACCGAATGGTTCTGCGCTAAGCTGATCATGTTCGGTCTGGAGTGAATGCTCAAGAAGATGCGCCTGCATCTGAGAATCTATCTCCCAAGAATCGTCGGAGCATAAGCTGACTACGCTTTCCAAGTCCTCCTCAAGAGTGAGGATTTCTCGGGTCCATGGGTCGTCCACTGATAAGGCTGAATCTCTGATTTCTGCAATAAAGTCACAGTCTGCTTCGGATGATGTCTGGCTCTCATCAGTTGTGGCGTTCGGCTTTTTGTTCATGTTTATCGTGATCTGCTGGGTGTTCGAGCTGAAAGTTATCTTGCCAGACCAGTAATCAACCACGGCACCTGAAGTACGAAGGAATGGTCGGCCAAGGATGATAGGGGTCTGGAGTAGAGGTGCAGGTGAGTCCATATCAAGGACTACAAAATCAGCTGGGAATTTCATATCCTGCACTTTAACTACAACATCTTCCAAAAGACCTCGGGGCTGCTTGACGGATCGATCAGCGAACTGAAGGATCATGCGTGTCTGCTTGAGCGGTCCCAGCCCGAATTCTTGCATTATGGATGAGGGCAGAAGGTTGATGGAAGAACCACTGTCAAGAAGAGTGCGTTCGAAGACCTGGTCAAAAATCTCACAACTGATCAGAGGTGCTCCGGTATCATGTTTCTTCTGGGGGAGGTTGCTGATGGCTGCAACAGTGACCATGGAGAGAACGTGCTTTTCTACATCTCGGCGTTTGTTTTCTTGCGTTGGGCGACGCCTGTTAGTACATGCCTCTTTCAATCCTTTCTTCACAGCTGGCATGTATTCCACGATCTTCAATGAAGGAATCTCAACAGTCAATTTATCCAAAATGTCCACAACACCTGGATCAGACAATGCCTTTTTTCGTTTTGCAATTTTTTTGGATTTTTTTATTACATAAGGAAAAGGAATATTTACACCACTGGGAGGAAAATGAGAGTTCTTATTTACATCAAAATCATAGCCCACAGAATGTTGTACATCCGAACTACAAAAAGGAGTACAAGCTAGATCTTGGCATGCTGGTGCTGCAGGGCGATCAAAAAGGGTAGCGTCTGCTCCATCGTCTGGCGAGGGATCGACTGCTGCTGGCGGCTCCTCCAATGCTGGCGCGGCTTTGCTTCGGCTACAAGCTTCTTTTTGGTGTTTTTGCTTTTGCTGATTTTTTTGTATTTCTGCTGAGGCTGCTGGTGACATGGCACGACGGCTGGACTGGCTTCTCCTTCTTCTTCCTTCTCACCCGCCCCTGGAGCTGGCACGGCTGATGCGGAAGATGACGATCCACTTGTTTCTTTATTCACCCCACTTGTGGTAGCAGGCGGAGGCAAGGCCCTACCGCTCTTGCTCTTTCTTTTTGAAATTATTGGGGTTGGCTTCGACCTGGGCCGGAATGGTAGTTCGGGTGGCGGTCAGGTCATCAAGCCGCTTTGTCATTTCCGCTAGCCCTTTGACAAGTTGGGCCAGACAGTCCATGGTGGGGTTCACAGGGGGTACTTCTGATGGTTCAGCGTGCAGACCACGCTGCTGTTGGTTGGATGGGTGTGGAGGTTGTTGCTGGTGGTGCTGCGGTGGTGTAGGAAGTTGAAGTTGTTGGTATGAGGGAGGAGGATACTGTTGGTATTGCTGAGAGGGGGCAACCGCGTACTAGTGATACGGTTGTGGGTGGCGGTACTGCGGCTGATGGTACGGATGATTCTGCCTCCATTGCTGTGCAAACTGGGGAGGCTGTTGGTACATCTGGTGCTGCTGAGAGGATTGCCCAAAACGACCACCCTGAGGTTGGTGGTATTGCCGATTGGCAAATGGCTGACCCTGGAGATGTCCCTGAGGACGGGTCGGCTGTGCATCATTGCTCCATACCCCGTTCACTTCCTGAATCAGGGGTGGTGGTGGGAAGACTGGATCAGGTACGGAAAGGAACTCTGGCTGGTACACAACCATCTGCTATTGTGGCGGGCCCTGGTCGGGCGCCTGCACGTAGTATACGTGCTGGACTGCCGGTGGCTGCTGGCTCGGCTAAGGCTGATGCTGCAGTTGCTGCTCATCCCTCTTCTCAGCTGGAGCTTCCGATGGTGTAGCTGACTGAACAGAGTTGATAGTACCGACCAACAGTTCAAGGTACTTGTTGATCTGATCAAGCTTATCTAAGTTCTAGGTCCTCTTCTCGATCACAGCGAGTTTCTCGAAGTCCTGTGATCGCTTCTCAATGATATCTACTTTAGAGAGATGGCCCCTGATGATGCTGAGGTTGGAGCTCTCATCTCTCTCTGCTTCCTTGGACGCCGCCATGTGTACTTGCTTCTGGAGGATCTGGGGCTGCTTCTGATACGCCTTGGATGAAGAGAGGGCGGCCTCTCCTTTGGCCATTTCTTCAAAGATTTGCCAGACTACGTCTTCATCCTTGTTAAAATGGGAGCCCCTACATGCTGCGTCCATGAGCCTTTGGCTTTCAATGTTCAGTCCCCCAAAGAAATGCTGGACCAAACTGGTCTTGGGAATCTCATGATGGGGACACTTCTCCTGCAAGTCAGTGAACCTCTCCCAGGCTTCGTGTACTGACTCATGGGCTCCTTGGGAGAAATTACTGATACGGGCTCGCATCTGGTTGAGCCGACCGAGAGGGTAATACTTGTGCAGAAAGGCGGACTTCAGCTCCTCCCACGTCGTCACAACCTTCCCCAGATGATTGACCCAATAGAGGGCCTTGTCCTGTAGGCTGAAGGGGAAAGCCATCATCTTGACAATGTCCAGAGGGACATTGGGATAGTGTGTAGTACGGCAAATGCGGGAAAATTGCTGCAGGTGAATGTAAGGCTCTTCATTTGTGTTTCCATGGAACGCAGGGAGAAGGGCGATGAACTGGGGCTTCAACTCGAAGTGAGCGTGTACCGGTGGGATGAGGATCCACTCGGTCATCTGGTTGTCTCCCGGATTGTATGTTTCTTTGAGTGTCGGCTTTGGTGGTGGTGGAAATTCTGGGTCATCATTGTGATCATCACCACCTCCTCCACCTCCCCTGCCTCCTCTGCCTCTGCCTCCTCCTCCATCGTCTCGGTTCATCATGTCATTCAACATATCCTAGAATGCTGTCTGCGTGAGGGCCTGCTCGGTCAGCTGCTGCTGGATAGCCTGGATAGAAGCCAGTAGTTGTGCATTGACTTGGTTCTGATCTGGCACCTGTCCCTCTGGTATGGGTAGCTGCTGACCCTTGCCCTTTCCTCCTGGAGCCATGTCAGGGTCTGAGTCGGACGAAATAAACTCCGGAGTAGTCTCCAGGGCTCGCACTGTCTTCTATCTGCATAATGATATAGTCCGAATCAGATCACTTGCAATCGTGTTCAGCTGCCGTGATGAAGCTGGAGTTCAGGTCAACCCCAGCCTGTTGTAAATGGAAAAGGATGTAGATTGTAATCGACTCCCATTCACAACGGCGAAAGCGGGACAAAAGTGATCCCAGTTTATTGGGTGGCCAAGAGAAAGGTAGAAAACGAGGAGTCTGGAGATCGACCCGCAAAGTCCGGATCGGGTTCTCGGGAATCGCCTCGAACTTATTGGCGGAGTTGAGTCCATGGAATCGATGTAGGTGTCGGCATGGTCCCGACGAAAACCATCCATGGATCAACTTCGCGAAGCACAAGAGAAGGTCGGATGTTGGAAGAAAGATACGATGGTCAACGAGGAATAAAAGGAGTGTAAAACAGTAGAGAGGCTCGGTTGAGCGGGGTGGTCAAAGGGAGAAACGACAAAATGTGCGCAAAGGCGCGGGACTTGATCTTTGAACCTTTATCTAGATCCATACAAACACAATACAAAATCGGGTTCACCAACTCATGCCATGTGAAGCCGTAAGAGCTCGGCTATTTATTATCTTTTCAATTTTAGAGTTTGTGATTTCAGGCATATCTTATAACAAGTCCTTAGTACGCTACCCTATAGGAGAGAGAGTACTGCCAGAAGAGTATCCTGTACTTGTCCTCCTCCTGTGTAACCTGTAGTCTGTACTTTTTGGAGTCCTTGTAACCCTTCCTGGATCCCTACTCAGCCAAAGAAATAGAGAGAGGAAGCCGATAGGCGAAACCAATACTTCGGTTCTCGCTCGCAACGGAATCACCCATGAGCGTGCAAGAACCTACTCGGACGCATGACGATGAGACAGACACCCCCGTGAAGGCGTGGCCTATGCTCAATACTTCGGACAGGGTCGATGCTCCACACAATAGGGAGTCATCATTGGTGACCAAGCCCTACTCGCCTACGTACGATAGAAGCGCCAATACTTCAGAAATCCAGGCGATACACAAGGCAGTTGCAGACTGGGTTTTGGGCTTTAATCCTTAGGGGTCGCACTCGCTCAAGGGAGTAGGGTTTTGGTCCCCCTCCAAGGTACCTGAAAACAATGAGGGCTTTATGAACCCGGTACAATGATAATCCATTACAGATTTTAATTAAGGTCAAAGTTTATTTAGCAGTCCCCTTGTTTTAATTTTTTGGGTTTTCACTTTTTTTGGATCTGTTTTCATACCAGCGCCTAACGTTTTTGTAGATTTTCATTTAAGTCCTAAGTGCTCAAAATCAGAGGGAGATAGCGGAAAAGCCGTGCAAGTGGTTCCAAGATGGAAATCTCACCATTGAACCGAATGATGCATGCTGAGTTAGAAGACTTACAGTGCATTCCAGCTCTCTCCATGTGGTATGCAAAACAGAATTTTTAAACCTATCTACATGTCGGTATGCGAGGCACAAAATCGTCCTAAACATTAGCTGCTATTAGCGTGAAGAACCATAAGTCGCTCATTCATCTCTAGCCCAAGAGGGTCCGGTCTTGGCTCACCCCTCCTCTGCTCAACACACTTGAGTTTAGGAGAAAGCGCTTTGCGGGGCTCGCTACGGCACAAAGGGCTAAGAGACAACTGAGCGGCTTGCTTAAGTTTGACTAGATCCAAGCGAAGTATACTATAGGAACATGCATTCTTATTAATGTTTAGACCTAGCTACCGAGTCAAGCAACCTACATCTAGGGGCTCCAAGCACACAAAACAAAATAAAAGAAAGGCGGAAAGCTCAAAACTTCAGAAAACAAATAAAAGAAAGCGATGAAAACTCGGAAAACAGCGATGAGACCCCCAGGTGAACAATCACCCAGGCAATGGACCTCATTGTGAAGAGTAGAGTCCTGTTTAATTACATGCCAAAATTGTCTCTCTCTCACCATAAATTACATAAATCATCCTAAGTGTTCTAATCCTATCCAATCCACATCTATTTGCTCCCTTGATGCTCTCTCCAGATGGTCATGAGAAGAAGACCATCCTCCTCCAAGCTCAGCTGCTTTGGCCTCCTAAGAAGCCCTCCTTGCGTGGCGAGCCCTCGCATCAAAGTCACAAAAAGATTGCATTAGAAGAGCTCAATCAATTAAATAGAGCAGATAAAATAATCACAATAAATAAATCAATGAAGCATGGTGATTGATGGCAATAAAAATAGCTGCCCACACATCAATAATGAATCAAATTTTTATACAAGAATGACAAAATAAATTAGGCTATGCTCATTGTTCCCCGGCAACGGCGCCATCTGATGACCAGGTATTTTGCGAGGGTCACAATAATATGAATGAAGTGTCGCTGAGGCGACCACTCACAAAACATTGGTTAGTCAGCAATTAACCCACAATGAAAGAATGAATAAATTAAGTCCAAAAAGAGATGAGAATTAATCTTTATTACTCTACCATAAAATGTATAGTGAACAAGCATGTAGAGGTCGAACCACAGAGAGCAATACAAAATGCCATAGCCTACATGTATCACGGAGTCATCCTTGTGTGAAGCATATTTTTGTGGGTTTTTGTTTCATTATATATTTTTTTGTTTCTTCTTTTTTTATTAAATAATATAGGTATGTGACATATATATATAATTTATAGAATATAAATATATAAAGATATATGTATATATCCCTAGAGGGTAAGTATAAGGTATATACTACATACAATATATATAATAATATATAATATTTTTTCCTTTTTTTATTATAAATATTTACTTTGAGAATGTCATATATTAATAGATATATAGATATATATATATATATATGCATTTTTTATCATTTTCTCTTTTTTAGGGTAATATATATAAAGAGGAGTTATAATATTTATAAAAATATACAAAAATGGTCAAAAATTCAGAAATAAAGTCTTTTTGGGATTTTCATGATTTTTTACTATTTTTGTGATTTTTGGGCATTTTTCAAAACATTTTTAGTATTTTTAAATAGTAAAATAAGAGAAAACGGGGAAATAGGTACTGGCTGTAAGTAAAATAGGAATCAAAAATAGAAAATAGCCACAAAATTTTTCCACACTATTTTTCTAATAGAGACAATAAAATATAGAAGAAGTAGGAACTGAGTTTATATTTTTTTGATTTTTCTTTGATTTTATACATTTTTTTGAAGTTTTGTGTATTTTTAAATTTTTAAGGTTTTCCTTTTGAGATTTTTAGGGATTTCTGGACTGACACTAAAATAGGTCAAAATACACACTATGGAATTTTTTGGAATTTTAAAGGTCTTTTAATATTTTTTTGGTATTTTATAAGTTAGACAGTAAATAAAAGGCATGTTTTTGATTTTTAATAAATGAAAAAGTACAACATAATTGAAATCCAAAAATATGGCGTGCAAGGGTACACTAACAGGATCTTATATCCATTTTTGCAAGATTTTTCAAGGAAATATGAAGCACAAAATAAATGGACAAAGCATACAAAAATAAATGGCCTGGCAGGGGTATTTTTGCAATTAAAATATTTGTCAGGGGCATCCATGCAAAAATTACAACATAAATAAACATTTACTTTTATTTTCAAGACCATTTTACAAATACTAAACCCGGCGGGGTTTAAGTGCAAATTTCACGCGCCTCACGTGGGTGCTGCACGTGAGGCGCGGAGGGACTAAAATGTAAATACATAAACTCAAGGGGGTATTCTGCAAATTATACTATTTATTTACAACGTGGTAGTTTATTTTTGGAACTAAACTATAAATACAAAAAGCGGGGGGTTAGGCGTGAAATTTACCCCCAAAGGCGCGATATCCAACGGCGCTGGGCGCGACACTTATCCACGTGTCGAACATCTGATGGTTGATGCTGGTTTGCCGATGAAGGGTTCGGATTAGATGATCCTGGCTGATCTGACGGTTGGTGCGTGTCTTCATCGGACAGCTCCTGTGCGATCTGGGCCGGGCCTCCTGATCTGACGGCACTGGAGCTCCCTGGAAGAACAGGGAAAAAGCTCGCGCCTGGCGAGCTCCGATCGAGAAGCTTGGGCTCCTCCAGGGCTCTCCCGCGCGTCTGAGGGTGTCTGAACGTAGCTGGAGGCTTCCCGCGTCGGCCGGCAGTCTTCTCATGGCTCTTGGAGGTCCGAGGTGCTGGGACGAGGTCGGGGAAGAACGGGACCTCCAGGAACCTCTTCCTGGCTTGATTCGAGCCCAGATGGGCTTCTTTCATCGCTGGACCTGCATAGGAAGAACCGGGAGAGCGAGGGCATCCTCCTCGACCCAGGGTTTTGAAGCTTTGCAGCGAAATGGAGTGAGGCAGAGGGGCTCCGATGAACGGCGGAGGTGGAGCCCCGATTTGTGAAGACCAGAGGTCCTCGGTTGGTCAAAAGGTGATGGATCGATGGAGAATGCGATGGGGATTGAAATGGGGTGCACGTGGCGGTCGGATACGATCGGGTTCACAGTGAAGGAGTCGCCGGAGCGGAGCTCCGGCGAACTTCGAATTTGGGATTTTACGCTAAGCTGATCGACTAAGGACTAAACTAACTACTGGAATTAAAAGCTAACATTAAAACCTAACTAAAAAGCATAAAAAGGACAGCTCTTATACCTGGGGGCCACCAGGGAGCAGGACGGACGCCGGAGCTCCGCCGCGTCAAAATTCTCCTTCCTCCGGCCGAGTCGAGGCGCTGGAGCACTCCCCCTGTCACGAGGAACATCCCAGGAACGAAATCACGGCTTTAGGTTGGATTAAAATTGGCCAAATTCGAGGAAGGACGCGGAGCTACTTATTTATAGACATTGGCATGAAGCCTTATTGACCGGCAATTATTACTTAATCCAATGAGTATCGGGTCGATCCAAGTTATTGGCGGGCATCATGGATGATCAGAGATCAATTCTTGTGAAGGAAGCGAGCTCGATCGATGGACGGGATGGCCGTAAAAAATGGAAGAAATCCGGGGAGTTGACAGTTCAGAAGCGCCAGAGCTTGGATGGGACAGTTGACCAGGCGGTCAACAAGGGCCGGCGCCCCATTGGTCCACGTTGACCGCTAGACACCAAAATAGGAAATCTTTTTAGAAATTGATTTATTTAACCTAGTAAATGATTTATTTAGAATTTCCTTAAAGAATAAAAAATGTGTATTTTTCATGTATTATTTATTTGTGATTTTTATTGAATTTTTCGAAGTGTTCTATTATGGTTTTATTTTAATAAAGTGTATATGTGTGTATTTACATGTATTTTGTATCTTTTAATTTTTTTATTTGTTTATTTTATTTTATTATTTTATTGGCTTGATTTATAAATTTATAATTTATTTTTGTGAGTATGGGGGTATTTTTATTTATTTTTTATGTGTTTATTTTCTTTTTTAAATAAATAGGTATATGTATATGTAGGTATACTTCTTGGTATTTTACCTATGTATTTTGCATACTTAATTTATTTAATGTATTTTCTTGATTTTTATTTTGGATTTACATTTATAATGAGTTATGTATAATGTATACATTATTATAAAAATATAAAAGAATAAAAGAACAAAAGAATAAAGTCCTTTTTATTTATATATAGATGGATAGCATAGGTATTTTGTCTATGACTTTTATAGACTTATTTTATTTTTCAAATTCTTTTTGGTTTTCTTTTACTTTTGATGTGTACATGCATTGTATACATTATTTACAAAATTCTAAAAGTATAAATTTGTTACAAAAATGAATAATGAATAAATGAAATATTTTAATCAGGTATTACATACAAGGAGGGCCAAAAACCTAACTTTTGTAGATGGACTCCAAAAATTATGAAACCAATTTTATTAAATAGTTCTTGGAAAGCTATATACAATTAATGGTAAATTTGGGTGATTTGGAGTTTTTATTTGCAAGATATGGGTCTGTGAAGTTGAGATTTTGGCTTTTTATTCTGTGTATAAAATGTACACTGAGTATTATTTTTACACAAACTCAATTTTGTATTTTTATTTACATTATTATCTACAACTTTTATGAACAAAGTTTCTTTATTTGATGAATAAATAATTATGTACAAAATAGGTGTCAAAAATGCATAAATAAATGCATGAATAAATGAGGTATTTATTGTACACCGGCCCTTTTCTCCCCCTACTTTATTCCTTGTCGACCAATACCATGCTAGCCTTGGTCTCAGGATTTGGGTCATAAAATATTTGCAATATTTTATTCCTTTTTCTTTTCTCCTCTTTATTCTATAATTTTGGCATTAAAAACCTTATTTAATGTGTAATTACTACAATGAATCATGAATGCTATTATGTACAATTTGATGCTATTTACATGCGTTTGCTGGGGTTTTTTAGGCCAAAATGATAGAATAAAGGTGATGAAATGGAGATTCATCAGTCATACAGAACTCCTCAAAGTCGGACAGATGAAGATATGGCTCCTCGTGCACCTCCCCTGAAAATTTCTGCAGTCTTTGAATAAACTCCAAGTCAAGAATGAAGGGATTGAATGTAGAAGCTGACTGAGCTCCCTGGTCTATATGCTCATCAATCATCCTGGCGTAGGAGGTATCTGAAACTCATGTCTTCTCTCTGTGCTCGCGTATGGAGTGCACTCTCATCCCAGCAATGGAATTACCCGTGTCTCGTATCTGGTCCATCTGATCTCTGCGGGCGTTTAGCACAGCATGCCCAGAATAATGATGGGGAAGGGGAGAAGGGAATGGAAGGTCGGTCAGAGTTCTGACCTTCCTCGAGAGTGGACTGTACTGATGGGAATAAGATGGGGAAGCCGCAAGAGTCGGCAAGAAAGAAGGGCGACCCATCATTCAGGGATAGACAGAGAGAAGAAGAATGAAGGGAGGGTGGGAGGGAGAAAGATAAATGACCAGGAAGAGGATAGATGTAAGAGAAGAAGGCAGATGGGATCCGAAAAACAAATAAGATCGGTCAAGCAAAACCCCCGATTCATCTACGCACACAGAGCCGATGACCGTGAAGGTTCGATCTTTTATCTTGTCATTTTTATTTAGGTGATAAGACAGTCTATCAGAGCGATTAAGCGAGCTGTTGGGAATCCAACGCCCCCAGGAGACTGTCCCGATCTCAAGCTAGATCTTTCCCAGACAGTACAAGCCGCGGACCGTTTATCGACTACCCGATCGGCTCGCTCTGTTAAGGATATCGCGACCCGTTTTACCGGAGACCGGAGCGATCCTCACTAGAGAACGACTAGCTCAAAACCAGTAGTCTGAAGAAGGGTCGGATGTGGCTCTAGCCTAGGATGCGTATCACTCTCTCATTCATCCAAACCAAACAAGGAGGGGATTGCTCTCCCAAGGCAAATTATTAGGTCAATGTCTTTTAAGATCAAGTTTGGTTAACAGTCCCAATTTTATGATTTTGATTTTTTAGGTCTTTTTCAAAACACACAATGCCTAATGAATTTTTTGATTCTCATGGTTTTTATTAAGTCCAAAAATGGGAGGAGAAGACAAAAAAGCCGATGCGCGACTAAAAATGATGATGCATGCTGAGTAAGGGATGTGTACCTGCCGCTAGCACTCTACATGCAAAATGATCCGTGCATAATTGAAAGACAGAAATTAAAACTAATCTAAATGATGCAGCGAGGAAATCGGCCTTAAGAAGAAATTTCTACAAGTGAAGCACAATAGCTAACGGATCAACGGGAGGGTTCGGGCTCCGATCTCTGATGTCGATCGGTGTCCGCCACAACGGATCCTACCAGCGCTGTATACGGCCTCTAGCGGCACGTGACCCCTTGATGACTGAGGAAAATTAAGGTTCGTATTAATCCACAAGGCGGATCAATAGTCGATGCGGTGACCGCTCAATAATCCTCAAATCAATCAACAATTAACCCACAATAAATGTATGCAATGAATATCCAAAAATGTGGAGTTAAAATTTATTATAACTCTACATGCAAATGTGTATAGGTGTAAACACAAGTAGAGGTCGAACACTGGGAGGCGAATGGTAATGTGGTGAACTTGGTTGTACAACTATTCAATTCAATGATCATGTCCAGTCCTTATTGTTTTTGTGGGTTTTTGATTATATATATAAATATAAATTTTTATTTTTTATTTTGTTTTTATAATTTTTATTTTATTTTATATTTGATATATTTTTATTTTCTTTTTATTTATTTAATTATATAATATAGATATGTATACATATATATATATATAAAGATATATATATATATATAAGAATAGAGAGAGGAGTAGTATAAGGTTAAATATTTATATAAATACTCAATATATATTACATATAATATTTTTTGGCTTTTTTATATTTTTGTATTTTTTTAGTTATTTTTTATGGAATTTTTCTAATAATATTTTTTGTATTTTTAATTTCAAAAATGTCCTCAATATGAACCAATTAACTAGACCGAACATAATTTGGGATTGAAAAATATAAAATAATTCCCCAAAATTACCCAAATTAAATTTAATACATTAATAATAATATATAGATAATTATAAAAGAGAAAAATATTTTTTTAGGATTTTAAGGGTTTTTCTATTTTTTGTTGGATTTTGGAGCTTTCTGATTTTTTTATTTTTCTTTTTCTTATTTTTAGGGTTTTTTAATTTCTGTACTCAATATATATATATATATACCATATATAAATTTTTGTAATTTTTCAAAAACATTTTTTAATTTTTTGTATTTTTTAATTTAAACAGTACAAAAAGGGCTCCTTTTTTATTTTTAATAATTAGGTAAAATGCAAAAAATGCAGAATGGACATGTGGTGTGAAAGTACGGGGCATGAAACATCTAACCTAATTTTTGTGGAATTTTAGGAGCTACTTAGGTATTTTTAATAAATAAAAGAAAGAACAAAAATTACACAGCCTGGCAGGGGAATTTTTGCAAATAAGATAACTATCAGGGGCATCAGTGCAAAAATTACTACAGGAATAAACATTTATTTTTATTTTTGGAACTAATACACAGTTTACAAAAACCGCCAGGGTGTACATGTAAATTTCACGCGCCTCACGTGGGACTGCACGTGAGGTGCGGAGGGACCCAAATGCAAATTAGAGAACTACACGGGTCCTTTAGCAAAAAACACAATTATTTTATAACGTAAAAACTTATTTACATACTTAAATATTAAATACAACAAAAAGCGGGGGTATATGTGAAAATTACCCCCTCAGGCGCGCGATCCAACGACTGGGCGTTCTTCACTTGACACGCGTCGCCCCCTCCTCGCCCGATGACGCTTCGCCGATGAAGGGCTGAGATTATATCTCTCGAGGCGATCTGACGGTCGTAACTGCGCTTCATCGGACGGTTGGCTGCTGATCTAGGCTGGGGCCACGATCGGACGGTGGAGAAGAGGGAACGAAGAACAGGGAAGAACTCCCTCTTCCCCGACCTTCGATCCGGTGCTGTAGTCACGTCCGACGCTCCCTCGGGCTGCTGAAGGTCCATAAAGCGTCTTGGGTCCATGCTCTGTCGACTAGAGCGCTCAGGGGAGCCGGAGGCTCACCGGAGTGGTCCAGCGAGGTCGATGAAGTATGAGGCTCCCATGTACCTGCAGAAGAATCAAATCGACCCCAACGGGGGTCCTTTGGATTCCCTACACCTGTAAGAAAGCTCAGGGCACAAAGACAAGGGGCTGGGGGTCTTATTTGGGTCAAATGAGTGAAGGGGGGCGCGAGGCGGCGATCTCCGGTGAAGGGCAGAGGAAGAGATCGGATCTCCAGATCTGAGGGAGATTTGGGTGAATGGAAATGCCTGGGGCGTAGGGAAATGGAAGGGTAAGGAGATGGAGAAGAGAGGGTGGTCGGAACACGGCGGGGGTACTGTGAATGGGTTCGCCGGAGCGTCGCTCCAGCGAACTACGGGTAACCAAATCTACGCTAATTCTAACAACTAAACACTAATTAAAATGCAGAAATGAAATGCAGGAATAAAATCTACCTAAGAAATGTAAAATGCGCAGCTCTTATACCTGGAAAACTCCAGGGAGCAGGACGACTGCCGAAGCGCTGCCATGGGCGCATCTCCTTCCTCCGCAAGCCTCCACAACCATCAGGGGACCTCCAGCTGTCACCTGGATGCACGCTAGGCCGAAGGCGTGGGCTCTATGGCTCGGGAAATGGCCAAAATGGTGAAGGAGGAAGATGGGGTTATTTATAAACAAGGTTGGGCGCCCTTATTGACCGGCGAATCTCGAAGAATCTGAGCTATATACACGCGATCTAAGTGAACGACATGGATATACAATGAACGGGGCATAAATCTCGTGAAGTGATGGTTGTCGAAGGAGCAACCGATCGAGCGGGAAAAAATGGAGGAAAAAGGGGGACTGGACAGATCTGACGGGAGTCAGAGGCGTAGGGGGGAGTTGACCGGAGGTCAACATTCCCTGGCCTCTGATTGGTCCATATCAGCCCGAATTTGACTTATTTTTTAAACAAAATAAATGATTTAATTAGATTTTATTTATAAAATAAAAATGTTTATTAATTAATGTAGTATTTATTTATGATTTTATTTATTTATTTGATATATTTTATTATGGGTTTATTTTAATAATGTATTTATAAGTATATTTATATGTATTTATTTTTTATTTTGTTTATTTTTATTTTATTATTTTATTTTCTTATTTTATAAATTTATAACTTATTTTTATGAGTATAAATATATTTTTATTTAATTTTTATGAGTTTATTTACATATTTAAATAAATAGGTATATGTATATGTAGGTGTACTTATAGGTATTTTACCTATATATTATATATACTTTATTTATTTAATGTATTTTATTTGTTTTTATTTTGGATTTGTATTTTTAATATGTTAGATTTAATATTTACATTATTTTAAAAATATAGATGAATAAAGAATAAAATAATTAAATCCCCTTTTATTTATGTACATACTCAACATAGGTATTTTGCCTATGTATTACATAAGCTTATTTTATTTTACAAATTCTTTTTGGTTTTCTTTTAATTTTGATATGTACATGTATTGTATACATTATTTACAAAATTCTAAAAATATAATTTTGTAAAAATAATGAATATTGAATAAATTTAATACTTTAATCGGGTATTATGTACAATGAAGGCCAAAAACCTAAATTTCACAGATGGACTCCAAAAATTATGAAACCAATTTTATTAAATAGTTCTTGGAAAGATACATACAATTAAAGGTGAGTTTGGGTGATTTGGAGTTTTTATTTGTAAGATATGGGTCTGTGAAGTTAAGATTCTGGCTTTTTATTCTGTATATAAAATGTACACTGAGTATTATTTTTACACAAACTCAATTTTGTATTTTTATTTACATTATTATCTACAACTTTCATGTACAAGGTTTCTTTATTTGATGAATGAATAAATATATACAAAATAGGTGTCAAAAATGCAAAATAAATGAATAAATAAATGAGGTATTTATTGTACTATTGGCCCTTATCTCCCCCTACTTTATTCCTTGTCGACCAATTCCATACTGGCCTTGGTCTTAAGGTTCGGGTCATAAAATATTTGCAATATTTTATTCCTTTTTCTTTTCTTCTCTTTATTCTATAATTTTGGCATTAAAAACCTTATTTAATGTATAATTAATACAATGAATAATGAATGCTATTATGTACAAATTATTGTTATTTACATGCATTTGCTGGGGTTTTTGAGGCCAAAATAATAGAATAAAGGTGATGAAATGGAGATTCATCACCCCCCCCATACTTGCCTTTGCTAGTCCCTAGCAAATACTTATGCGATAAGTTCAAAAAGAATAATGAATAAGAAGAAAAGAAAAAGCAAAAATAACGAATAAAAAGAATAAATTAAATTGATCATGATTATTATACTCGTCTGTACAAAATCAAAGTTTGGAGCTCAGGTTAGACCTTGGTGTGAAAATGTGTGTGGAACCTGGTAGGGAACCAAATTTAAAACACAACAGCCTTCAAGAGTCACAGAACACGGTTCAAATCACCTCAATAGCCAGGTCAGAACTAGCCTACATCATATGCAAACCCTTATGACTATGAAGCTGACTTGTACAGTGTAAGTGATAGTGGCTCTCCCCAACTGAAATGATAAAGAGACTAGCTTCTCCAGAATGACAACCCAATGATTCCCTAATCCAACAGCTCTTTCCTCGAGGAGCGGGGTATTTCCTTCTAAGTTCAAGTGGCATCCAACTCAAGAGGAGGAGGTAGAGAGAAGAATGGATGGTGGCCAGTGTAGCTACCTATCCTGGGTAGCAAGACCAGTGTAGTCAAGTCATCCAGCTGCATGCTTACATGGTATAACTTTTGATGCTCAAGCTTGCTTATTTTCTATACAACATATACATACTCCGGCAGGCACTTTATTTTATTTTCAAAGCCTATCCATTTTTTTTCAACATACTATTTACAGCAGCATTTACGTAAGGACTTTTTCCTCTTGAGCCAGAAGACTATCCCTCTTTTGAAGCATTATTGCAACCCACACTCTCCTGTCATTAGACCTCATGGCTGCTGGACCAGGTTGGGGTGCACTTCCCTCCCTAGACGAGGACGAATGTTTCCACCCGTGTGCGTCTCAGGTTGGCAAATCCAACCCCCTCACCACTCCAACTGAGTTGAGACAAGTGAAAGGTGCAAGAGTCCAAGTTAGGTCACAGTCGGCAAGAGTCATACGTGTATTTCGAAAAGTTCTAGTTAGTCCACTGAGGTGACTTGAACCCAGCCTGATTTCTTAAAGAGTTAAGTCTGAATAGACCTGAAGTACCTTAAACCTAGTTCCCATAAGGTTCCAGTGCAGTTAGGTGCAGTAAGGTACAACCAAGCTCCAATCTTCGACTTTATTGGATTAGTTCAATTATCATGCTCAATGAAAGAATATAAATGCCATGCAAATGCTATTTACAAATATGCAAAGAATAATGCAATTTTTCAAAGAATTTGAAAACAAAGAGAAGAATTTTTACACAAAGAATTTTTGCAAATAAAATAATTTTGGCACTCAAAGTAAAAAATATATACAACTATTTACACGGACGTGCCGCTTTATTTTACAAGAATTAAGAATTTACAATTTAGTTTTTATTTATATGTATATATGTACACTTATTAAAGAATTTTGTTTATTTTTAATAATATATACATTTTTTATTTTTACTTTTTATTAGATGTATTTATTCCTCAAACTTTATTTGACACAAATTTTCAAACAATTTTTGAAAACTATAGTCCAAAATAATTTTACAAACATTTTTACAAACATGTACACACATTTGAAAATCATTTTGCAAAGGTTTTTCAAAACAGTATATATAGATTTTTCAAAATATTTTTGCAACCCTTTTTCAAACCATTTGCAAATCATTTTTCAAACATTTTATTTCACAAAGAAAATAAATTTTACAAACCACACATTTTTACACAGGTTGAAAAAATATCTTCAAAATAGTTTTCAATAAATGTTCACAAAGATTTTTCAAACTATTTTTCAAACATTTTGCAAAAAAATATTTTCACCTGATTTATTAATCAGTATATACAGAAAGAATTTAAGGAACAACCACATCTTTTTATTAAGGATTTTGATGATTTTTTAAAGAATTATTAGCCATATTATTAAGAGAATACGAAAGTACGAGTTATGGCTGAAGTATATACATAGTATATACGACCCCCCTATACTTAGCTTGAGCTATGTCCTCATAGATCGGAAAAGAGAAAGAGAATGCATAACTCGTACTGAGTATAGAAAAGTCTAAAGAATATGGAAATAAGAAATGGATGAAATAGGAGTTGACCGTCCCCCCATACTTCGGATCAAGTAATCCTAAGTATAGGAAACTGTACACAAAGTAGGGAGGGTCAAGGGTGGGAATAAACAGATCATTGAATGGACAAATCAGGGGTGCACCCCCCCTATACTTAGGACAAAGTACTAACTAAGTACAGAAAACTGACACAAAGGGGCGACACCTTTTATTTAGATACAAAAGATAGAAAAGGAAAAGAAGAAAAGAGAGATATATATAGATTGATGAAAAGATCGTGTAGAATATACGCAGCATTCCCCCTATACTTAGGGTGAGATATCCCTAAGTATAGGCAACAACAGGAGTGAGGAAACTGAACGACGAAAGAACAACGCGATGTGTACCTATACTTAGGACAAGGTACGTCCTAAGTGTAGACACAAGGATATGGCTATAGATCTGGGGCACACTAAAACACACGGGAGAAAGAATGGAAAAGACACACATATATACAAGCGTTAAAGAGTCTGGTGAAGTACAGGACGGTATCTGACAATTGAATACCGTACTCTCGTTGTCGTCTCCCTGTGAGAACGAGGACGCAGTTAGAAGGTGAAAAGACACCCTGATAAGCAGTCAAGTGGGTGTCAGCTACCGGGGACAATAGGTCGAAAAGTACAGATATATGGTCCGGTAGCATGAATCAGCCAATCGGCTCGAAGGGTTAGCATGAGGAAACAGAGCCGATACTATAAGACCGGGAGGAAGCAAGATCAGTACAGAGACCTCCGGTCAATCAGAGTCTCAATAAGATATGGAAAGGTAAAGAGCAAGAGACATCGTGGCATTCGGTGGTCATGAGGTCGGAAGATCACAGAAAACATCGAATACCGCAAGACACGGCTCAACCCTGCGAGGGTCGTCAAGGTGAGCAGAATCAGAGAATAATTAGAATACTTGGCTCCGTGTTCCGCGGATCGGAGACACAACCAGGGAGGAGACCGAGTACCTAGAAAATGATGTATTCTCCCGTAGATAACCCTCGGGGAGTAGTACATGCTAGGCGATGAATAATCAGAAAAAGACTCGACCTTGCGAGGGTCGCCAAGGCGAGTGGACGCAAAGGCGTCATGATCCATCAGACGGATCAACAGGTATGGTCTCGGTAGGCGACATATCGACTACCAGCAGAAGAGACCAGCAAGTGTAAAGGATGTGGCAGCGTCCCGCAGACAACCCTCGGGGAACGTGCTGCCATCTAGGCATGAAAATAGCAGATATCGGGAGCTCAACCTTGCGGGCCATCAAGGCGAGCAGACTCAAAGGAGTGTAATCAGATGGGTCTCATGATCCACAGATTGGGTAGGCAACTCAAGATGGGACCAAAAATCATGTATATCAGACGACTCGATTCCGTGCTCCGCGGATCGGAGACACAGTCAGCAGTGGGAACTGAGCGTAAAGAGAGTGTCGCAGTCTCCCACAGACAGTCCTCAGAGAGTACTGCGATCTAGGAAAGGAATAGTCAGAATGTGTCTCTACCTTGCGAGGGTCGTCAAGGAGAGAGAAGGGATCGAAGGAGCCGGATCCATCATACGGACCAACATAGTGGTCTCAGTAGTCGACAAATCGGCTACCAACAGAAAAGACCAACCAGATCGGAAATATGTCATAGTCTCCCGCAGATAACCCTTGAGGAGCTACGAGCTATTCAAGGAATAATCAGAAAAGAGCTCATCCTTGCGAGGACCATCAAGGAGAGCGGACTCAAAGGAGCCTAGCCAAGTTGGTCTCATGCCCTAAGAGATCGAGCGCATAATCAGAAAGGGAGACCAACTGCCTATATCAGACGAATTGACTTCGTGCCCCAACAAATGGAGGCACCAGAAGTGAGTGAAGCCGATCGTAAAGAAAGTGTCACATCCTTCCGCAGATAGTCCTCAGGAAGTGATGTGAGCTACATAGTGAATAATCAGAGTACATCTCATCCTTGCGAGGGTCGTCAAGGAGAGAGAAGGCTCAAAGGAGCCGGATCCATCAGACGGATCCACAGAGAATGTGGTCATGGTAGGCGGCAGACAGCCTACCAGCAGAGGAGACCATCATAGCTATAATGTGTCATAGCCTCTCGTAGATAACCCTCAGAGAGCTATGAACTAGGCAGGGAATAATCAGAAGAGTGGAGCTCTGCCTTGCGAGGACCGTCAAGGAGAGAGGACTCAGATGAGTCTAGTACATTGGCCTCGTATACTGACAGGTCAGGTACACAATTACTGGGGGAGGCCAATCAAGCATATCATCTGACTCGGTTTCGGGTCCCATCAAGATGGCGACCAAAACAGGGTATGAAATCGCAGTCCTAGAAATTGTCGCATTCTCCCGCAAATAGTCCTCGGGGAGTAATACGAACTAGATGAATGTAGGTCATGGGAATGCTGGCATGAATTCTCAGGTCCTCAAAATAGTGTGAATCCATCAATCTATAGGAGGGTATAAGATCATGTGAGGGAGCAAATAATCAGGTCAACCACAAAACATCCCTCAAGCTACTCCAATCAGCTAAGATGGCACGAAAGATAATCAGGAATCCTCGAAGTGCCATAGGTGGATCAAAGAGTCAGGAGATCAAGGAGGGTTTAACCAGGAAGATGAGAGATCATGCAGGATCTGCACACCTTTATCAGGTACTCCAAGTCAGAATAATCATTCAATCCTCAAAATCAAGATGGGTGGAACCTCAAAATAGATAGATCAATCAATACTCATGAAATCACCACCAAGTCATCGCATCATATCACATCCTCAATCCGGTGTGCGAGAACTAAAATTCCTCAATAATGCATCACACCTATGCTCTATGCATCATCAAAAATCCTCAATACGCTCGTATGCATGTATCCAAAGTCAAATCCACTAAATCAATCTCAGCATCCTCAACATCATGCCCGACTTACACAAATAATCTGTATAAATAATCCTTGGTGCGGGCCTCCTCAATATACACAGCATTCCCGGGTAAAGGGAGTGGTGATACGGGGTACACAAAGAGGATGGATAAGAAGGGTAACGCAATGAAGTGGAGAAGCTGATTGAGCGTGCGTGCCAATATCATGGGAGGTAGAAGGGTGATATAGAGGGAACGAGGAGGGCGGCCGAGAAGATCGGGACATAGACAAAATTGGGTATTCCACACAAGCCGGGAATGGCGTCAAAAATGGTGGTCTGAAGAGCAGGCTCTCCTTGAACCGGAGAAGATGGGAATGGTACGGTGGATACGAAGAAGATGGTGAAGAAGAGGGAAACGAAGGACTTGGCGAAGAAATGATTGAGCTCAAGCACCAATATCACGACTCAATGCAAATGAAGAGGTATATGTATAAGAGAGGTAGAGAGACTCAAAGATGAAAAATGCATGACTCACACGATGGGACTGACTACTCTAACAATGAATGGAAGATACAATGAACTCACAGTCACATACAAGGCAAACCCCCAATTCACCTACTCAACACAGTGAAGACCGTCAAGTGACGGTCATTTATCTTTTCAGTTTTAGAGTAAGGTGAGAATCACAAAGTTGTACAAACACTTAAGAGGCTTGATGGGATTTGGGCTCTACTCCTTAGTGTGTACGTGAGCAATTTAAAACGCATACAATGAGGGGGTTGCACTCCCCAAGACAAGGAAGTCCATTATGTTTTATTTTAGGTCCAATAGAGTTAACAGTCCCGATTTTATTTAAGTTATCACTTTTTTGGGTATTTTCAATGCACGTGCCTATCGAGGTTCCAATTTCCATTAAGCATCCTAGGTTGGCAAAAACAGAGGGAGAAGATCGGAAAAGCCATGCAAGTCGGAAATCGATGATGCATGCTAAGTAAGAAGACTTACAGTGCCTCCAGCTCTCTCCATGCGGGATGCATAACAGAATTTGAAAACCTAAGCTATATGCAAATGCAAGCCGAAGAAATCGCCCTAGGTTCAGAAATTGCTATTATCGTGAAGCACCACAAGTCGCTCGCCGATCTTTAAGCCAGGAGTCCGGTCTAGGCTCACCCCTCCTCCTCTCGACACATCGAGTTCAGGAGAAGCGCTTGGCAGGGTGAGCTCGCGGCGCGTAGGCTCGAAGATGGTGAGGCGACTGTTTAGAGTTTGATCTAGGTCCAAAGCGAACTATAGGTACATGCAAATATATTAGGGTGTTTGGACCTAACTCTACGAGCAAGCAACTCCTATGTCTAAGGGCTCATTCACTCAAAATAGAAATAAAATAAAGAGAAGAAAAAGCGTCAAAACCATCGAGGCCCCCAAGGGAACAATCCCTCACGCACTGGACCTCGGGAGTCGAAGTGTACCTGTGAG
Organism: Ottelia alismoides; assembly: GCA_037367405.1. Taxonomy (NCBI): domain Eukaryota; kingdom Viridiplantae; phylum Streptophyta; class Magnoliopsida; order Alismatales; family Hydrocharitaceae; genus Ottelia; species Ottelia alismoides. The sequence continues at coordinate 623,428 of JAZKJV010007725.1, read as the reverse complement.
AGTCCTGTATTGTTACATGTTTCTAAGTGTCACTCTCTCACATGAATATACATAGTAAAATAAAATAGAAGCAAATGCATAAAAATATAGACTGTCTTCAAAAATTCTCCTTCATCTGCCCTTGATGCTCTCTCCTGTTGGCTGGCGTAGAAGAGCCAACTCCACCTTGCTTGGGTGCATAGGTCCTCCTAGGAGGTCCTCCTTCGCTTGGCGGTCCCTCGCATCAAAGATAAATAAAAGAGATGGGTCAGAATAGTCAATCAATAATCTCAATAAAAAACAAATAAATAAATGAATAATGGACATGAGCAAAGAATTAAATAAATGAATTAAAAACCACACAAAATTCATACAAAATCCGTTGCCTCCCTGGCAACAACGCCATTTGATGACTGAGGAAAATTAAGGGTCGTATTAATCCACAAGGCAGATCAATAGTTGACGCGGTGATCGCTCAATAATCCTCAAATCAATCAACAATTAACCCACAATAAATGTATGCAATGAATATCCAAAAATGTGGAGTTAAAATTTATTATAACTCTACATGCAAATGTGTATAGGTGTAAGCATAAGTAGAGGTCGAACACTGGGAGGCGAATGGTAATGTGGTGAACTTGGTTGTACAACTATTCAATTCAATGATCATGTCCAGTCCTTATTATTTTTGTGGGTTTTTGATTATATATATTTTTTAATTTTTATTTTGTTTTTAGAAATTTTATTTTATTTTATTTTCTATTTGATATATTTTTTTTATTTTCTTTTTATATTTTTAATTATATAATATAGATATGTATACATATATATAAAGAGATATATATATAAGAAGAGAGAGAGAGGAGTAGTATAAGGTTAAATATTTATATAAATACTCAATATATATTACATATAATATTTTTTGGCTTTTTTATATTTTTGTATTTTTTTAGTTATTTTTTTATGGAATTTTTCTAATAATATTTTTTGTATTTTTAATTTCAAAAATGTCCTCAATATGGACCAATTAACTAGGCCGAACATAATTTGGGTTTGAAAAATATAAAATAAGTCCCAAAAATTACCCAAATTAAATTTAATACATTAATAATAATATATAGATAATTATAAAAGAGAAAAATATATTTTTGGGATTTTTTAAGGGTTTTTCTATTTTTTGTTGGATTTTGGAGCTTTCTGATTTTTTTATTTTTCTTTTTCTTGTTTTTAGGGTTTTTCAATTTCTGTACTCAATATATATATAAATATACCATGTATAATTTTTCTGTAATTTTTCAAAAACATTTTATAATTTTTTTGTATTTTTAATTTAAATAGTACAAAAAGGCTCCTTTTTAATTTTTAATAATTAGGTAAAATGCAAAAAATGCAGAATGTACATGTGGCGTGAAAGTACGGGGCATGAAACATCTAACCTAATTTTTGTGGAATTTTAGGAGCTACTTAGGTATTTTTAATAAATAAAAGAAAGACACAAAAATTACACAGTCTGGTAGGGGCATTTTTGCAAATAAGATAACTATCAGGGGCATCAATGCAAAAATTACTACAGGAATAAACATTTATTTTTATTTTTGGAACTAACAAAAACTACCAGGGTGTACATGTAAATTTCACGCGCCTCACGTGGGACTGCACGTGAGGCACGGAGGGACCAAAATGCAAATTACAGAACTACACGGGTCCTTTAGCAAAAAACACAATTATTTTATAACGTAAAAACTTATTTACATACTTAAATATTAAATACAACAAAAAGCGAGGGTATATGTGAAAATTACCCCCTCAGGCGTGCGATCCAACGACCGGGCGTTCTTCACTTGACACGCGTCGCCCCCTCCTCGCCCGATGACGCTTCGCCGATGAAGGGCTGAGATTATATCTCCCGAGGCGATCTGACGGTCGTAACTGCGCTTCATCGGACGGCTGGCTGTTGATCTGGGCTGGGGCCACGATCGGACGGTGGAGAAGAGGGAACGAAGAACAGGGAAGAACTCCCTCTTCCCCGACCTTCGATCCGATGCTGTAGTCACGTCCGATGCTCCCTCGGGCTGCTGAAGGTCCAAAAAGCGTCCTGGGTCCATGCTCTGTCGACTGGAGCGCTCAGGGGAGCCGGAGGCTCACCGGAGTGGTCCAGCGAGGTCGATGAAGGATGAGGCTCCCATGTACCTGCAGAAGAATTAAATCGACCCCAACGGGGATCCTTTGGCTTCCCAGCACCTGCAAGAAAGCTCAGGGCACAAAACAAGGGGCTGGGGGTCTTATTTGGGTCAAATGAGTGAAGGGGGGCACGTGGCGGCGATCTCCGGCGAAGGGCGGGGGAAGAGATCGGATCTCCAGATCTGAGGGAGATCTGGGTGAATTGAAATGCCTGGGGCGTAGGGAAATGGAAGGGTAAGGAGATGGAGGCGAGAGGGTGGTTGGAACACGGCGGGGGTACTGTGAATGGGTTCGCCGGAGCGTAGCTCCGGCGAACTACGGGTAACCAAATCTACGCTAATTCTAACAACTAAACACTAATTAAAATGTAGAAATGAAATGCAGGAATAAAATCTACCTAAGAAATGTAAAATGCGCAGCTCTTATACCTGGAAAACTCCAGGGAGCAGGACGACTGCCGAAGCGCCGCCATGGGCGCATCTCCTTCCTCCGCAAGCCTCCACAACCATCAGGGGACCTCCAGTTGTCACCTGGATGCACGCTAGGCCGAAGGCGTGGGCTCTAGGGCTCGGGATATGGCCAAAATGGCGAAGGAGGAAGATGGGGTTATTTATAAACAAGGTTGGGCGCCCTTATTGACTGGCGAATCTCAAAGAATCTGAGCTATGTACACGCAATCTAAGTGAATGGCGTGAATGTACAATGAACGGGGCATAAATCTCGTGAAGTGATGGTTGTCGAAGGAGCAACCGATCGAGCGGGAAAAATGGAGGAAAAAGGGGGACTGGATAGGTCTGACGGGAGTCAGAGGCGCAGGGGGGAGTTGACCGGAGGTCAACATTTCCTGGCCTCTAATTGGTCCACATCAGCCCGAATTTGACTTATTTTTGAAACATAATAAATGAGTTAATTAGATTTTATTTATAAAATAAAAAATGTTTATTAATTAATGTAGTATTTATTTATGATTTTTATTTTTTTGATATATTTTATTATGGGTTTATTTTAATAATGTATTTATAAGTATATTTATATGTATTTATTTTTTATTTTGTTTATTTTTATTTTATTATTTTATTTTCTTATTTTATAAATGTATAACTTATTTTTATGAGTATAAATATATTTTTATTTAATTTTTATGAGTTTATTTACATATTTAAATAAATAGGTATATGTATATGTAGGTGTACTTATAGGTATTTTACCTATATATTATATATACTTTATTCATTTAATGTATTTTATTTGTTTTTATTTTGGATTTGTATTTTTAATAAGTTATATGTAATATTTACATTATTATAAAAATATAGATGAATAAAGAATAAAATAATTAAATCCTCTTTTATTTATGTACATACTCAACATAGGTATTTTGCCTATGTATTACATAAGCTTATTTTATTTTACAAATTCTTTTTGGTTTTCTTTTAATTTTGATATGTACATGTATTGTATACATTATTTATTGTAAAAATAATGAATACTGAATAAATTTAATACTTTAATCGGGTATTATGTACAATGAAGGCCAAAAACCTAACTTTCACAGATGAACTCCAAAAATTATGAAACCAATTTTATTAAATAGTTCTTGGAAAGCTATATACAATTAAAGGTGAGTTTGGTGATTTGGAGTTTTTATTTGCAAGATATGGGTCTGTGAAGTTAAGATTCTGGCTTTTTATTATGTGTATAAAATGTACACTGAGTATTGTTTTTACACAAACTCAATTTTGTATTTTTATTTACATTATTATCTACAACTTTCATGTACAAGGTTTCTTTATTTGATGAATGAATAAATATATACAAAATAGGTGTCAAAAATGCAAAAATAAATGAATAAATAAATGAGGTATTTATTGTACTATTGGCCCTTATCTCCCCCTACTTTATTCCTTGTCGACCAATTCCATACTGGCCTTGGTCTCGGGGTTCGGGTCATAAAATATTTGCAATATTTTATTCATTTTTCTTTTCTTCTCTTTATTCTATAATTTTGGCATTAAAAACCTTATTTAATGTATAATTAATACAATGAATAATGAAAGCTATTATGAAAAAATTATTGTTATTTACATGCATTTGCTGGGGTTTTTGAGGCCAAAATAATAGAATAAAGGTGATGAAATGGAGATTCATCACCCCTCGCGTGACCAGGTTAGCTTTTTATTAATGAATTAATTAAGGTCCAATTATTCGGTCTAAAGGAACAGGCAAGATAATTAAGGTTGGGCCCTAATTAATTACGTCACAAGGCAATATAAATTCCTAAGCTAAGACTAGATCCTCAAGAATCAAATAAAAAGAAAAAGGCGATCAAAACTGAAAATCGGCGAAAACTGTGGTGAGGTCCCCCGAGCACACCGGTGCTCGGTGAAACAGACCCCGAAAATCACCAAGGTCCAAGAGTCTCTGAGTGTCCCTGTATTATTACAATAATAATATAAGTCTGCAGAAAAATAAAAACTAGGCTACACCTAATCTAACTCTCCCCTCACTCCTGCTCTCCTCCCTCACGCTCTCATGCGGCTTTATGTAGAAAAGAGCCGCCTCCGAATCCCGCGAGTACGTCGGCTTCCCGAGGAAAGCCGCCCTCGATCGTCGGGCCCTCGCAAGAAAATCAAACAAGAGATGAGCTAGACCAACAATTATTATAATAATGAAATAAAATAAAATGATAAATAAATGCATAAATACAATAAAAAGAAATAAAATAAAAAGAAATAAAAAACAAAAACAAGAATAAAAAGAAAAGAAATAAAAGAAAATCAAAGAAAAAGAAAAGTCGAAAAAGTCGAAAAAGAAAGAAAAGCCGTGAAACGAAAACCGACTATTAAGCTGTATTCCGCAGCAACGGTGCCATTCTGATGACTCGAAAGTCCCGCGATCGGGTTAAGGTATGAAAAATTAGGGTCGTTGCGACCCGAACCACGAGGCTAAGTCAACAAGAAAAAGAAAGACCACCGATCAGAATAAATCAAGCAAATCAGGCAAATAGCGGTCTCGCTATTTTATTTTATCTAGTATAGCTACCAGGGTCAAACACAAGGAGCACGAAATGTGATGGCTACGAAGTAGTCGGTAATCAAGAATAAAAAGGAATAAAATATTTTTGGTGGATTTTTATATTTTTTATTTTTTTGTGATTTTTAACTTAAGAAAAAAGGATAAAGGAAATAAAAAATGCACAAACTAACAATTATTTAACACATCAAAACAGACCAAAAAATTAAAATAAAAATATTTTTGGGTTTTGCAAATATTCAAGTGTTTTTGTTATTTTTCTTATATTTTTCTGATTTTTAGTTAATTTTATAAAAATGAAATAAGGTGAAAAATGCAAGCTACTGTGCAGCCAGAATCTAAAGGCTATTTAAAAATATCCAAATAGCCTATAAAATTCAAGCAATAATTTTACGATAAAGTAAAAATAAAATCCTAACTACAGAAAAAGAAATTGCTTTTTTATATTTTTAAGAATTTTTAATGATTTTTCTAAGTTTTTAAGGATTTTTATTTTTAAGGTTTTTATAAATTCAAAAGAACCAAAAAATGGACAGAAGTAAAAATACAGAAAAATAAACATGCAACAATGTTTTTAGAATTTTTAGAAGTTTTTTAATATTTTTAGTTGATTTTTAAAACTAAATAGAAGCAAATTTCAAGGTTTTTTAATTTTTAAAAATATCAAATGATAACAAAAAGGGTCCAAAAATTCATGGAAATTTTTACACGGTGGCAGGAGCCATGTTTCCAAATTTCGTGAAATTTGGATGAAAATTGTTATTTATTCAAGCCAATCAAAACCATACAGCACACATGGACCTATATGCAGAGAAAGTATAATTCATGGGCCAAATGATAACACATGTAAAGAGTACGAGGCCAAATATGCAAAAATCCTAAGGTCGTACGAGGCCGGCACGTGAAACACACAAACAAGGGTATAAATGCAATTCCAATTTATAAAACTTTAATTAGTAACTACAATAAAGCTCAGGCAAAAATGCGCAATTAACCCAGATAGCACGTGACAGACCACGTGATGCTCAAATAGAGGGACTAAAATGCAAATTCTAAAAACTTAAGGTCCTAAGTGCAAAATGTCCAAACTAAAATAACTGCGAAAAATATTTACAGGACTAAACAATAAAAGCAAAAAGTGTAGAGGGCCTAATTGTAATTTACCCTTCTTATTACAGATACGACGGTCGAGGGGTCTTCACTTAAGATCGAACGACTCAGCGCGACTGATACCCCTTCGACGATGAGCAGCCCTGATCTGATCCTCAGATGGATCGGGTGGTCAAGATCCGTAGATGATGGACGTTTGAGATTAGAACTAGCGGTGAGGTTCGGTCCGACGATGGAGAAGCTCCCTGGAAGAACACCAATGAACTCGCCTCCGACAAGCTTTGATCGGTCGATACGCACGACTGGGATGTCCTCCGGAGCTGCTGGGATGGGCGAAACAATGCTGGCGACGGTCCGCAGCTAATGGTAGGCTCCGATGAGGCCGGGAGCTACTAGAGTGTTCTGGTGACGTGAGGGACCTGGAGCTCTTGTGCTTCAGTGTTAAAACCTCCAGATGAGGTCCTCTGGCATCCAAACCTGCACAGGAAGACTGTTGGGTCGAGGGCAAAATGCCTCGACCCGTTAAGGTGCGAATGGAGTGAAGGATGAGGTGGGGCAGAGCTTTCGGGCGAGGCGACGGCGGAGGAAAGCTTCAATCCTGTTCCTGGGCGAATCAGGGGGAATGGAGGGGAGAAGAAGGTGGAGAGAGGGCTCGTGGAGATGGCCGGAGGGTCAGAAGGGCCAATGGGTGGTCTGATCGGGATGAACGAGGCTAAACTACCAAAGTCGACCAAATCTGAAAAACTCTAATCTAAAGCAAAAGGAAAGGAAACTAAGCTACCTGATGAAGGAATTCGTCTATGCTGGAGGTCAGCAACCTCCGGGGTTCTTCGCCTCGATGGATCGACGTCTCCAGTGGCTCGGGCTCACCTTGCGGCAGAGCACGGCGAGAAGGCTCGTCGGACCTAGGGCTAGAGGCCTCGAATCCTCGCTACAACACTCCCACTCACTCGTTGTCACTCAAGGAGGAGAATGGAGCTCACATGAGACGAAGGCAATGACCGAAGATGGAGAAGGAATGGTGGTTCCAGGTGGCTATATACTCGATGAGGTTCGAGAAGATGGGAGCTCGGGCACGCGGATCGAGGAATGGATCGGTAAAGGAATCGGCGGGTGAGGGTTATGGATCCTTCCTTAGTATTTGAAGCGTGAATCGAGAGGGAATAGTGATCGGATCAGTAAGGGGAAAATGGGAGAAAATCAGGTTGAAACCAGATCCGCGAAGAGGACCGGTCCAGGGGGCAGTTGACCAGGGTCAACGTTCCCCCGTGGAACAATCAGAATATTCCAGAGTCAAAATTATTTAGAAACTAAATTAAAAATTGAAAACGATTTTATTTTAAATAATTTACAAAATTAAAAATGTTTATTTATTTTTAAACTATTTTTAGTGATTTTTATTTATTTTTATGAAAAATAAATTAAGGTATATACATTATAATGTATTATATATAGGTATAAATTACATATATATTATATCATTATTTTTATTTTCTTATTTTTGTAAAAATACTCTAATTTTATATTTTATTTATTTACAACATAAAATTTAGAGTATAAAATAATTTTTATTTTATTTTTATTGTTTATTTACAATGGTGAAATAAATAGGAGTGTGGTACATATATACATGGTATGTACAAGGTGGAGAGAGAGAAATTATTTTTATTTTTATTTTTATTTTATTTTTCTAATTTTTATTTTATTTTTAGAAATGTATACAAGAGGTTAAAATTCATTTTTATTTTTATGAAAATAAAATATGTACATATAGAAGGAATATATACAAGGTTGAATGACCATATCTCTCTCTACTTGTTTTATTTGGCGGTCAGGCCAATGCTTGGCCCTCCCTTAGGTTTGGGTCACTCGATATTTATTCTAAATATCTCCTTCTTTTTCTTTATTCTTTATTCTTTTATTTTTTCACAAATACATGTTAATTGTTAATATTTACAAAAGCATGCCTATTTGGTAACTTATTGTATTTACAACTATCTACATGATATTTTGCCAAGATTAATAGCTAAAATAAAAGAATAAAGAGTGATGAATGAGTATTCATCGGCAACGCTCTATTTTCCCGATCATCCCACTCACTTATCTGCACCCAAGGTTTCGATCTCCAATCAACATGTACATTTCCACTCAAGTCGATGGCGTGGAGGTCCTGGAAGGTAAAGCAAGGGTGTGGAATGTCTTGGTTGCCGCCAAATTGTCGAAGAAATCGGTCCGGGAAATAATACTCCACAATGTGGAAGTATATCAATGGTACCATTACCCTCTAAATGCTTTCCCCTTCGAGACAGTTGGCAGATAGATTTGCAAGGATGTCATCGTTATACAGCGTCCACAACACCTGCATGGGAAATTGATATTTAATTTAGTAGTTTTTTCTTTAGAAATTGAATTAATGTGTAGATGCATATTTACCTGCTTCGGTGATTGCATGTCGAAAGTGTCGCGGTATGTTCTCACGACGTGTGTTGCCTGTTGACGATGCGCGAACGCCGCTGCCCAATGAACTCCTAGCGGGCGCCCGTGCCACTGTCTTGTTTCCCTAATTACAAGAGCAATGTGGGGGGAAATGTTCCCATGCCCAAAGCTGAAGGAATATGACTGAGTCTCCAATCTCCTCGGCCATCATATCCGCCGCTAAACAGAGATGCTTATATAGATATGCAAGTACGGAGGATCCCAAGCTCGGTGTCTCAGAGTATTCTAAATCATGCAGATGTGGTAGCACAATAAGGGAAACCAATGACCCCGACTTGTCCGTGAATAACACACCACCAAGTAACAAATAATGTGTATGCACGAGCATGCCTCTGTAGGACCACCTCGTCTGCATCTTGTGGCAATTCTGCAAAGTGTGTGAATATCCAGCTCGCTAATACGTTGCTGCCAACGATCTCAAAAGGAAGCATCCTGACACCCAGAAGCTGCTCGCATGTATCGGCCCACGTAGCTTCAGGTGTGGTCTATCCTATAACCACACTACAGGTCCATCAATTCTTAACCCCAATATGAATGCGACGTCCTGCAATGTGATAGACATCTCCCCACTAGCCATGTGAAAAATATGTGTTTCGGTTCTCCAACACTCCACCAAAGCTGTCACTAAATGCCAATCAAGTGTGATAAATTCCAGTTCAGATATATACCCAAAGCCTGCTTATGCTACATAAGGCTGCAGGCGATCATCCAAAGGAATGCGGCATACATGTGTCTCCCATCATCGACAACGTAACCACGAAGATGCCTACAAGTTAAATGTTATAATTATAATAAGGAAAGAAAAATATTTTTAAATGTCTTACATCGCTTGTCCAGACACGACGAGAACGATGGCGCTCCTGTTCAGTCAAAACAGATGGGTCAAGTGGGTCGGGGTCCATCTCACTTTAAAAATTGAACGTTAAAATATATATATTGTTATCAAGCACAAAAAGAATATCATGTATGTTGTTGATTAAGAGAAAAAAAGAAGAAACAAATTTACTCAAAGCAGGACATCTACGTTTGTTGTGACCTTCGCCTCCACAACTTCCACATTTATTTTTATTCCTTCCGGCTGGTTGTGAATTAGATGTGGATGCTTGAGAATCCCTTGTCCTTTTATTTGGACGACCATGGTTTGTGTGACCCAGTATACCACAAAAAGAACAAGTATTCTTTCGAATCACATCTCTAACATCCATTTCATTATGAATTATTATTGACCATGGGCGACCTTTGTCGTGCTTACGCTTTGGGTCAAGGCATAATTCTGGATAGTCCATCGGGGCCCACGTTTCATGATCACTGATAGAAATAAATCTTCCTCCGTAAACCTTTAACTGATGTTGCCACGTGTACCACTCTCCAACATAGGAATTTACTTCTGCTCGACGGTTAGAAATGACCGCAATATCGTGGGAACATGGGATACGGAAAATTTGCCACTTATTACATGTACATTTATGTTGGACCAAATTCACTGCGTACTGTTTGTGACCCCAGATACCATACTGCGTACGTCGAACACCACTAGACACCTCAAACAATATGTCTGGAGGTCTTTGTATTTGCGTGACTATGTGCCCATTCGCAACTGCACTCCAACAGTCCCGCTTTGTTGCTGCAAAATGCGTGAATTTACATCCTGTGGTAAGGGTTGTGCTTGCCTCTTCTGCACGCTGGTTAAAGTATAAGACACAATTATAAAATGGCTTCTCGATCAATGCAGAAATTGGCAAACAATGTGCATCTTTAAGAACTGCATTGTAGCTTTCATTGAGATTTGTAGTCATCTGATCAAACCTATAATCACCATCATAAGCCAAAGTTCATTGCTCTCGGCGACAATCGTGAGTTCAAAACCATCTACCTGCTTCTGTGTTCCAAGGTTTCCGATGATCTGGATGTTCGTTGTATTCGATATCAATTTCAGTTCCTGGTGTGGCAGCCTTCATTGCATGCAATAGATAAGGCATTTCAGCGTAAGACTTCTTCCAATCACCGAATATTATTCTGATTGCTTTCCTTCAAGCATCCCATGCCATTTTCTTGGTAACCCAATAATTGTACATCTCGTGTATGCGAGCTCTACAACTCGACACTCGAACGTTAGGGTCATCCCTCACCAGAGAAAACAGTGATCTAGACATGAATTTGTAGTCTAATTGAGGATGATCCTAATTAACTGTAGGGTTTATACAAGTGTGCGGTCCAACAATCTTAGAGATTACCCACAGACCATCAAATTTCCTAAAATGACCTTGTAAATACAAAACACATCCATTCGATCTCTGTGTGCAAAAAATCGACCAGATCAAGCTGATGGATTCTTTGACACTGAAGTCGTAGTGTGTTAGGATGTGATACTTCTTTACAACATAAATAAAATTTTCTCTACATTTGAACGTTCTGCCCTTGCGTATTTCATCAACGATGCCATCAGTCCAGACTTCTTTCGAATGCTATTCTCATAGATTGAACGAGTATTGGATCCTCTCACCCCGAAAAAAGGTAAACATGGTACAATCTGTTGCGTGCTTTGTTCATCGACTCGGATCTCCTTGTTTACCATATTATCTTCAACATCTTCATCACTATCTTCTTCCAGATCATCATCGATTCCCCAAGGGATGAAATCATCCAAAGCATGATTAACCTCTCATAGCAGAGCGTCACTCATGCGCCATTCCTGATCTGTACATGGTTGCGTTATAGGCACATCAGTGCTAGTGACAAAGGAAATGTGCTAGGGACAACTGAGGGTTGTGTGCTATGGACAACGGAGGGTCCTGTGTTAGTGACAACATTGGGGACTTCGCTCACCGATACAGTTTCAACAATAATGTCAGTAGGCATCGATTTTCCAATGGTCCGAGCATACACAAAAACTCCTTGCACATCATCATCATTGATGATAGACAAAAATGATGGCTCTTCGCCTACGACCCGAGGGATGCGATGTAGTAATTGGATTTTCTGATTATTGACATCCAGGTTGAACTTATGGTAAACTAAGTTCAACATCTTATCGAATGTCATATTAGGCATTAATCCAAATCCACGTACATTGGTCATCGAAGAGCCAATAAGTGTACCCTTCAAATGAAACATAAAAAATACTGACTCCATTCTGACCTAATACGTGACGCAACGTACAAGTCAAAGCTATACAATCATAATATGAAGATAAATATGCATATTATATAACATATATCTAATTTCCAAATAAAATTACAAAGCTCAATTGATGCAACGGAGGGTGCGCCCTAGTGAGAGGTGGCGGCGGCTAGGGCGGCAATGCAGGAGGAAGGCATGGAAAGGGAGCTCTTGGCAGGGCTTAGGGGGCTCAAAATGAACCTTTGGCGAAGAGGAGGAGGCCCCAGCCGCGAGGGCAGAAACGCGGAGTCAGGCGGCGGCCAAATGCTCGAGGTGTGGGGAGGGTTTTGGAGAGCGCATGATTTATCGTGGGCGGAAATTGCATATTTGATGTGCGCTACGAATAGCGCATACCGAAGATGTGTACGCCCATGGTTCCCTAGTAAAAAAGCATTACAGGTGTCGCATGTTCACTGTAGCTCCCAGATAAAAACATTCGTAGTACCTGGGGATTTAAGTAATCCAAGGTACTACTTAGGAATTTCTCTCATATTGACACAACTCTCATGAATGCAGTACCCTAAAAGTCATATCCTTATACTTTATGTACAAACAGAGAGTCTGATAAATAGAGAAGTTGGATTCCCTTTGATTAAATCAAGGTTGAGTCCAGAATTTTAGGATCACTCAAATTAAGGGTCTTCTATGAATTAAGCCTTGAAAATTCACATGCACAATCAGGAATTTATCCAACTAAGTCATTCATTTATTAATGCTCTGGGACGAGCATGGTTTAAGTATAGGAGTATGATGAATCTCATATTCAACATATTAAAATTAGTCAATTAGGCTCTGTTCCCGAAAATCCAAATGTTTTTAATCATTAATATCCCATCATTAGCATTCATACAAATGTAATTAATATTCGCATTTCATCATGCATAATTACATAAAATAAGGAACCAAAATTCAAGTGTAAATTGACCTAAAAGGCAGCTAACTTTCCTGATTTTTAATTAGGTCATCCTAACTCTGATTGATCTGAAACTATCTCCGTTATATAGACATTACTAACAAGAATAAATAAAAAATACAAAAAATGCTAACTTAAATAAATGACAAATAAAACCAAAACCTAATTCAACATCATACGGACTAAAACGTGCATATCTTCCTCATAAAGTGTATGATTTTGGTCTACTCACTTTTATAGTACTCCATTTTCAAATACCTTAAAAAAGACTAATTTCATAAAATTCAGAGCTTATATGTGAAAGTTGAGTTTTGGGCCTCTTTTACGCATTCATTTTTTTGCTATTTTGACCTAAGTTTTTACGTAAATAATTAACCTAATCTATTTTATTTCTTCTTCATTTGTGTTATTTGATAAAATTTTTATCAAGCAGCATAAAAATTCAAATCTTGATGAAGAATGAAATCAAAGAAACTAACTAAGTCCGAGTAACCATTGTGAGTCTGTAAAAAATTTGCTTATTTCGTACTTCTATTTTATTTCTCTATTTCTTATTTATTAAAAATATAAAAATAGATTAATGTGCAATTAAGTATATTTTATTCTATCATATTTTTTAGAATTTTTATCCTATTTTAAAATCACAAAAAAACTGTAAACCCCCAAAAAGTTGTTTTCAATACACAGGAGAACCACCAAAACACCACTTCTATACAGACGACCTCTTTTTCTTTGGTTCCATGAAAGTTGTAGATCTCATCGAGACGAACAAATTTTATGAAGAAAATGTTTTGATCCGAGGTCCTTTTCTAGTTCTTTTCCATTTTTCCTTGTCTTTATTTTTTTGAATTTTTTGGGGGTGACACATGGCAGCCCCTAGGCGTGCCACATGGCACCCCTACTCCCTCTCTCCTCTCCCCATCGGGTCACGTTCCTAGCACATGACCTCTTTCTCTTCCTCAAGTCATTGCATTCTCCTGCAACACTCCTTCGCCACCTCGTACGGTGGTTACGCGTCCACCACCCTCGCGCCCTTCCACCTCAGGCCGTTACGACCACCACCACATAACTCCCTTGCCTCCCTCGTTGTTACAACCTCTGCCCTATAAAGCTCCTCGCATGTCGGTCGCACTCGACATCCACTAGCCACAAAGTTGAGCCTCTAACCTGACGCCTCTTCTCGGTGACGGCAGGTGAAGTGGATCCTCGTCGGCGACAATGAGGCATTGAACTTGTTGTGGTCCTCGACCATCTACGGTCGTGTAGTTGCTTCATCCAGCAGTGGATCTCGGGTTCGTTGCTCACCAGGATCCTCGAGCGAAGATACAAGGAGGAGCTTTCTTCCTAGCCCAGGCGACTACCCAGGTATCCTCCTTCTCCTAACTCCTAAGAGCCCGACCAACTCTCCCTCGTCTGCATCTCTGCTTCATCCTCACGCCACCGCCAATCGATCTTTATCACCTTCAATTGAACCTCCGACCAATCACCTCATCTTCGTTATCCCTTCGCTTTCGGTCTATCACTCGCAAGCTCCTCACCCTCAGCTCAACGAAATCGAGGTTTCGCACCTTCTTCACCACATCGTGAAGGACATCGCCCATCTCTCTCATGCTAATCACGCCCAGGTTGAGCTTTTAGGCTCGAGTTTTTCCCCTTCATTTGCAAATACACCGGAGGACTTCGCCTCAGCATCCATCTTCGTGCCTCGCCTTGCAGACACCCTCAGTTGATGATCGCTCCACCGCCTCGTTCGCTCCATCTCATGTCGTGTGTCGATAAAAGTGGGGGCCCTCGATCACCGTCGCTCTCGGCATCTCCTTGACTCCTACCTCGCTAGCCACTCTCCTCCGCCGTGCACCACGACCTGCACCGCCCTTGCCACCGGCCAGCCTTCCGCCATCGACCTCCAACTCCACGTCACCTTCCCCGAGCCTCTACCCCTGCCTCTAGGCTCGGGTCAGCCGAGCCTCTCCCCAGCCGCCACGTGGAGGCTCGAGCCTCGAAGCCTTTGCCTCCACCCGAGCCATAGCCCCATCAAATCTGAGTCCCGCGTGTACATGTCTTGCACGTGCGTGAGAGGTGAAATTGTAGAGACCGCCCTCGCTCTCCTTCACATTTATAAAAAGGTCCAGTTGCTGGTGACGTTACCCACACGTGTCAGATACGTGCACGCCTGGGAAAAACTGCATCTACACCCAGGAGGATTTGCCTAATTGGAGATAAGTCCCTCCAGGGACCAAATTGAGAAGAAGATTTTATCTTTTATTACATTTTAGCCCCTACAACTTCATTTGAGCATATCTTTCTCATACGAACTCTTATTTTTACGCATAATATGTTGTTTTTTAGTAAGCACATAATATATTGTTTTGAAGGTATTTTCTTGCTCTATTATTTTGCATAGTTTGTGGACAGATCTGAAGTTATTTATCGAGGTTTATTATTTGAGGATCTCTGTTTATATATGCAGGCTGATTTCTGACATTTTATATCGTATTTTATTAAGAAAATTGAGGATCTATTTTGTAGGGATTCGATTGAGGTTTTGAATAGATTAATTTTCTGTCGATAATTTATCTTTTTTACTGAGAAATCGACCTCTACAGGAGGCAAGATCAAGGAGGAATTATTAAGCTGCACAGATATTTTTGAGGAGATTTTCCTTTACTCTTCTCGTAGTTATTGATCATATAAATTGAGGGTTTAATTTCTGCAAGATTTCAATTGAGGAGAAAGAGTAAATTAATTTATCTGTTATTTTTACATGATAAAAATCTATTTATTCATGGAATAAATTACAAAGGAAGCAGGCTAGAATTCCTTGAGAATATATATTATTGATATCGGATCCTGATAAATTGATAAGTATCGATCATCTAGTTTGCAGGTTCGATTCGCTCTCATCTACGGAATTAATTCTTTTGATTTGTGATAATATTTAAGGACACTGATTAATCTATTTGGATAAAAATCATAATCACAGATCCGACACTCAATTGTCTTCTCTGTTTATTTCTTTGCATTGCATCTCATTTTCATTACATTTTTATCAACATATTTCCTTTTTATTTCCTGACACAGAAATTAACATAATATTTAGTTAATTATTTAAATTAATTTAAAACCACGCAACTAAAAATAGTTTGTTCCCTGTGTTCGACCTTGGTAGACTTGCCAAGTAAAAATATTCCACAACATTCAAAGATTGTGGTTTTTGATTGATCGTAAATTGCCTCATATACTACGATAATACGACACTATTATAGAGGCATTTTTCAAGATCATCACTTCTCATGAAGCCGCATCCGCGTATGACGAAGCGCTGCCAAGAGGATGGCGACGCGGACGTAGAGAGCATAGGGGTAGGGATCCATGGGAGGTTGGAGACGTTCCAGGGCATCGCGGTCGAGGATGACTGGGGGAAGGTGGAGGAAGGTGTGGTGATTGGTGTAGGCGGCGAAGTGGAGGATGGAGGTGAGGCAGTGGAGGTTGGGTGGCGTCGAGGGTGGGGAGGGGGGTTGCAGGGGTTTTGTTGTCTACATCTCAGAGGACACCAAATGACGACCTTCTTCTCAAGAGGTGGGGGAGGAGGTCAGAGGGAGGGGAGGTGAAGGAAGGGGGAGAGATGGCGCATTTTTTCTTTGGATTTTTACCCCACGAGCCTCAAAAACTTGTTAAATTACCTTTATGACCTTTTGCAAAATGTAATCACTCCATCAACCTCAAAAATCTCCCCAAGAACCCCCATGAACTTAAAATAGATTAATCGCATGTTAATGGGGTAAGAGTTAGTAAGTTTATGGAATCAAGGGGGGAATTATGTTGTTTCAAAGGTCGAAAATGTAATTTGCAAAGTTTATAGAATTTGTGAGGGTAAAATCCATTTTTTTTTCTTTTGGTTTAATTCAATTATTGGATGTAGGATTGGTTATATTAATTCAATGGTCTGGTTGAGTTAATGGTTTAAATTAACGAAGGGTTACGCACTTATTTATGATTATGGATATAATTATGAATTATCGAGGGATCTGGGTGTAATTAGGAAACTGCTGGAGTAAATATCCTTTTTTTCCTTATGATGAACTAATATTGATTTTCGATTTTACGGAGGAAAAGAAACTTCCTACATGTGGTTATGAAAAAAACTATGGATTTTATCACTTGTGCCCCTCCGAGATCTCGCAATTTCAGTTATGCCCCTATCTTTTTGGTAATATCAGTTGTGCCCCTCACTTCTTGTTATTTTATCACTTATGCCCCTCAGGTTAGTGACCGTCCATACACAATGCAAACGGACGTTAACTTTGAGGACATAAGCGGTATTAATTTTAAAAAAAAGTTATATGATCATTTTATATCTTCTTCTTCATCCTCTTCTTCTTCCTCCTCTTCCCCATCCTCTTTCTCCTCCTCCAACCTCCACCTCCTCCTCCCTCTCCACCCGAAACTCATCCCCAGCTCGCACCTCCTCCCAGCTCCGCCCCGAGCTCCCCGCACCTCCGCACCGTCGCGCCTGCCCCTCCCACGTGCCGCCCCTGCCCCTCCCCTACCCCGCCCCTGCCCCACGCTGCCTAGCACCTGCTCCCCTAGGTCGTCCCCGCACCCCCCCTATGCTCGCCCCTCCCCCGCGCCGCCCTTGCCTCGCGCCGCCCCTCCCCCGGGCCCGCCCCTCTCGTGCCGCCCCTGCACCGCGCCCGCCCCTGCCCCACGCCCGCCCCTCTCCCGCGCCGCCCCTACCAAAAAAGAGAAAAAAAAAGCTTCACGAGTACACGCCTTGGCAGACAACCAAACACCAAACCCCATAGATCTCTCCAGAAGTCGTGGGGTCGATTCCAACCTCACCTTCCCACACCTCGTCGTCCTTTGCACAGATCCCCCTCCTTTTCCACCGTCTTTCCAGAAAAAATCTGCGTGTCTCGCGTCTATAAATAACACACAGCCCACGCTGTCTTCGAGGAAGCCCAGAACTTCACCACCCCTCCCGCATTCAAGCTCGCGATGGTGGCGGCTAATGAATCCACATTTCATCATCTTTATTCTATCATTTTGGCACTAAAAACCCTAGCAAATGCCTGTAAATACCCTTAAATAGAGCATCTTAGCATCCATGCATGTGCATCATATTAGTGTATAAAATACTGTAATTAAGGCCAAAATTATAGAATAAATAAAGAAAAGAAAAAGAATAAAATATTGTAAATATTTTATGACCCAAAACCCCGAGACCTATGCTTCTTGATGAATAGGTCGACCAGGAATAAAGTAGGGGGAGATAAGGTCAGAAATACAGATAAAATACCTATATATTCTATTCATTCTTTATTCATTTTGGGACCTATTTTTGGTTCCACTTTTTATACATCAAATAAAGAAACTTTGTACATGAAAACTGTAGATAATTTAATAAATAAAAATACAAAATTGATTTCACAGAAAAAGAATACACAGATAAAAAGTTATGATCTGAATAAGAATCCATAATCCCAACTTCCCAGACCCGTATCTCACAACTGACAACTCCAAATGTAGCAAACTCACCTTTAATTGTATATAGAATAAAATAATCTATCCAATGGTGGTGGTTTCGCATTTGGCGGAGCTACGGTTTAAAAGTTGAGTTTTGGACCCACATTGTATAAGTGTACATATTAAAATATTCAATTTATTAATTATTTATTATTTTTATATGATTATATTTTTATAATGTTGTAAATATTGTTTATAATAATTGTGAATATTAAAATTAGAATAAAAATGTAAATAAAACTCAAAATAAAATACAAATATATTTGATACATAGGTATTATACCTATATGCATACCTATACTTTCTATACTTATAATTTATTAAAGATACAAAATATATCAATAAAATAAAATAAAAATATATTCATATATATAAAAGTATTTTATAATTTTATAAAATAAGAAACAAAAATAATAAAGATAAAATACACAAAACAAAAATAAATTAATAAACTGTATAGATAATATACCTATATAAGGCTATAAAGGTAACTTGTAAAAATACAAGTCATAAAATTAATTAAAAATCAAAATAAAATACTACATAAAATTTTAAGCATTTTTTATTTTATGACTTTTATTAAATTCGGCCTTCTTCTATTTCTTATTGAATTTATAAAACATTTATCCGGGATTTTTCCTGATTGGTCCACGTGGACCAATCAGGAGATGGTTCCAGTTGACCCCGGTCAACTGGCCGTCCTTCCCCATGTGCGACGTCAGAGGCTTGGTTTTTGAGCCGATTTCTTGGTTTTTTCCCAGCCAACCCTTTCACTATTTTGCCTCACACCCTTCTGCAATCCCCTTCCCCTACCAACCACCTTGCCCGCCTTGTGATTTCCTTGGAGAATGCATCACTAAAACGCTCCAGAATCGTTGGTCTTTGGACCCCTGCAACCTCGGGTCAACCCACTTAAAACCAACCCCTCACCCTTTCGATTCGAATTGGAACGCTCTTCGGCCATCAATCCTCCTCCCTGTTGTGCTCCCTACGTTGCTGGAGGTGACAGCTCCACATCTGAACCATCAGGCGAGTCGAGGAGGCGCTGCAGCGGCTCCACCACCTCCGGCAAGACACCGCCGTCGAGGTTCTCCACCTCAGGTCACGCACCTTCGAGGTTTGCTCCTATCTTTTTTTTCTTTACTTCTTATCATTCCTTGTACCCTGAGGATCATTTAGCACGCGAAATCATCAAGATCCATCGAGTATATCGTTCCACCCGCTCACCTCGCCGGAGCGCACCTCCGGCCGAGCCTCCCCTCCATCGATCACGCATCCCCACGCCTCTGCGAGGTCCAAGCAGTTTGCCCTGGACCTTTTCACCATTTCTTGCAGGTCAAAGAGCAGTGAACGCACCTGGAAAGCATTTTGCGATCTTCGCCGGAGATACCTGGAGCTTCGAGCTCCGCCGCATCCGCGCCAGCACCTCGACACTTCTTCGACGAATCCGAGCCCTCCAGACCATAGAGTGACCTTCCGGGAGTCTGCAGCTCCATTTTGGAGCCCATCCACTACCTGAGGAGCGAGATCGGAGTCAGGGAAGTGCGCCTCCGCCGGTGTTCTTCCCTGTTCTTCCTCCTCGCTTTTCCACCGTCTGATCGAGCCGCAGCTCCAGATCCAACATCGGCCGTCCGATCCATCCTCGCCAGTACCGTCCGATCCTTCCCTGCGATCCAATCTCAGCCGGACATCTGCGAAGCGTCATCGGCCATCCTCTGAGCGCCACGTGTTCGAGTGAAATCATCCCCGCCGTTGGATCGCGCGCAAATAGGGGTATTTTGCATCCTAACCCCTGCGCCTCTTTGCATTTAGATTTAATACTTAAATTTGCATCTGAAGTTTAAAAAAACCTGGGACTATTTGCATCTCGACCCTTGGATTATTGTAATATTATAGGGATACCCCCGCCAGGTCACGTGTGAAAGCACGTGGGTTGGCATTTTTGTAGGGAACCCCCTCCGGGTTTTGACATTTGTATTCAATCCTTAAAGTTGCCTAATAAGTGTAATAGTTTTGGATATTTTGCATTCAAGACCCTCTAGGTTTTTGTATTGGCACTCTTACCCCTCCCAGGCGCGTGCAAGTCACGCACCCTGGTGGGTAAATTGCTCAGACACCTTTGCGGGTTTTGCTATTTATCTTTAATCCATTAAATGCAAGTTTTAGTATAAAATTTTTTGGAAATTTTGCATGTGTACCCCTGGTTGTTTTAATATTTGCACAACTGCCTCTGCCAGGCCTGTAATTTGTGCTGACTTGCTCTATTTATTTGGACCCCTGTTTTAACTCGAAAAATTCTCAAATTTTGAACTTAAGCTCCTGTTTACCTGTACTTGCACGCCATATTTTTGCATTGCATTTTTATTGCATTTTCACATTTATTAAAAATCAAAAACATGCTTTTTGTGTACTGTCTAAGCTTAGAAAATACCAAAAAAATATTAAAACACTTCGAAAAATTCCACAAAATTGCCTAGTGTCTATTTTAACCTAATTTAGTGTCAGTCCAAAAATCATTAAAAATCTCAAAAGAAAAACATTAAAAATATTAAAACACTCACAAACTTCAAAAAAATATATAAAATCAAGGAAAACTCAAAAAAATACAAACTCAGGTTCTGTTTGTTCCTTATTCTGTTCCTTTTATTTGAAAAATTACATGAAAAATTTTGGTTGCTGTTTGCTAATTTTAATTTCCATTTTATTCACAGCCAGCACTATTTGCATTTTTTGATTTATTGCAGTAATTAAAAATACCAAAAACACCTTGAAAAATCCCCAAAAATCACAAAAACAGTAGAAAATCATAAAAATATCAAAAACAATTTATTTCTGAATTTTTGGTAATTTTTACTTAGTTTTATAAATATTTTACCTTGTCTTTTATTCCATTGTCTTTGAATTCCAATATTGAAAAAGAAAAGGAAAAATATAAAATATAAAATTATAAAAATCAAAAAATTAAAAATCAAAATAAAAAATTAAAAATTAAATTAAAAAAATAAAAAAATTAAAAATTAAAACCCACAAAAAATTATTTGCTTGCTTTCTTAGTGTAGACATATCACATACACACACTTGTGCATTAATTTTGAACTACCCTGTTTGCTCCCTGTGTTCGAACTCTCTGCATACTTGTCCCTATACACCATTTGTGCAGAGTTAAAAATAAATTTTAACTCCACATTAGTTCTAATTTATGGATCTTTAGTGTGGGTTAATTGTTGATTAATTTCAGAATTTGTGTGGTCAAACACCGACTGTTGACTCGCCTTGTGAGTCGATACAACCACATCGATTTCTGAGGTTATCAAATGGCGCCGCTACCGGGGAGCAACAGCGAGTAGTTTACATTTTGCTTGTGTTGATTGTCTACCATAGCCTTAGTTTCTATCTCTTGCATTTGTGATATTGATTGATTGAGCTATCTGACCATTTCTTTTCTTGTCTTCTTGCGAGGGACCGCGGAGCAAGGCGGATTGCTTAGGTGACCCGGAGCAACCTTGGGAAGCGGAGCCGGCCTTTCTTTAGCCAGGCCGGTAGGAGAGAGCAAGAGGAGTGAGAGAGAGTGCTTAGCTCAGCTCTGCTTTTATTTTTGTGAGAGAGTGATTAATTAATTTGTAATAATACAGGTACACTTGGACTTTCGGACACTTAGACTACCGAGCCTAATTTCCGGGTGTTTGTTCACACGGGGGTTCACCGCGGTTTTTATCGCGTTTTATCGCTGTCATTTTCCGATTTTGTTTTCCTTTTTCCTTTCTTTTGTGGATTGAGCTCTTAGATTAGGTCCTGCTTGATTCGATTAGCCTAGGTCCAAACACCCTAATAACTCTTGCATGTTCCTATAGTTCGTATTTGGACTTAGATTAATTAAGTAGTTGATCATTGGCTCTCGATCCGCGCGCCGCAAGCTCACTCCACACAAGCGCTTTCTCCTAACTCAAATGTGTTGAGCAGAGGAGAAGTGAGCCTAGACCGGACAATAGGATTGGAAGTTGACGGTTAACTCATGGTTCTTCACGCTAGCAGCTGCCTATCTTAGGACGATTTCCGCTTGCATATCGTCATGTAGCTTAGGTTTAAAAATTCTGCTTTGCATCCCGCATTGAGAGAGCTGGGATTCGCTGTAAGTCTTCTTACTTTGCATGCATCATCTAGGCACAAAGGTGAGATTTCCACCTTGGTGTCGACTTGCACGGCTTTTCCGACCCTATTCTCCCTCTGTTTTTGGAACAAAGTAGGATCAAGAAAATACAAAAAACCGTTAGGCGCTTGTTTGAATCTACTCAGAAGAAGCGATAACACCAAAAAAATTAAAAAAGGGACTGCTAAGAAAACTTGACCAAAAATAAAATCGGTAATTGGATTCAGTGCTTGGGGAGAGTAACACCCTCACTTGTATTCAGGTTGCATGGGAAGGTCTCCTTCCAAGTGAGGTGAGCGCTTCGTAAGGATTAGAGCCCAAAACCCAACTTGTGGCTGCCTTGTGTATCGCCTGGAATCCGAAGTATTGGCGCTACTATCGTACGTAGTCGAGTAGGACTTGGTCGCCATTGGTGACTCACTATTGTGTGAGCGCCGACCTTGTTCGAAGTACCGAGCTTAGGCCACGCCTTCACGGGTGTGTCTGTCTCACCGGCTGCGTCCGAGTAGGATCTTGCACGCCCACGGGTGATTCCGTTGCGAGCGAGGTCCGAAGTATCGGTTTCGCCTATCGGCTTCCTCCCTCTATTTCTTTGGCTGAGTAGGGATCCAGGAAGGGTTACAAGGACCTCAAAAAGCGCAAGTTACAGGTTACACAGGAGGAGGACAAGTACGGGGACACTTTCCCGGCAGTACTCTCTCTCCTATAGGCGTAGCGTTCTAAGGACTCGTGAAAAGATAAATACCTGAAAAACAAGATAAAATTGACAAGATAAAAGCCGAACCTTCACGGCTTCACGTGTTGAGTTGGTGAATTCACCCTTGCTTTGTGTTTGATTTCTAGATTTATTTAGGTCAAGATCAAAAACACCGCACAATTGTGCGCAATTTTGTTGCATCTCATCTTCTTCTTCTCTTGCATTTTCCCTGCTCTTCTCAAATAATCAAGATGATGGGACGGAGATCTCTTAGGCCGACTCTGTCGGCATCGCTATCCAGCACTCCTCCTCATTCATCTAGGAATACCTCGGAGAGTCCGCTCTCCGAGCCCGAGTTTACATCCACCCTGTTCCCCCTCGACCACCCTTCCCATTCTCCTTCTCTCAGTCCAATTGTGTCAGAATTCAGTGCATCACAGAGTTCGGCTCATTCAACATCACCTGAGATGGCCTCTTTTGCTTTTTCAGAAAATCCCGCAATGGCAGACAGAGGCGAGTACCCAGATGACCGCGATCACCCTCCATTCATAATCGATCAAGTGGCCATCAACAACTCCTTGTTAGCATCCCTGGAGACCATGCAGAGACAGATCCGGGACCAGGGAACATTCATGGGTGATCTGATGAGAGAAATAGCGCAGATGAGAGAGAACCGACCTGGGGGCGGTGGCGGTGGAGGAGGAGGAGGACCCGATGCAGGAGGAGGCGATCCAGACGCTGAGCGACCGCCACAGACCATCATGAGGGAACTGCACAACCCAGCTGCATCCCTCACTCACCGGTGGATCAGACTCCCGCCAATCCATGGGGATTTCGAGCTTCGGCCCCACACGATCCAGCTGCTACCCAAGTTTCACGGGCTGCCGACCGAAGAGCCGCACCTCCACCTCCAAGAGTTTGAAATGATTTGCAGCACTATCCATGATCGGCTGATGACCGAGGACACCATCAAGATGATCGCCTTTCCGTTCTCTTTGGTTGATAGAGCCGCATATTGGCTCAAACACCTTGGGTTATTCGTCGACACATGGGCAGATCTCCGGACCGTGTATCTGAAGAAGTACTACCCTCTCGGCCGGACCAACGCAGCTCGAGCCATGATCAGTAACTTTATCATGATCCCAAATGAACAGTTCCATGAAGCCTGGGATCGATTCAGAGAGCTCATCGACCGGTGTCCACATCATGACATCTCCAAGCCCAACCTCGTGCAGAGTTTCTTCTGTGGGCTGACACCGGAGCTGCAGGGGCTAGTAAACGCCTCTTGTGGTGGGTCTTATTTCTCCAAGGGAGAAGACGACGTCTGGGCCATCTACGAAGGCATGGCAGAAAACTCTACCGTGATGACCCAGGCCTGAGTCTATACACAGCAGAAGCCCCCGCAAGGAGCGGGATCATTTCAGAGGATCGCCCGCATCGATGCCGGTCCCAATACAACGTCGGTAGCCGCAGCCCAAGCCGAATCAACCGCAGCCGATATGGGCATTATTAGTGAGAAGTTGGACCGCATGGAGATCCTCGAGAAGAAGCAGAACCAAGGTCTTGCTCAGATGGACCTTCTCACCAAAACCATGAGTGACCTGAAAACTCAAATCCTATGCATTCAGGAGGCACAGGCTCATTCCCAACAGCCTCCCAGGTCACGGGGTGACTCCAGCGTTAGCAGCTCCAACCAACCCTCTACCTCATACCGACAGGTGAATCATATCCAGGCAGAGCCGGTTCCACTGCTACAGTACCATCCAGAGCAACCGCCGTCTCAGGAGACGCAGATGGTGGTCTATCAGCCAGAGCAGCCACTGGCAGTTCTTCCTCCACCCTCCTTCGAGCAGGAACCATTGATGGAAGTCAATGGGATTTGGTACGACCGGTACCCTCAGCCTGGGATTCGTCGGGATCACCCCGGATTCCGTTGGGGCAATGGTGGATCCTCTTCCCAGCAGCAGAACCCTGCCCAAGGACACCAGAACAGCCAGCCACAGCAGCATAACCAGCAGCCCCAGTATGCCCAGCCGCAGCAATATCACAGTGGTCCTCGTCCTGCCTATCAGGGACAACAGTGGATGCAGCGCCAGCCGCCTCAGCAGTCTTATCCCCAGCCTTCCCCCCAGTATCAGCAGTCACACCAGCAGCAGCAGCCCCATTTTCAGCAGGGACAAACATCCGGTTCTCAGGGTCCCGCCTTTGAGAACCCAGCCCTTGATGATCTTGCCCGCTTGCTAGCTGAACAACGAGCATCTTTCAGGCAAGAAATAGATGAATTCCGGCAGGAAATGCGGGACATAATCAAAGGCAAGGCCGCCATACCCGCTCAGATTGAACCTAACCCGAACAATCTGAAAAGGAAGTCTGAGCAGGTAGAGTTCACAGAGGATACCTCTCCTAGTGACTATTTGAGTGACATGTCTTATTCCTATTATGATGCTGATTTTGTTACTACTAGGAGCGGTAGGATGCCAGCCGGCGGCGCCTCTTCTGAGCGACAACCAGATGCTGAACCAGGAGCGCCAGAGGAGCAGAATAGCGGTGCTGATGCCGCTAATGATGATGTTGAAGACGGTGGTGCTGATGCCACCAATGATGGAGTCCAGGACAACGGTGCTGACGCCGTCGTGATACCAGTTGCAGACGGTGGTGCTGAAGCCACCATTTTGGATGATGAACCAGAGTGTGGTGCTGATGCCGCGAAGACCGGTGCTAGTGGTGGTGCTGAGGCCACCACATCTACTTTTGTTGAGCCACCATTTATGATGTTGCCACATTTTGTACCTAGAGATTGTGGGAACAAAAACAAAAACAAAAATTTGAATAAAGGAAAGGTTTCTGTTCAAATTGCGGATCCATATGTGGTGAATGATGATAATTGTATGGATTCTCCTTCTTCACAGGCACAGGGACCGATTCCTAGTCCTCCATCTGAGGAGGCCCCTACCATCCCCTTCCCCGAGGCACTCCGCCGGGCGAAGGGAAATAAAAAAGAAAATCCCAAAAAGAGCCAACATGTAGAGTTCGGCAACGATATGATTGACAGATTTCACATTCAGCTGACTCTACGAGAAGCATTTGAGCATATCCCCTTCTTCAAGAAGAATTTAAAAGAGACAACTACTGTCCGAAGGAAGAAGAGGTACAGAGATCAAATCCATATGCTCACTCACGACACTTGATGCGCCATTCAGAACACACTGCCAGCCAAGCGACCAGATACAGGAGCTTCCTTTGTCAGATGCGAGATCCAGGAGCAGCGGTTCGATCGTACTCTATTAGACAGCGGGTCTTCGATCAACCTCCTTCCGGCAGCCTTACTCAAGCAGTTCGAGTTTGGCCCTCTTCTTCGAAGCAGAACGGTCCTTCAGTTTGTTGATAGGTCGATTAAGAGGCCGAAGGGGTTGTTGAAGGCCGTGGTCGTTACCATTCAGGGCCTGAAATTCCCCGTGGACTTTGTTGTATTGGACATGGAGATCCCTGAGTCGGTAACCGATGCCCCCATCATACTTGGACGCCCATTCTTGGCCACTGCCAAGGCGGTATCCGACCATGACAGTGGGACGGTATGTTTTCACGTAGAGGGCGAAAGCATACAAATAGATACGATCGACCAGATCAGAGCCAGAGAGTTGGCGTGCTCAGAACAATCCAGCGAAGCCGAGCAGATTACAGAGGAGGAGCTAGACATCCACCTGGTTTGTGATTTTGAGATGACTGATGATGAATCCAACTGGAAAGATCCCGTAGCACCGACCCTCGCCTTGCCCACAGATTCACTATATCTCAAGCTCATGGCAGTCGAGAGCCGGGAGAGCACATCCCTGGATGAGGATATATCTGAAGCTGACAGTGTTGTGATGAGTGGTGTTGAGGAATTTCAATCATGTTCATCTTCTTCAGATCCCTCGGATTCAGACATTGACTGGGATGACTTTGATGATTATCTGCCTTGTCTGATTCCTTCTGAGCCAACAGCCATGACAGAGTGCGAGTCAGTGCAGTTTATTGATGATTCAGTAGGCCGCCCTTCGTCAGAAATTCATGCAGAGCGAGAGTTCTCCCATGCAGACCTGGTAGCATTTACACAGACATATCAGAAGCCAGATCTGCCACCTCCCAGTTGTCCAGAACGGAAACCTCTGCCGCAGTCAATGACATATAGATTCCTTGCGGGTGAGCCAGAAATGTACCCAGTCATTATCTCAACAGATTTGACTGAAGAACAAGAATCTCATCTGATGGAGGTTCTTGAAAGAAACCGTAAGGCAATCGGTTGGAGTATAGTTGATCTCCAGGGGCTGAGCCCAAATCTTTGCTCCCACCACATTTATCTTGAGGATAACGCTAAGCCGTCGCGTGAGTTCCAACGACGGCTGAACCCGAATCTTCGAGACGTAGTCATGAAAGAAATTTCAAGGTGGTGGAGCGTCGATTTCATCTATCCCATCTCCAACTCCAAATGGGTAAGTCCGCTACATGTGGTACCCAAGAAGACGGGTATCACTACAGTTGTCAATGAGTCTGGAGAGGAGATCGCTACCAGAGTACCAACTTCTTGGAGGGTCTGTGTGGAATACAGACGACTGAATGAGGCCACCAAGAAGGATCACTTCCCGCTACCCTTCATTGATCAGATTATCGAGCGGTTAGCTGGGAAGAGTCATTATTGTTTTCTTGATGGGTACTATGGATACAATCAAGTGGCCATTGCGCCCGAAGACCAGGAGAAAACGACATTCACCTGTCCGTTTGGGACTTATGCTTTCAGACGGATGCCCTTTGGTCTATGTAACGCTCCGGCGACATTCCAAAGGTGCATGTTGTCCATATTCTCGGACATGGTGGGTGACTGTTTAGAGGTCTTCATGGATGACTTCTCGGTCTATGGCGACGGGTTCGACGCTTGTCTTGACTGCCTAGACCGCGTGCTCAAGCGTTGCATTGAGGTCAACCTTGTTTTATCCTGGGAGAAGAGTCATTTCATGATGACTCAGGGGGCGGTCCTTGGTCATATCGTCTCCAACAGGGGCATGGAGGTCGATCCAGCTAAGGTGGATATCATCAGAAAACTCAATCCACCGTCCAATCTTCGTCAGTTACGGTCTTTTCTGGGGCATGTCGGTTTCTACCGACGGTTCATTCAGGACTTCAGTCGAATTGCCCGACCGCTCACTGACTTGCTCACCAAAGACACCGAGTTT
This sequence comes from Ottelia alismoides, assembly GCA_037367405.1. Classification (NCBI taxonomy): domain Eukaryota; kingdom Viridiplantae; phylum Streptophyta; class Magnoliopsida; order Alismatales; family Hydrocharitaceae; genus Ottelia; species Ottelia alismoides. The sequence goes on along the minus strand of JAZKJV010007725.1, from coordinate 594,977 downwards.
ATTGTCAATGATAAGTGTATTGAATCATTTGAGACTCTCAAAAATATGGTTGTTTCAGCTCCTGTCCTACAGCCACCTGATTGGTCTCTCCCATTCGAGATCATGACGGATGCTTCTGATTTTGCCGTTGGGGCTGTGCTCGGACAGAGGAGGGATGGATTACCTTTTGCCATTTACTACGCCAGCCGGACTTTGGATGCCGCACAGCGGAATTACACTGTAACCGAGAAAGAGATGATGGTCGTAGTCTTCACTCTTGATAAGTATCGATATTATATTCTCGGATCTAGGGTAACCATCTATACTGATCACACCGCCATCCGGTACTTAATGGCTAAGAAGGATGCCAAAGCACGTCTCACCAGATGGATCCTTCTACTCCAGGAATTTGATATTGAAATTAAGGATAAGCCTAGAGTCAAGAATGTGGTGGCGGATCATCTCTCCAGATTGGAGAATCTTGAGGAATCTGAGCCCAGCGCACCTATCACAGAGACATTTCCAGATGAGGCGATCTTGGCTGTCACCTCACTCCCGTGGTATGCTGACATTGTGAACTATCTTGTAGCCAAGACGGTTCCACAAGGTTGGCCCAGGCAGAAACTTGAGACCTTCCTGGCGAAGGCCAAGTTTTACCATTGGGAGGATCACGTCCTTTATCATGAAGGAGGGGACAGTATCTGGAGGAGGTGCATTCCTCAAGAAGAGCATCATAGCGTCCTCACATACTGCCACAAGCTTGAGGCAGGAGGATATCATTCTGGAAAAAGGACAGCACAGAAGGTGCTTCAATCCGGCCTATGGTGTCCTACTCTCTTCACGGACTCTGATGAGTTCGTGAAGAGATGTACTGACTGTCAGAAGATGGGAACCTGCGGACAGAGAGACATGATGCCCATGCAACCCATTCACTTCTGTGAGGTTTTTGATGCATGGGGAATTGATTTCATGGGCCCATTTCCTAAGAGTCAGGGATTCGAGCATATTTTGCTCGCTGTGGATTATGTCAGCCGATGGGTTGAGGCCATCCCCTCCCGAGCCGCAGATGCTAAAACCGCAAGTTCTTGAGGAAAAATATCATTTCACGGTTCGGGGTACCTAGAGTCTTGATTTCAAATGGGGGGTCTCACTTCATCAATGACAAGGTTAGGGCCCTTGCAGACGAGTTCGGCATTGACCATCGGGTTGCCACTCCTTACCACCCTCAGACTAATGGTCTTGCCGAAGTATCGAATCGGGAGATAAAGACTATCTTGCAGAAAGTTGTCCGCCCAGGCCGAAAGGATTGGTCACAGCTTTTGGACTCGGTCTTGTGGGCTCATCGGACTTCTTTCAAAAATCCATTGGGGACATCTCCCTTTCGTCTCGTCTATGGCAAGCCGTGCCATTTGCCAGTGGAGATCAAACACAAATCTTTTTGGGCAGTTACTGAGTTGCTTTTAGATCCTGAGAGTATAGGAGACCAGAGAAGAGCTGAATTGGCAGCCCTGGAAGAACTGAGAGATACAGCCTTTTCGAACAGCCTACAGTACAAAGAGAAAGTGAAGACATGGCACCGATTCGCATATCAGCCATAAGCAGTTTGAGCCAGATCAGAGAGTATGGTTGTTTGATTCCAGGCTGAAATTATTCCCAGGGAAGTTGCAGAGCAAGTGGAAAGGCCCGTATGTGGTCAGGAAGGTACATGACAATGGCAGCATCGACATATCCGAACCGTCATCTTCCTCTACCTTCCGCGTCAATGGTAAACGTCTGAAATTATATCTAGATCATGATCCGCCGACCATTGACGTTGCCCCCATTCTTCTAGTATGAGATGTACCCTCTGACTCTCATCATATGCATCTCATACATGGTGATCAAGTCTATCTTCCGCTGTACAGATCCATCTGTTTATATCACTTTCATCTGTTGATTTATTTTCTTCTTTTCTTCTTTTCTTCTTTTCTTCTTTTCCTTTTCTATCTTCTGTATCTACCAAAAAGGTGCCGCCATTGTAGACAGTTTTCCATACTTAGGACGTACCTTGTCCTAAGTATAGGGGGGTGTGCACCCCGAGTATCTTTATTCTTTTCGATCCTCTCCATTGTCTCCTCTTCTTGTCTATACTTAGGGATATCTTACCCTAAGTATAGGGGGAGACAATCTGAGTACGATCTGTTCATCCCCACCCTTGACCCTCCCTGCGTTGTGTACAGTCTGCTATACTTAGGATTAGCTGATCCTAAGTATAGGGGGGGCGGTCAACTTCTCATTCGTTTGTTCATCCATTCCTTTAATTATTTACTCTTTAGACTTATCTATACTTAGTACGAGTTATGTCTTCTCTTTTCTCTCCGATCTATGAGGACATAGCTCAAGCTAAGTATAGGGGGGTCGTATATACTACGTATATACTTTAGCCATAACTCGTACTTTCGTATTTTCCTAATAATATGGCTAATCATTCTTTAAAATTCATTAAAATCCTTAATAAAAAGATGTGGTTATTCTTCAAATTCTTTTTGTATTTACTGATTAATAAATCAGGTGAAAATGTTTTTTGCAAAATGTTTGAAAAATAGTTTGAAAATCTTTGTGAACATTTATTGAAAACTATTTTGAAAATATTTTGTTACATGTTTTCAACCTGTGTGAAATTGTGTGGTTTGTAAAAATTTCTTTTCTTTGTGTGAAATAAAATGTTTGAAAAATGATTTGCAAATGGTTTGAAAAATGGTTGCAAAAATATTGTGAAAAATCTATATATACTGTTTTGAAAAACCTTTGCAAAATGATTTTCAAATGTGTGTACCTGTTTGCAAAAATGTTTGTAAAAATTATTTTGGACTATAGTTTTCAAAAATTGTGTGAAAAGCTTGCGTCAAATAAGTTTGAGGAATATTTACATCACACCAAAATCCACTATGTACATATGTATAAAATTGACCACTTACCCTGTAAATTCTGAAAAGACACTTCTTGTAAATATAAGAAGCACTCCCGTGTACATATTTTAACCTATTTTTCAGCCAAAATCTTTTTGTTTCAAAAAAAATCCCAAAAACATTTGCAAAATTAAAATCCAAAAACATTTAAAAAATCTTTTTGAAAAAGACAAAAAATGCATATGCATCATCATCATCTTTTCAAAAATCCATAAAAAGTTCAAAATCTTGAAAATTGCATCACAAAAATATTTTCTGCATTGCATTGCATAGCATTCGCATTCTTCGGATTGAGTTTGATAGTTGAACAAGTCTAAGTAAAATCCGGAGGTTGGAGCTTGATTGGACCTTAAAATCTACCTAATAACAGGAACCTTATCGGAACTGGGTTTGAGGTACTTCAGGTCTAGTTGACTTAATTCTTTGAGGATCACGGGACTTGGTTCAATGGATTCTTGATTGCCTAAGTAGAATATTTCGGAGCACACGCACGATTCTTGTTGATAATGACCTAACTTGGACACCTGCACCTTTCACATGGCTCAACTCAGTTGGAGTGGTGAGGGGATTGGATTTGCCGGTATGAGACGCACACAAGTGGAAACATTTGTCCTCCTCTAGGGAGGGAAGTGCACCCCAACCCGTCCAGTGATTAGGAAGTCTAAAGACAGGAGGCTGTGGGTTGCGATAAAGCTTCAAAAGAGGGATAGTCTACTGGCTCAAGAGGAAAAACTCCTTATGTAAATGCTGCTGTATATAGTATTCAAAAAAAAATGTTCAGGCATGTACAAAAATAAAAAGCCTGCAAGTATGTACAAAGTCAATAAGCAAGCTTGAGCTCCAAAGTCAAATATATGAGCCTGCAGCAGGATGACTTGACTACACTGGTCTTGCATCCCGGGATAGGTAGCTACACTGGCTACCATCCATTCTTCTCTCCACCCCCTCCTCTTGAGCTGGTTGCCACTTGAACTTAGAAGGGAATACCCCGCTCCTCGAGGATGGAGTCATTGGATTGGGGAATCACTGGGTTGTCGTACTGGAGAAGTCAGTTTCTTTGTCATTCTAGTTGGGGAGAGCCACCATCACTTACACTATACAAGTCAGATTCATAGTCGTAAGAATTTGCGTATGAGTTGAAGTATTTCTGACCTGGCTATTGAGGAGACTTGGACAGAGTTTTGGGATTCTCAAGGACTGCTGGATTTCAAACATGGTTCTCACTAAGGTTCCGCCCGCACTAAAATTCCAAAGGTCCGACTTAAGCTCCAAATTTTGATTTTGTGAAGACAAGTTTGATAATCAAATAAGATCCAAGTTCTTCTTTTTCTTTTCTTTCATTTTCTTTTTGCACTTATTGCATAAGTGTTTGCTAGGGACTAGCAAAGGTAAAGTATAGGGGGATGATGAATCCACATTTCATCATCTTTATTCTATCATTTTGACACTAAAAACCCTAGCAAATGCCTGTAAATACCCTTAAATAGATCATCTTAGCATCCATGCATGTGCATCATATTAGTGTATAAAATACTGTAATTAAGGCCAAAATTATATAATAAATAAAGAAAAGAAAAAGAATAAAATATTGTAAATATTTTATGACCCAAAACCCCGAGACCTATGCATCTTGATGAATAGGTCGACCAGGAATAAAGTAGGCGGAGATAAGGTCAGAAATACAGATAAAATACCTATATATTCTATTCATTCTTTATTCATTTTGGGACCTATTTTTGGTTCCACTTTTTATACATCAAATAAAGGAACTTTGTACATGAAAACTGTAGATAATTTAATAAAGAAAAATACAAAATTAATTTCACAGAAAAAGAATACACAGATAAAAAGTTATGATCTGAATAAGAATCCAGAATCCCAACTTCCCAGACCCGTATCTCACAACTGACAACTCCAAATGTAGCAAACTCACCTTTAATTGTATATAGAATAAAATAATCTATCCAATGGTGGTGGTTTCGCATTTGGCGGAGCTACGGTTTAAAAGTTGAGTTTTGGACCCACATTGTATAAGTGTACATATTAAAATATTCAATTTATTAATTATTTATTATTTTTATATGATTATATTTTTATAATGTTGTAAATATTGTTTATAATAATTGTGAATATTAAAATTAGAATAAAAATGTAAATAAAACTCAAAATAAAATACAAACATATTTGATACATAGGTATTATACCTATATGCATACATATACTTTCTATACTTATAATTTATTAAAGATACAAAATATATCAATAAAATAAAATAAAAATATATTCATATATATATATATATAAGTATTTTATAATTTTATAAAATAAGAAACAAAAATAATAAAGATAAAATACACAAAACAAAAATAAATTAATAAACTGTATAGATAATATACCTATATAAGGCTATAAAGGTAACTTGTAAAAATACAAGTCATAAAATTAATTAAAAATCAAAATAAAATACTACATAAAATTTTAAGCATTTTTTATTTTATGACTTTTATTAAATTCGGCCTTCTTCTATTTCTTATTGAATTTATAAAACATTTATCCGGGATTTTTCCTGATTGGTCCACGTGGACCAATCAGGAGACGGTTCCAGTTGACCCCGGTCAACTGGCCGTCCTTCCCCATGTGCGACGTCAGAGGCTTGGTTTTTGAGCCGATTTCTTGGTTTTTTCCCAGCCAACCCTTTCACTATTTTGCCTCACACCCTTCTGCAATCCCCTTCCCCTACCAACCACCTTGCCCGCCTTGTGATTTCCTTGGAGAATGCATCACTGAAACGCTCCAGAATCGTTGGTCTTTGGACCCCTGCAACCTCGGGTCAACCCACTTAAAACCAACCCCTCACCCTTTCGATTCGAATTGGAACGCTCTTCGGCCATCAATCCTCCTCCCTGTTGTGCTCCCTACGTTGCTGGAGGTGACAGCTCCACATCTGAACCATCAGGCGAGTCGAGGAGGCGCTGCAGCGGCTCCACCACCTCCGGCAAGACACCGCCGTCGAGGTTCTCCACCTCAGGTCACGCACCTTCGAGGTTTGCTCCTATCTTTTTTTTCTTTACTTCTTATCATTCCTTGTACCCTGAGGATCATTTAGCACGCGAAATCATCAAGATCCATCGAGTATATCGTTCCACCCGCTCACCTCGCCGGAGCGCACCTCCGGCCGAGCCTCCCCTCCATCGATCACGCATCCCCACGCCTCTGCGAGGTCCAAGCAGTTTGCCCTGGACCTTTTCACCATTTCTTGCAGGTCAAAGAGCAGTGAACGCACCTGGAAAGCATTTTGCGATCTTCGCCGGAGATACCTGGAGCTTCGAGCTCCGCCGCATCCGCGCCAGCACCTCGACGCTTCTTCGACGAATCTGAGCCCTCCAGACCATAGAGTGACCTTCCGGGAGTCTACAGCTCCATTTTGGAGCCCATCCACAGCCTGAGGAGCGAGATCGGAGTCGGGGAAGTGTGCCTCCGCCGGTGTTCTTCCATGTTCTTCTTCCTCGCTTTTCCACCGTCTGATCGAGCCGCAGCTCCAGATCCAACATCGGTCGTCCGATCCATCCTCGCCAGTACCGTCCGATCCTTCCTCGCGATCTAATCTCAGCCGGACATCTGCGAAGCGTCATCGGCCGTCCTCTGAGCGCCACGTGTTCGAGTGAAATCATCCCCGCCGTTGGATCGCGCGCAAATAGGGGTATTTTGCATCCTAACCCCTGCGCCTCTTTGCATTTAGATTTAATACTTAAATTTGCATCTGAAGTTTAAAAAAACCTGGGACTATTTGCATCTCGACCCTTAGATTATTGTAATATTACAGGGATACCCCCGCCAGGTCACGTGTGAAAGCACGTGGGTTGGCATTTTTGTAGGGAACCCCCTCCGGGTTTTGACATTTGTATTCAGTCCTTAAAGTTGCCTAATAAGTGTAATAGTTTTGGATATTGTGCATTCAAGACCCTCTAGGTTTTTGTATTGGCACTCTTACCCCTCCCAGGCGCGTGCAAGTCACGCGCCCTGGTGGGTAAATTGCTCAGACACCCTTGCGGGTTTTGCTATTTATCTTTAATCCATTAAATGCAAGTTTTAGTATAAACTTTTGTGGAAATTTTGCATGTGTACCCCTGGTTGTTTTAATATTTGCACAACTGCCCCTGCCAGGCCTGTAATTTGTGCTGACTTGCTCTATTTATTTGGACCCCTGTTTTAACTCGAAAAATTCTCAAATTTTGAACTTAAGCTCATGTTTACCTGTACGTGCACGCCATATTTTTGCATTGCATTTTTATTGCATTTTCACATTTATTAAAAATCAAAAACATGCTTTTTGTGTACTTTCTAAGCTTAGAAAATACCAAAAAATATTAAAACACTTCGAAAAACTCCAAAAAAAATGCCTAGTGTCTATTTTAACCTAATTTAGTGTCAGTCCAAAAATCATTAAAAATCTCAAAAGAAAAACACTAAAAATATTAAAACACTCAAAAACTTCAAAAAAAATATATAAAATCAAGGAAAAATCAAAAAAATACAAACTCAGGTTCTGTTTGTTCCTTATGCTGTTCCTTTTATTTGAAAAATAGCGTGAAAAATTTTGGTTGTTGTTTGCTAATTTTAATTTCCATTTTATTCACAGCCAGCACTATTTGCACTGTTTTGACTTATTGCAGTAATTAAAAATACCAAAAACACCTTGAAAAATCCCCAAAAATCACAAAAACGGTAGAAAATCATAAAAATATCAAAAACAATTTATTTCTGAATTTTTGGTAATTTTTACTTAGTTTTATAAATATTTTACCTTGTCTTTTATTCCATTGTCTTTGAATTCCAATATTGAAAAAGAAAAAGAAAAATATAAAATATAAAATTATAAAAATCAGAAAATTAAAAATCAAAATACAAAATTAAAAATTAAATTAAAAAATAAAAAAAATTAACAATTAAAACCCACAAAAATTTATTTGCTTGCTTGCTTAGTGTAGACATATCACATACACACACTTGTGCATTAATTTTGAACTACCCTGTTTGCTCCCTGTGTTCGAACTCTCTGCATACTTGTCCCTATACACCATTTGTGCAGAGTTAAAAATAAATTTTAACTCCACATTAGTTCTAATTTATTGATCTTTAGTGTGGGTTAATTGTTGATTAATTTCAGAATTTGTGTGGTCAAACACCGACTATTGACTCGCCTTGTGAGTCGATACAACCACATCGATTTCTGAGGTTATCAGCGGCGGAGGAGATCTTGAGGATCTCCACTCTGTCGGAGACACTGTCGACCCTTCGCCAGTCCGGCAGTTTCTCTGGTGACTTCTAGCGGGAGATCCCCGGCGCCGACGTACGGATCATCACGTCCTACGGGAGGACCATCCCCGCCCACGCCGACGTTCTGGTACATTGCGGCTCTTTCACTCGCTGCAGATCGATGTTTGGAAGCGGACTTAACAATAAATCTAAACTGATGTAGCGGAGATATCCGTAGCAAAGTTTTGCTTTCGTTTTTTTCAATTCGATCAGATATAGAGTTATATTGCGAATCAAGCGACTTGTGATGGAGGAGTAATTTGTTTTTGCCATTTCGATCGACTCAATTGGTGCTTTAGCGTGTTTTTAAGAAGAGTGAGAGATCAATGGTTGAAGGCCGGTCGGATCTGACGGTTTCTCGCTGTGTGAATGTTTGTGTTGGTGAAGGCATCGACGTCCCCGGTGCTGGAGAAGCTGCTGCAGCGGAGGCTAAGGAAGCGTGGGAACGATGCCCGAGTGTGGGGGAGTTGTACGAGGTTGTCGATCCAGTGCTGATGCAGCAGTGGTCGAGCTTGCATTCAGGTGCCTCGCCAGCGATAAGGATGATAGGCCGGATTCGCGGGAGTTGGTGCAGGAGCTGAAGCGGATTTGGGGCAAGGTGCACGAGACGAACTCCAGGAGGAGAGGAAGGAGGAGGAGGTTGGAGGAGAAGAAGAGGGGTTTGGACAATAATACCCCTCTTAACTGCACCAAAGTTTGATAAAACCATGGTTAAGTCAATTCATTGACGGTCAAACTAACGGAAGGGCACAACTGATGACGGAGAAAGAAGTGAGGGACACAACTGATATTACCAAAAAGATAGGGGCATAACTGAAATTGCGAGATCTCGAAGGGGCACAAGTGATAAAATCCCAAAAAACTAAGTGTTTCTATGGCATCAACTTTACGGGGGCTTCTGGCTGCGCGTCATTCAAAAAATAATGAGAAAAAGGATAAAACAAAAGGAAGTACAGGAAGAGAAGGATGCATTTTTATTGTATGTAAAGATGTTGGATGCACGAACTCATGCGAACGCTTTGTCGAGAAAGAACATCTATTCACGATAGACATTTAAACACACTAATAAAAAGAATGAGATGATGAATCGATGACCTAACGTTTCCGAAAGCAACAGATGCGTACCGATGCTGAACATCTTTGGATGAGATAATCCCATATTATCAAAAAGGGTCTGCAAGATCTTCAGTTCTCTCTTTCCCTCTCTTACATAATTGTTATCGTTTCTCTGATCTTTTTGTTTGTCAGCACAGAAAAATTGGGCGCAGTGCGATCAAGCCAATATATTTAGATATACATCTAAATACTTATAGCAGACGCTGCTGTAGCAGCAAAGGCGTCAGATAGCGATCGAGCGAATTACATCTCCACCGGAAGATCATATTTAGGTACATTTCGAAAGCATTGATGCCAAAGGAAGGGATGCTTCTATCAAATCATATGTACTGAATTGTCAAACGTGTTATTTGGACATATCGATGTTCCGATGGAATAATTTCTCCATAATTGAGTCGGCGGTTCCGTTAAAATTCGTTTTATCTATGTTCCGCAATAGGAACCATTAGTTAACGTATGATTCCATTGTACTTAAAGGTTTTAAAAATCGGATCGGACGTTGAACAGATCAATCTTCGGTTTGGTCCAATCTGGTCGGATCGACGGTCCAAATCGGTTGGACCGATGATGATGTCAGCGTGATGTCATCATTTCTATCGACTCGAAAAAATTGGACCAAGCTTAATTTACTAGTTCGACCGGTCGAACCGATTTTTTGAATCGATAAAATCAGATACATATATTTATGTATGCATTTATATATCAATGAATAATCATTTAAAATATCAAATCTTTCAATAGAATAACATGATTATATATTTCAAGTAAATCTCTACAAAAGTTGAACACATTTTCCAGCATTATATATGAATATAATATTACAATCAATTATTTATAGTTGCTTCTAGAAAATTACTCTAAGAAAGTAGTGGCACAACATGTATTCCAAAAAAAGAGGGGCATAACTAATATTGCAGAAGCTAAGAAGGGCATAAATGATAAAAACCATATTATTTCATTATTTAAACCTTTTTGAAAATTTACAAAACCATTAAAACTGGATCAATCCGTTCTGACCACCCGGATCAACCCGGTCCAACCACCGGTCAGACCTGATTTTTTATTTTCTTTTTTTGAAATTAATTACATAAAACTGACCGAACCAACTAGGTTGGGATCGGTTTCAGTCTAACCGGTCTGACCAACCAGTCTGATCTAATTTTTTAAACCTTGCTTCTCACCTTCTCATTATTTATGACCAACTGCAAAATTTTTGGAAGAAATCTACTAACTTTATGACGATCTTTGAGAGATGTGTAAGGATTTACGGAGCCATCATCCGGATAATGGCAATTTACATTATTAAGGAATGTGTGTGATTATATCACATCGGTGAAGCTTATTATATTCTACGGTGACCAATTTTATTCAAAATGTTGAGTAGATTTAGATTTTATGGCTTATCTTTGTATGAGAGATTAGGGTTTATGAGCTCTTGTGGGTTTTTCCGCTTTACAAGGTTTCCACGTAAATTAGTGTGTTTCATCCTTGTGTTTGATCTTGATTTGTCTTTAACATGGTATCGAACTTGGGGGTGTCAATCCTAACCTAGGTCGTGCTCTTGTTGTCTTCTTGCTGAGTGGGTGCAACCCTCTGCAAGAGAGACCAACGATTTGTGCAACTTGGGTAGTGGCCGAGATCCCCTGTTCTGTGGCCGAGGTTCCCGCTTGCAGGACCTAGGCGTCGCCACCAACCGTGGCTGAGATCCACATTGGTCCCATATTCCCTACGCGCAAATCGGGTGTGAGACCCTCTCGGTTACGCAACTCGTGCGGGTGATGGTCTTGGTCCCAGGGTACTGCACCCATATGTTCCATGTGCCAGAGCGCTGGCACAACAGCCCTTGTGAGGAAGTGGCATCCTGTGTTGCCCTTAGAGCTCTTGAAGGTATGCCTCCTATTGTGAAATGCAAAGCCTCATCCCATGACCTTGTAGAGAAGAAGGTCATGTCTCCTTACTGCTACAAAATCTTTCTAAAAACCATCTTATTGAGGGAACCTGCTACCATGAGAAGACCTAGCCATCGCCTACATCCTCTTCGCTGATGAAATCCTCATCTTCACCAAATTTGATGACCAAGCCTTACAGTGCCTTAAATTCACACTTAAGGCATTTTCCCTCTTCTCCAGTTTCTTTGTCAACAAATAGAAATCTAATATTCATTGTCTAAACCTAAACACACAAGAATCAATCCTTGCATCAAAAATCCTTGGTTGGGAACTGAATAATTTCCCAATCAACTACGTCAATATACCGTTAGCACCCAAATCCCTCAAATGCGCAGATTGGACACCGATTATCAAAAAAACTGAAAAAAAATATAACCCTGAGTATTTTCGTAATTACCCCAGGAACCCTCGATAATCACGAATTACACTCGAGACCTTGAATAACCGCTCCATTTTACACCCATAACCTTCCGTTAGTTTAGTCCATTAACTCAAATAAATGACTGAGTTAATCTAACCAATCATTGATCTAACGGCTGAGATTAATTAAAAAAAGAAAAAAAAAAGAAGAGGAGGAGGTATGTTCGAGCTTGCAGCAGGCAGTGGGGTCTTTCACGATGATGGTGGGCGGCAAGCAACGACAGGGGTAGGTGGGCGGAGGTGCATGCAGGGGAAAGCTCTGACCTAGGGCTTGCGGGGAGGTGGGGGGCCCTTGGCGACTGTGAGGGGGGATGTAGAGGGGGTGGGAGGGGTTCTTCGAACGAGAGCTTGCAGGCGGGGGAGGGACGAGGAAGGGACAGAGGTGGTGGTCGGAGGTGGGTGCTGGAGGGATCAAACATGGAAGGAGGATGGAGGGATAGTGGTCTTATTTGTAAATAATGAGAATTTAAAGGGTATATAAAATACTCTTTGATCTACAGAATGGCATCATATTATAAATATGATGTGTTTTGAAGGACAAAATTGTCAACATATGACTTTTTCCGTCATAGTTAACGGAGAACTAAGACGGAACTTGACAGAGGGTTATGCCATGTAAAGGTTAAGCATTATTCGGGGTTCTAGATGTAATTCGTGATTATCAAAGGTTCCTATGGTAATTACGAAACTACTCAGAGTTATGGATGTAAATATCCCTTATATTTATTAAAAATAACAAAGAATAACACACCATTCTCTCTTTAACCACGGAAATGGGAGGAGTAGAGTTTTTTATACTAAAGTACTTGTGCAGATTCTCTCGGATGGAGCACACCCATTCCTCACGTTTCTCTCCCGTCAACAATCCGAAAAACACAGCTAAAAGAGACGGCGTGGTTAAATGCGCATGGTTTCGCCTTTGGGGAAAGTCAAATATGGAAAAAAGGGTTTCATCAATGGAGGAGCTTAGTGTAACACCCCCAACTCCCGTGATACGATAATACCGTGCGATAGCGGTATCGCACGACCGTGTGGTTCGGTGGCCACACTATGAAGTTCTGGAGGACTTCACCTTAGCTTACGGACGGTTAGGGATGGGGTTTACTGCATGACTGCGGGTTCCCCTTGGCACAATACAAGTGTTCGGCGGTACTTGATGGAGCTTGAGCTGCAACATCCACGTAGGAGTGTGGGGCCCACTGATGACGTGGCGTGATGACATGGCGTGCTGATGAGGCAGACGACATGGCATGCTGACGGAGCGGGCGACGTGGCGTCGGTTGCAGAAGACGAAGGGATTGCACGGAAGATGAAGAGCCAAACGCACGAAGAGTCATCTAGGAAGACAAAGGGTCTCCGTAGAAGACTAAGAGTTCTTGCATTCATTGTACATGTAATAATGGTGTCCCTTCGCATACCCCCGGCTTGTCTATAGAAGGAGGGGCAGAGCTCATTTGTAGATATCACACTCAGAGTGAGTCTCTTGCAATACAAAGAGGGTTTAGTGCCAAAGCTCTTGTGTCCTTGTGCTTGTGTGCTTGTGTACGAGCATTCTAGCGGCGTGGTTACTTAGCGTGCTGGTGTACGTCTACACGCATCGGGGAAGGCTGGTTAGCTTGCGGGAAGCTAACGCCGCACAGGTTAGTCTCAAAAATCAAAGTTTGAGATTTACCCCTGTGACAACTGGTATCAGAGCGAGAAATGGTGCCCAACACCGGAGATCGCCTTGTTTCCTTGAAGGGAATCGTGATGGAGATCCAGTCTCAGCTGGGTACCCATGCCCAACGCTTAGCTCATCTGGAGGATGATGCAGGCGTGGTGTCAGATGTCGTTGGTGATAGCCAGCGCTCAGTTGACGTGATGAAGGCACTCGGGGAGAAGCTAGAGGAGCTCGAGTCCCTGGTGCAAGATCTGCATGGGGAACTCTCCATCGTCAAGAGGGCGATCGCGAACGGGGGCGGATCCGGCGAGTCTCGAAGGCCAAAGGTCCCAGAACCCAAGTCCTTTTCAAGTACGCGGAGTGCCAAAGACTTGGAAAACTTCTTGTGGGACATGGAGGTGTACTTCAAAGCTGTCAAGACTCCTGAGGCGGAGAAGGTATCCTTGGCGGCGATGTACTTATCTGACCACGCAAAGCTATGGTGGAGGAGTCGTGCATCCGAAGGACGACCAGACATCTCGTCTTGGGATGAGTTGGTGAAGGAGCTGAAGGAGCAGTTCCTACCCACCAACACTGCTTGGGTAGCGAGGGAGGCGCTCCGAAGGCTGAAGCAGACGGGAACCGTACGGGAGTACGTGAAGCGGTTCTCATCACTGCTGTTGGATATCAAAGGTATGTCTGAAGAAGACAAACTCTTTAATTTCATGGTGGGTCTTCAGAACTGGGCTCAGGCGGAGCTCAGGAGGCAAGGGGTGAAGGACCTCCAGACGGCCATCGCTGCTGCGGATGCGTTGGTCGACTACAAAGTCCAACCCACCACCGAGAAGAAGGAAACTGAAAAGACCAAGAGCAAACCAAAGGAGAAAAGCAAGGGAAAGCTGTTCAAGAAGTTTGGCAAGGCCGAAACTTCAAGGGAGGGTGCGGAATCCTCCAAGAAGGCCGAGCAACCCAAGGGGAAGGGATGCTTCATTTGTGATGGGCCACATCGGGCGTAGGAGTGCCCGAAGCGAGAGAAGCTGAACTCCATGACTATGGAGGAGAACTCAGACGAAGAGGCGCGCATGACGAACCTCAAGTTGCTGCGCAACATTCGCTTGTGTCCGCTGAAGTCGGGCAAAGAGGCGAAAGTGGAGGTGGAGCGCGAAGATCCAGAGTTGGTGTACCTCGATGTCGTGGTGCACAAGAACACCCTTTCGACCATGATTGATACTAGAGCGACACACAACTTCATCTCCAGCAAAGAGTTCGGGAGCTTGGGAGTTCCCTTGGAGAAGAGCCAGTGCCGCATGAAGCTTGCCAACTCCGAGTCTCTGCAGATCGAAGGTATGGCAAACTGCACTGTTCAGTTGGGTGAATGGCAGGGAAAGGTACGCTTTCTCGTGATACCTCTTGACGACTTCCAAGTCATTTTGGGAGTCGAGTTCTTGAAGAAGGCGAAGGCGTCTGTAACGCCTTATCTGGGAGGCGTCTTCTTCGCGGCTGCAGATAGCCCCTGCTTCATCCGGGCTATCAAGAAGAAAGGGCAGACTGGAGCCATGTCTGCAATGCAAGTCTGCAACGGGCTGAAGAAAGGGGAGACGACGTATCTGGCTACGGTACGCGTCGAGGAAAATGGCGAGGAGACACAGCCATGCCCCAAGGCGGTAAAGAAGATGCTGGGCGAGTTCAAGGACGTGATGCTGAAGGAGCTACCAAAGGAGCTTCCACCGAAGAGAGACGTCGATCACGCCATAGAATTACTGCCAGGTATGATGCCTCCCGCACTTGCACCCACAAAACGCCCCCTGCACATCTGGAGGAGTTGCGGAGACAACTCAAGGAGCTAGTGGACGCTGGTCTGATGCGTCCAAGCAAAGCACCATATGGAGCACCGGTGCTGTTCCAGAAGAAGAAAGACGGGAGTATGCGGATGTGCGTGGACTACCGCGCACTGAACAAGGTGACGGTGAAGAACAAGTACCCCGTCCCCAACGTTGAAGACTTGTTCGATCGCTTGGGCCAGGCCAAGTACTTCTCAAAGATGGATCTCAGGTCAGGATATTACCAGGTCCGCATCAAGGAGGGAGACGAGCCAAAGACGGCGTGTGTTACGCGTTATGGGTCTTTCGAGATTCTTGTAATGTCGTTTGGGTTAACTAATGCCCCGACAACTTTCTATACTCTCATGAATGATGTCTTCCGCGAGTATATCGACTCGTTTGTTGTAGTGTACTTGGATGACATAGTAGTGTACAGCAGGACCTTGGAGGAACATGTCAAGCATCTGCGGATGGTGCTTGAGAAGCTGAGGTAGAACAGGTTATACTTGAAGCCGGAGAAGTGCACCTTTGGTCAGGAGACCATCTCCTTCCTCGGGCATATCGTGGGCGGAGGCACGATACGTATGGAACCAAGGAAGACACAGGCGATTGAAGAGTAGGCAATCCCCACGAAGGCGACAGAGCTACGATCCTTCCTAGGATTGGTGAACTACTACAGGAAGTTCATCAAGGGATATTCCAAGAAGGCGGCGCCCCTGACAGACTTGCTTCGGAAGGATCAGCCTTGGAGATGGACGCGTGAATGCCAGGAGGCATTCCAGAAGCTGAAGAGGGCGGTGTTGGAAGAACCAATTCTGTGACTTCCAGACTTCGAGAAGCCATTTGAAGTCCACACCGACGCGTCCGACTACGCACTTGGAGGCGTACTGGTGCAAGATGGGCACCCCGTGGCTTACGAGAGCCGCAAACCGAATCCAGCGGAGAGGAGGTACTCCGTGTACGAGAAGGAGATGACAGCAGTGGTCCATTGTCTGAGGACATGGCGCCACTATCTTCTCGGATCAAAGTTCGTGGTGCAGACGGACAACGTGGCAACGAGCTGCTTTGCCACACAGAAGAAGCTGACTCCCAAGCAGGCACGATGGCAAGACTTTCTTGTCGAATTCGACTTCGAGCTTCGCTACAGGCCTGGACGGACCAACCATGTAGCAGACGCTCTCTCGAGGAAGAGCGAACCAGAAGAGCCGAAGGATGCGGTGATTGCATCGGTCACCCGTGTGTCTGGAGACATGCTGGAGCGCATTCGGGAGCAAACTCAGGAGGATCCGGTCACTTCACGCTTGGTGCAACGCGTGAACGATGACGAAGTCCAGAGAATCTGGATAGAGGAAGGCGTCCTCTATGCGAAGGGAAGGAGGCCCTATGTTCCCTCGAGCGGCGGCTTTAGGAAAATGTTGCTGAAGGAAGCACATGACGCACAGTGGGTTGGTCATCCAGGAGTGGAGCGCACACTGGCACTCCTCTCCTCAGGCTACTTCTGGCCGAAGATGGAGGAAGACGTGGAAGTCTACGTGCGCACTTGTCTTGTATGCCAGCAAGACAAGACAGAGAGGAAGAAGACGGCAGGACTGCTGGAGCCCCTGTCTATCCCTTCACGTCCGTGGGAGAGCGTCTCCATGGACTTCATCACTGGGTTCCCAAAAGTGGACGGGAACAATGCGGTGATGGTGGTGGTTGATCGCTTCTCAAAATATGCGATCTTCGTACCAGCACCCCAAGAGTGCACAACGGAGACCATAGCGAAGTTATTCTTGCAGAACGTGGTGAAGCACTGGGGGATACTATTGGACATCGTGAGCGACCGCGATGCCCGGTTCAATGGTCGATTCTGGACGACCTTATTTGAGATCCTGGGATCCGATCTCAAATTCTCTACCAGCAATCACCCGCAGACGGATGGTCAGACGGAGCGAATCAATGCCTTGCTGGAAGAGTACCTGAGGCATTACGTGATGGCCAATCAACACAATTGGGTTAGTTTACTGGATACTGCCCAATTCTGCTACAACCTACAGCAGACCTCCACCACAGGCCAGAGTCCATTTGAGATCGTGATGGGTAGGCAACCCGTGACACCGCACGAAGTGGCTAAGCAGAATAGCCAAGGACGGTGCCGTGCTGCACATCGCTTTGCTTTGGAGAGGCAGGATCGGTGGCAGGAAGCGAAGGATGCGTTGGCTCACGCTCAACGCAGAATGAAGAAGGCGGCTGACAAGAGCCGTAGGCCGGTCGAGTTCCAGGTTGGGGAGAAGGTGCTACTAAAGCTTACACCCTAGATTTGGAAGAAAATCCTGAGGAAGACGGCGCACAAAGGACTCATTCCTCGTTACGATGCACCCTTTGAGATAGTTCGACGCGTGGGACCGCTCGCCTATCAACTACGTCTTCCAGAGAGACTGAAGCTGCATCCCGTGTTCCATGTCAGCTTCCTGAAGGATTACCATGAGGACAGAGAAGATAACACCAGGAGGGCATCAAAACGTGCCCCTCCTAACGTCCAGGTTCAGCACACAAGGGTTACTGAGAAGATTCTTGACAGGCGCGTGGAGGGCCAGAGCAAGAAGAACCGGAGGATCTTCTTCCTTGTCAAATGGAAGGGACTCCCAGAGGAGGAGGCAAGCTGGGAACGTGATACAACACTGTGGCAGTTCGAGGACCTCATCGAGGATTTCTTGAAGACGCATGATCAGTCGCGGACGCCTGATGGATCAGGTGGGGGAGGCATGTAACACCCCCAACTCCCGTGATACGGTAATACCGTGCGATAGCGGTATCGCACGACCGTGTGGTTCGATGGCCACACTATGAAGTTCTGGAGGACTTCACCTTAGCTTACAGACGGTTAGGGATGGGGTTTACTGCATGACTGCGGGTTCCCCTTGGCACAATACAAGTGTTCGGCGGCACTTGATGGAGTTTGAGCTGCAACATCCACGTAGGAGCGTGGGGCCCACTGATGACGTGGCGTGATGACATGGCGTGCTGATGAGGCAGACGACATGGCATGCTGACGGAGCGGGCGACGTGGCGTCGATTGCAGAAGACGAAGGGATTGCACGGAAGATGAAGAGCCAAGCGCACGAAGAGTCATCTAGGAAGATAAAGGGTCTCCGTAGAAGACTAAGAGTTCTTGCATTCATTGTACATGTAATAATGGTGTCCCTTCGCATACCCCCGGCTTGTCTATATAAGGAGGGGTAGAGCTCATTTGTAGATATCACACTCAGAGTGAGTCTCTTGCAATACAAAGAGGGTTTACTGCCAAAGCTCTTGTGTCCTTGTGCTTGTGTGCCTGTGTACGAGCGTTCTAGCGGCGTGATTACTTAGCATGCTGGTGTATGTCTACACGCATCGGGGAAGGCTGGTTAGCTTGCGGGAAGCTAACGCCGCACAGGTTAGTCTCAAAAATCAAAGTTTGAGATTTACCCCTGTGACACTTAGCACTGCAGGGGTACGGAGGTTCAGTTTTTTCGAGCTCAAGAAATCTACTATGGGGTTTAGTTCCCAATCTGTTATCGGAATGGGAGCCAAGGGTATCGTCTATAGAGGGTCGATCGCCCGAAACAGTAGCGATAATGTTCTGGTGGACGTGGCCATCAAGGTCTTCAACGAGAACTGCTCGGAAAGTGAAGTGGAATGCAGCGTAACGATCGGAATCATAAGCAAGTTGAGCCATGAAAACGTGCTTCCGCTTCTCGGCTGGTGCCACGACGACGACCATTTCGCCCTCGTCTTCGAGTTCATGCCCAATGGCTGCCTCCATTTCTACCTGCAACCGCAATCCACAAAGCCACCATTGCCGTGGGAGGTGAGGTATTCCAAGGTAGCCATTGGAATGGCAAACACCCTGTTGTATCTGCAAGAGGACATGAAAGAAAGCCTTGGGCTCCCCAGTTCGGGATCCACGCCACCGTGCATGGTCCACAGGAACATAAAACCCTCCGACATCTTGTTGGACGCCAACTTCGAGGCTAAGCTGACAGGCTTCGAGATTGCCAGATTCCTAGACGAGCAACCAGAATATTCAATGTTCTTTACCGACAATCCAGATTACACCGACGACAGGTACGTTAAAACAGGCATATATAATAAGAAATTAGATATCTATAGCTTTGGCGTAGTTGCCATCAGTTTGGCTTGCGGGGGACCCCTCCTGAAGGAAGCTCGTGAGAAAATGAAGGAGGGAAACACTACACTTGTAGAACTGGCAGATCCAAGGTTAGGCGGATGATTTGATGAGAAACAAATGCGAAGACTACTGGCGGTCGGTTTGATGTGTACATCACCTGAGGACATCCGTCCGTCAATACTTCGTGTCGTCCGGCTTCTCGACTTCGAAGAAGATCTGGATGGCACAGGCACAACTAGCAAAGGTTGCTGCCCTCTGTCAGATCATAGTTTGGGCGAAGGAAAAACTGGGATCTCCGAACCTTCTCTTGCCGAACTCTTTTCCATGATTTCCTCCACGAGGACCCATCCAGGGAATCACGAACATGTACGCAATGATCATGCACTCCCTGTACCATACGAAGACAAGACGGGGGACGTAAAAGCCGAGAGGTTTCTATGGCAAGATACGTTTGATATTGGGATCCCTGCAGGGTATGATTCTAGCATAGCACTCGAGAAGAATCTCCAGTGTCCCATTGTTACAGGTGTGGTCACGAGCCTTCGCAAAATTCTCCTGTCCGATGACCCACCAAACTTTGACGATGTCCTACAATCGATAAGGAAATACACCGCGATGCTGACGATGGTGAGTGCTCCCTTAGGCGACCGGAATGCGCTTGCACAGAATGTTCTGCAAGCACTCAAAACCATTGACCACTTCAAGTGCAAGCTTAACAAGGACGGTGCCGATCCAGGAGCAGCTGCCCGCACCTTTCCATTACTTTGTGCAGAATGGAATGAATTCAAACGCATCGTCAAGGAAGATGAAGCTCTGCTGGAAAAGCTCGTGGACCGATCGGCTCGTGCCCTGGCTGACCTTGCAAAGCTAAAGAAGCAGATTGCAAATGCCGAGGTACAATGCCGTTCTTTGCAACACAAAATACAGGTCATGGAACGGAGCAGAGCTGAAAGTTGGCAGATGCAGAAGCAAAAGGAGGCATCATATGCCGGAGGCGGATCCCCTGCTGGCCAGCAGGGGTCTGCTGTAAGTGAGGAGAGTGCATGAGCCGCTCGATCGAGATCGAGCGGTTCACACGAAATCAGGGTTTTTTTGGACCCTTACCGTGCGAACCGCTCGATCACGATCGAACGGCTCTTGCACCCTCCTCACTTACAGCAGACCCCTGCTGGCCAGCAGGGGATCCGCTTCCTCATATGCCACCTTGAAACTTTCTGAATTCATATTCGCAAACGTTACCTCGTTTTCTTGTGAAAAATGAGCACTTTTATAATGTATTTTAGCATGTATTCCTGTTTAACTTTTGGGTTGTAGAAACGACAACGAGATTTAGCGCACAAGAAAACAATTTACGTGGAAAACCCTTCGATCAGGGAAAAACCACGGGGGCACAATAACCATAATCTCAATATCAGATTAGGGTTTTCTTCACTCATAATAATCCAAGCGAGAGGGGGTGAGTACATAAATAGGAGTCCGGGGTAAATGGATCCCTCACCCAAAGATCCATTTACCCGCCCAATAATACATAAAAACTCAACACTACCCCTCAAGTTGGGCATACATGTCAACCATGCCCAACTTGCCTACATTCAACTCGAATTGCGCCGTAGGCAGCCCCTTTGTGAAGAGATCAGCAACCTGATCTTCAGATTTCAGGTAGGGAAGACACAACTGTCCATCATCATTTTTTTCACGAATAAATTGCCGATCGATCTCCACGTGTTTGGTTCTATCATGCATCACTGGATTGTTTGCTAAATTTATAGCGGCTTTGTTGTCACAGAACATCTTCATAGGCATTTCAGCTTTCATCCCTAATTCTTTTAATAGCAACTGTAGCCATAATACTTCGGTCACGCCATTAGCAAGTGCCCTGTATTCAGCTTCTGCACTTGACCTTGAAACCACATGCTGTTTTTTGCTTCTCCAAATGACAAGATTCCCACACAAGTACACAGCATACCCAGAAGTGGATCTCCTATCATCAACCGATCCAGCCCAATCAGCATCGGTATATCCTTCAATGGTAACATTACTTTGTTTCTTGAACATAAGCCCTTTGCCAGGACACTTCTTTATGTAACTCAAGATCCTGTTGACAGCTGTCACATGGGAGGTGGTAGGGGCATGCATAAACTGGCTGACTATATTCACTGCATATGTGATATCAGGTCTTGTGAGAGTAAGATAAATTAATTTTCCAACTAACCTCTGATATCTACCTTTCTCCTCATCATCAAGTATTCTCCCATCCTTTTTACTCATTTTATGGTTAGCCTCCACAGGATAAGCAGTAGGTTTGCAATTAGCCATTCCTGAGTCACGAAGAAGATTAAGGGCATAATTTCGTTGATTCAAACACATACCTTGTGGAGATCTCGCCATCTCAATACCAAGGAAGTACTTCAGTTGTCCCAAGTCTTTCAACTCAAACTCTGCTGAGAGAATCATTTTTATGCTAGATAGTTCATCTTCGTCATCACCAGTCAAGATCATATCATCAACGTATACCAGAAGGATAGATTTTTGTTGGCCTTTCCTCTTGATGAACAGAGTATGATCTCCATTAGCATGATTGTAACCATTTTTTAGCATCACAATCCTGAGTCTTTCAAACCAAGCTCTTGGCGACTGTTTTAGACCATACAATGCCTTTTTCAGCTTGCAACATTTACCCATTTGATCATATCCTGGTGGCATTTTCATATACACTTCCTCTTTGAGACTTTCATTTAGGAAGGCATTCTTTACGTCCAGTTGATACATTTTCCAGGAAAATTGAACAGCAAGACATATAATAACTCTGACAGTGTTCATTTTTGCAACAGACGCAAAGGTCTCAAGGTAGTCAATACCATATTTCTGACTGTAACCTCTTGCAACCAATCTGGCTTTGAATCTGTCGATTTTACCATCAGCCTTATACTTGATTGTATAAACCTATTTTGAACCAACCAAGTGAGTGTCTTTTGGAATTGTCACAATATCCCAAGTATCATTTTTCTTCAGAGCTTCCATTTCTTCCTTCATAGCTTTTTCCCACCTGGGATCACACTGGGCTTCAACCGAATTCTTGGGAATAACATGAGAATCAAGCACAGTTATGAAGCTTTTGTAGTTCGAGCTTACTCGGGAGTAAGAAACATACTTTTCCATAGGATAACGAGAAGAAGGCCTAATTGTTCTTGTCGCTTTCCTCAAAGCAATAGGAAGTTCCTCTTCAGCATCTTCAGTATCACTAACTATGTCATTCAAGTAATTGTCAGTGTTTTCAATCAAATTATCAGAGGAAGAGGAATTACTCACAGTGTGGTCATGACTTGGGTCATCCGAGGAGAGATTGGGATTGTGGTTTGGCATCATATTGTCATCCATAGTCTCTTGTCTGTGATTATCGTCCACCCTCTCAACATTGTTATCAATATTTCCATGTCTGCCAGTACTGTGCCCACAAGGAATAACAATTTCATCATTGATTACATCGCAGCCTTCATTCATAAAGTGACGTTCATCTTCATTTTTCTCAACAGCCATTTTACTACACTCCCCCTGAGAAAAATTCTCTGCATAGTAGAAATCATGCTCATGAAAAGTAACATCCCTTGTAACATGAAGTTTCCGTTCAATTGGGTCATAACATTTGTACCCTTTCTGTGTACTTGAGTACCCAAGAAAGATACACTTCAGAGATCGAGGGTCCAGTTTTCTCAAGCCAGGACCGGAAATGTGGACATAACAAACTCTCCCAAAAACCCTAGGAGTTAGGTTGAAAGGAACCTTATCAGGGTGTAACATTAGAAAAGGAGTATTTTTTCCAACCACATTAGACGGACGCCTATTTATCAGATAAACAGTTGTGAGAACAGCTTCTCCCCAATATCTTTTTGGAGTATTTCTTTGAAAAAGAAGAGCTCGAGTAACTTCTAATATGTGTCGATTTTTCCGTTCAGCAATGTCGTTCTGTTGAGGTGTGTATTTACAAGACGTTTCATGAATGATTCCATTATCGTCAAGAAATGCACTAAGAGGTCCCTCCAAATACTCCTTAGCATTGTCAGACCGTAAAACTTTTACATTTGTGTTATACTGGGTTTTTATCCTGTTGACAAAGCTTCGAATTATACTTGGAACCTCACTTCCGTTCTTCATTAAATACACATAGGTGAATCGAGAATAATCATCAATAAAGGTCATAAAATAGCGATGGCCTCCCAAACTTTGCATATTCGACGGTCCCCAAACATCCGAATGAACAATATCAAAAATAGACTTGCTTTTACTATTAGATATAGGATAAACAGTTCTAGTCTGTTTTGAGAGCTCACACACTTCACAAAAACGAATATATGTTCCAACCTTATTGCATAATTCGGGAAATAAAAAGGATAGAACAGGATAACCCG
Source organism: Ottelia alismoides (assembly GCA_037367405.1). Classification (NCBI taxonomy): domain Eukaryota; kingdom Viridiplantae; phylum Streptophyta; class Magnoliopsida; order Alismatales; family Hydrocharitaceae; genus Ottelia; species Ottelia alismoides. The sequence goes on along the minus strand of JAZKJV010007725.1, from coordinate 571,234 downwards.
GATGTCCAAGACGCTCATGCCATCGCTTTAGAGTCAACCTATCATCAGATTCTTTTGCATCAGTTGCAGCAACCCAAGCAGAAACTACACGAGCAGGGAGACGATATAGACCATCAACAGCCAAACCAATCCCAATCTGCTTCCTCGTCACCAAGTCCTGCAACACACACGATGTCTCATCAAAAATTAGCCGACAATGCAGATCTTTAGCAATTCGATATACAGAGAGTAAGCTAATTGGAAAATCAGGGACATGAAGAGCATCTTTTAACATAAATTTATCTATGATAGATATACTCCCTTTTCCAGCAACAGTAACAGAAGACCCGTCTGCTAAATTTACTCGTTCTCTCCCCGAAGCGAGTTTATAATCAAGAAACATTCTAGCATTCCCTGTCATATGATCAGAAGCGCCACTATCGATAATCCATTCATTATTAAATAAATGATTACCTTCATTTTTCTTCGCGGCCATTGCAGCATTCACAATATCAGCATCATTAGAACTCCTAGATATTTTTTGCACATAGGTGTGAAGTTCTTTGATTTGCTCCTCGGTCAACTTCTTGCTGTCAGCAGCCATAGCAATGGGTTTCTTCCCTCTGTTACCCTTCCTTTCAGGATGAAGTTCCCAGCAATACTCGATTCCATGGCCAGTCTTTTTGCAATGAGCACATTTTTTGTCTTTCCAATAGCCACTTTTGTCCCCTTTAGTGAGAAGAGCAGATTTTTCAAAAGATGAGACATGTTCGTCTCTCATTGTGATACGTCGCTGCTCCTCAGATTCGACTGCATGATAGATCTCCTCAATGTCGAAACCAACTCCTGCTGTGAGAAGTTGACTCCTGGTAGATTCAAAATCACTGTTAAGTCCACCCAGGAAAATGAAGATCCTCTGTTTCCATATCTCTTCCCAAAATTTCTTCTGATCTGTCGGACTAGTCCACGTGTCATCACAATAGTAGTCAATCTCCTCCCACTTTGCTTTCAACGCAGCATAATACCCTGCAACAGATATATCCCCTTGTTTCATATTGTAGACTTCCCTGCTCAACTGGTACATCCTTATATCCTGTCTTTTTTGACCATACATGCTCTCAAGGGTGAGCCACTGCTCACGCGTAGATTTCTTCCTCAGCACCAATGGTTGAATCTCAGAGGAAATAGCATTTATAATCCAATTTCTGCACTGGCTGTCTTCGATGTACCACTGATCATACAACTTATCAGTAACAGCAAGGGGTTTTTTCCGCCCATCAATGTAGCCTCCGCGACCTCTTGAGGCTAATGCAACTTCCATAGCCGCGGACCAGATCAAGTAATTACTTTTTGTTAATTTGATCGTTGTAATATTCGCAGGAATATTTTCAAACTTGAAGGCCATAGGCTCTCCAATATCTTCTTGAGCCATAGACACAAAAGTCAGCAACAGATCACAAACGAGGCTGAAAAAAAACTCACAAGGAGACCACACGGGTCTCTGCAGACGCAGCAACGCGATCAAAAACACCGCAGCACAGGACAAGAATCAGCACAGCACAGAGCACCAGGTCTTCCACGCCCAGAGCACAGAGCACGGGACAAGGAACAGCACCAGGCCTTCCACACTGATCAGGGAGCACAAAGCACAGAGCAGCACAGCACAGCGCAGACCTTCCACGCTATTGGCCACAGAGCACAACACAGCACAGAACGGGGAGGAGGAACCCACAGCACGGGTCTCTGGGTCCGCGCCAGGCGAGTGGGGCACGCACCACGTCAGCAGGGGGAGGTCGCGGTTGCAAGGGCGCGGTTGCAAGGGGCGCGAAATTGCAAGGGCGTGAAGAGGCGCGAGGGCGAGATCGCGATGGCCCAGAGACGCGAGGGCGAGGCGCGTTCACGCGAGGGCGAGGCGCGTTCACCAGAGGCGTGAGGGCGAGGAGACAGGGACACCAGGACACGCGAGGACAGAGGTCGCGAGGAGGAAGGGCGCGCCGACCCTCGAGACCCCCAAACCTCCAGATCGGTGGAAGGAGCACCGATCCTCCTTCCTTCTCCAAGCAAGGAACGACGGCGTCAATACAGCGGCGTCAACCACGCACGACGGCGGCGTCAAATCAAGGAAGCAGCGGACAGACGGTGATCCGATCTGGCTCTGATACCATGTAGAAACGACAACGAGATTTAGCGCACAAGAAAACGATTTACGTGGAAAACCCTTCGATCAGGGAAAAACCACGGGGGCACACTAACCCTAATCTCAATATGAGATTAGGGTTTTCTTCACTCATAATAATCCAAGCGAGAGGGGGTGAGTACATAAATAGGAGTCCGGGGTAAATGGATCCCTCACCCAAAGATCCATTTACCCGCCCAATAATACATAAAAACTCAACATGGGTAAATAAAAAAAATCCAAATTTACGCCGATTCTCAATACAGGGAGTCATCTTTACAAAAATAGGGGACTCAACTTATTAAATTGATTCAAGCTGGATCATCCGTTAGCCTACCTTTATGTTGGTAAATATTTTGAATTTTTCATATATATGAATTGACGAAAGTACGCTCTCCGTTGAATAGAAAAGTTTTTCTTCAGTTAGAAGTTAGAACCAATGTAGTGTTCTTGCGGCGGCTCCTCTTCTGGGCGGAAGGTCGGCGGTGAGTCCTAACTACTGGAGGAAGATCGTTGGCGCTCGCTGCTGGTAGAGGGTCGTTGGCGTTCATTGCTAGGAGGACGGCGATGCTCAACTGCTGGGAGGAGGGCGACACGTCACTGTTGGGAAGAGGGCAGCGGTCACTACTGGGAGGAGGGGCAGCGCATCTAACTTTGCTGTATGCATTTGATCCCATATGATAGATCTATGTCATATCTTTGAGAATATTATATCTTCAGAAATCCTGCAGCCACAAATCTAACCAAAGAACAGCAACAACATAAGGGCTTCCACTCTAATCTTTGACCAAAATAGCTCCAGAACTCCTGAAGCCACAATTCGATGTCACTCTAATATTTGAATTGTTGGATTCCTTCGTCGTCCCCCACACCTAAACGTATCTTGCATGGATTGGCAAGTAATGGACGTGCATTCAAGGACCTAACATTTAGTGATTGGCTATTTTAGCAAGTGGTGATGTCCATGCATGAAAAACGGGCGTGTGTTATGTAGCCAATAATTGAGACGTGTGTTTTTTAAGAACACCGTACGAGACAAACGTGCATTAAGCAGGCTGCGACCGTTTTTCCGTTTTCTTTTTGCAGTGTGTGTATACATAGTCATGATTTCTTAATAGACGACAGATGTGAGCTATTGTGTTTTTCTTCCTGTGATTAGCTTGTTTGCACTAACACTCACATACCAATACGCTACGCGTCGATCCAGCACATCAAAGAGGTTTCAAACCAACGAGGAGCTTAGAAACCTGGTGACATTCCTTATTAACTGGTGTCAGAGCTAGGATCGCTATGTAGTGGTGTTGATATAAGGAGGAGATGGATTCAAGCACGAGCAACCAATTGTTGTCGACGGCCATGGTGAAGCTGAATTCCACCAACTACTCCATCTGGAAGCCATGGATGGACGATCTCTTATTTGTAATAGATTTGAACGATCCCATCGAAGGAGATGAGAAGAGGCCAGATGGTAGATCGGATGAAGAATGGGCCAAGCTTAATCGCAAGGTCGTGGCATTTATTCGCCAATGGGTGGAGGACTTCGTCTTCCACCATGTCTCGACAGAGACAAATGCAAGCAACTTGTGGACGAAACTTATAGCCTTGTACGAGCCAAGGACGGTGCAAAACAAGGCATTCCTCATCCGAATATTGGTGAATCTGAAGTACCAACAGGGCTCCTCCGTCAGCGAGCATCTGAGTCGATTTCAAGATTGTGTAAACTGACTTTCCAATATGAAGATGGACATCGATGATGAGATGCAAGCACTTCTCCTCTTGAGCTCGATGCCTGATTCGTGGGAAACGCTGGTGGTTTCCCTAAGCAATTACACGTTGAGTGGAATACTATCCCTCAACACCGTGAAGGACAGCATGATGAACGAGGAGCTGAGGAGGAAGGAGCACAGCGAGGATCATTCACAAGCCTTGGTGAATGAAAGGAGAGGCAGCAACAAGAGCTGTGGTGATGGTTCTCAAGGGAGAGCCAGGTCTCGAGGACACTCGAAGTCGAGGCCCCGCAAAGACATCACATGCTTCAACTGCGAGAAGAGAGGGCACATCAAGAGGTTCTGCAAAGAACCTAGAAAAGAAGATGCACGGGAGATCGGTGAGGCTAGCTCTTCAGCCATGGCTAGCCAAGAAGAAGCCGTTATCATGTGGGACGTTGGATCAGCCAATATCTCCCTTCAAGAGTCCACTTGGGTGGTGGATTCTGGTGCTTCCTTCCACATCACACCTAGGAAGGAGCTCTTCTCTTCGTACACGCCCGGTGACTTTGGCGTGGTGAGGATGGGCAATGATCAAAGTTGTCCTATTGCTGGTCGCAAGACAGTGGTTCTGGAGATGCCAGACAACACCAAACTCAACCTGAACGATGTGAGGCACGTCCCCTGAGTGCGCATAAGCTTGTTGTCCACTGGCACACTTGATGATGAAGGGTATATCAGCAAATTCGGCAGAGGCAAATGGAGACTCTCCAAGGGCTCTCTGATAGTTGCCCGAGGAAAGAAGAAAGCCTCATTATACATAACTCATGGTCGATCATGTGGGAATACCTATGCAGCCAAAGGATATGAGACAACTCTTTGGCATCAGAGGCTGGGACACATGAGCGAGAAAGGTATGCAAATTCTCGCCAAGAAAAATGTCATTCCATCCACCGGAGTCCTCGCAGAGGTTTGCAGCCATTGTATAGCTGGCAAACAAAGACGTACATCATTTCAGATGAGAACATCAAGGAGAAGACATCCACTTGATCTTGTGCACACAGACGTATGCTCCATGGGTGTAAAGATGCTTGGAGGTGCCTTGTACTTTGTAACCTTCATCGACAACCACTCGAGGAAGGTGTGGGCCTTTGCCTGAAGACGAAGGACCAAGTACTAGACGTCTTCAAAACATGGCACCTTGTTGTGGAGAGAGAAATCAGGAGGAGATTGAAGATCATCCGATCTGATAACGGTGGAGAATATCAAGGGTCGTTCGAGGGCTACTGCAGAATCCATGGCATCCGCATGGAGAAGACGGTGCCAAAGACCCCACAGTAGAATGGAATTGTGGAGAGGATGAATCACAGCTTGTTGGAGAGAGTACGAACCATGCTCTCTCCGTCGAATCTTCCAAAGAGCTTCTGGGGAGAAGCATTGTACATGGCCATATATGTGATCAACCGTTCTCCGTCTTACCCCTTGGATGGAGACTATCCAGAACATGCTTGGAGAGGTAAACATGTCTCATTTGATCACCTGAAAGTTTTTGGATGTGTTGCATATGTTCATGTACCCAGTGATGAACGTACCAAGCTTGACTCGAAGACAAAGGTGTGTGTCTGTGTAGGGTACGGTCAAATGAGTATGGGTATAGTTTGTGGGATCCTGCTCAAAAGAATATTGTGAGAAGTCGAGTGTCAAGTTTATAGAGGACCAAACAATCCAAGACATCCTCAAGCCACAATTACAACCTCCTGTGACTTATGGCGATGAGCCCTCCCTATTTGAAGAAGCCCTCCATGATGGCGTAAGGGAGGAAACCGATGCCATAGAAGACTGCATTGAAGAGGGGATGCCACCCCTTGAAGAACCCAGTGGTAGAGCTGGTTGAAGAAGCAGTACAAATAACCTCAATTGAGAAGTTCAACAAGAGTCAGAAGACCGTCCATGAGATACTCACCCGACCAGTATCTCCTGCTCACAGATGATGGTGAGCCCGAGTCCTTTGAGGAGGAGAATGGACATGGCGACCGAGAACACTAGTTGAAGGCAACGCAAGAGGAGATGGAAGCTCTCAAAAAGAACAAGGTGTTCGACCTTGTGCCCCTGCCCGAAAGAGCCAGAGCCTTGAAGAACATGTGGATTTTTAGGCTCAAATGCGAAGCTGATGGCTCAAAAAGGTTCAAAGCTCGTCTCGTGGTCAAAGGCTTTGAACATAGGCAAGGTATCAATTTTGATGAGATTCTTTCCCCTGTAGTAAAAATGACTTCTATCAGGATGGTTATGGCTCTAGTCGCATCTCTAGATCTTGAACTAGAGCATATGGATGTGAAGACTGCTTTCCTCCATGGTGATGTTGAGGAAGAGTTGTACATGGAGCAGCTAGAGGGATTCCAATCCAAGAAGAAGACTCACCTTGTCTGCAGATTGAAGAAGTCTCGATACGGATTGAAGCAGGTGCCCAGAATTTGGTACAGGAGCTTTGACAGCTTCATGCCAAACCAAGGCTTCACTAGAAACGTTGCTGACACATGTGTGTATGTGCGAGGTAATGGGTATGAAAAACTTATTCTTCTCCTATATGTTGATGATATGCTTATAGTTGGCAAGGATGAGACTAAGATCAATAGGTTGAAAGAAGATCTAAGCAAGTCCTTTGCCATGAAGGACTTAAGCGCAGCAAGACAAATCTTTGGTATGAGGATAATCCGTGATAGGGCAAATCACAGGTTGTGGATCTCTCAATAGAAGTATGTGGAGTAGGTGCTTGAGAGATACAATATGAATGGATGCAAACCCGTTAGTACCCCACATGCAGTCCATTTCAGGTTATCCAAGGATTACGCACCTAAGACTGAGGAAGAGCGTCAAGATATGGCCCATATATCTTATGCTTCTACTGCAGGGTCATTTATGTCTACCACGATATGCACACGGCCAGATATTGCACATGGCATGGGAGTTGTAAGAAGGTACATGTCGAATCCAGGAAGAAAGCATTGTGAGGCCTTGAAATGGATTCTTAGGTATCTCAAAGGTACGTCCAGCTAATGCCTTTGTTACGGAGAAAGTAAAGCTTACATGGATGCATACACAGATTCAGATTGGACAGGTGATCTTGATGGTAGAAGGTCAACATCATGATACATGATCGCTCTCGGGGGGGAGTTGTGGCATGGCAATCCAAGTTACAATAGAGTGTGGTGTTGTCCTCTACAGAGGTTGAATACATGGTCGTGACAGAAGCTGGGAAAGGACTTATGTGGTGTAAGAAGTTGCTGCATGGTTTGAGATTTATACATGATAAATACATATTGTTATGTGACAACTTAAGTGCTATTTATCTTAGCAAGAATCCCACGTTTCACTCCAGGTCAAAGCACATTGAGTTGCGACACCACTGGATACGTGATGCATTGCAAAGAAAAGATTTGCAGCTGGATAAAGTAGAAACGGATGACAACGGGGCTGATATGTTCACCAAGGTGCTATCACAGTTGAAGCTCCAAGAATGCAAGAAGATTGTTGGGGGGGAATTTGTTAGATTCCCTCACCTTCCCCCACACCTAAATGTATCTTGCATGGATTGACAAGTAATGGACGTGCATTCAAGGACCAACATTTAGTGATTGGCTATTTGGCAAGTGGTGATGTCCATGCATGAAAAATGGACGTGCATTATGTGGCCAATAATTGAGACGTGTGTTTTTAAGAATAACATACGAGACAAACGTGCATTAAGTAAGCTGTGACGGTTTTTCCGTTTTCTTTTTGCGGTGTGTGTATATATAGTCATGATTGCTTAATAGATGACAGTTGTGAGCTATTGTGTTCTTCTTCCTGTGATTTGCTTGTTCCTGCTAACACTCGTACCAATACCCTACAAGTCGATCCAGCACATCAAAGAGGTTTCAAACCAACGAGGAACTTAGAAACCTGGTGGCATTCCTTATCATGAACAACTACAAATTTCAAGAATTCAAAGCTCTCTAGAATCCAAAATCAAAATAAGAATAATCTAAGATAAGATATTAATCAAGTTCACGTGGTTCAAATCTATACCAAGAGAAGAATAAATCGAAGAAACCATATCATTCACATATCTTCTGAACTCGAATTTCCTATCAAAAGCAAAACTTATAGGTCTGTGGAACCCACTGATTATATTAATCAAATTTCCACAAGACTAACTCCTCTGTTGCAGCTACTTAATGTCTATCCGGATCAAGTTTGTTCCCCAACACAAACTCGGTTAAAAATGATGCATTATCTCCAAACATGAAAACTAGATACCTGTGGACGCAAACAAAAAGTAAAAAAAATATCAAACTTGGACCAAACTACTCAAAGGATGGACATTAAGATCGAAAAGAAGGGATAAATAGAATAATAAACAAGAGAAGAAGATAGTGGGAGATGGGCCAAAAAAGATCGACGGTGCCAGGGAACTCATGGCAAAACATCATTCGAGGCTTCAGTGTGCTCCGATGACAGTCGAAGATGGGTCGAAGTAGGGGGAAGAACCCTAAATCCGGTCATGGGAAGTGTAAGGGGTCAGAGAACCCAATATTCTCGAGGGTTCGAATTGAGGCAACAAGACCACTCTGCAACTAACACGCAAGGGTATAAGCATCACTTGAAGCAGAAATTAAATAGCCATCTAACATCGTGAGTTAATTTAACGTTATCTTAAACCCGAGTCTCATGTTTGTTACAATGTAAAGATGGTCCCTTACATTGGGAATCGGTGTAAAGTTGCGCAACTTTTCTTTTAACAGAATAACACAACAATAAAGTTGCAATGCATCCCTAATAGTCGTTATCAACACATTAAATAAAAAAATAGAATAAATTTTATTAAAGGAGAATGAATAACCATAGTTATCTTCATTTAGACAATAATAAAAATCCATGAGTGTAAAAAAAAAACCCAGATCACTTTCCCCAATTCGTGTGCAAGGATAGAGAGGAGAGAAAGAGGAAGAGAGTGAGAGAGATTTCATTGATGATCCATCTTCGTCGCGGTAGACATTGGCGTCGAATCGGAGGAGGAAAGTGTGGATGTGTGATCGGAACGAGCCACAACAGTCATCTTGAGGAGAGGCAAGCTTTGGTCGACCGAAGGTATGTATCAGCTTAGGATTTCGAATAAACAAAGATCAAATCTGAAATACGATCTATAAATGCATATATGAAGATAAGATTATACGTATGAGTAATTGTTGAACAGATATTGACTTGTCGTTCCTAACAAGGCTGGAATGACTATCGTTGCGATGATCAATCTCAAATAAATCAACAATTAACCACAATTGTGATAAATAAATCAATCCGTTTAGTGATTTAAAATTTATTGTAACTCATATAAATATGTGTATATATAAGTAATCTGAGTGTCAAGCAATAGAAGCAAACATAGGTAGGTAATTAATAATAATTGTTAATTAATAATAATATACATTTTCTTCTTCTTTTTATGTGGGTTTTTAATTATGTTTGATTTTATGGATTTTAATTATTTTTTATATTTTTTACATTTTAGTTTAATTTTTATTTCTTATTTTTTAAAATTTTAATTTCTTTTTTATTTTTAAAATAAATATATAATTCTATAAAATAATATAGATATTATATGTAATATATAGGTAATATAGCTATTTATATTTACAAATAAGTTAACAAATATGTAAATTTCAAAAAATAAAATATTTTTGTGATTTTTATATTTTTTCTATTTTTGAATTTTTTATATAACTTTTCTAATTCTATGAATTTTTAAAGTTGCAAAATATACAAAATAATGAACAAAATAATTATCCAAAATTATTTTGGGTTTAATAAATATAAAGAAAACCAAAATTAACTCAAAACGTTTTTTAATATATAGTATATATAATAAAGAAAAAATAAAAATAAAAATATATATATTTGGATTTTTTTCCCTTTATTTTTTTCTAGTTTTATAAGATTTTTGGATATATAGTAGAATATATAATAACATAAATAATATAACTTTTTTTGGAATTTCTTGGATTTTTAGGTCTCAACAAGAAGAAAATGCCTATTTTCATATTTTTAGAAAATAGGAAAATAAGTTAAAATAACAAAATAAAATTATATGAAAAGAATCATGGTATCCAGCATCTAACATAATTTTCAACAATTTTTAGAGTAATAAAATAAATAATATGAACAATATAAACAAAATAGAAATGATGTGGTTATAGGGCCATATTTGCAATTAGTAAAGACTAGATATTCGTTTAATAACATGTCCCGCAAATTAAAGGGTACATATGTAAATAACCCACTAAAGCATCTCGCGTGGGGGACCACGTGAGGCACACAAAATTAGACTAATTTGCAAATACATGAAAGTTATAGTTCCTTGGTGCAAAATATCCGAACAAAATTACACTACAGTTAATATTTACAATACTTAAAAAAAGATAAAAAGTAGAAGGGGCATGGTGTAAATTACCCCTTTCTACACGATATCCAATGGTGTAGTTCGCTTCACTTACAGTAATCAACGACTGAGGCACGCAGATACTGCTTCACAGATGAGCAGTTTAGATCAAATCCTTTGCGCGATCAGACGATCACTGATTGGCTCGATCCAACGGCTAGAAAAAAGACCTGGAGCCTCCATCTAATCCAATGGTTACTGCTTCCCAATAAGAATGGGGGAGAGCAACCATTAATCTTCACTTTGATCCGCAAAATCTCCGATCTTCGGTGGTATCTCTTGTTGTTGAGATGCTCAATAGAGTGCTGGAGGTGGTCCGCAGTTGCTGGTGCACTCAAATGGGTCCAGGCCCCATCGATGGAGGCATGGAGCTCAAGGAAGAAGCTCGGCACCTGGGACTCATTGCAGGCTCAAAATACACCCCAAAAGGTGGGTCTTGAAGGTTCATACTAGCATGGTTAGAACGGGGGGACAAGAGCGATGCTTCCGACCGGTTGTTAGGTGGAAACAATGGTTGATGGGATGGAATGGATGACCCCCGGTGATGGCTATGGATGGAGTACAAACTCCTTGATATGTTCAAGATCAAGTTTGAATGGAGCGTTCTGTAGGATGTAGAAGTGTAGGGAGATGATGTGGGGTGGTCAATGCGTTTGAACGGATGGCTAAACACGATTAACAAAGGCAAGAGCTCTAAGTTTCGACGTACTTTGGTTTTTGAGTTTTTTTTATATAAGAGCTAAAATTAAATGAAACTAAGGGAGGATCTAAGCTAATGAAATGAAAATGAAATGAAAAAACTTGATAAAAAGGATGCTCTCCTACTTGGAATGGTTGGAAGCAGAGGACCGCCTGGTGTTACCCGGTAATGGTTGAATCACCCTCGATACACCTTCTCACGCCTCAAAACCACAGGAGAATGCCTCATGTCACTAGGATTCCTCAGTAGCCAATGATTCAGAGAGGTTATGATGCAAAGAGAGGATTAGGAACAGATTGGAAGTTAGAGGTTCAACTATATAACAGAGGTGAGGAGCATCAAAGACTTATGGTTTTTATCGATTCGATGCATAGTCTGATGATCTATAGTTATGGTGTGATGGAGGGATGTATTGCAAAGAGATTTCGTGAAGAAATCGAGTTGAATGGAGCAGTGTGCATGGCATGAAAATTTGGCGAAGTCAGGAGGTAGGAACAGGTTGCCAGCCTGGTAAGGACATTTGACTGAGGTCAATGAACACTAGGTTCCCATTGGTCCACATCAGCCACTACTAACAAAAATAAATGGGAAATGGATAAAATAGAAAATAAAATATGAAACAATTTTATTAAATAAAACTCAAAATATCAAAAAATGTTATTTTATAAACTAATTTAAGATGTTAATATTTACATGCATATATAAGTATAATTACCTATATTTTGTGTATATTATTTTATTTTGTATTTTTAATACTTATTATCATATTTAAATACTGTATATATTTAGAACATCATTAAATACATATTTAATTATTTTGTTGTATTTTTATGATTTTATTTATATGCATAAATACATGTATATACATTATAGGTATAGCAAACATATATATTATAATGTTTTATTTATCTTAATTCCTTTTACATGTTTTAATTAATGCTTATATCTTAAATACGCATTATATATTATATACAATTATTTTAAAATATGAAGAAGATAAAAATTTAAGGAATAAATTATATTAATTTTATACACAGCTACACAGTACAGTAGTACCCCAGAAAGCCAGCTTTTATATCTTGATTCTATTTTTAATGAAACCATGTTCATTAGATAGATAATTTAATTTGAAATATAATGGAGGTGAGTTTGGATCAATTGGAGTTCATATGGAGTAGATATTAGTCTATGAATTTCGATTTGTGGCTTTTTCATCTGTGTGTGCAAGTTGCACTATACATTATTTTTATTGGCTATTATTTTTGTAATTTCCTTTGTATTATTAAGTCCAGGTTTCATGTTGAAAACTTTGTGATTTGAGGTATGTATAAGTGTGGATAAAATAGTGTAAGAAAGGAAATATAAGTATAAAGTTAGGGTTTTATGTACAGTATTTGGCCCTTATACCCCCTACTTTATTCCTTGTCGACCAAGTTAATATTGACTTGGTCTTAGAGTTTAGGGTCATTTAGTATCTTTGATACTTTATTTATTTTTATTTTCTTTTCTTTATTCTTAATATTGGTTTTAAATACATATGTTTATACACTAATTACATATGAATACTAAACGTTAATTTGTACAAGTTAGCAGTATTTATAGGTATTTTCACAGGGATCTAAATACAAAATAGAAGAATAAAGGTAGATGAATGGATATTCATCTCCTCCCTTATACTTACCTTTGTTAGTTCCTAGCAAACACTCATTAGAAGAATAAGTGATGCAAAAGAGAAAATAAAGAACTTGGAATGATAATGATTTACTTATCTTCACAAAATCAAAGTTTGAAGCCCATTTGTATTGTTAGTTTGTTTGAAGCCTTGTTGGGAATAGGATCTAAAACTTAATAGTCCTCAAGTTCCACAATCCTATGTTCATGTCACCTCAATAGTCAGGTCAGAATAAGTCTTTTCATATGCAAACCCTTATGACTATGAGTCTCACTTGTAAGGTGTATGTGAATCTAGATCTTCTCATCAAAATTGTAAGAAATAGTCTCCCTCGACAAGATAACCCTAATTCCCCATTCTAGCTACTCTTTTCTTGAGGATCGGGGTATTTCCTTCTAAGTTCAGGTACAACCAGCTCAAGAAGAGGGGGTAGAGAAGAAGAATGGATTGTGACTAGCGTAGTCACATATCCTATGGAGCTTTGCCAGTGTAGCCAAGTCTCCAGTTGCAGGCAACCTTGAGACACTATATAGGTATATTTACCCATATTTTGTGTATTCCATTTTTATTTTGTATTTTTAATATTTATTATCATATTTACATACTTTATATAGTTGTAACATTATAAATACATATTTATAGATTTTTTTGTATTTTTATGATTTAATTTATATGCATAAATAAATACATGTATATACATTATAGGTATAGTATAACTATATATTATAATGTCTTATTTATTTATTATATTTTTACATGTTTTTATTTATGTTTATATCTTTAATATGTTTTTATATTATATACACTTATTTGAAAATATAAAGAAGATAAAGATGTAAGGAGTAAATTATATTAATTTTATATACATATACACAGTACACCTAAAAAGGTTTGCTTTTATATCTTGGCTCCATTTTTAATCAAACCACCTTCATCTGATAGATCATTTAATTTGAAATGCAATGGAGGTGAGTTTGGTTCAATTAGAGTTCATATGTAGTAGATATTGGTCTACAAAGTTCGGTTTGCAGCTTTTTCATCTGTATGTAAATTGTAGTGTGCATTGTTTTGATTGGCTATTATTTTTGTAATTTCCTTTGTATTATTATGTCCATGTTTCATGTTGAAAACTTTATTATTTGGGGTGTGTATAAGTGTGAATAAAATAATGTAAAAAAGACAATATAAAGAGCATAAAATTTGGGTTTTATGTATAGTATGTGTCCTTATCTCCCTCTACTTTATTCCTTGTCGACCAAGTTAATATTAACTTGGTCTCGGGGGTTAGGATCATCCACTTTCTTTGATACTCCATTTATTTTCCTTTTCTTTATTCTTTAGTTTTGTATTTAAATACAAATGTTTATACACTTATTAGAGATGAATATTGAATGTTAATTTGTACAAGTTATCAGTATTTAAAGGTGTTTTGATAGGGATTTGAATACAAACTATAAGAATAACGGTAGATGAATGGATATTCTTACCCTCCCCCCCCCCATGCTTACCTATACTAGTCCCTAGCAAACACTTATTAGAAGAATAAGTGATGCAAAAGAGAAAATTAAAAAAAAAAAGAAAATAAAGAACTTAGAATGATAATGGTTTTTAAATTTATTCTCACAATATCAAAGTTTGGAGCTCAGTTAAGTCATTTGGATTGCAAGTTTGTTAGAAACCTTATTGGGAATAGGATCTAAAACTTAACAACACTCAAGTTCTACAATCCTCTCTCAGATCACCTCAATAGCTAGGTCAGAATAAGTCTTTTCATACACAAACCCTTATGACTATGAGTCTCACTTGTACAATTTATGTGAATGTATCTATTCTCATCAGAAATTGTAAGAAACAATCTCCCTCAACAAGATAACCCTAATTCCCAATCTAGCTACTCTTTCCTCGAGGTCCTGGGTATTTGATGAATATACATTTCATCATCTTTATTCATTTATTTTAGCTTAAAATATCTTATAAAACACCAATAAATATCAATAAACATCACTTCTTAATAACTCCATATTCTTATGCAAATATTGTATAATTATCATTGTTTTTAACCTAAAATAAATAAATAAATAAATAAAGGGAAATAAAAAAGACTGTATATATGAAATAAATTTATGCTGACTCTAACCCCAAGAGTAGGTATACTTGACCTAATCGATAAGGAATAAAGTAGGGAAGATAAGGCCTTCATCCAGAAAAGAATGAAGAAAAATCAATCTTCATCATGTGCATTCATCATTGTATATATATTATATATTTCTTATTCTATTTTATTTATCATGTAATTTATCTCAAATAAAATTATTTTCTTCTTGGAACTTGTACATAAAAATAAGTTGTAAATATTAAAAATAAATGCAAGAAGAATCATTGTACATATTGAAAATAATATAACTTTGAAAAAATCGCAAAGCCCAACTTGTCAGATCAATATCTTCTCCATAAAAAATCAAAATAAACCAAACTCGCTTCCATTGTGTTCAAAATTAAATAACCTTCAAAATAAAAGTAGCTTTATTAAAATTAGAGTTAAGATGTGAAAAGTAGCTTTTTGGAGTGCTAATGTATACTATGCATGTATTGTACATTGTACTATTTATTATTCTATATACTATGCATGTGTTGTACATTGTACTATTTCTTATTCTATTTATTTTCTTATAATTTTTATATATATTGTATTTTTAAATATTTTTACATAATGTATTTTATATAAATAAAAATAATAAAAAATTAAATAAAAAACAACCAAAAATGAAATCATGTGTATATAACGCAGGTGTCACTTACATATGTTATAGATATCCTTATTTATTTAACATAATAAATTAATTAATAAAAATAAAAAAATGTTTAAAATCCTTAAATAATTCTGTAAATTAATAAATTGTTAAATTATATATTTTTTTAAAAAATAATTTTTTAAAAATTCATGTGTTGTATATATATGTATATTTACCTATGAATAAAGGTGTATATTTATCTTCAGCTAATTATTTAGCTTATTTATATTATTAACCTGAATTAAGATTAATTAATTATTAATGTTTCTTATTTGCAAAATTTTCTTATTTAAATTCATTTTCTAATTTATTTCATATTTATTTCATTTTTCTTCTATTTTATCTTTTAGCCTTTTATTTTTATTCAGTCCAGCCTTCCCATTGGCAGACCCGGGTCTGTTGACCTGGGTCAACTCCATATGCTTCTAGCTCCGCCTGAATAAGCATGTCATTTACCATTCTTCTTCATTTTTTTCTTACACGATACGTCCACTATCTGCACCTGATGCCTTCTTCATTTCTGTAGTCCGAATAATCAGTAAACTCGCCCGAATAAGAATTCTAATTTCTGTGCCTTAGTTTGCGCACTTCACCAAATTCAAAATATGTCGGACTCCCCTGCCTATAAGTATCGCTCCAGATCAATCCGCCCAATCTGATCTATTTCCACCTAATTTGATCGCTCAAGGTTAAGCCCGGAGGTTTGTGTTGTGATAAAGCACAAATTTCACAACTGGGAGAGCGTTGGATTTGGAATGGAGGCGCGATCCACTATGTCGTCGGAGTTCGTCGCCGATGTATGAGCTTCTTTACATTTTGCGTCGAATCGAGGCTGAGATCCCATCTTCTTCACCGTAGGATCTAATCTAGGTTAATTTTCCTTTAATTTTTATTTAATTATGCAATTTCATTCATTTTTAGTATAATTCTATTTATCCCAGATCTGGCTCTGATCTGCTCGATCAAAGCCATTCCATGCTTTAGTTTTCACATTCGACTCTCCGATAACATCTGCCTACTGATGAAGCCAAAAATCGGGTGGTCTAAATATGTCTCACACTGGGCAGAGACACAATCGTTGTGGCGACCACACGAAATCTGGAATTCAAACAACAATTAACCCACAACAGAGATCAAGCAATGAAAAGCGGTGTGGAGTTAAAATTTATTATAACTCTACAATGAACGTGTATAGTGTGCAAGCATGTAGAGGTCGAACACAAGGAACAACCAGGATTGATCAGGCAAAATCAATGCTCAAGAGTGACTGTGATGTATTAGTCTATATAAGTGCTATTTTTTGTGGGTTTCTAAATTTTATTTTTTTTATTTGATTTATGTTTTATATTTTTATATTTTGATTTTTGATTTTCTGATTTTTTATTTTCTATTTCTGTTTTATATTTTTTTTATATTTCCTTCTTTCTATAAAATAAGAGATATATATAAGGAGAAGAAGAGAGATAATGTATTTATAAAAATAGGTAAAAATAAGCAAAATATAGATAATAAAATATTTTTGTGCTTTTTATAATTTTCTAATGTTTCTGCGATTTTTATATATTTTTCCTAATTTTTTTGGTATTTTTAAAATCAAAAATACTTAAAATAAGGAATAAAATAAATGCCTGGAATTAAAATGGAGATGAAAAATATCAAACATGAACCAAAATTCTCTAAACTAATTTTAAAATAAAGATAATAAAGTAAAGAAAATTCAGAGATAGAAAATGATTTTTTAAGATTTTTTGAGAATTTTTAATGAGTTTATAAAGATTTTAGGATTTTTGCAATTTTTATGAGTTTTCTTTTGTATTTTTTAGTAATTTTTGGTCTAAAGTTAAAGAATGCAAAAACACACAAAATATAATTTTGGGGGAATTTTTTGAAAAGTTTTTATATTTTTTAGGTATTTTCTAATGCAAACAGAGTTGAAAATGTATGTTTTTAATTTTTATAAATATTAAAATGCAAAAAAATGCAAAATAAAAATATGACGTGAAAGAGCAATAAAACAGGAAGTTAAGGTAATTTTTTGGGATTTTTTAGGGTTTTATAGATGCATGAAATAAATGCAATAAACAAAGAGAAAATTCACATTATTAGGGATATATTTGTAAATATCTAAAACTACAAGGGACAAAGTGTAATTTATCGAGAAAGATATAACTAATTAAAAATATTGCAGGACCAATCATAAAAAATAAAAAACTCAAGGCTATATCTGCAAATTTGCCAAAGTCACGTGCCCAGGGCACGTTACTTGGCAGGGACCTGATGGCAAATAAGAAAAACCTCAGGTCTATTCTTGCATTTTTCCAAAAAGTTAATACTTAATTTAAGAGTTTTGGGACTTAATAGAGATAATACAAATCGCGAGGGCCCCCGCGTAAAATACCCTGACCCCCACGTGCGCAAGTCACGTGACGTGACGTGGACAAGGGCCTCGATGCAAATATGAGAAATACGTGGGTGTTTATGCAAATTTCACAAAAATAATAAACTGCACATGAAAGTTTATGTGTTGTTTAATATATACAAAAACGCTAAGGGTGGAAATCACAAAATACCCAAAGTGGGCGATCCGACGGCAGATGATCACTTGGGACACGTGTCACGATCCTGTCGGCGGATACCAATTCGCGATTGAACGGCGCTCGTCACTTCACTAATCTACGTGTCAGGATGTCAGAGCCCGATGACGATTCGATGTGGATGGTCCAGATTGGATCTCTGAGGCTGATCGAACGGTAACGGCTTGCGGAGATCGGACGGTGGCTGCTCGACCTGGGGCAACGGCTACGATCTGACGGCAGAGAACCTAAGAGGAAGAACAGGGAAGAAACGTCGGTGAGGCGATCTTCCCCGGCCTCGATCCTCGTCCTCCGACGCACTGGCGGGCTCCAAAATGGCCACGACGCCCCCATGTCTGGTCCTCTTCGTGTTGGATGCTCCAAAAAGCCCTGGCGTCAGCCGGAGGATACGTGCCGAGGCGGCGGAGCTGGCGAGCTCCAAGAACCTCGCCCGCGCATCAAAACGAGCTCCAGGTGTTTCTACGGTGCGAGACCTGCAAAAAGTGGGTGAAGGGGTCGAGGGCAAACTGCCTCAACCCCGCAGCGGGGTGGAAAGGGCGGAGAATGGCTAAGTCGGGGCTAGTCGGTGCAACTCTGGCAAGGTGATGACGATTGGTGATCGGATGGGTCACAGGTGAAAGCAAATGCACTGGTCTACTCCTAGGATGTTGGTAAATAAATAAATGCAAGAAAAAGAGCGAAAATTAGACCTCAAAGGCAGAAGACGCCTGAGATAGTACCTCGACAACGAAGCTCGCCGGAGGTGGGTGGATGTGCCCCTTTGTCGCTTCCTCGATCCACCTGATGGCCAGAAGTGGGAGCTGTCACCTCCCTCCTTCGATGGAGCACGAAAAAGCGGAGAGAAACGGGTCAAAGGGTGTTCAAATTTTCAAATGGAAGAGGGGGATGTATATGAAGGAGTTGACGAGCGGCTGGGAAGATCGAGGCGGATCGAGCAAATCAAGGGTCCACAGCCCAAGGAGAGGCTTGGGCGTGTAAGATCAAGGAACGAGGCACAAAAGTTGTGAAGGAAGCGACATGAGAAGATGCAAGATTAGGCCTCTAAAAAATCGAGAAAACATGTGGAAACGCAGGTCTGACAACTGATGAATCCACATTTCATCATCTTTATTCTATCATTTTGGCACCAAAAACCCTAGCAAATGCATGTAAATAGCATTAATATCATCATCATAGCATTCATGCATGTGTATCTACATAGTGTATAAAATGTTGTAATTAAGGCCAAAATTATAGAATAAATAAAGAAAAGAAAAAGAATAAAATATTGTAAATATTTTATGACCCAAAACCCCGAGACCTAGGCATCTTGATGAATAGGTCGATCAGGAATAAAGTAGGGGGGGATAAGGGTAAAATACCTATACATTCTATTCATTCTTTATTCACTTTGGGACCTATTTTTGGTTCCACTTTTTATACATCAAATAAAGAAACTTTGTACATGAAAGTTGTAGATAATTAAATAAAGAAAAATACAAAATTGATTTAAAAGAAAAATAATGTACAGATAAAAAGTTATGTTCTGAATAAAAATCCAGAATCCCAACTTCCCAGACCCGTATCTCACAAACGAAAACTCCAAATGCATCAAACTCACCTTTAATTGTATAGAGAAGAAAATAAGCTATTTAATGGCGGTGGTTTCGCATTTGGCGGAGCTACGGTTTGAAAGTTGAGTTTTGGACCCACATTGTACATTGTACAGATTAAAATATTCAATTTATTATTTATTTATTATTATTATTATTTGATATTTTTATAATGTTGTAAATATTACTTATAATAATTATGTGCATTAAAACTAGAATAAAAATGGAAAGAAAATACAAAATAAAAATACTTGTATAAAGAATACATAGGTATACTGCCTATACCTATACCTATATAACATACTCTTATAATTTATTAAATATACAAAATAAATCAGAAAAATAAAATAAAAATATATTTATGTAGATAAAAGTATTTTATAATTTTAGAAAAAAAATAAA
Organism: Ottelia alismoides; assembly: GCA_037367405.1. Taxonomy (NCBI): domain Eukaryota; kingdom Viridiplantae; phylum Streptophyta; class Magnoliopsida; order Alismatales; family Hydrocharitaceae; genus Ottelia; species Ottelia alismoides. Next base: position 551,149 of record JAZKJV010007725.1, on the reverse strand, counting down.
CAAAAAATAATAAAATTAAAATACACAAAATAAAATAAAAGACTTAAATATATAGATATTATACCTATATAGGGGTATAAAAGCAACTTGTAAAAATCTAACTCATAAAAATAAATAAAAATCGGAATAAAATACTAGATAAAATTCTAAACATTTTATATTTTATTACCTAATTAAAATAACACCATTTACTATTTTATAATGATTTATTAATATGTTTTTCCAGGGTTTTTTCTGGTTGGTCCACGTGGACCAACCAGGAGGTCAGAACTGTTGACCAAGGTCAACAGTCTGACCTATCCCCCTGTAGCTCTGCGTGCCTTGTTCTTCCCCCGCTTTTGCGGATTTTTCGAGGATGCGCCTTTCATCGATTAAGGTCGACTTCTTCTGCAAACATCTTCCTCTACCATCTCTCTTACTCGCCCTATGTTCTTCTTGGGCTGAGGATCACTGTCGCTCCAGTTGCGCGTCGATCTTTGGACCCCTTTGTCAACCGTTCAAAACCAGCCCCTTGACTCCATTTTCGAATTTGAACCGTAAATTCCCAGATTTCTCCCCCCTTTGGTCGTGCTCGAGACGCCTGGAGGTGACAGCTCCGAGCACCGAGCTTCAAGGCGGCGGATTACACCAGATCTGAGTGTGTTCCACACCTCCGGCAAGCCCTGCAGTAGAGGTATTTACCCTCTGGCCCCAGGCCATTGAGGCCGTTTTCTTGTGTTCTTTTAAGCTTTATTGTGTTCCTGGTAGTCGTAGGATCCTCCAGACCATCTTTCTTTGTTGAATCGACGATCTCATCTCCTCATCGATCACCTCGCCGGAGCGCAACTCCGGCGAGTCCCCATCTCGCCTGTCACCCCCCCTTCGAGAGCCACCTGAGGTCGAGGCATTTTTCCCTTGACCTCCATAACCTTTTTGCGCAGGTACTGGAGCATACCGAAGAATCTGGAGCGCTTTTGGGTCTTCGCCTGGGCACCTGGAGCTCCGCAACTTCCTCCTCATCGTGGAAGAGCTCCGATGTTCTTCGCGCCACTCCGTTGCTTCCAGACAATAGAGGAGACCTGCAGCAACCTCCTGGGCCCGTTTTGAAGCTCATCCACCGCCGGAGCAAGGTGCTACCGCCGGGAGAAGGTCGCCACGGCGGTCCTTCTTCCCTGTTCCTCCAGCGCGCCTCGTTGCCGTCCGATCAAGAGGGAACCCCAAGTCTAACGTGGACCGTCCGATCGCCAGCACCCGTCACCGTCGGATCTCATCTGAGATCTGATCTCAGACGTCCACGGGCGAACCGTCATCGCGCCCGGAGAAGACGCCACGTGGATAAGTGGCGTGTCCTACGCAGCTGGATCGCGCCGAACTCCCAACCGTTGGATGTCCGCCACGCGTCATCAGCTTCGTCACCGCCGTCGGAATGCCTTTGCGAGGGTATTTTGCAGTCAACCCCCTGCTAGTTTTGTAATTTCTATTTAGTCCTGAAACTTTATTGCGTAGTTTAAATATTTTTGTAACATTTGCATAAAGACCCCCAGGCTTTACGTATTTACAAATAGGTCCCCTGCCACGTCACCTCACGTGACCTGTTCACGTGAGGTGTGGGCATTTTGCAAGGGTACCCTCTAGCTTTTGGATATTTCAATTTAATCCCAAAATTTTATCGCGTAGTGTAAAAGTTTGGGATTTTTGCGTATCAGCCCCGGACATTTTTGGATATTGCTATTAGGTCCCTGCCAGGCGCGTGTGTAGCACGTGCTCGGCTGGGACATTTTGTACTAAGGCCCCTCCGGGTTTTGTAATTTGCTTTTAGTCCAGTAAATTGAATATTTAGTTTAAAATTTCTGGAAATTTTGCATGTACCCCCTGGATGTTTGAGAAATTGCATGTATGCCCCTGCCAGGCCTGTTTAATGATTGTATGTTTGTTCTAATTAATTAGGCCTTCATTTTAAGTCCAAAAATTCTAAAAATTTGAACTTAAGCTCTTGATTACTCGTGCTTCCACTCTATCATTTTAGTTTTTGATTTTATTTTATTTTTATATTTATTAAAAATCAAAAACATAGTTTTTATTCACTGTCTAGCTTAGAAAATACCAAAAAATTATTAAAAACATCTCGAAAAATTCCAAAAAAAATTCCTAGTGTCTATTTTACCATATTTTAGTGTCAATCCAAAAATCACTAAAAATCTCAAAAGAAAAACACTAAAAATTCAAAATTACATAAAAACTTCAAAAAAAATATAAAAGCAAAGCAAACTCCAAAAAATACAAACTCAGTTCCTGTTTGCTCTATGATTCATTCTCTTTATTTGAAAATTAGTGTGAAAAATTTTGGTTGCTGTTTGCTATTTTTAATTCTCATTTTGCTCACAGCCAGCACAGATTTCACTGTTTTCCCCTATTTCAATATTTTAAAAATACCAAAAACACCTTGAAAAATCCCCAAAAATCACAAAAACAGTAAAAAATCTTAAAAATATCAAAAACATTTTATTTTTGAATTTTTGGTTATTTTTACACATTTTTATAAATATTTTATCTAGTCTTTTATTACTTTGTCTTTATATTCCAATATTAAAAAAAGAAATTAAAAAAATATATATAATATAAAATTATAAAAATCAGAAAATTAAAAATCAAAATACAAAATCAAAAATTAAATAAAAAAATTTAAAAATTAAAAACCCACAGAAAATTTTATTGTTTGCTCGCTTAGTGTAGACACTTCACACACACTCACTTGTGCACAAATATTTGAATTACCCTGCTTGCTCCCTGTGTTCGAACACTCTGCATACTTGTCCCTATACACCATTTGTGCAGAGTTAAAAATAAATTTTAACTCCACATTATTTCTAATTTATTGATCTTTAGTGTGGGTTAATTGTTGATTAAATACAGGATTTTGTGTGGTCAAACACCGACTGTTGACTCGCCTTGTGAGTCAATACAACCGCACTCAATTCTGCATTTATCAAATGGCGCCGTTGCCGGGGAGCAACAGTGAGTAGTTGTTCATTTTTTGTTTGATTGTGTTGATTGTCTACTATTGCTTTATTTTCTATCTCTTACATTTTTGATATATCTTGTTGAGCTGTTCTGACCACTTTTCTCTTGTCTTCTTGTGAGGGACCGTAGAGCGAGGCGGATCGCCTAGGTGACCCGAAGCAACCTTGGGAAGCGGAGCCGGCCTTCTTAGGTTAAGCCGGCAGGAGAGAGCAGGAGGAGTGAGAGAGAGTGGTAGCTTAGCTTGCATTTTATTTTTGTGAGAGAGTGACCTTATTAATTTGTAATAATACAGGTACTCGGACGCTTGGACTCTTGAGACACTACCGGGCCTAATTTCCGGGTGTTTGTTCACCCGGGGGCTCACCGCGGTTTTATCGTGTGTTCCCGCTTGTCATTTTCCGGATTTGTTTTCCTTTTCATTTCTTTTGTGGATTGAGCCCTTAGATTGTAGGTCCTGCTTGATTCGATTAGAATAGGTCCAAACACACTAATTACCTTTGCATGTTCCTATAGATCGTTGTTGGACTTAGACTAATTAAATAGTTAGCTATTAGCTTTCGATCCACGCGCCGCGAGCTCTCCCCACACAAGCGCTTTCTCCTAACTCAAATGTGTTGAGCAGAGGAGGGGTGAGCCTAAACCAGACATTAGGATTGGGAGTTAGTGGCTAGCTTGTTGTTCTTCACGCTAGCAGTTGCCTACTCTAGGACGATTTCCGTTTTGCATATCGTCATGTAGTATAGGTTTATAAATTCCGCTTTACATCCCGCATGGAGAGAGCTGGGATTCGTTGTAAGTCTTCTCACTTTGCATACATCATTTAGGCACAAAGGTGAGATTTCCACCTTGGTGTCGACTTGCACTGCTTTTTCGACTCTATTCTCCCTCTGTTTTTGGAACAAAGTAGGACAAAGAAAATACAAAAATCGTTAGGCGCTTGTTTGAATTCACTCAAAAGAAGCGATAACACCAAAAAAAATTAAAAAAGGGACTGCTAAGAAAACTGGACCAAAAATAAAATCGGTAATTGGATTCATTGCTTGGGGAGAGTAACACCCTCACTTGTATTCAGGTTGCATGGGAAGGTTTCGTTCCAAGTAAGGTGAGCGCTTCGTAAGGATTAGAGCCAAAAACCCAACTTGTGGCTGCCTTGTGTATCGCCTGGATTTCTGAAGTATTGGCGCTACTATCGTACGTAGTCGAGTAGGGCTTGGTCGCCATTGGTGACTCACTATTGTGTGAGCATCGACCTTGTCCGAAGTACCGATCTTAGGCCACGCCTTCACGGGTGTGTCTGTCTCACCGGCTGCGTCCGAGTAGGATCTTGCACGCTCACGGGTGATTCCGTTGCGAGCGAGGTCCGAAGTATCGGTTTCGCCTATCGGCTTCCTCCCTCTATTTCTTTGGTTGAGTAGGGATCCAGGAAGGGTTACAAGGACCTCAAAAAGCGCAAGTTACAGGTTACACAGGAGGAGGACAAGTACAGGGACACTTTCCCGGCAGTACTCTCTCTCCTCTAGGCGTAGCGTTCTAAGGACTCGTGAAAAGATAAATTCCTGAAAACAAGCTAAAACTGACAAGATAAAAGCCGAACCTTCACGGCTTCATGTGTTGAGTTGGTGAACTTACCCCTGCTTTGTGTTTGATTACTAGATTTATTTTAGGTCAAGATCAAAAACACCGCACAATTGTGCGCAATTTTGTTGCATCTCATTTCACTCTTCTTCTTCTTCTGCATCCCCTCTGATCTTCCCAATAGTCAAGATGATGGGACGGAGATCTCTTAGGCCGACCTTGTCGGCACCGCTATCCAGCACTCCTCCTTATTCATCTAGGACTACCTCGGAGAGTCCGCTCTCCGAGCCTGAGTTTACATCCACCCTATTCCCCCTCGACCACCCTTCTCATTCTCCCTCACTCAGTCCAATAGTGTCAGAATTTACTGCATCACAGAGCTCGGATCATTCAACAGCACCTGAGATGGCCTCTTTTGCTTTTTCAGAGAATCCAGTGATGGCAGATAGAGGCGAGCACCCAGATGACCATGATCACCCTCCATTCATATTTGATCAGGCGGCCATCAACAATTCCTTGTTAGCATCCCTGGAGACTATGCAAAGGCAGATCCGTGACCAGGGAACATTCATGGGTGATCTGATGAGAGAGATAGCTCAGATGAGAGAGAACCGACCTGGGGGCGGAGGAGGTGGAGGAGGAGGAGGACCAGATGCAGGAGGAGGTGATCCAGACGCTGAGAGACCGCCACAGACCATCATGAGGGAGTTGCACAACCCAGCTGCATCCCTCACTCACTGTTGGATCAGACTCCCGCCAATCCATGGAGATTTCGAGCTTCGGCCCCACACAATCCAGCTTCTACCCAAGTTCCATGGGTTGCCGACCGAAGAGCCGCACCTCCACCTCCAGGAATTCGAGATGATATGCAGCACCATCCATGATCGGTTGATGATCGAGGACACCATAAAGATGATCGCCTTTCCATTCTCATTGGTTGACAGAGCCGCCTACTGGCTCAAACACCTTGGGCGATTCGTCGACACATGGGCAGATCTCCGGACCGCATACCTGAAGAAATATTATCCTCTCGGCCGGACAAATGCAGCTAGAGCCATGATTAGCAACTTCGTCATGATCCCAAATGAACAATTCCATGAAGCTTGGGATCGCTTTCGAGAGCTCATCGACTGGTGTCCACATCACGACATCTCCAAGCCCAATCTCGTGCAGAGTTTCTTCTGTAGGGTGACACCGGAGCTGCAGGGGCTAGTCAACGCCTCTTGCGGTGGGTCCTATTTCTCCAAGGGTGAAGATGACGTCTGGACCATCTACGAGGGCATGGCAGAGAATTCAACCGTGATGGCCCAAGCCCGATTCTACACACATCAGAAGCCCCCGCAAGGAGCAGGATCATTCCAGAGGATCGCCCGCATCGATGCCGGTCCCCATACAGTGTCAGCTGCCGCAGCCCAAGCTAAATCAGCCGCAGCCGATATGGGAATAATCAGTGAGAAGCTGGACCGCCTCGAGATCCTCGAGAAGAAGCAGAAGCAAGGCATGGCCCAGATGGACCAAATTACCAAGACCATGAGTGATCTGAAGACGCAGATCTTGTGCGTCCAGGAGGCACAAACTCATTCCCAACAGCCTCCCAGATCATGTGCTGATCCGAGCAGTAGCAATGCCAACCAGCCCTCTACCTCGTACCGTCAGGTGAACCATATCCAGGCAGAGCCGGTTCCATTGTTACCGTACTATCATCGCAGCCGCCATCTAAGGATACTCAGATGGTGGTGTATCAGCCGGAGAAGCCACTGGCTGTTCTTCCTCCACCCTCCTTTGAGCAGGAACCATTGATGGAAGTCAATGGGATTTGGTACGACCGGTACCCTCAACTCGGGATTCGTCGTGATCACCCCGGATTCCGTTGGGGCAACGGTGGCTCCTCCTCCCAGCAGCAGAGTCCTTCCCAAGGACATCAGAACAGCCAGCCACAGCAGCAACACCAGCAACCCCAGTATGCCCAGCCACAACAGTATCAGAGTGGTCCTCGTCCCGCCTATCAGGGACAGCAGTAGAGGCAGCGACAGCAGCCTCAGCAATCTTATGCCCAGCCAACCCAAAACTATCCGTACCAGCAACACCAGCAGCAGCAGCAGCCCCATTTCCAGCAGGGACAACCATCCGGTTCTCAGGGTCCCACCTTTGAGAACCCAGCTCTCGATGATCTTGCCCGCTTGCTATCTGAACAGCGAGCATCTTTCAGGCAAGAAATGGATGAATTCCGGCAGGAAATGAGAGAAATAATCAAAGGCAAGGCCGCCATACCCGCTCAGATTGAACCAAACCCGAACAATCTAAAAAGGAAGTCTGAGCAGGTAGAGTTTACAGAGGATACTTCTCCTAGCGACGATTTGAATGATATGTCTTATTCTTTGAATGATGCTGATTTTGTGACTACTAGGAGCGGTAGGATACCAGCCGGCGGCGCCTCTTCTGAGCGACAACCAGATGCAGCACCAGGAGCGCCAGAGGAGCAGAGTAGCGGTGCTGATGCCGCTAATGATGATGTTGAATACGGTGGTGCTGAGACAACCCCTGATGGAGATCCTGATGATGGTGCTGATGCCGTCATGAGACCAGATGCAGACGGTGGTGCTGATGCCACCATTTTGGATGCTGAGCCCGAGCGCGGTGCTGATGCCGCAGAGACAGGTGCAGGTGGTGGTGCTGAAGCCACCACATCCACTTTTGTTGAGCCCCCCTCTATGATGTTCCCACATTTTGTACCTATGGACTATGGAAACAAAAAGAAAAACAAAAATATGAATAAAGGAAAGGTTTCTGTTCATATTGCGGATCCATATGTGGTGAATGATGATTATTGTATGGATTCTCCTCCTTCACAGGCACAGGGACCGATTCCTAGCCCTCCATCTGTGGAGGCCCCTACAATCCCCGTCCCTGAGGCACTCCGTCGAGCGAAGGGGAATAAAAAAGAAAACCCAAAAAAGAACCAGCAGGTAGAGTTCGGCAATCAAATGATTGACAGATTCCACATTCAGCTGACTCTACGGGAAGCATTTGAGCATATCCCCTTTTTTAAAAAGAACTTGAAAGAGACAACTACTGTCCGAAGGAAGAAGAGGCACAGAGATCAAATCCATATGCTCACTCATGACACTTGCTGCGCCATTCAGAACACATTTCCAGCCAACAGACCCGATACAGGAGCCTCCTATGTCAGATGCGAGATCTAGGAGCAGCGGCTCGATCGTACTCTATTAGACAGCGGGTCTTCGATCAACCTCCTTCCGATAGCCTTACTCAAGCAATTTGAGTTTGGCCCTCTTTTTCGAAGCAGAACGGTTCTTCATTTTGCTGATAGATCGATTAAGAGGCCGAAGGGGTTGTTGAAGGACGTGGTCGTTACCATTCAGGGCCTGAAATTCCCCGTGGACTTTGTTGTATTGGACATGGAGATCCCTGAGTCGGTAACCGATGCCCCCATCATACTTGGACGCCCATTCTTGGCCACTGCCAAGGCGGTATCCGACCATGACAGTGGGACGGTATGTTTTCACGTAGAGGGCGAAAGCATACAAATAGATACGATCGACCAGACCAGAGCCAGAGAGTTGGCATGCTCAGAGCAATCCAGCGAAACCGAGCAGATGACATAGGAAGAGCTAGACATCCACCAGGTTTGTGATTTTGAGATGACTGATGATGAATCCAACTGGAAAGATCCCATAGCACCGACTCTCGCCTTGCCTATAGATTCACTATATCTAAAGCTCATGGCAGTCGAGAGCTGGGAGAGCACACCCCTGGATGAGGATATACATGAGGCTGACAGTGTCGGGACGAGTGGTGCCGATGATTTTCATTCTTGCTCATCTTCTTCTGATCCCTCGGATTCAGACATTGACTGGGATGATTTTGATGATTATTTGCCTTGTCTGATTCCTTCTGAGCCGACAACCATGACAGACTAAGAGCCAGTGCAGTTTATTGATGATTCAGCAGGCCGCCCTTCGTCAGAGATTCATGAAGAGCGAGAGTTCTCCCATGCAGACCTGGTAGCATTTACACAGACATATCAGAAGCCAGATCTGCCACCTCCCAGTTATCCAGAACGGAAACCTCTGCCGCAGTCGATGACATATAGATTCCTTGCGGGTGAGCCAGAAATGCACCCAGTCATTATCTCAGCAGATTTGACTGGAGAACAAGAATCTCGTCTGATGGAGGTTCTTGAAAGAAACCGCAAGGCAATCGGTTGGAGTATAGCTGATCTCCAGGGGCTGAGCCCAAATCTTTGCTCCCACCACATTTATCTTGAGGATAACGCTAAGTCGTCGCGTGAGTTCCAACGACGGCTGAACCCGAATCTTCGAGACGTAGTCATGAAAGAAATTTCAAGGTGGTGGAGCGTCGATTTCATCTATCCCATCTCCGACTCCAAATGGGTAAGTCCGCTACATGTGGTACCCAAGAAGACGGGTATCACTACAGTTGTTAATGAGTCTGGAGAGGAGATCGCTACCAGAGTGCCCACTTCTTGGAGGGTCTGTGTGGACTACAGACGATTGAATGAGGCCACCAAGAAGGATCACTTCCCGCTACCCTTCATTGATCAGATTATCGAGCAGCTAGCTGGGAAGAGTCATTATTGTTTCCTTGACGGGTACTCTGGATATAATCAAGTGGCCATTGCGCCCGAAGACCAGGAGAAAACGACATTCACATGTCCGTTTGGGACCTATGCTTTCAGACGAATGCCCTTTGGTCTATGTAACGCTCTGGCGACATTCCAAAGGTGCATGTTGTCCATCTTCTCGGACATGGTGGGTGACTATTTAGAGGTCTTCATGGATGACTTCTCGGTCTATGGCGACGGGTTCGATGCTTGTCTTGACTGCCTAGACCGTGTGCTTCAGCGCTGCATTGAGGTCAACCTTGTTTTATCCTGGGAGAAGAGTCATTTTATGATGACTCAAGGGACGGTCCTTGGTCATATCGTATCCAACAGGGGCATGGAGGTCGATCCGGCCAAGGTGGATATCATCAGAAAACTCAATCCACCGTCCAACTTGCGTCAGTTACGGTCTTTTCTGGGGCATGTCGATTTCTAACGGTGGTTCATTCAGGACTTCAGTCGTATTGCCCGACCGCTTACTGATTTGCTGACAAAAGACACCGAGTTTATTGTCAATGATAAGTGTCTTGCGTCGTTCGAGACTCTCAAAGAGATGGTTGTTTCAGCTCCTGTCCTTCAGCCACCCGATTGGACTCTCCCATTCGAGATCATGACGGATGCTTCAGATTTTGCCGTTGGGGCTGTGCTCAGACAGAGGAGGGATGGATTACCGTTTGCCATTCACTACGCCAGTCGGACCTTGGATGCCGCTCAGTGGAATTACACTGTGACTGAGAAAGAGATGCTGGCCGTAGTTTTTGCTCTGGATAAGTATCGATCTTACATTCTCGGATCTAGAGTAACAATTTACACTGATCACACAGCCATCCGGTACCTAATGGCTAAGAAGGATGCCAAAGCACGTCTCACCAGATGGATCCTTCTACTCCAGGAATTTGATATTGAGATTAAGGATAAGCCTGGAGTCAAGAATGTGGTGGCAGATCATCTCTCCATATTGGAGAATCTTGAGGAATCTGAGCCCAGCGCACCTATCACTGAGACATTTCCAAATGAGGCAATCTTGGCTATCGCCTCGCTCCCGTGGTACGCTGACATTGTGAACTATCTTGTCGCCAAGACAGTCCCACAAGGTTGGCCCAGGCAAAAACTCGAGACCTTCCAGGCGAAGGCCAAGTTTTATCATTGGGAGGATCCCATCCTTTATCATGAAGGAGGGGACAATATCTGGAGGAGGTGCATTCCTCAAGAAGAGCATCATAGCATCCTCACATACTGCCACAAGCTTGAGGTAGGAGGACATCATTCTGGAAAAAGAACAGCACAGAAGGTGCTTCAATCCGGCTTATGGTGGCCTACTCTCTTCAAGGATTCTGATGAGTTCGTGAAGAGATGTACTGACTGTCAGAAAATGGGAACCTGCGGACAGAGAGACATGATGCCCATGCAACCCATTCACTTTTGTGAGGTTTTTGATGCACGGGGGATTGATTTCATGGGTCCATTTCCTAAGAGTCAGGGATTCAAGCACATTCTGCTAGCTGTTGATTATGTCAGCCGATGGGTTGATGCCATCCCCGCCCGAGCCGCAGATGCTAAAATCGTTTGTAAATTCTTGAGGAAAAATATCATTTCACGGTTCGGGGTACCTAGAGTCCTGATTTCAGACGGGGGGTCTCACTTCATCAATGACAAGGTTAGGGCCCTTGCAGACGAGTTCGGCATTGACCATCGGGTTGCCACTCCATATCACCCTCAGACTAATGGTCTTGCCGAAGTATCGAATCGGGAGATAAAGACAATTTTGCAGAAAGTTGTCCGCCCAGACCGAAAGGATTGGTCACAGCTTTTGGACTCGGTCTTGTGGGCTTATCGGACTTCTTTCAAGAATCCATTGGGGACATCTCCCTTTCGTCTCGTCTATGGCAAGCCGTGCCATCTGCCAGTGGAAATCAAGCACAAATCTTTTTGGGCAGTCACTGAGTTGCTGTTAGATCCCGAGAGTATAGGAGACCAGAGAAGAGCAGAATTGGCAGCCCTGGAGGAACTGAGAGACACAGTCTTTTCCAACAGCCTACAGTACAAGGAGAAAGTGAAGACATGGCACGATTCGCATATCAGCCATAAACAGTTTGAGCTAGATCAGAGAGTATGGTTGTTTGATTCCAGGCTGAAATTATTTCCAGGTAAATTACAGAGCAAGTGGAAAGGTCCCTATATGGTCAGGAAGGTACATGACAATGGCAGCATCGACATATCCGAACCGTCATCTTCCTCTACCTTCCGCATCAATGGTCAACACCTGAAACTATATCTTGATCATGATCCGTCGACCATTGACATTGCCCCCATTCTTCTGGTATGAGATGTACTCTTTGACTCACATCATCTGCATCTCATACATGGTGATCACTTCTATCTTCCGCTGTACAGATCATCTGTCCATATCACTCTTTCATCTGTTGATTTATTTTCTTCTTTTCTTCTTTTCTTCTTTTCCTTTTCTATTTTCTTTATCTATCAAAAAGGTGTCACCCTTGTAGACAGTTTTCTATACTTAGGACGTACTTTGTCCTAAGTATAGGGGGATTGGCACCCCGAGTTTCTTTCATTTTCATTTCGATCCTCTCCATTGTCTCCTCTTCTTGTCTATACTTAGGGATATCTTACCCTAAGTATAAGGGGAGACAATCGGAGTACGATTTGTTCATTCCCACCCTTGACCCTCCCTGCGTTGTGTACAGTCTGCTATACTTAGGATTAGTTGATCCTAAGTATGGGGGACGGTCAACTTCTCATTTGTTGATTCATTCAATTATTCAGTTATTCTTGAGACTTGTCTATACTTAGTACGAGTTATGTCTTCTCTTTTCTCTCCGATCTATGAGGATATAGCTCAAGCTAAGTATAGGGGGGTCGTATATACTACGTATATACTTTAGCCATAACTCGTACTTTCGTATTTCCCTAATAATATGGCTAATTACTCTTTAAAATTCATTCAAACTCTTTAATAAAAAGGTGTCTGTTCCTCAAATTCTTACTGATTAATAAATCAGGTGAAAATGTTTTTTGCAAAATGTTTGAAAAATAGTTTGAAAATCTTTGTGAACATTTATTGAAAACTATTTTAAAAATATTTTGTTACATGTTTTCAACCTGTATAAAAGATGTGGATTGTAAAATTTCTTTTCTTTGTGTGAAATAAAATGTTTGAAAAATGATTTGTAAATGGTTGGAAAAATGGTTGCAAAAATGTTTGAAAAACCTATATATATTGTTTTGAAAGCCTTTGCAAAATGATTTTCAAATGTGTGCACATGTTTGTAAAATGTTTGTAAAAACTATTTTGGACTATAGTTTTCAAAAATTGTGTGAAAAGCTTGTGTCAAATAAGTTTGAGGAATACATACATCACACCAAAATCCACTACCTATTTATACTTATAAAATTGACCACTTACCCTATAAATTCTTAAAATCCACTTCTTGTATATATAAGAAGCACTCCTGTGTACATATTTTAACCTAGCTTTTAGCCAAAAACTTTTTGTTTTCAAAAATCCCAAAAATACTTGAAAATTAAAATCCAAAAACATCTGAAAAATCTTTTTGAAAAATACAAAAAAAAATACATGGACCATCTCTTCAAAAATCCATAAAAATTCAAAATCTTTGAAAATTGCATCACAAAAATATTTCCTGCATTGCATTTGCATAGCATGGGCATTTTTCAGATTGAGTTTGATAGTTGAACGAGTCTAAGTAAAATTCGGAGATTGGAGCTTGATTGGACCTTAAAATCTACCTAATAACAGGAACCTTATAGGAACAGGGTTTGAGGTACTTCAGGTCTAGTTGACTTAATTCTTTGAGGATCACGAGACTTAGTTCATTGGATTCTTGACTACCTAAGTAGAGTATTTCGAAGCACACGCACGACTCTTGTTGATAATGACCTAACTTGGACACCTGCACCTTTCACATGGCTCAACTCAGTTGGAGTGGTGAGGGGATTGGATTTGCCGGTATGAGACGCACACAAGTGGAAACACTTGTCCTCCTCTAGGGAGGGAAGTGCACCCCAACCCGTCCAGTGATAAGGAAGTCTAAAGACAGGAGGCTGTGAGTTGAGATAAAGCTTCAAAAGAGGGATAGTCTACTGGCTCAAGAGGAAAAACTCCTTATGTAAATGCTGCTGTATATAGTATTCAAAAAAAAAGGTGTTCAGGCATGTACAAAAATAAAAAGCCTGCAAAGTATGTACAAATGTTGTAAAGTCAATAAGCAAGCTTGAGTTCCAAAGTCAAATATGTGAGCCTGCAGCAGGATGACTTGACTACACTGGTCTTGCATCCCAGGATAGGTAGCTACACTGTCTACCGTCCATTCTTCTCTTCACCCCCTCCTCTGGAGCTGGTTGCCACTTGAACTTAGAAGGGAATACCCCGCTCCTCAAGGATGGAGTTGCTGGATTGGGGAATCATTGGGTTGTCGTACTGGAGAAGTTAGTTTCTTTGCCATTCTAGTTGGGGAGAGCCACCATCACTTACACTGTACGAGTCAGACTCATAGTCGTAAAAGTTTGCGTATGAATTGAAGTATTTCTGACCTGGCTATTGAGGAGACTTGGATAGAGTTTTGGGATTCTCAGGGACTGTTGGATTTCAAACACGGTTCTCACTAAGGTTCCGCCCGCACTAAAATTCCAAAGGTCCGACTTAAGCTCCAAACTTTGATTTTGTGAAGACAAATTTGACAATCAAATAAAATCCAAGTTCTTCTTTTTCTTTTCTTTCTTTTTCTTTTTGCACTTATTGCATAAGTGTTTGCTAGGGACTAGCAAAGGTAAAGTATAGGGGGATGATGAATCCACATTTCATCATCTTTATTCTATCATTTTGGCACCAAAAACCCTAGCAAATGCCTGTAAATAGCATTAATATCATCATCTTAGCATTCATGCATGTGCATCTACATAGTGTATAAAATGTTGTAATTAAGGCCAAAATTATAGAATAAATAAAGAAAAGAAAAAGAATAAAATATTGTAAATATTTTATGACCCAAAACCCCGAGACCTAGGCATCTTGATGAATAGGTCGACCAGGAATAAAGTAGGGGAGATAAGGGTAAAATACCTATACATTCTATTCATTCTTTATTCACTTTGGGACCTATTTTTGGTTCCACTTTTTATACATCAAATAAAGAAACTTTGTACATGAAAGTTGTAGATAATTAAATAAAGAAAAATACAAAATTGATTTCAAAGAAAAATAATGTACAGATAAAAAGTTATGTTCTGAATAAAAATCCAGAATCCCAACTTCCCAGACCCGTATCTCACAAACGAAAACCCAAATGCATCAAACTCACCTTTAATTGTATAGAGAAGAAAATAAGCTATTTAATGGCGGTGGTTTCGCATTTGGTGGAGCTACGGTTTGAAAGTTGAGTTTTGGACCCACATTGTACATTGTACAGATTAAAATATTCAATTTATTATTTATTTATTATTGTTATAATTTGATATTTTTATAATGTTGTAAATATTACTTATAATAATTATGTGCATTAAAACTAGAATAAAAATGGAAAGAAAATACAAAATAAAAATACTTGTATAAAGAATACATAGGTATACTGCCTATACCTATACATATATAACATACTCTTATAATTTATTAAATATACAAAATAAATCAGAAAAATAAAATAAAAATATATTTATGTAGATAAAAGTATTTCATAATTTTAAAAAATAATAAACAAAAAAATAATAAAATTAAAATACACAGAATAAAATAAAAGACTTAAATATATAGATATTATACCTATATAGGGGTATAAAAGCAACTTGTAAAAATCTAACTCATAAAAATAAATAAAAATCGGAATAAAATACTAGATAAAATTCTAAACATTTTTTATTTTATTACCTAATTAAAATAACACCATTTACTATTTTATAATGATTTATTAATACATTTTTCCAGGGTTTTTTCTGGTTGGTCCACGTGGACCAACCAGGAGGTCAGAACTGTTGACCAAGGTCAACAGTCTGACCTACCCCCTGTAGCTCTGCGCGCCTCGTTCTTCCCCCGCTTTTGCGGATTTTTCGAGGATGCGCCTTTCATCGATTGAGGTCGACTTCTTCTGCAAACATCTTCCTCTACCATCTCTCTTACTCGCCCTATGTTCTTCTTGGGCTGAGGATCAATGTCGCTCCAGTTGCACGTCGATCTTTGGACCCCTTTGTCAACCGTTCAAAACCAGCCCCTTGACTCCATTTTCGAATTCGAACCGCAAATTCCCAGATTTCTCCCCCCTTTGGTCGTGCTCGAGACGCCTGGAGGTGATAGCTCCGAGCTCCGAGCTTCAAGGCGGCGGATTACACCAGATCTGAGCGTGTTCCACACCTCCGGCGAGCCCCGCCGTAGAGGTATTTACCCTCTGGCCCCAGGCCATTGAGGCCGTTTTCTTGTGTTCTTTTAAGCTTTATTGTGTTCCTGGTAGTCGTAGGATCCTCCAGACCATCTTTCTTTGTTGAATCGACGATCTCATCTCCTCATCGATCACCTCGCCGGAGCGCAACTCCGGCGAGTCCCCATCTCGGTTGTCACCCCCCCTTCAAGAGCCACCTGAGGTCGAGGCATTTTGCCCTCGACCTCTATAACCTTTTTGCACAGGTACTGGAGCATACCGAAGAATCTGGAGCGCTTTTGGGTCTTCGCCGGAGCACCTAGAGCTCCGCAACTTCCTCCTCGCCGTGGAAGAGCTCCGCCGTTCTTCGCGCCACTCCGTTGCTTCCAGACAACAGAGGAGACCTGCAGCAACCTCCTGGGCCCATTTTGAAGCTCATCCACCGCTGGAGCAAGGTGCTACCGCCGGGAGAAGGTCGCCACGGCGGTCCTTCTTCCCTGTTCCTCCAGCGCGCCTCGTTGCCGTCCAATCAACAGGGAACCCCAGGTCTAACGTAGACCGTCCGATCGCCAGCACCCGTCACCGTCGGATCTCATCTGAGATCTGATCTCAGACATCCACGGGCGAACCGTCATCGCGCCCGGAGAAGACGCCACGTGGATAAGTGGCGTGTCCTACGCCGCTGGATCGCGCCGAACTCCCAACCGTTGGATGTCCGCCACGCGTCATCAGCTTCGCCACCGCCGTCGGATCGCCTTAGCGAGGGTATTTTGCAGTCAACCCCCCGCTAGTTTTGTAATTTCTATTTAGTCCTGAAACTTTATTGTGTAGTTTAAATATTTTTGTAACATTTGCATAAAGACCCCCGGGCTTTTCGTATTTACAAATAGGTCCCCTGCCACGTCACCTCACGTGACCTGTTCACGTGAGGTGTGGGCATTTTGCAAGGGTACCCTTGGGCTTTTGGATATTTCAGTTTAATCCCAAAATTTGTCGCGTAGTGTAAAAGTTTGGGATTTTTGCGTATCAGCCCCGGACATTTTTGGATATTGCTATTAGGTCCCTGCCAGGCGCGTGTGTAGCACGTGCTCGGCTGGGACATTTTGTACTAAGGCCCCTCCGGGTTTTGTAATTTGCTTTTAGTCCAGTAAATTGAATATTTAGTTTAAAATTTCGTGGAAATTTTGCATGTACCACCTGGATATTTGAGAAATTGCATGTATGCCCCTGTTAGGCTTGTTTAATGATTGTATGTTTGTTCTAATTAATTAGACCTTCATTTTAAGTCCAAAAATTCTAAAAATTTGAACTTAAGCTCCTGATTACTTGTGCTTCCATGCTATCATTTTAGTTTTTGATTTTATTTTATTTTTATATTTATTAAAAATCAAAAACATGGTTTTTATTCACTGTCTAGCTTAGAAAATACCAAAAAATTATTAAAACATCTCGAAAAAATCCAAAAAAAATTCCTAGTGTCTATTTTACCATATTTTAGTGTCAATCCAAAAATCACTAAAAATCTCAAAAGAAAAACACTAAAAATTTAAAAATACATAAAAACTTCAAAAAAATATAAAATCAAAGAAAACTCCAAAAAATACAAACTCAGTTCCTGTTTGTTCTATATTTCATTCTCTTTATTTGAAAATTAGTGTGAAAAATTTTGGTTGTTGTTTGCTATTTTTAATTCCCATTTTGCTCACAGCCAGCATAATTTTCACTGTTTTCCCCTATTTCAGTATTTTTAAAATACCAAAAACACCTTGAAAAATCCCCAAAAATCACAAAAAAAGTAAAAAATCCTAAAAATGTCAAAAACATTTTATTTCTGAATTTTTGGTTATTTTTACACATTTTTATAAATATTTTATCTAGTCTTTTATTACTTTGTCTTTATATTCCAATATTAAAAAAGATATTAAAAAATATATAAATTATAAAATTATAAAAATCAGAAAATTAAAAATCAAAATACAAAATCAAAAATTAAATAAAAAAAATTAAAAATTAAAAACCACAGAAAATTTCATTGTTTGCTCGCTTAGTGTAGACACTTCACACACACTCACTTGTGCACAAATATTTGAATTACCCTGCTTGCTTCCTGTGTTCGAACTCTCTGCATACTTGTCCCTATACACCATTTGTGCAGAGTTAAAAAAAATTTTAACTCCACATTATTTCTAATTTATTGATCTTTAGTGTGGGTTAATTGTTGATTAAATACAGGATTTTGTGTGGTCAAACACCGACTGTTGACTCGCCTTGTGAGTCAATACAACCGCACTCAATTCTGTGTTTATCAAATGGCGCCGTTGCCGGGGAGCAACAGCGAGTAGTTGTTCATTTTTTGTTTGATTGTGTTGATTGTCTACTATTGCTTTATTTTCTATCTCTTACATTTTTGATATATCTTGTTGAGCTGTTCTGACCACTTTTCTCTTGTCTTCTTGTGAGGGACCGCGGAGCGAGGTGGATCGCCTAGGTGACCCGAAGCAACCTTGGGAAGCGGAGCCGACCTTCTTAGGTCAAGCCGGCAGGAGAGAGCAGGAGGAGTGAGAGAGAGTGGTAGCTTAGCTTGCATTTTGTTTTTGTGAGAGAGTGGCCTTATTAATTTGTAATAATACAGGTACTCGGACACTTGGACTCTGGGCCTAATTTCCGAATGTTTGTTCACCCGGGGGCTCACCGCGGTTTTATCGTGTTTTCCCGCTTGTCATTTTCCGGATTTGTTTTCCTTTTCATTTCTTTTGTGGATTGAGCCCTTAGATTGTAGGTCCTGCTTGATTCGATTAGAATAGGTCCAAACACACTAATTACCTTTGCATGTTACTATAGATCGTTGTTGGACTTAGACTAATTAAATAGTTAGCTATTAGCTTTCGATCCATGCGCCGCGAGCTCTCCCCACACAAGTGCTTTCTCCTAACTCAAATGTGTTGAGCAGAGGAGGGGTGAGCCTAGACCGGACATTAGGATTGGGAGTTAGTGGCTAGCTTGTTGTTCTTCACGCTAGCAGTTGCCTACTCTAGGACGATTTCCGTTTTGCATATCGCCATGTAGTATAGGTTTATAAATTCTGCTTTGCATCCCGCATGGAGAGAGCTGGGATTCGCTGTAAGTCTTCTTACTTTGCATACATCATTTAGGCACAAAGGTGAGATTTCCACCTTGGTGTTGACTTACAGCGGGGCCAGATAGTTGACCCGCGGTCAACGGTCCGACCCACCTGGTTGGTCCATGTGGACCAACCAGGAAAATCCTCCTGAAAAAGATTTAAAAATTCATTTAAAAATAATAATTGATTTTAGTAATTTTATGTTATTAAATAAAAATGTTTATTATTTTATAAATTATTTTATTATGATTTTTATTTATTTTTTAGATGTATAAAAATACAAGTTACCTTTTATGGCCTATATAGGTATATCTATATATTTTAATATTTTTATTTTGTATAATTATTTTTTTAATTTTGTTTATTATTTTATAAAATTATAATTTATTTTTATGAACTTAAATAGATTTTTATTTTATTTTTCTGAGGTATTTTATGCAATTAAATAAATAGATGTATTAAGTATATAGGCATATTTATAGGTATTATACGTATGTGTTTTGTTTAAGTAGTTTATTTTTAAGTTTTATTTAGTGTTTTATTCATGTTTTAGTGTTTACATATATTATAAATAATATTTACAAAATTATAAAAATATAAAATTATAAAAATAATGAGTAATAAATAAAATGAATATTTTAATCAGTACAAGTATACAATAAGTGTGCAAAACATAACTTTCACACCGTAACTCGGAAAAATATGAAACCTCCTTCATTAAATAGCTTGTTGAAAATTATATACAATTAAAGGTGATTTTGATACATTTCGATTTTTATTTGAGAGATACAGGTCTGGGAAGTTGGGATTCTGGAATCTTATTCGGATCATAACTTTTTATATATACATCATTTTTGTGTGAAACCAATTTTGTATTTTTCTATATTTAATTATCCACAACTTTAATGTATAAAGTTTCTTTATTCAAAGTATAAAAAGTGGAACTAAAAATAGGTCCCAAAATAAATAAAGAATGAATTAAATAAAAGGAGTTTTTATTGGTTTATGGCCCCTATCTCCCCCTACTTTATTCCTTGTCGACTTATTCATCTAGATGCCTAGGTCTCAGGGTTTTGGGTTATAAAATATTTGTAATATTTTATTCTTTTTCTTTTCTTTATTATATTATTTTGGCTTTAAAAATCATATTTTACACAGTATTTACACATGCATGAATGCTAAAATGTAGGAATTAGGGGTATTTACATGCATTTACTAGGGTTTTTGAGGCCAAAATGATAGAATAAAGATGATGAAATAGAGGTTCATCATCCCCCTATACTTGCCTTTGCTAATCCCTAGCAAACACTTATGCAATAAGTGTAGAAAAAGGAAAACAAAGAAAAGAAAAAGAAGAAAGATGGATTAAATTTAATTGTCAAACTTGTCTTCACAAAATCAAAGTTTGGAGCTTAAGTCGGACCTTTGGAATTTTAGTGCGGGTGGAACCTTAATGGGAATCGGATTTGAAATCCAACAACCTTCGAGAATCCCAAAACTCTGCTCAAGTCTCCTCAATAGCCAGGTCAGAAATATTTCAACTCATACGCAAACCCTTACGACTATTAATCTGACTCATACAGTATAAGTGATGGTGGCTCTCCCCAACTGAAATGATAAAGAGACTGACTTCTCCAGCATGACAAACCAATGATTCCCCAATCTAACAACTCCTTCCTTGAGGAGTGAGGTATTCCCTTCTAAGTTCAAGTGGCAACCAGCACAAGAGGAGGGGGTGAAGAGAAGAATGGACGGTAGCCAGTGTAGCTACCTATCCTGGGATGCAAGACCAGTGTAGTCAAGTCATCCAGCTGCAGGCTCACATTATTTGACTTTGAAGCTCAAGCTTGCTTATTGACTATACAACATATGTACACTCCAGCAGGCATTTTATTTTTTATACAGGCCTGTCCATTTTTTTAGAGTTTTTCTTTTCTTTTTCTTTTTCTTTTCTTTTTTTTCTTTTTGAAATACTATTTGCATCATCATTTACATAAGGAGTTTTTCCTCTTGAGCCAGAAGACTATCCCTCTTTTAAAGCTTTATTACAACCCACACTCTCATGTCTTTAGAATTCCTCATCACTGGAGGGGTTGGGGTGCACTTCCCTCCCTAGAGGAGGACAAATGTTTCCACTTGTGTGCATCTCGTACCGACAAATCCAACCCCCTCACCATTCCAACTGATTCGAGCTAAGTGAAAGGTGCAGGTGTCCAAGTTAGGTCATTATCAACAAGAGTCGTACGTGTGCTCCGAAATACTCTACTTAGGCAGTCAAGAATCCATTGAACCAAGTCTCATGATCCTCAAAGAATTAAGTCAACTAGACATGAAGTATCTCAATTCCAGTTCCTATAAGGTTCATGTTATTAGGTAGATTTTAAGGTCCAACCAAGCTCCAATCTTTGGATTTTACTAAGACTTGTTCAACTATCAAACTCAATCCGAAAAATGCTAATGCTATGCAAATGCGATGCGGAATGCAGAAAATATTTTTGTGATGCAATTTTCAAAGATTTTGAATTTTTTTATGGATTTTTGAAAAGATGATGCATATGCAATTTTTTATATTTTTCAAAAAGATTTTTCAAATGTTTTTGGATTTTAATTTTGCAAATATTTTTGGGATTTTTGCAAACAAAGATTTTGGATAAAAACTAGTTACAAATATTTACACAACGATGCATTTTATATTTATAAGAGTAGATGTTAAGAATTTACAAGGGGTAAGTGGTCAATTTTATAGGTGTATATAATCAAGAATTTTAGATGTGATGTATATATTCCTCAAACTTATTTGAAAAAGATTTTTCAAACAATTTTGAAAAACTATAGCCCAAAATAATTTTTACAAATATTTTTACAAACATGTGCACACATTTGAAAATCATTTTGCAAAGGTAATATATGTAGATTTTTCAAAATATTTTTGCAAACATTTTCAAACCATTTGCAAATAATTTTTCAAACATTTTTATTTCACACAAAGAAAAGAAATTTTGTAAACAAAATATTTTTACAAAGGTTGAAAACATGTATCAAAACGTTTTCCAAATAGCTTTCAAAAGATTTTTCACAAAGATTTTCAAACTATTTTGCAATCATTTTACAAAAAAAATTGTTCACCTGATTTTCTAATCAGTAAATATGAGGAATAATCAACATCTTTTTATTAAGGTTTTAAATGGATTTTTAAGTATAATTATCCATAATTATTAAGAAAAATACGAAAGTACGAGTTATGGCTAAAGTATATATGCAGTATATACGAACCCCCCTATACTTAGCTTGAGCTATGTCCTCATAGATCAGAGAGAAAAAACAAAGACATAACTCGTATTGAGTATAGATTATTCTAAAGAATAACTGAACGAATGAAGGAATGAATGAACGAATGAGAAGTTGACCGTCCCCCCTATAATTAGGATCAAATAATCCTAAGTATAGCAGACTGTACACAAGGCAGGGATGGTCAAGGGTGGGAATGAACAGATCGTACTCAGACTGTCTCCCCCTATACTTAGGGTAAGATATCCCTAAGTATAGACAAGAAGAGGAGGCAATGGAGAAGATCGAAGAATGGAAGAACTCGGGTTGTACCCCCCCCCCATACTTAGTACAAAATACGTCTTAAGTATAGGCGACTGACAAAAAGGGGCGCCACCTTTTTGATAGTATAAGAAGATAGAAAAGGAAAAGAAGAAAAGAAGAAAAGAGAATAAACAGATCACATCTCAGTCTGTCTCCCCCTATACTTAGGGTAAAATACCATGAGTATAGACAAGAAGAAGAGACAGTAGAGGAGATCATAGAATAGAACAACCCAGTGTGTGCACCCCTCTATACTTAGGACAAGCTGTATCCTAAGTAGAGCAAAATCATAAGATGACGTCGAGGTAGCAGACATAACGAATGACTGAATGAATGATATGGACATATGGATCTATACAGTGGGAGATGGAAATGATAACCATGTATGAGATGCAGGTGATGTGAGTCAAAGAGCACATCTCATACCAAATGAATAGGGGCAACGTCAACGGTCGGCGGATCATGATCTAGATATAGTTTCATGTGCTGACCGTTAACTCGAAAGGTAGAGGAAGATGACAACTCGGATATATCAATACTGCCATTGTCATGTACCTTTCTCACCACATAAGGACCTTTCCATTTACTCTGTAATTTCCCTGGAAATAATTTTAGCCTAGAATCAAACAACCATACACGTTGATCTGGCTCAAACTGTTTATGAATGATATGAGAATCGTGCCATATCTTCACTTTTTCCTTGTATTATAGGCTACTCGAAAAGGTTGTATCTCTCAATTCTTCCAGGGCCGCCAACTCTGCCTTCCTCTGATCTCCTATATTCTCGGGATCCAATAATAACTCTGTAACTGCCCATAGTGACTTGTGCTTGATTTCCACTAGCAAGTGGCACGGCTTGCCATAGACGAGACGAAAGGGAGATGTCCCCAATGGTATCTTGAAGGAAGTCTGATAGGCCCACAAGACCGAGTCCAAAAGCTATGATCAATCTGTTCGGTCCGGGGGGACGACCTTCTGTAAGATAGTCTTGATCTCCCTGTTCGGTACTTCAGCAAGACCATTAGTCTAAGGGTGATATGGAGTGGCAACACGATGGTCAATGCTGAACTCATCCGCAAGGGCCCTTACCTTGTCGTTGATAAAGTGAGTCCCCACATCTGAAATCAGAACTCTAGGTACCCCGAACCGTGAAATGATATTTTTCCTCAAAAATCGACACACAGTCTTAGCATCTGCGGTTCGGGCAGAGATGGTCTCAACCCAACGACTCACATAATCCACAGCAAGCAGAATGTACTCAAATCCCTGACTCTTAGGAAATAGGCCCATGAAATCAATGCCTCATAAAGTGAATGGGCTGCATGGGCATCATATCTCTCTGACTGCAAGTACCCCTCTTCTGACAGTCAGTACACCTCTTCATGAATTCGTTGGAATCCTTGAATAGGGTAGGCCACCAAAGGTCGGATTGGAGCACCTTATGCGTTGTCCATCTCCCAGAATGATGTCCTCCTGCCTCAAGCTTGTGGTAGTAGGTGAGGATGCTATGCTGCTCTTCTTGAGGAATACACCTCCTCTAGATACTATCCCCTCCTTCATGATAAAGGATGGGATCCTCCCAATAGTATGACTTGGCCTTCGCAAGGAAGGTCTCAAGTTGTTGTCTGGGCCAACCTTGTGGAACCGTCTTGGCGACAAGATAGTTCACAATATCGGCGTACCATGGGAGCGAGGCGATGGCAAGGATCGCCTCATCTGGAAATGTCTTAGTAATAGGTGTAATGGGCTCAGATTCCTCAAGGTTCTCTAGTCGGGAGAGGTGATCCGCCACCACATTCTTAACTCCAGGTTTATCCTTAATCTCAATATCGAACTCCTAGAGTAGAAGGATCCATCTGGTAAGTTGAGCTTTGGCATCCTTCTTTGCCATGAGATATCGAATGGCGATGTGGTTTGTAAAGATAGTCACCTTTGATCCCAGAATATATGATATGTATTTATCCAAAGCAAAGACTACGGCTAGCATCTCCTTCTCAATTACAGTGTAATTCCGCTGAGCGGCATCCAAAGTCCGGCTAGCGTAGTGTATGGCATACAGCAATCCATCCCTCCTCTGTCCAAGCACAGCCCCTACGGCAAAATCAGAAGCATTTGTCATAATCTCAAATGGGAGAGACCAATCGGGTGGTTGACGGACAGGAGCCTCAACAACTAGATTCTTGAGAGTCTCGAATGGCGCAAGACACTTATCATCTACAATGAACTCGATGTCCTTTGTCAGCAAATCAGTGAGTGGTCGGGTAATACGACTGAAGTCCTGAATGAACCGTCGGTAGAAACCTACATGCCCCAGAAAAGACCGCATTGTCGTAGATTGGACGGTGGATTGAGCTTTCTGATGATATCCACCTTAGCCGGATCAACCTCCATGCCCCTGTTGGAGATGATATGGCCAGGGACCGTCCTTTGAGTCACCATGAAGTGACTCTTCTCCCAAGACAAGACAAGATTGACCTCTATGCAGCGCTGGATTACACGGTCTAGGCAGTTAAGACAAGCATCAAACCCATCGCCATAGACCGATAAATCATCCATGAAGACCTCTAAATAATCATCCACTATGTCCGAGAAGATGGACAACATGCACCATTGGAATGTCGCCGGGGCGTTACATAAACCAAAAGGCATCCATCTAAAAGCATATGTCCCAAATGGACAGGTGAAAGTCATTTTGTCCTAGTCTTCGGGCATAATGGCCACTTGATTATAGCCGAAGTACCCGTCAAGAAAATAGTAGTGACTCTTCCCAGCTAGCCTCTCAATAATCTGATCAATAAATAGCAGTGGGAACTGATCCTTCTTGGTGGCCTGATTCAATCGCATGTAGTCCACACAGACCCTCCAAGAAGTGGGTATCCGTGTAGCTATCTCCTCTCTAGACTCACTCACAACTGTAGTGATACCGTCTTCTTGGGTACCACATGTAATGGACTAACCACTTGGAGTCGGAGATGGGGTAGATAAAATCGGCAATCCACCATTTTGATATTTCCTTCATGACCACATCTCGAAGGTTCGAGTTCAGCCATCGCTGGAACTCACGTGAGGGCTTGGCATCCTCTTCGAGATAGATATGGTGGGAGCAAAGAGTCAGACTAATCCATTGGAGATAACCTATACTCCATCCTATCGCCTTGCGGTTTCTTTCAAGAACCTCCATCAAACGAGATTCTTGCTCTCTAGTCAAATCTGTTGAGATAATGATTGGGTGCATATCTGGCTCACCCGTAAGGAATTTATACTTCAGCGACTATAGCAAGGGCTTCAATTCCGGGCAACTGAGAGCTGGCAAATCTGGCTTTTGATATGTCTGAGTGAATGCTACCAGGTCTGCATGAGAGAACTCTTGCTGATCGTGAAAATCTGACGAAGGGAACCCTGCTGGAATATCTGTAAACTGTGCTGGCTCGCACTCCGTCCTAGCTGTCGGCTCAAAAGGAATCATACATGACAAATACTCATCAAAGTCATCCCAATCAATATCTGAATCCAAGGTATCTGAATCTAACGAACATGAATGAAACTTTGCTTCACCACTCAGCCCGCAACTGTAGGCCTCTAATGTGTCCTCTGCTAGGGGTGTGTTCTCCAAACTCTCGACTATCATAAGCTGTAAGTACGTTGAATATGTTGGCAAGGCGAGGGCTTGTGTTACTGGATCGTCCAAATTGCTTCATCATCGATCATCACAAAGTCACACTCCTGGTGGACGTCTCGCTCAACCTCTGTCATCTGCTCTGTGTCACTGAACTGCTCTGAGTAGGCTGAATCTCGAGCTCTAGTCTCGTCGATCGTCTCTATTTGTATACTTTTGCCCATGACGTGAAAGTGACCTTCCCACTACCATGATCGGAAACCGCCTTCGCAGTGGCCAAGAATGGGCGTCCAAGTATGATGGGGTATCTGTTACCGACCTAGGGATCTCCACGTCCAATACGACAAAGTCTACGGGAAATTTCAAGCCCTGAATGGTAACGACCATGTCTCTAAACAACCCTTCGTCCTCTTAATAGAACTATCAGCAAACTGAAGGATTATCCTACTCCGATGGAGAGGGTCAAACTCGAATCGGTCAAGTAAGGTTACCGGAAGGAGGTTGATTGAAGAGTTGTTGTCTAATAGAATACGATCGAACTGCTGCTCTTGAATCTTGCATCTGACATAGGGAGCTCCTACATCAGGTCTCTTGGCTGGCAGTCGGTTCTGAATGGCAAAGCATGTGGCACGGGTGAGCACATGGATCTCTCTTCTGTGGTTCCTCCTCTTTCTGTGTATGGTAGTCTTCTCTCTCAAGTTCTTCTAGAAGAGGGGGATGTGCTCTAGTGCCTCCTGTAGAGTCAGCTAAATATGAAATCTATCAAGTCATCTGTTGGATGAACTCTAACTGATGTGTCTTTTTTGGATTTTCTTTTTTATTCCCCTTCACCAAGCGGAGTGCTTGAGGGAAGGGTATGGTTGGGTGCTCCTCAGATGGAGGGTTAGGAAGAGGTTTCCGTGCCTATGAAGGAATAGAATCCATACCAAGATCATCATGCAACACATATGGACTCGGAGTAGATGAAGAAACCTTTCCTTTATTCGTATTTTTGGTCTTTTTCGTGTTGCTACAATCTTGAGACACAAAAGGTGGAAACACAACAGATGGAAGCACAACTGGAGTAGAAGTGGTGGCATCAATACCCCCCACGGCATCTCTGTCTTCGTGGCATCAGCACCGCGCTCTGGCTCAGCATCAAGTGAAATGGTGGCATCAGTACCACCGCCTATATCTGGAGTAACAACGGCCTCAGTTCCATCAACTGGATCTCTGTCCTTGCTAGCATCAACACCATCGTCATCAATATCAGCAGCATCAGCACCGCTATTCTCGTCGTCTGGTGCTCCTGGTTCCTCATGTGGTTGTCTCTCAGACGAGGCGCTGTTGGCTGGCATCCTACCGCTCCTAAGTGTCACAAAATCAGCATCACACATAAAAGAAGACATGTCATTCAAAGAGTCACTAGGAGTAATATACTCTGTAGATTGTACCTGCTCATATTTCCTTTTCAAACTGTTTGGGTTGGGTTCGATCTGAGCTGGTATGGCGGCTTTTCCCTTGATGATATCCCTCATCTCCTGCCGAAACTCATCCATTTCTCGCCGGAAGGATGCCTGTTGTTCGGAGAGCAAGCAGGTGAGGTCGTCAAGAGTTGGGTTCTCGAAGGCAGGTGCCGAAGAACCGGAAGTGTTTCCTTGCTGGAAATGAGGCTGCTGCTGCTGTAAATAGTGAGGGGGAGACTGGGAGTATGCCTGGTGAGGTTGCCGACACTGCCTCCACTGTTGTCCCTGATAAGAGGGATGAGGACCCTACTGGTACTGCTAGTGGGAGTGATGGGGCTGATGCTGCTGGCCGTTCTGAGTACCCTGAGCGGGAGGCTGCTGTTGGGATGAGGTGCCACCGGTTGTCCAATGGAATCTGGGGTGTTCGCAATGAATCCTGACCTAATGTGGGTACCAGTCGTACCATATCCCATTGACTTCCATCAATGGCTCCTGCTCAAAGGGTGGTGGAGGAAGAACTGCCAGTGGCTGATCCAGCCGGTAGACCACTATCTGAGTGTCCTGAGATAGTGGCGGCGATGGGTAGTGTTGTAGCTGATGGACCGACTCTGTCTGGATATGGTGAACCTGGCGGTATGCGGTAGAGGGCTGGGTGGAGCTGCTAATGCTGGAATCAGCACGTGACCTGGGAGGTTGCTGTGTGGACATATGTGCCTCCTGAATGCACAAGATATGGGTCTTCAGGTCACTCATTGTCTTTATCAACTAGTCCATTTGTACAAGCCCTTGACTCTACTTCTTCTCAAGGATCTTGATGCGGTCCAGCTTCTCGCTAATGATCCCCATGTCGGCAGCGGCGGATTCAGCTTGAGCTGTTGCTGCTGACAGAGTGTGGGAGCCGGCATCGATTCGTGCAATTCTCTGGTATAAAACTGCCTGTTGGGGGGCCTTCAGCTGTGTGTAGACCCAGGCTTGGGACGTCACTGTCGAGTTCTCTACCATCTCCTCATAGATGGCCCAGACCTGGTCTTCACCCTTGGAAAAGTAAGACCCACCACAAGAGGTTGTCAAAAGCCCCTACAGCTCCGGTGTCAGCCCACAAAAGAAACTCTGAACCAGGTTGGGCTTTGATATCTTGTGATGTAGACACCGGTCAATGAGCTCTCTAAATCGATCCCAGGCCTCATGGAACTGCTCATTCAGGATCATAGTGAAGTTACTGATCATAGCTCACGCTGCATTGGTCCGGTCGAGTGGATAGTGCTTGTTCAAGTACTCGGTCCGGAGTTGCTCCCAAGATGTGGCATACCTTCCTAGATGCTTCAGCCAATAGGCTGCTCTGTCAACCAATGAGAATGGGAAGGCAATCATTTTTGTCGTGTCCTCGTCCACCAGTCTGTCGTGGAAAGTGCTACAAATCATCTCGAACTCCTGCAGATGGAGATGAGGCTCCTCGGTGGCCAGCCCATGGAACTTGGACAACAACTGGATGGTCTGGGGGCGAAGCTTGAAGTTCCCATCAATGGGAGGAAGCTGGATCCATCAGTGAGTGAGAGTTGCACCAGGGTTGTGCAACTGTCTCATAGTCCTTGGTGGTGGACCCTCCGGGTGATATTCTCCTCCTGCTCCGCCTCCTGCTTCTGGTATCTCTCCACCGCCCTCGGGTCTTTCTACTATGTCCTCTCGCATCTGCGCCAGCTCTCTCATGATTTCACCCATGAAGGCTCCCCGATCTCTGATCTATCTTTGCGTAGTCTCCAGGGAAGCTAACAATGAATTGTTGATGGCAATCTGATCATATACATACGAAGGTTGTCCCTGCTCATCTGGGCGTCCTTCACTACTAGCCATATCTTGAGTCTCTACAAAGGCAAAAGTACCCATCTCAGGTACCGTCAAATGTACAGGAATCTATGTTGCATTATGCTCTGACACCACAGGACTGACAGAAGAAGAAGGGTGGTCAAGGGGAAACATGGTGTAAGTAAACTCAGGCTCGGAGAGTGTGTCTAAACTCCCCGAAGCCGACCTAGATGAATTAGGAGGAGTGCTCGATAGCGGTAACACCAGAGGCGGCCTAAGGGATCTCCTTCCCATCATCGTGATCTGGAGATAAGGGCGAATGAGATCTGGAATGCAAACAAGATGAGCAATCAAACCCCTGGTTCACCTACGCAATGCCAGAGCTGATGATCGTGAAGGCTCGGTCGTTTATCTTGTCAATTTTATTTAGGTGATCAATCAATCTATCAGAGCGATTAAGTGAGCTGGTAGGAACCCGATGCTCCTAGGAGACTGTCCTAGTCTAAGGCTAGATCTTTCCCAGCCAGTATGAATTGCGTACCGTTTACCAGCTACCCGATCAATTCACTCTGCTAAGGACGTCACGGTCCGCTTTACCGGTTACCGGAGAGATCCTCACTGGAGAACGACTAACCCTAGAGCAGTAGTCTGAGAGGAGTTCAGGTATAGCTAGTGTGCGGGTCACTCTCTCCTAGTATGCGGGTCACTCTCTCGCTGCAGATAAATCAACCAATGATGGGGTTACTCTCCCCAAGACAAAAATCTTGAGTGAGGTGAGTTTTAAGGTCAAGTTTGCATTAACAATCCCAATTTTATTTGGTTATCTCTTTTTATTATTTTTCTGAATAAAAGCAACGCCTAATGAATTTTCTGATTTTCTTGGTTATTTTGAGTCCAATAAAACAGGGGAGGAAGTCGAAAAAGCCGATGCGCGATCAAACACAATGATGCATGCAAAGTTAGAAATGGGTACCTTGCTCCAGCACTCTACATGCAGAGTGATCCGCGCATAAATTTAAAGACAGGAATTAAACTACCTATATGATGCACGAGGAAATCATCCCTAAATGAGCAATTTCTATTGATTGTGAAGCACAAGTAGCTATCAACTATGAAGAGAGACGGGAGTCCGGTCTTGGATGTCGATCGGTGTCCACCACAGTGGATCCTGTAAGCATTGTATACGACCTCTCTCGGCACATGGTCTCTAATCCAAGTTAAATAGCTTTTTAAATGAATTATTAGCTAAGTCCAAATACGATCTATAGGTGCAAGCAAGATATTAGGTATGGGGCCTTAGCTAATTATGTCACAATCAACAAAAACTCCTAAATCTAGGGGCTAAATCCACGTGAATCAAAGAGAAAACAAAATCGGGAAAACGGTGAAAAACAACACAAAAACGATGAGGCCCCCAAGGGAACAATCCCTCAAGCAACGGACCTCGTGAAGTGTCGAAGTGTCCAAGTCCAAGTTATTACAAATATAGTATCACTCTCTCTCACTTCAAATTACACAAATAATTGCAATAAAATAAATAGAGCTAAATCTACAAAAAAACTCTAAGTATCCTTGGTGCAAAGGTAGCAAGCCGAAGTCGGCTTCACGTGGATGCGTAAGCGCCTAGAATAGAGTGCATTCCTCGATCCATGGTACCTCACACAAAGTCAACAAAGAGAGGAGGGTAGACAGCTCAACAAGATATATCAATAAATGAGAGACTGAATGAACAAAAACATAGATAAATAATCACAATCAATCACAAAGAAATCCGATCTATACGTTGTTGCTCCCCGGCAACAGCGCCCTTTGATGAAGCCAAAAATCGAGCGGTCTAAATATGTCTCACACAGGGCGGAGACACAGTCGCTGTGGCGACCACACGAAATCTGGAATTCAAACAACAATTAACCCACAACAGAGATCAAGCAATGAAAAACGATGCGGAGTTAAAATTTATTATAACTCTACAATGAATATGTATAGTGTGCAGGCATGTAGAGGTCGAACACAGGGAACAAGCAGGATAGGCCAGGCAAAATCAACGCTCAAGAGTGACTGTGATGTATTAGTCTATATAAGTGCTATTTTATTGTGGGTTTTTAAATTTTATTTTTTTATTTGATTTTTGTTTTATATTTTTATATTTTGATTTTTTATTTTTCTGATTTTTGTATTTTCTTTTTATATTTTATATTTTTTATATTTTCTTTTTCTATAAATAAGATATATATATATAAAGGAGAAGAAGAGAGATAATGTATTTGTAAAAATTAGGTAAAAATAAGCAAAATACATATAATAAAATTTTTTTTGCTTTTTATAATTTTCTAATGTTTTTGTGATTTTTATATATTTTTTCTACTTTTTTTGGTATTTTTAAAATAAAAAATACTTAAAACAGGGAAAAAATAAATGCCTGGAATTAAAACGGAGATGAAAAATATCAAACAGGAACCAAAATTCTCCAAAATTAATTTTAAAATAAAGATAATAAAGTAAAGAAAATTCAGAGACAGAAAATGGATTTTTTAGGATTTTTTAAGAATTTTTAATATTTTTATAAAGATTTTAGGAGTTTTGCAATTTTTATGAGTTTTCTTTTGTATTTTTTAGTGATTTTTGGTATGAAGTTAAAGAATGCAAAAACACACAAATTTTTTGGGGGGATTTTTTGAAAGTTTTTATATTTTTTAGGTATTTTCTAATGCAAACAGAGATGAAAATGCATCTTTTTTATTTTTTATAAATACGAAAATACAACAAAAATGTAAAATAAAAATATGGCATGAAAGAGTAACAAAATAAGAAGCTAAGGTAATTTTTTAGGATTTTTTAGGGTTTATAGATGTATGAAATAAATGCAATAAACAAAGAGAAAATTCACGCTAGCAGGGGTATATTTGTAAATATCCAAAACTACAAGGGACAAAGTGCAATTTGTCTAGAAAGATATAACTAATTAAAAATATTGCAGGACCAATCACAAATAATAAAAAAACTCAGGGCTATATATGCAAATTTGTCAAAGTCGCGTGCACGGGGCACGCGACCTGGCAGGGACCTGATGGCAAATAAGAAAAACCTCAGGGATATTCTTGCATTTTTTCCAAAAAGATAATACTTAATTTAAGAGTTTTGGGATTTAACAGAGATAATACAAATTGCGAGGGCCCCCGTGCAAAATACCCTGACCCCCACGTACGCAGGTCACATGAGGTGACATGGACAAGGGCCTCGATGCAAATATGAGAAATACGGGGGTGTTTTTGCAAATTTCACAAAAAATACCCCGACCCCCACGTACGCAGGTCACATGAGGTGACATGGACAAGGGCCTCGATGCAAATATGAGAAATACGGGGGTGTTTTTGCAAATTTCACAAAAAATAATAAACTACAGATGAAAGTTTATGTGTTGTTTAATAAATACAAAAAACGCTAGGGGTGGAAATCACAAAATACCCAAAGCGAGCGATCAGACGGTAGATGATCACTTGGGACACGTGTCACGATCCTGTCGGCGGATACCGGTTCGCGATCGAACGGCGCTCGTTAGGGTGCACATGTATCGGATAAAATCCGTAATCCGATCCAATCTGTCGTCATTGGATTGGATCGGTTTGGATTTATAAGTTCAATGGATCGGATCGGATTGATATTTTGCAAATCCATTCATCTATGGATTGGATCGGATTATTATCAAAATCCGATCCGATCCAATCCGTTAATCCGTTGATAAATAATATATAATAATTTATTCCTTATCACTAAAGCAAATTATATATTTAATTTTATTTGAAAGCTATATTAAATATCTAGGCTACTCCCTTTATAGTTAAAATTTATTCCAACTCAAGCTTTACTCCACACCACTTGCTGGAAACCTCCTTATCCACCTCACTTGTTGATTTTGAAAAAGCATTACTTACCCACAATGTCCTTCGAGCCCTTCCAATTTTCCAAACAAAACACCCTTCTTAATAATAATAATAATACCTAATCTTAAACAACCTTGGGATCCTTCCAAACAAGACATCCACTCGTGCCGCACACATCTCCGCCGGATGTTGTCATCGTCCCCAGTTGCGCGCATGCACAACCCAATCTTTTGATTAGACCTCATCCTCGGCTCTCCCAGACCTCTCTCGCACACATGTAGCCAGATCTTCACCTTAGTCGTCTACTGTCTTGTCCTCAGCTACGCTCACCTCATCCCCAGCCGCTCGCACACATAGCTAGACTCCCCTCGCACATGTGCAAACAAACCTCATCTTTGTCTCTCCCAGACCTCCCTCGTGTACGTGCAACCAAGAACCTCACCCCACACCACACAGTCGCATGGTTCTTGTCTCAGACCTCCTTCATGCATGATCCTTTATCCCGTAATACGTAGCCAAGCGGGTTAGTTGTAGTTCCTATTTGATATATATACAAACTTGCATTTTAGTCAAAGTCAAGGTAATGCTTTTATGATTTCTATGGATTACAATTATGTTATTTATATTTAGTTATAAAATGATTGTTTGTACTATATTCGTAACAAGCGTAATTTTTGCTTTCCAAAAAGTGATTATCATTTTATTTACATTTATCCATATTCTCAATTTTAGAATCTTGATTTAAATACTGCGGTCTAGTGTGCTTCAAGCTTAATCATAACTTAGGTGAGTATTAAAAATCCGATCCAATCCGTAATCCGGTGGATCGGATTGGACTGGATTTACATGTTTAATGGATTGGATTGGATTGGAAAAATAAAAAATCCATTAAGTGTGGATTAGACATGGATTGAGCTAAAATCCGATCCAATCCGATCCATGTGCACCCCTAGCGCTCGTCACTTCACTAATCCACATGTCAGGACGTCAGAGCCCGATGACGGTTCGATGTGGACGGTCCAGATTAGATCTCCCAGGCTGATCGAACGGTAATGGCTTGCGGAGATCGGACAGTGGCTGCTCGACCTGGGGCGACAGCTACGATCTGATGGTGGAGAACCCAAGAGGAAGAACAGGGAAGAAACGTCGGCGAGGCGATCTTCCCTGGCCTCGATCCTCGTCCTCCGGCACACTGACGGGCACCAAAATGGCCACGACACCCCCAGGTCCGGTCCTCTTCATGTTGGACGCTCCAAAAATCCCCGGCGTCAACCGGAGGACACGTGCCGAGGCGGCGGAGCTGGCGAGCTCCAAGAACCTTTCCCGCACATCAAAACGAGCTCCAGGTGTTTCTACGGTGCGAGACCTGCAAAAAAGAGGGTGAAGGGGTCGAGGGCAAACTGCCTCAACCTCGCAGCGGGGTGGAAAGGGCGGAGAACGGCTAAGTCAGGGCTAGCCGGAGCAACTCCGACAAGGTGATGATGATTGGTGATCGGATGGGTCACAGGTGAAAGGAAATGCACTGGTCTACTACTCCTAGGATGTTGGTAAGTAAAGAAATGCAAGAAAAAGAGCGAAAAATAGACCTTAAAGGCTGAAGATGCATGAGATAGTACCTCGACAACGAAGCTCGAGAGGTGGGTGGATACGCCCCTTCGTCGCTTCCTCGATACACCTGACGGCCAGAAGTGGGAGCTGTCACTTCCCTCCTTCGATGGAGCACGAAAAAGCAGAGAGAAACGGGTCAAAGGGTGTTCAAATTTTCAAATGGAAGAGGGCGATGTATATGAAGGAGTTGACGAGCGGTTGGGAAGATCGAGGCGGATCGAGCAAATCGAGGGTCCACGGCCCAAGGAGAGGCTTGGGCATGTAAGATCAAGGAACGAGGCACAAAAGTTGCGAAGGGGATCGACAAGAGAAGATGCAAGATTAGGCCTCAAAAAAATCGAGAAAACAGGAGGAAACGCAGGTCTGACAACATACAGGGGGCGGGGTCAGACAGTTGACCCGCGGTCAACGGTCCGACCCACCTGGTTGGTCCACGTGGACCAACCAGGAAAATCCTCCTGAAAAGGATTTCAAAAATCATTTAAAAATAATAATTGATTTTATTAATTTTAAGTTATTAAATAAAAAATGTTTATTTTTTTATAAATTACTTTACAATGATTTTTATTTATTTTTTAGATGTATAAAATTACAAGTTACCTTTTATGGCGTATATAGGTATATCTATATATTTTAATATTTTTATTTTTATTTTGTATAATTAATTTTAATAATTTTGTTTTTTATTTTATAAATTTATAAATTACTTTTATGAACTTAAATATATTTTTATTTTATTTTTCTTAGGTATATTATGCAATTAAATAAATATATGTATTAAGTATATAGGTACATTTATAGGTATTATTCTATGTGTTTTGTTTAAGTAGTTTATTTTGAAGTTTTGTTTCATTTTTATTCATGTTTTAATGTTTACATATATTATAAATAATATTTACAAAATTATAAAAATATAAAATTAAAAAAATGAGTAATAAAAAATGAATATTATAATCAGTACAAGTATACAATAGGGTCCAAAACCTAACTTTCACACCGTAACTCAGAAAAATATGAAACCACCTTCATTAAATAACTTATTGAAAATTATATACAATTAAAGGTGACTTTGATAATTTCGAGTTTTTATTTGAGAGATACAGGTCTGGGAAGTTGGGATTCTGGAATCTTATTCATATCATAACTTTTTATATGTACATCATTTTTGTGTGAAATCAATTTTGTATTTTTTTAAAATTTAATTATCCACAACTTTCATGTACAAGGTTTCTTTATTTGAAGTATAAAATATGGAACTAAAAATAGGTCCCAAAATAAAAAAAGGAATGAACTAAATAAAAGGAGTTTTTATTGGTTTCTGGCCCGTATCTCCCCCTACTTTATTCCTTGTGACCTATCCATCTAGATGCCTATGTCTCAGGGTTTTGGGTCATAAAATATTTGCAATATTTTATTCCTTTTCTTTTCTTTTCTTTGTTCTATTATTTTGGCTTTAAAAACCATATTTTACACAGTATTTACACATGCATGCATGAATGCTAAAATGTAGGAATTATGGTATTTACATGCATTTACTAGGGTTTTTGAGGCCAAAATGATAGAATAATGATGATGAAATGGAGGTTCATCACCTACCCATTCTTCATCCTTCTAATTTACTTAATATGTTGAGGGGAATAAGTGTTTCAAATTACATGTAAAATAAACATTCCTAACATGTTCATCTAAAAGGGGTCGATTTCAGCAATTCTGAGACCGTTAAAATTTGGAAGTCTTAATGGAGATGATAGAAGTGTCGAATTAAGTTGAATTTGGAATGACAACATGGTGATACATGGTAATCTAAATTCCCCAAGGTTTCATTTCAAAAAAATCAAAAAATAATGAAAAATTAGGCCTGGTGTAGGGAATTTCCTGCACCCGCCGGTGTAGGGTCCTTTTTCCCATATAGGATATATATACAATGTAAGCTAGGGTTAATATAAAAACTAATAAAAATAATAAAAAATAAGAAAATAAAATATTTTTGGGTTTTTAATAATTTTTTAAAGTTTTTGTGATTTTCTGGATTTTTTGCTAATTTTTATATATTTTTAAAATAAAAAATACCCAAAATCAGGGTTTAAATAAATATCTGAAATTAAAATGGAGACTAAAAATAGAAAATAAAACTTAATTTTCTCTAAATTAATTTTAAAATAAAGATAATAAAACTAAAAAAATTCAGAATCAAAAAAATATTTTTTGGATATTTATGGATTTTATAAATTTTTATAAAGGTTTTTAGAGTTTTTTATTTTTTAAGTTTTCTTTTATATTTTTAGCGATTTTTGGTCTGAAGGTCAAAAATACATAAGATATATTTTTGGGGAAATTTTTCAAAAGTTTTTATAATTTTTATGTATTTTCTTTGTAAACGGGGATAAAAATGCAAGTTTTTTTATTTTTTATAAATAATAAATAGCTTCATAAGGCAAGATAAAAATATGCATGTGAAAGATCAATGCTCTAGCAAACTACGCCTATTTTGAGGATTTTTTCGAATTATATAGATGCATAAAATAAATACTAGAAACTAAGAGAAAATCCAACATGAGCAGGGGTATTTTTGTAAATATTAAAAAGATCAGGGGCTTGAGTGCAAATTCACCAAAAATATATAATCAGATATAAAAGTCTTGGGCCAATCCGAAATAGCCAAAACTCTAAGCCCTTCCCTGCAAATCACCAAAAGCATGTGTGTGAACATGTGCGCCCTTGGCGGGGGTCAAAATACAATTACTAAAAATCCAGGGGCTATACTGCAATTACACCAAAAAGTTATAACATTCAAAAAATATTTCTGTACTAAACGACAATAATAAAACCCTGGGAGTCCAGTCGCAAATCGCCACCTCACGTGAAGCGTCGCGTGAGGTGACGTGGCATGGACTAGTTTGCAATTACCACAAAATACGGGGGTCTTTTTATAAATATTACACAAATATCTAAACGACAGATGAATGTTTAAGTTCTATATATTAAATACAAAAATAGTGGTGTCAAAGTTGCAAAATACCCACGTTAAGGCACATTCGGACGCCGGACACCCCTTCACTTGTCCACGTGTCTGCACAGGAGGCCACGATGCTGGTTGGTCACGAGCGGCTAAGATTAGATGATCCTCGACGCGATCAACGAGCGAGGACGACTTGATCGAACGACAGTTGCACGCCTAGGAGAATCGGCCAGATCCAACGGTATCGAGGGATGATGGAAGAACTGGGAGGAAGGCCGACCGAAGCTAACTTCCTCCCGGCCACTCCAGTTACCTCCGGTGCGCAATGAAGCTCGAAAAAGGCCGGTAATGCTCCTGCGGATGTCCTCTTTGTGCTGGGGGCTCAAAAGGTGGACAAAGACCGCCGGGGGTGGCTAGGGAAGGCGGAGGAGCAGAGAAGCTCCAGGTATCTCCGGTGGGGGTCCAAATGCCACCAGTTGTGTCGTTGAGTGCTCCAATACCTACAAGAACGGTTAAGAGGGTCACGAGAAAACTGTCGCGACCCTTCAAGCGGTAGAAAGACGACGGTGGAAGCGAAATCGAAGCTCGTCGGATCAAGCTCCGACAAGGGGGTGGCGAAGGTGATGGAACATGTAAAATGCGAAGGGAAAAAGCAAGGAGGATACTAAGGGTATGGGAAAGCTTAAAATGCAAGAAAATGAAGAGAAAATACGGACCTCAATGGCAAGAAAGCCAGAGGTAGGGGACCTCGATGGTGAGGTCTTCGCCGGAGATATGGAGATCGCCTAAAGCGTCCTCTCCCAACCTAGAAGCATGGCGAGGATGCTGTCACCATCCTCAACCATTTGCGCACTAGAAGGGAGCAAGAGCAAGGCCAAAAGAGACTCAAAAAATGGGGAAAAGTCGAGGTGTGGTTTATGTACATGATGGAGTGAAACGAGGGGCTCCAAAGATCGAAGAAAATATGAAGAATCGGTGATGCTCAACCCAAGAAATCACTAAGGCGTGAATCGTCGATCTAAGGGGAAGAAAAGTCAAGAAGAATGCTCTGCGATTTGGTGAAAGGGCGAGCCTCGAAAAATCCGAGAAATCGGACAAAAACTCTTCCTGAAACAATACAGACCTCTGTCAGAGAGTTGACTGAGGCCAACCAACGAGGAGATCTGGTTGGTCCACGTGGACCAACCAGAATAATCCCCGGAAAAAATATTTATAAATTCGTTTAAAAAATAAATGATTTTATTAATTTTAAATTATCAAATGAAAAATATTTATTATTTTATAAGGTATTTTATTATGATTTTTATTTTTTTAGAGCTTTAAAATTACAAGTTACTTATTGAGGGTTATATATAGGTATATTTATCTATATATTTTAATATTTTATTTTTATTTTGTGTTTTTTAATTTTATTAATTTAGTTTATTATTTTATATATTTAGAACTTAATTGTATACACTTAAATATATTTTTATTTTATTTTTATGATGTATTATATACAATTAAACAAATAGTTGTATTATCTATATATGTATAGATATATGTATTTTACCTATGCATTTTATACAAGTATTTTAGTTTTATGTTTTCTTGATGTTTTAATTTCAATTTTAATATACACATATATTATAAATAATATTTACAAAATTATAAAACTATAAAATTATAAAAATAATGAATAATAAATAAAATGAGTATTTTAATCGGTACAACTATACAATAGGGGTCCAAAACCTAACTTTCAAACCATAATTCAAAAAATATGAAACCACCTCCATTAAATAGATTATTAAAAGTTATATACAATTAAAGGTGATTTTGATATATTTTGAGTTTTTATTTGAGAGATATGGGTCTGGGAAGTTGGGGTTTTGGAATTTTATTCAGACCATAACTTTTTATCTGTATACTATTTTTGTATGAAATACTTTTTTTATTTTTCTATACTTAATTATTTACAACTTTCATGTACAAAGTTTCTTTATTTGAAGTATAAAAAGTGGAACTAAAAATATGTCCCAAAATGAATAAAAATGAATAAAATAAATAGGGATTTTTATTGGATTTTGGCCCTTATCTCCCCCTACTTTATTCCTTGTCGACCTATTCATCAAGATGCCTAGGTCTCGTGGTTTTGGGTCATAAAATATTTTCAATATTTTTATCTTATTCTTTTCTTTATTCTATAATTTTGGCATTAAAAATAGTTTTTTATACACATTTTGTACACAAATGCATTCATGATAAAGTGCATGAATTAAGGGTATTTACATGCATTACTAGGATTTTTAAGGCCAAAATGATGGAATAAAGATGATGAAAATGAAGATTTATCAGGTACAGAAGAAGGTAGAGGGAGTTTCTGAAATGCGCGGGATGAAGATAGAGTTGTTGAGCTCTCTACCATTTCCTAAAAAACTGTCAAAGGACATCCTCGTCGTTGTTGAAGTGGGACCCCCCACAAGTGGAATCAACTAATCTATGGTTATCTGAACTCAAACCCCCAAAGAAATTCTACGCTAGGCTCATCTTTGGTATATCATTATGGGGGCACTTCTTCTTCAAATCCTTGAAGCATTTCCACACCTCGTGAATGGCTTGTGGGACATCTGAGAGAAGTTGTCAATAAGGGACTGCATCTAATTCAGACATCATAGAGGGTACTACTTGCTCAAGAACGATGGTCTCAACTCCTCTCAAGAAGTGGCAACTCTTCCTAAATGATTAATCCAATATAGTGTCTTATCCATAATGCTAAATGAGAAGGTTTTCATCTTCACTACCTCTAGTAGAATGTTAGGGTAGTGCATAGTACCACATATACGGTCAAACTGCTGGAGGTGTATATAAGGTTTTTCATTGACATGATCGTGGATTATGGGAAGTAATGGTAATAACTGGAACTTCAACTTGAAATGCCCATGAACCGCATGTATCTGTATCCATGTAACTGAGTGCCCTACGCCTGGGTTATAGGCATCTCTAATGGTGAGCTTAGCCACTACTCACTCTGGCACTACTAAAGGATCTATTCACTGCTGCTCAGCTCCCCTATTCCCACCTCCTCTCATCTGCTCATCCCCCTCTCTCCTTTCTCCTCTATTTTTCCTCAACTCTAAGATCATATCTCTCAAACCAGCCTGGATGTTGGCATGCTCAATCAGCTGTGCCTGAATAGTATGTATCAAAGCCAACATTGTGTTGTTGATCTCATTCTACTCAATCAAAGGTGCCTTTCTCTTGGGAGCCATCGAGTCCTCAATGTCTGTCTTTGAAAATGTACAAGACACTCAACCAATCCTCAGAAATGATGGAGTCTCAAATATAGTTTGAGATTAGGATCAATCTCAAAAAAGGGATTTATTGGTGAAAGAAATGGTGGTGTAGAGAAAGAAGAATGTTCAGGAAGAAAGTCATCCCGGATAAGTGAAGATGACCGAATTGGAGTGTACAAGATAAGTTCGTAAAGTTCGAACAAAGAGTACTCCAATCTGACATCTTCGATTATCAAAAGGAAATATGTGAGATCACGAATTCAAACAAGAAGAAGTGAAGAAAAAGGCGTGAAGTGCACAAGGGATCTTTACACTAAGCAAACAAACACAAAACAAACCCCTGATTCACAAATTGAACACAATGTGAGGACTGTAAGGGTCGTTCGGATGGTGGGGTAAACCCCCTTAACCCACCCCTCTCTTTCCTATGTAGGCCCCACTTTTCATCTTTTTAAAAAAATAAATAAATCAATTCTCCATCATCAATTCCATCAAAAAATAATATATTATACCATCATATCATATAAAAATTATAAATTACTCCACTTCTACTCACTTTTCCAAACTTTAATACAATCACATCACAATAACTACTCACTTTTTCAAACTTCAATACAGTCATATCATAACAAACCCACTTCTAACCCACCCCCAGTTTAACTCTCTATACCAAAACACAAAAATGGGTTAAACTCTAACAGTTTAAGCCACCCTAACCCACGCACCAAACGCACCCTAAGAGTTTGGTCTTTTATCTTTTCAATTTTAATTTAGTGAATCAAACAATTACTTAATACCAAATACACAGGGTGATGTCGCCTTATCACCCACCATACGTCCTCAAACCTCCTGAAAAAGTGGTACCATCTGCCAGGTTATATTAGGCCCAAAGGGAGATAAGAGGCGGAGCACACCAAAACGATTTTCTAAGGTCTGAGGCAAGTGCTTACAACAATGACCATGCAATGAAAAGTGATGTACATGTGTTTAAGGCACAAGTCCAGGGATTTGAGTTCTATCCTTGTGGCAGCGCCCTCACCCACTCTGTCTGGAGGTACGTACCTGCAACAATGAGGGGGTTACTCTCCCCATGATAATAAATGGATCTTTACGTTTATTTTAGGGTTGAGTAATATCAGCACTCCCAATTTTATTCCGATTATCACTTTTTTTTAGTTTTTTCAAATAAATTTATCTAAAGAATTTTCTAGTTTCTCTTTTATCCTAAGTGAGAGAAAATGGGGAAGGAAGTCAAAAAATCGATGCAACTAAAATCAATGATGCATGCACGGTAGAGAATACATACCTGTCGCCATCAATCTACATGCAATATGGTCCGCACATAAAATAAAAAACAAAAATAAAATCTAACCTAAATGAATGAGGCGAGAACCATCTTAGCACAAACTTCTATTATCGGGAAGAACAAATTATTTTGACTAAGTCCAATCTACACAATATTTACATGAACAAGAATTTTATTAGGGTTTTGGACCTATCAGTTACCCAGTTCAACCAAGAGAATAGAAATATACGCTAATGGTCTCACGCATAAAAAAATCTACGAAAAACAAAAAATAAAGCAATAAAAACAAAAATTCGATGAGGTTCCCCAAGTGCATCGACACTTGGCGAAACAGAACCCACAATCACAAGGGTATATAATGGCCTAGAAAATTGAAAAATAGGCAAATTCCAACAAGAAATTATTATAAATTATTGGAAAAAATAATGACAATAAAATGACTACAAAGAAAATAAAAAATGTTCAAAATCCGATGCTCTTCCACTCCTCCTACTTCTCCTTTCCTACGCTCTCGTGTCGATCAATGAAGAAACGGGGGTCTCTACTTTACTTGGGTGCGTAGATGCTCCGAGGAACTCCACCTCGCTCATCGGACCCTCGCAGAAAAGAGGAAGCAAAAGATGTGTCGGAAACAATTATGATAAAATAAAGAGAAAATAAACTAAG
Source organism: Ottelia alismoides (assembly GCA_037367405.1). NCBI lineage: Eukaryota > Viridiplantae > Streptophyta > Magnoliopsida > Alismatales > Hydrocharitaceae > Ottelia > Ottelia alismoides. The sequence goes on along the minus strand of JAZKJV010007725.1, from coordinate 508,272 downwards.
CAGAAAATGAATGGAAATAAAAGACAAGTGAAAGAAATAAATGAAACAAAATATATACAAATACCAAGAGTAGAGGCAAGAAGAAAACCTAGCTACCTTGTCGTGCCTCTCCGGTAACGATGCCATTTGTTGAGATTATAATTTAAGGTTTTTAAATTTAGTAGAAATAAAATGTGATGAACGGTGTCGTTGCAACCCTAAATGTCCTCAATAGAATATTATCAACTAGTAGAAATAATAAATCAAAAAATAAAAGCTAGAAGAGTGATATTATTTAACCTATATAACAAGCATGATCAAAATCAGGGAGGATACAATTCTCGAGGGTTATTACTTAAAATTAAAGAGGTTCTTTTTTTCTTCTTTTAGTGTTTTTATGTATTTTTAATATTTTGTATTTTTTATAGAATTTTATTTTTTTTATATATTTTTATGATATTCTGATTTTAAATTTAGTGATTTTTAGTTTTACAAATTTTTATATTTTTAATTTTTAGAACAAAGCACAAAATAAAAAGAAATGAAATAAAGGAAACAACCATTCTCTTTGGATTTTTTTCAAATATAGTAAAAACAAACAAAAAAACTCACGTAAAAATATTTTTGTGTTTATGATAATTTTTTAATGTTTTTGTGATTTTCAAGGTTTTTTAGTTTTTTTAAGATTTTCAATGCAATTAAAAATATGAAATAAACAAAACAGGAAATCAATGTACTATTTTTAGATTTTTGAAAATAGAAAAATAAAAGCAAACTTATCGAAAATATACACAAATAAAATAAAATTTTTAAAGCTTTAATTAAAGCTATTATATTTTTTATAAATTTTCAATGATTTTATATTATTTTAATTTTTTCTGTATTTTATAATTTTTTGATTTTTTATAAATAATTTTCAGAAAAATTTATATAAAAAAATAAAACAACTCAAAACAAACATATACACATTTTTATTGAATTTTCCTAACAATTTTCGTTTTTTATTAATTTAAACTACAAATAGGGCAAATTTTCGTGGTCTTTGAATATTCAAAAATAATAAATCTAATTATATTTGCAAACAAAGATTGGGGATGATAGATAGTATTAACAAGTATTTATGAGAATTTTTAGGAAATTTTTTAATACAATTATGAATTATTAAGCAAGACTAACAATCAGCTAATAAATTGAAGCACCTAGACTAAAATGCAATTACCTTTATTCTAAACACTAACTAAACAACAAAATAACAAACTGAAGGTTGAAATACACAATTTCTCCATAAAGAGTGTGTGCTAGCACATGTGAGTTGAACTGGCACGGACCTAAATTGAATTATTTAAGTTATAAGAGGCAATCAGTAATAAAAATGCACAAGGTTAATATTGCAAAATCACCAGAATACTCACGTGCAAAGGCACGTGTATGGGATGTGGATTCCTTGCTCTTGATCTGGCGGTGGAAACGACGTCTGGATAACTCAGACGAAGGGGGCACCTATGAACTTCGATCGATCGGATCTCCACTGCTCCTCTCAAAGATCTCTGAAGGTAGTTGGAGGTCTCCCGCATCGAGTGTATGCGCTTTTGAAGTCCGGTGATCGTCAAATCAAGGATCTGGAGCTCCTGATAATCTTCATCTGAGTTCGAGCTCCAGGTTCTGCGATCAAGCCTGAATGAAATGCATGAGACCTGCAACATGTTATTTGCTCAGAGACAAAGCTCCGAACGACTCATTAGCTGGAAAAGGCAAGGAAATGGGGGAGTGGATGGGGACTCCGACGATAGTGGTCCACCTTGTGAATGAACACGACCTTTGCAAAATCTCGATTATCAAATGGTGTCATTGCTGAGGAGCAACATCTCTTAGATCGGCATTGCTTGATTGACTGTGATTATTTACCTATTTTTGTGCTTCATTTATTTTTCTTTATTTTCGATATAATTGTTTGAGTTGTCTAACCTCCTCTTTTGTTGACTTCGTGTGAAGTACCGCGGATTGAGGGAGGCGCTCTACTTTAGGCGCATGTGCACCCACGTGAAGCCGGCTTCAACAGACCTAGCACTGAAGGTGACATAGAGGGATTTTTGAAGATTGAGCTCCATTTTCATTTGTAGCATTTATTTGTGTAATAAAAGTGTGTGTGTGAGAGAGAGAAAGAGAGAGAGACCATTTAATTTGTAATAATGCAGGTACTCTAGATTCTGGACTTTTAGGCCCAATTTCCAAGTGTTTGTTCACTTGGGGGATCACCGCGGTTTTGTCGGTTTTCTTTGTATTTTCTATTTATTTTCCGAATTTATTTTCTTTCTTTTGTGTGATTGAGCCTTAGCTTTAGGAACTGCTTGACGATAGCATTAGGTCCAAACACCTAATTATATTTTCCTGTGCCTATAGTCTACGTTTGGATCTAGTCAAAATCTAATTACTTCTTATTTGGATTAGAAATCGAGCACCGAGAGAAGTGCTATACAACGCTTGCAGGATCCGTTGTGGCGGACACCGTTGCACTTCATAGACCGGACTTTTGGATCTCTCTTCTAGATATTTAGCATCTTGTTCTTCACGCTAATAGTAGTTTCTCATCCTAGGGTGATTTCATCGACTGCATTGCATATAGGTAGTTTTTAATTCTGTTGAGCATCTTTGCTTGTAGAGTGCTAGAGGGAGGGTGAGCATTTATGCTTTAGCATTCGTCATCGTTTTTGCTGCTTGCATTGATTTCTGCTTCTCTACCTCTGATTTTGATCACCTAGGTGCTTAAAGGAATTGACTCCTCATTAGGTTGTGTGCGTTCTCATTAAAAATCCAAAAAAAGTGATAATCAAATAAAATTGGGACTGTTAACATTACTTGACCCTAAATTTACTAAAAAGGAAAATCTTGTCTTGGGGCGAGTAATCCCCTCATTGTCTTCACTTTTATTTGCCCGCGTACACACTAAGGAGTAGTGCCCAAATCCTATCAAGCCTCCTAAGTGTTTGGTAATTTTTGACTTCTCACCTAACTCTAAAACAGGCAAGATAAAAAGACCGCATTTTTGCGATCTTCATCAAGGTGAGTAGGTGAATTGAGGGGTGTGTTTTGTTTTTTGTGCGTTTGTTTGTGTTTGTTTGTGTGAATTCTAGATCGTCTCTGCGCATTTGTGCCTTTTTCTCACTTCCTCTTGACTTGACCTTCGTGCTTTCCCAGTCACCTTTCTTGTGTTTTCGAGATGGATCCCTAGAGCGATTTTTATCCGGATTTTGCGAATCCCTCGTACCCTCCAGCTGATCCATCTCACTTTTATTAGGAGGATCCTCTTCCTATTTTTTCTTATTTTTGTACATACCCGTCTCAGCCACAGTATCATCCCTCGGATTTTATCCACATCCACCTCCGTATTTTTCATCTTCACAACCACCCGAGACTGACCTGTTGAAGAAACCTCTCACGATTTCCGCACTTGAGACCTTAACCCAGTTCATGGAGCATATGAATTCGAGGATTGATGACCTCACCTGCCTAAATAAGAGCCATATTGATGCTTCATGATCTGATGATTTGGACTTAATTAAGGATTCTTGTGAGAGCTTGCAATCTCCAAAAATACAAAAAATGAGAAAAAAATTAAAAACACAAAAAGAATTCGGGAGACCTTTGGTTGATTCAGACTGTAATGAGAGGTACCATCTGCCAGACCCTTGACCCACACATTCACTCACCTCCTGTCCCACCTTTGACCCTGAGGACACCACTGTACAAACTACTCTTGGCATTCCTCGTGTATATGATGATTCTGATCTCCTCCCTTGTATGGAGGAGATACAAAAATTCAAAAAAATGCTGACTGAACTCGAAGTGGTGGCCGTTATTCATGAGATTATTGATGCCCCACTTTGCCAGGCCAAGACCCAATTGCATGCTCCTCATCATAAGAAGAGAAAGCGGAGGAGCAGATCTGAGCATCATATCTTGACCATGACCACTGCCCACGCCATCACACACCGTCCCATTCCTAGGAAGAAGAACACATTTGCACCTTTCATTAGCTGCACCATCTCTGACTCCACATGTGATTACACTCTCCTAGACAGCGGTGCTTCGATTAGCATCATACCCTTCTCGTTGATACAGTCTCTTCACTTAGGGCCTCTCAAGAAAACCAGGATGATCATTCAGTTTGCTGATGAATCTATTAAGAGGCCGAAGGGTATCCTTGAAAAAGGCGTCATATCGATTCAGGGCATGAGTTACATCATGGATTTTGTTCAATTGCCCATGGAGACCTCCACAGGGGAGCACTCTCCAATCATCCTGGGACGACCATTCCTCGCCTTTGGGAGGATTGTTATTGACTATGGATCAAGAGAGATTCGTTTCGTCATATTGACAAGAGCGAAGTGATCATCACTGCACCACAACCGATCAAAGACTTGCACCTAATGTGACTTCACCGATCTTAGCAAACCTCGAGGACCATGACCTTGATGAGACGATCAGAAACTTTTGCTGCATGCTGGATTCGACTAAGACCCGAGAATTCCTCCCTTTGGAGGAACCCGGAAAGCATGGACCTCGGAGTTCCTTCTTCTGGTGTTTGGTGATGTGTTGATGACATCCGCGGGATTTACACGATTGATACCCAAGAGTAGAGGGGAGATTCAGAGACTATATAGGACGGACATGACTTGACTTCTTTAACTGATGAGTATGTCCCTGTTCACTTAGATATTGATGAGACAAGGGCCGAATTTGATCTTGTTGCTTTTATCCAAGAATTCGGGCCTTTTGATGAGAAAGATGATCCAGTTGAGACTTTTGAGGACGAACATGATTTGACTACTTCTACCGATGAGTTCGTTCCTTTTGGTTTTAACCTAGATGAGACCTAGCAGGACGACACTGAATACACTTCTTCTGACGATGATGAGTTCGTCCCTTTTCACTTTGACATCAGCGAGACACCCAAGACTAGACCTAGTCGTACTTCTTCCACTGACCAGTCTGTGCCTCTTTACCCTAAGGCCACTGAGGACCTTCACTGTGTCGACCCTTATCGGCTTGTGTCATCTGTGGACCCCGATGTTGACCTGCACCATATCAGATCTATTCCTCAGCAGTCCCGCAAGAAGGTTTGCTTTCGACCTTCTTGATCTCTGTATATCCATCTCTGTTGCATATCCGCTCTCATTTATCTCAGTCCATCTTCCGTATTGCTCATCCACCCCATTCTCGCGTGTACCTTGCTTAGGGCGTACTTTGTCCTAAATATAGGGGGTGGACGAGACGAGTGTTCTTCGTTCTGTTTCATTACTCCTGTTGTTGCCTATACTTAGGGCTTCTTTTACCCTAAGTATAGGGGGAGTGGTGTGTACATTCTCTCTGATTTCTTCCTCCATCTTCTGATCTTTTTCTTCTTTTCTTCTTTTCCTTTTGTATTTTCTTTTTCTACCGAAAAGGTGTGCACCCCGAGTTCTTTCATTTTTCCAATCCTCTCCATTGTCTCATCTTCGTATCTATACTTAGGGATATCTTACCCTAAGTATAGGGGGAGAAAGTATGAGTATGATCTGTTCATTCCCACCCTTAACCCTCCCTGCTTTGTGTACAGACTGCTAAACTTAGGATTATTTGATCCTAAAGATAGGGGGATGGTCAACTTCTCATTGGTTCATTTCTTCATTTGTTTATTCTTTAGACATGTCTATACTTAGTAGGAGTTATGTCTTCTCTTTTTCTCTCTGATCTATGAGGGCATAGCTCAAGCTAAGTATAGGGGGTCGTATATAGTGCGTATATACTTTAGCCATAACTCGTACTTTCGTATTTTTATTAATAAATATGGCTAAAAAATACTAATAAAATTCATTAAAATTACTTAATAAAAGATGTTATTATTCTTCAAATTCTTTTTGTATTTACTGAATAATAAATCAGGTGAAAATGTTTTCTGCAAAATGTTTGAAAAATACTTTGAAAATCTTTTTGTAAAATCTTTTGAAAACTATTTGGAAAATATTTTGTTCAATATTTTCAACCTTTGTAAAAACATTTTGTTTTGAAAATTTTATTTTATTTGTGTGAAATAAAATGTTCGAAAACATATTGTAAATGTTTGGAAATTGCTTGCAAAAATATCTGGAAAAACTATATATATTGTTTGAAAAACCTTTGCAAAATGATTTTCAAATGTGTGCAAAAATTATTTTGGACTATAGTTTTCAAAATTGTTTGAAAAATCTTTTTCAAATATGTTTGAGGAATATATACAACACACTAGAAATTCTATATATATATACCTATAAAATTGACTACTTACCCTTGTAAATTCTTAAAATCTAATTCTTGTAAATATAAGATGCATCCCTGTGTAAATATTTGTATCTAGTTTTTATCCAAAATCTTTTATTTTCAAAAACATTTGCAAAACTAAAAATCCAAATACATTTGTAAAATTAAAATACCAAAAAAATACATATACATCATCTTTTTAAAAATCCATAAAAAGTTCAAAATCTCGAAAATTGTATCACAAAAATATTTTCTGCATTCTGCATAACATTTGCATGGCATTTACATTTTTTAGGATTGAGTTTAATAATTGAACAAGTCTAAGTAAAATCTAGAGATTGGAGTTTGGTTGGACCTTAAAACTACCTAATAACAGGAACCTTATAGGAGTTGGAATTGAGGTACTTCAGGTCTAGCTACTTAATTCTTGAGAATTGTGAGACTTTGTTCAATGGATTCTTTACTGCCTGAGTAGAGTATTTCGGAACACACGCACAACTCTTGTTGATAATGAACTAACTTGGACACATGCACCTTTCACTTGGCTCAACTCAGCTAGAGTGGTTTGGGGATTGGATTTGCCGGTATGAGACGCATACAAGTGGAAACATTTGTCCTCCTCTAGGGAGGGAAGTGCACCCCAACCCGTCCAATGATGATGAATTTTGAAGACAAGAGAGTGTGGGTTACAATAAAGCTTCAAAAGAGGGAAAGTCTGCTGGCTCAAGAGGAAAAACTCCCTATGTAATTGCTGTTGTAAATAGTATTTCAAAAAATGAAAAAAAAACAAAAGCAAAAACTCCAAAAAAGTGGACAAGCCTGTATAAAAATAAAATGCCTGTCGGAGTGTATATATGTTGTATAGAAAATAAGCAAGCTTGAGCTTCAAAATCAAATCATGTGAGCCTGCAGCTGAATGACTTGACTACACTAGTCTTGCATCCTAGGATAGGTAGCTACACTAGCTACCGTCCATTCTTCTCTCACCCCTCCTCTTGAGCTGGTTGTTACTTGAACTTAGAAGGGAATACCCCCCTCCTCGAGGAAGGAGTTGCTGGATTGGGGAATCATTGGGTTGTCATACTGGAGAAGTCATCCTCTTTGTCATTTCAGTTGGGGAGAGCCACCATCACTTAAACGGTACGAGTCAGATTCATAGTCGTAAGAGTTTGCATATGAACTGAAGTATTCTGACCTGGCTATTGAGGGGACTTGAGTAAAGTTTAGGGATTCTCGAAGGCTGTTGGATTTCAAATCCGATTCCCATTAAGGCTCTAACCGCACTAAAATTCGAAACGTCCAACTTAAGCTCCATACTTTGATTTTGTGAATACAAGTTTGATAATTAAACTTAACCCATCTTCTTTCCTTTTCTTTTCCTTGTTTTATTTTATGCATTTATTACATAAGTGTTTGCTAGGGACTAGTAGAGGCAAGTATAGGGGGCGATGAATCTCCATTTCATCATCTTTATTCTATCATTTTGGCCTTAAAAACCCTAGTATATGCATGTAAATACCCTTAATTCATGCACTTTATCATGAATGCATTTGTGTACAAAATGTGTATAAAATAATGTTTTTAATGTCAAAATTATAGAATAAAGAAAAGAAAAGAAAAAGAATAAAATATTGAAAATATTTTATGACCTGAAACCTCGAGACCTGGGCATCTTGATGAATAGGTCGACAAGGAATAAAGTAGGGGAGATAAGGGCCAAAATCCAATAAAAACTCATTTTATTTTATTCATTTTTATTCATTTTTGGGACCTATTTTGATTCCACTTTTTAAACTTCAAATAAAGAAACTTTGTACATGAAAGTTGTACAAAATTAATTATATAAAAATACAAAATTTATTTCATACAAAAATAATATACGGATAAAAAGTTATGGTCTGAATAAAATTCTAAAACCCTAACTTCCCAGACCCATATCTCTCAAATAAAAATCAAAATATATCAAAATCACCTTTTTTGTATATAACTTTTAATAATCTATTTAATGGAGGTTGTTTCATATTTTTTGAAGTTACGGTTTGAAAGTTAGGTTTTGGACCCCTACTATATAGTTGTACCGATTAAAATATTCATTTTATTTATTATTCATTATTTTATAATTTAATATTTTTATAATTTTTTAAATATTATTTATAATATACAAGTATATTAAAATTGAAATTAAAACATCGCAAAAACATAAAAATAAAATACTTGTATAAAATGCATAGGTAAAATACCTAAATCTATACATATATAGATAATACAACTATTTATTTAATTGTATACAACACATCATAAAAATAAAATAAAAATATATTTAAGTGTATAAAATTAAGTTATAAATATATAAAATAATAAACTAAATTAAAAAAATTAAAAAAAAAGATAAAATAAAAATAAAACATTAAAATATATAGACAAATATACTTATATATAGCCCTCAAAAAGTAACTTGTAATTTTAAAGCTCTAAAAAATATGTAAAAATCATAATAAAATACCTTTTAAAATAATAAATATTTTTTAAATAACCTAAAATTAATAAAATTGTTTATTATTTTTAAGGGATTTTTACTTGGTAGGCCCTATAATCTTTGTCAATGACCTCTACGACCTTTGAAACATCGTAATTCCTCCCTCACCCCGTAATCTTGCTTCGTCTTACCCCACGAATCCTACCGTTAAATTGACACATGTAGGGTTAACTTCCTTGAGTTGAAAACGAGTTAATCTAACCAATCCATGATCGGACGACTAGAATTAACCAAGAAAAAAATAATCCTCCCTCATCTAACAGGTTCCTCTCCAGCTGCAGCATCGAGGGGAGTCTCGACTAGAGGAGGTTGGCGGTGGACAGGGTTGGGTTCCACCCGATGTTGGCAGGGGTCGATGGAGGCGGCATGCACTGGAGAAGGGCTGAAACCTTCGAGCAGGGGGAGGCGGTGAGCAGGAGAGGTTTCGAGTGTGGGTGGGGGGAGGGGGGCTTCACAGGTAGAAGCGAGGTCGGGGGGGGCAGCTTCGTAGGTGGAGGCGGCGGGCCGTGGGGGGCTTCGAGCAGGGCAAGGGTCGGGAGGCGGTGGGATGGGCTTCGAGTTGCGCGGGGGCCAGGGGGCTTCACAGGTGGAGGCACGGGGGGGCCTCGAGTGGGGGTGGGCAGGGGAGGGGCTTCGACCGGCATGGGTGTCAAGCAGTGGAGGTCGAGGGGGCTCCGCAGGTGAGGAGGCGGGCCGCGGGGGGTTGGGGTGGGGTCTTTGCAGGTGAGGAGGTGGCGCGGTTGGGGAAGGGGCTTGCAGGTGAGGAGACGGGGTCGCGGGGGCCGTGGGGCTTCGCAGGTGGAGCTGGGGCGGGCCGCGGGGGGGGGGGGGGGGGGGGCTTCACAGGTGGAGGTCGCGGGGGGCTTCGAGCACAGGGAGGGTCGGGAGGCGGGGCTTCGAGTGATGCGGGGGCAAGGGATCGAGGGGGGGGGGGGCTTCGCAGGTGGAGGTGCGGGGTGCGAGGGGGCTTGAGTGGGGGTGGGCAAGGGAGGGGCTTCGACTGGCAGGGTTGTCGAGCAGAGGAGGTCGGGGGAGGCGGGGGGGCTCCACAGGTGAGGAGGCTGGCCGGGAGGGCTTCGCAGGTGAGGAGGCCGGGGGGGTGGTCTTTCGCAGGTGGAGGCCGCGGGGGGCTTCGAGCATGGGGAGGGTCGGGAGGCAGTGCTTCGAGTGGCGCGGGGGCTGGGGATCGGGGGGCTTCGCAGGTGGAGGCGCGGGGGGCCTCGAGTGGGGGTGGGCAGGGGAGGGGCTTCGACTGGATGGGGTGTCGAGCAGGGGAGGTCGGGGGAGGGGGGCTTGATGAATCTGTGATTCATGACTTCAAAAGTCAAAAATAGAGCCTTGTTCCCGAGTAAATAGAGGTATATTTCCCTTTATAATGCATAAATAGCATTCATGCATACATACATAATGCATACATTTTAGCAGTGCGTTTGCATTTAAATAAGAAGCCAAAATCCCTTGTAAAATATCCACTCACTAAAATAACCTCTTCCTTATAATATGTACTCCTTAGTTAATAATATAGGGAAAAAGGCCAAAAATCCCCCTTGTAAATTAGTCAATAAAGCCCTAGAACCCCTGTACACTAAAATGCACATAAATCCCTCATACAAACTCCGAACTAGGTCTACTTACTCTTAGAATACTACACATTAAAAGACCTTTAAAATGAGACTAATTTCATCCAATTTGGAGCTCGTATGAGAAAGTTGGGTTTTTGGGCCACTTTGTATACTACATATATGTATATTTGTATCTTTGTATTTATGTATCATATTTGTCCTCATCTCCGTCTTTGGTCAACATGAAACTTGTAGATCTCATCGAGATCTACAACTTTCATGTTTTGAGTTTTTCCAAATTCGGCCCCTCTTCTCTCTACACATATATTTTCTTCCAGCCATTCACAGCAGGCCACGTGGCGCCCTCTGGTTGAGCCACGTGGCCCGCTGCCCTTGCCTCATCTGCCCGCAGCCACAGCCGTTGGATTGCCCTCTAGATCCAACGATTTAGCTGCTTCCACGTGCACCTCAATTCCCTGTCGTCCGATCATCTCTTGCCCTTAATCTATGACGCACGTTAGCGCCCTCACCAGAGCTCGCCACGTGGTGGCGTGTACACCGCTTGATCACGCCCGCGATCTTCTCATCCAAGCCTCTCAATCCGCTCTCGGATCCTAACCGCTCGATTAGCCTCAACTCCTCATCCCATCCATTCGTTCACGCCGCTGCCCCTCCACGACACGTGGCAGCTTCAGCACCCTCAGATCGCGTCGCCTTGACTTGATATCAGCCGCTCGCTCGCGCTTCGCCCAGCTCACTCCACGTGGCGCCATCACGGCCTCTTATCACCTCGCCTTGATCTAATCCTATACGTCCCTTCGCGCTTTGATCTTGGCCGTTGGATCCCAAGATCCAACGGCCAGGGCCTCGTCTCCTACCTCCGATCGCCTCTCTCCCACGATCTCGCCCTTGCGAAACAAGCCGCCCCCTTTCTATTTTCGCCACCACGCCTACCACCATCTCCGACCACCAATCACTCCACGTCCTTCCCCACTCATCCGTCATCCTCGCCAGTCACTTCATTTCCCACGTCGATCGCCAGCTACGCCCCACTACCTCCGTGAACTTCACTCCATCACCAGGCCGCTCCTCTACTTCACCCTTTAAATACTCCACCACCGGCCATCGTCGCACCCATCCGCCACTCCAGAGAGCTTCCCTGAGCTCCGATCTTCCAATTGGTGACAGCGATTTGACGAATTGTTGAGCGAAGAAGGGTTTCTTCTCCGGCGAGATCCACGGCATCTCCGCCGTGTCGCAGCTGTCCTCCACGACGCTGCACGAGCTCGGGACACCACCGGTCCCTCGAGCGACGACCTGGAACCCAAGAAGGAGTTCCAATCCCCAGGTGAACCCTCCATTCTTCTCCGATCTTCTCTTCTTTTCTTCGTCGATTTTCTAGCATTTTATTCTCCGCCTCCGGTCATTCCCACGCCTCCATTTCATACCGTCGAGCTTCGCGTCGAAGCCCCCATCTTCGCGGTACCCTTCACGACCTCCGACGACGCATATCACCATACCTCGCTCCCCAGCTCCGCCACTTGGCCGGAGCTTCTTCGTCAGACCACCTCCGTCCACCTTTGGCCTCGCCAGACAACCAACTATCTTCACAAGTGCACGCACGGACTTCGGCTCCTTCTCTAACACTTGCAGGTACCTTTTCATTCACTGATCGGAAGTCCACCAGAGCACCTTTGGAGCTTCGTCGCCAGCTACCTCCGACGACCTTCTCCAGCTCCTGAGGCCATTAGCACCTCCGCCGCATCACCACGCGTCTTCCGGGATATCTCCGAGTCCTCGGAGAGCTTCATCGACATCTGGAGGAGCGGGCGGAGCCAACGCCACTTCGCCTGAGCCCCGCCATCTCCTCCGCAGGCGGCGGAGGCCCGTCGAAGACGAAGCCCCGTGGTCGTTCGATCATCTCGATCATACGGTCCGCAGTCAGCCACGTCGCCCGTCCACCGGAGCTTGCAGACGACCGTAGGATCATCACTGATCCCACGGTCAGGAGCCTTCCACGTCGCCGTCTCCATCGAGTCCAGTAGCCGTTGGATCCGCCTAGATCTAACGGCCTGAGGTCACGCCACGCGTCTTCACCGCCATCCATCGGATCAAGCTCGATCCGAAGGTCCACAGCTTGCCACGTAGCTTCGGCCCGAGCCTCTTCTCCGAGCCTAGGTTCGGGTCGTCCGAGCCTCACTCCAGACCTCCAGAAGCGCCCGAGCCTAGCCCCGAGCCTCCGCAGCCATCTGAGCCTAGGCCGCCCACGTGAGGAGCACGTGCGGCCTGGGAAATTTACGCAGAGGCCCCTGGAGCTTTCCAATATTACAAAAAGGTCCCTGTGAAGCTGAGCCCACGTGAGGAGCACGTGCCTGTTGGAGAAATTGCACTTGAGTCCCCAGCATAATAGGTAATTGCATTTTAGTCCCTGTCCGCATATTTGCTTTATGTATTTTTATTTTCCTGTATTGCATTTACACCCCTGTGTTTGCACGCATCCCTAGGTTGCATTTTACATCATTTTTCAAATCTAAAAATTGCATTTTGTTGAGAAACTTGTCCTCTGTCTATTGGTCCACGTGTCACATTTTTGTAATTTCAGTGGAATTATTAATGAATTAATTGGTATATTTTTGAAATATTTTGCCCAGTGACACCTTTTAATTTCTAGTTAATTCTCTGTGGTTCCAAAAATCCTCAAAAAATTCACAGTAGCTTAAGGACATTATTCTTAACATGCCATAAAAATTTCATGTCATTTGCACACATTTCGAGGCCTAAATAAATTGTTGAGTGATTTTCATATTTCAATTTAAATAAATTCATTTCACATTAAAATTAAGATCTGTCAATTTTCCTGGATTCCTCATCATTAGTGCTATCTAGGATAATTTTATTTCTTGAAAAAATTGTGATTTGTTATTTATTAAAAATTAAATAGTGAAAATCACCTTGTCTGCATATTTAATTTCCAGTAAATCCATTTAGTGTCTGAAAAATCAAAAATGTTAGGGTAACTCATTTTCATCATAATTAATCATCTGGCCAAATTTTAGAATTTTTGGACTTCATTTGATATCATAATTGAATTGAACGTTATATTGGCATGCTGGTTGCATGTGTCTGCATTGAAATTAAAAAGACCAAAAAAAATAATTCCTCAAAAATCTAACACTTGGATATTTGCTAAAATCTACCTAAGGAGACAGATGCCTCCCTGAATTCGACCTTGGACTTCCACCAAGTAAAAAAATCACTGCTTGAAATTGGCTCAAACCTTATTTAAGTGGTTTTTGACTAGCCTCTCGTATCCGACTGCAACGAACGATTAACATTAATTTGGACATTAATTTGACCGAATTAACTAAGGGTGCGGGACGCTTATCATGGCTCCGCAGGTGAGGAGGCGGGCCAGGGAGGCTTCGCAGGTGAGGAGGGGGGGCTTCGTTGGTGAGGAGGCGGGCTGTGGGAGGGGGGCTTCGCATTGGACGAGGCAGGGGGCTGGGGGGCTTCGATCGACGAGGGGAGTGCGGCTTCGCAGGAGAGTCAGCAGGGGAGCAACGACGGAGGGGGGGTTCAAGCGGCAGCAATGGGTCGAGCATCGGGGGGCTTCGGGTGGCGGCGGGCCGGACGTGTTCAGCTGGAGGTGGACGGTGGGAGGGAGTGGCACTTATAGTAAATTTGACAAATAAGATGTGTATCATTTAAAGAAGATAACAGAATCCGGTTAGTTTTAACGGTTAAATAGATGGGAGTTAACCACATGGTCTTTACGGTAAAGGTTAACAAGTTTATGAGGGTGAGGGAGGAATTACGATGTTTCAAACGTCGTAGAGGTCATTGACAAAGATTATAGGGTCTGTCGGGTAAAAATCCCTATTTTTAAATGAATTTATAAATATGTTTTCTGGGGATTTTCCTGGTTGGTCCACGTCGACCAACCAGATCTCCATGTTGGTTGACCTCAGTCAACTCTCTGACCGAGGTTTGAACTGTGTCAGAAACGAGTTTTTGTCTGACTTCTCGGATTTTTTGAGGCTCACCCTTTCACCAAATCACTGAGCATTCTTCTTGACTTTTCTTCCCCTTAGATCGAGGATTCACACCCTAGTGATTTCTTGGGCCGAGCATCGTTGATTCTTCATATTTTATTCGATTTGGAGCCCCTCGTTTCACTCCATCCTATACATAAACTGCACCTCAACTTTCCCCCATTTTTTTAGTCTCTTTTGGCCTTGCTCTTGCTCCCTTCTTGCACGCAAATGGTCGAGGATGGTGACAGCATCCTCGCCATGCTTCTAGGTTGAGGGAGGAGGCTTTAGGCGATCTCCATATCTCCGGTGAAGATCTCACCGTTGAGGTCCCCTACCTCTGGCTTTCCTGCCATTGAGGTCCGTATTTTCTCTTCATTTTATTGCATTTTAAGCTTTCCCATTCTCTTAGCATCCTCCTCGCTTTTTCCCCCTTTGCATTTTACCTGTTCCATCACCTTTGCCACCCCTCGCCGGAGCTTGATCCGACGAACTTCGATTTCGCTTCCACCGCCATCTTTCCGCCGCTTGGAGAGTCGCGGCAGTTTGCCCGCGACCCTCTTAATCGTTCTTGCAGGTACAGGAGCACTCAATGACACAACTGTTGGCATTTGGACCCCCGTAGGAGATACATGGAGCTTCTCCGCTCCTCTGCCTTCCCTGGCCACCCTCGGTGGTCGTCGTCCATCTTTTGAGCCCCCAGCACACAGAGGACACTCGCAGGAGCATTCCCAGCCTTTTTGGAGCTTCATTGCGTGCTAGAGGCGACTGGAGTGGCCGGAGGAAGTCAGCTTCGGCCGGCCTTCCTCCCAGTTCTTCCACCGTCCCTCGACGCCGTTGGATCTGGCGGATCTCCTAGGCGTATAGCTGTCGTTCGATCAAGCCATCCTCGATCGTAGATCGCATCGAGGATCATCTAATCTCAGCCGCTCGTGACCAACTAACATCGCGGCCTCCTGTGCAGACACGTGGAAACGTGAAGGGGTGCCCGTCGTCCGATCGTGCCTAAGCGTAGACATTTGCAACTTTGACCTTGTTATTTTTTGTATTTAATATTTAGAACTTAAACATGCATATGTCATTTAGATGTTTGTGTAATATTTATAAAAAGACCCCTGTATTTTGTGGTAATTGCAAACTAGTCCACGTCACATCACCTCGCGTGATGCTTCACGTGAGGTGGCAATTTTTGTAGCTGGACCCCCAGGGTTTTTATTATTGTCTTTTAGTCCAGAAATAAATTTTGAACACTATAACTTTTTGGTGTAACAGTAGTATAGCCTCTGGATTCTTAGTAATTGCATTTTGACCCCCGCTAGGGGCGTACGTGTTCACACACGTGCTTTTGGCGTTTTTGCAGGGAAGGGCTTTAGGTTTTAGCTAATTCTGATTGACCCAAGAACTTTTATATGCAGTTATATAGTTTTGGTGAATTTGCACTCAATCCCCTGATCTTTTTGATATTTACAAAAATACCCATGTCGGTGTTGAATTTTCTCTTTGTTTCTAGTATTTATTTTATGCATCCATAAAATTCGAAAAAAATCCTCAAAATAGGCTTAGTTTCCTGGAGCATTGATTTTTCACGTGCGTATTTTTATCTTGCATTTTGAAGCTATTTATTATTTATAAAAAATAAAAAAACGTGCATTTTTGTCCCTGTTTGCAAAAGAAAGTACATAAAAATTGTAAAAACTTTTTGAAAAACTCCCCCAAAATATATATATCTTGTGTATTTTTTAATTTTTGACCTTCAGACCAAAAATCATTAAAAAATAAAAGAAAACTCAAAAAATATAAAAACTCTAAATACCTTTATAAAAATTTATAAAATCCATAAAAAAATCCAAAAATTATATTTTCTGGTTCTGAATTTTTTGAATTTTATTATCTTTATTTTAGAATTATTTTGGAGAAATTTTGATTCTGTTTTCTATTTTTAGTCTCCATTTTAATTTTAGATATTTATTTAAATCCTGATTTTGGGTATTTTTTACTTTAAAAATATATAAAAATTAGCAAAAATTCTGGAAAAATCATAAAAATAGTAAAAAATTATTAAAAATCCAAAAATATTTTTGTTTTCTTATTTTTGATTACTTTTGTTAATTTTTATATTTCCATAGTTTACATTGTATATATATATCCAATACATACTTTATTTGATAATTTAAAAGAAAAAGAAAATATAAAAATATAAAATATAAAAAGAAAATACAAAATCAGAAAATTAAAAATCAAAATATAAAAATAGAAAATTAAAAATAAAATAAAAAAATAAAAAACCCACAAAAAAGAGCACATATATAGACAAATACATCACACTCACTTTTGTGAGCATTTTCCCCTGATCTATCCTGATTATTCCCTGTGTTCGACACTCTACGCATACTTGCACCTATACACATCTTTGTTGTAGAGTTATAATAAATTTTAACTCTGCACACTTGCTTTTCATTGTTTAATCATCTGTTATGGGTTAATTATTGATTAATTGAGGATTCGTGTGAGGTCAACTCAACTATTGTTGATTTGCCTTGTGAATTAACACGGCCTCCGTAAAATCTCGATTATCAGTTCCCCACAAGGACGTCAACATGACAACATCTCATGACGTGGATAGGGTAGACATTTCTCATCTAACCATCATAGGAAATCACCAATCCAAAGTCAATATAATCGAAAAGAAATCACAAGAGATTGATAAATTATAATTGATCGAGCATACGAAGCAACTGGATAAGTTGGACGAGATTACGAAGCATTTGGAGCTTCTTGTCAGTACTATCAATTCATGTCAGAGTACGAGCGGTGTAGCCGATACTTCTTCCCTGGAGACATCTTCTTTCACCTCTTCAACACAACAGAGAACAAGAGTACCACCTCTAGTTCAACACGTTTACTACGTGCAAACTCCAGATCAGATCCCACAGCAGTCACCTCCAGCATGCATTACGTTGTATTACCAGGAGTATCCAAACCTTTTCTGAGCAGTAGTGTCCACCTCCACCTCACATTCAGGAGGTGAATGGTATTTGGAGCGGTCTCAAACACAGCTAGACCCGTTCACCAGGGCAGGGACAGTTGGGTTATTAGAGACCAGTCAAAGGCTAGTTCACCAATTTTAGGGTGGTAGGTCATAGTAGTTCCAACACCAGCAGCCACATCCTCAATATTCGGCTCCACCACACTTCCAGATTTGGAGACATGGACATCAACAGATGCAGCCTGCATATTCGTATCATCCATATTATCAACAACATCTTGCACAGTATTTGCATCATCCTCTGCCTCATTTTCAGTATCGACCACAATCTGCTTATTCCGGGTACCAGCCTTCACACTGCCAATTTCAACGACCGTCCATTGTTGAGAATCCAGATCACCTTCGGTGAACCCAATACTTGACCATCTTGCTCAATTAATGAAGAACATGAATGATATGAATCAGAGGCTATAAGATTTGAAGATGACCAATCCTGATATTCTCATACGCAATAAGGAGCAGGTAGCCCATGATCCATCATCCCCCGAGACAGGTATGGCTAGTGATTTTACATGTTTATCTGACTCCATTACTCTCAGGAGCGGTAGGAGATTGTAGCCGCCAACATAGTCAGGATTGGGCAACAAAGCTGATGATCAAGTGTCATCTTCTTCTTTATATTCTACATCATCTAAGCAGAGGATCAGTGTTGTGTCCCATGGAGGATCACCACCACCATCCATTAGAAAATACCAAAAAGAGAATAAACGAAGATGCAATGCCGAGTCAGCTTCGAAGGAGAACATGCCCATCGTCGAGTCATCTTCAACACCAGCAAATAAAGCAGTCCATTTTATTTTCTTCTTCTTCTACACCTGTTATGGATGATATTGTACAGACGGATTATTATCATCCATATGTACATGCTGATTCAGACTTGAATAAAAAGGATGATTGATGAATCTACGTTTCATCATCTTTATTCTATCATTTTGGCCTTAAAAGCTCTAGTAAATGCGTGTAAATACTGTTAATTTAGGCATTTTAGCATGCATGCATGTTTGTGTAAATAGTGTATAAAATGCGGTTTTTAAAGCCAAAATTATAGAAGAAAGAAAAGAAAAGAAAAAGAATAAAATATTGTAAATATTTTATGACCCGAAACCCCGATACCTAAGCATCTTAATGACTAGGTCGACAAGGAATAAAGTAGGGGGAGATAAGGGCCAAAAACCAATAAAATTTTTTTTCATTTTATTCATTCTTTATTCATTTTGAGATCTATTTTTGGTTCCACTTTTTATACCTCAAATAAAGAAACTTTATACATGAAAGTTGTAGATAATTAAATATAGAAAAATACAAAATTGATTTCATGTAAAAGTAATGTACAGATAAAAAGTTATGATCTGAATAAAATTCCAGAATCCCAACTTCCCAGACCTGTATCTCCCTAATAAAAGCTCGAAACGCATCAAAATAACTTTAATTGTATATAATTTAAAATAAGCTATTTAATGAAGGTGGTTTCGCATTTGGCAGAGCTACAGTTTGAAAGTTGAGTTTTGGACCCCTATTGTCCACTTGTACAGATTAAAATATTCATTTTATTTATTATTCTTTATTTTGGTAAATTTATATTTTTATAATTTTGTAAATATTATTTATAATATATGTGTATATTAAAATTAGAAGAAAAACTCAAAGAAAATACAAAATAAAATACTTGTATATATAATACATTGGTCTAATATATAATACATTGGTCTAATACTTATGAGTATACATATATTATTAATACTTATATTTTATTAAGTGTACAAAACACTTCAGAAAAAAATAAAATAAAAATATATTTAAGTGTATAAAAATACTTTATAAATTTATAAAATAATAAACAAAAATAAATAATAAATAAATTAAATATACAAAAATAAAAAAATAATAAAATATATAGATAAATATACCTATATAAGCCTAAAATGGTAACTTGTATTTTTATACCTCATAAAAAATAAATAAAAATCATAATAAAATAATTTATAAAATAATAAACATTTTTATTTAATAACCAAAAAATAATAAATTGATTTGCTATTTTTAATTGAATTTACAAGGATTTTTTCAGGATTTTTCCTGGTTGGTCCACGTGAACCAACCAGGAGGTCTAGAGAGTTGACCGGCGGGTCAACTCTCTGACCCTCTCCTGTGACTTGTCAGAAACCTTGGTTTTCCCCCGTTTTTGTGGCTTTATCGAGGGCGCCCCTTTCATCCTTTCGTGATACTCCCTTCTACGTTGCTTCCCCCCATAGATCTAGGATACACGCCCATAGTTTTTTTCGGTCCTCGGGTCGTTGAATCATCTGATCCGCCTCGTTCTTTGGAGCCGATCTGCCATTTTTTCAAAAACTCCCATCTCCTTCCTTCCACTTTTGAACCCTTCTTGACCGTTCTCCCTCTCGTTTTGGCGAGCTTCAGACCGGACCTCGTGACAGGAGGTCCTCCAACTCTCTTGAGGGGAGGCTAGGCGGTCGTGGAGGCGTCTCCACCAACCATCTCCAGCCCTTGGCCGTGAGGTTTTATCTCGCGGTTTCCCCACTGCTCGGGGTTATTTTTACTCATTTTTCTTCGCTCTTTAGTTAGCTGTAGGATCAGGCTTTAGATCTGTCACATTATTCGCGTGTTTGATCGAAGTTTTGAGCATCGATTCCATCCTAGTCTCCACGCCGGAGCGTAGCTCCCCGACCAACCCGTTTTCGCCAAAACCGTCATCATTCCACACGCTAATCAGGCCCTGGACCATCTACTATCGTTCTCACGCTTTTCCTGCAGGTCCCAGGTGCCAAGGCCCCCATCTGGGGTCGTTTTTGCTGACGCACGTGCAGTCTGGAGCCATCCTCCTTCACCAACTTTGCGACGGCATTCCGACAGTCTACATGCCATTTTGAAGCCGCTGCCCACCAGAGGAAGCTTCCAGGAAGCTTGTGAAGCTGTCGGAAAGGAATATCCAGCTCTGGGCATCGAGATTTTGCTGCTCTAACGTTAACCAGGTCGTGTTCTTCAGCCGCTCTTCCTCCATGCCCCTGAGCCGTCGATCGCACTCCGTTCTTCCAGCCAAGCAGTGGCCGTAGGATCTCGTTCGTCATCAGCCGTCTGATCATTCAAGATCAACCTAATCCAGGCCGTTAAAGCTGAAGGGGTATCACCATCCCTGGAGAGGACACGTGTATAAGTGGGATATCTTAAGCCGTCCGATCTCTTCGCGAGGGGTATTTTGCAACCTTAACCTCGCGCAACTTTGTATTTATATTCTGTATTCAAACATTCATCTGCTATGTGATTATATCGGTACTTTTGCATAATAAGTCCCTAGGCTTCCGTTATTTGCGATCCAGTCCCCACCTAGCTCACGTGCTTGGCACGTGAGCTCTGAATTTTTACAGGAAACCCTTCTATTTTTGGCGATTAATTGTTAGTCCAGGAAGTTTTTAATTAGTTGTATATTTTCTGGAACATTTGCACACAAGCCTCTGGATGTTTTGCTAATTACCAAAAATACCCCTGCCTGTATGTATTTTCTTGATGTTTCTAGTATATATTTTATGCATCTCTAAATTGCTAAAAAATCCACAAAAATTACCTTAAGTCCCTGTTGCATTTTAGTTTTATGCCATATTTTTATTTTGCATTTTTATTGCATTTTCATATTTATTAAAAATCAAAAATACACATTTGTGCCATTGTTTGCATTATAAAATCCATAAAAAATATAAAAACACCTCCGAAAATTTCCAAAAAAATATATTTTGTGTCTTTTAGTACTTCTATCCAAAATCACTAAAAAATATAAAACAAAACTCCTAAAAATTAGAAAACTCTAAAAATCTTCATAAAAATCCTAAAAATTCCAGAAAAATCCTAAAAATATAATTTTTGTTCATGAATTTTCCTTATTTTATTATCTTTAATTTAAAATTAATTTAGAGAATTTCTGTTATTGATTTCTATTTTATTTCTCCATTTTAGTTTCAGCTTTTTATTGTATTCACTGTTTTCAGTATTTTGGGCCTTTAAAAATATCAAAAAAATTAGGGAAAATATATAAAAATCACAAAAACATTATAAAAATATAAAAAAGGCAAAAAGTCTTATTTCCTAATTTTTGGTTATATTTACCTACTTTTATAAACCCTTATTCCTCTTCTTTCTTACTTTGTATATATATTCTATTTAAAGAAAAAGAAAACATTAAAAAATATATATTATAAAAAGAAAATATTAAATCAGAAATTAAAAATCAAAATATAAAAAAATAAAAAATTAAATAAAAATGTAAAATTAAAAACCCACAAAAATAGCATAAATAGACAAATTCATCACAGTCACACATCTTGAGCATTTCGCCTCGTTCTACATGTCTGCTCCCTGTGTTCGACCTCTACACTGCTTGCACACTATACACATCCTTTGTAGAGTTATAATAAATTTTAACTCCGCACCGCTTTTCACTATTTGATTCGTGTTGTGGGTTAATTGTTGTCTGAACTGCGGATTTTGCGTGAGGTCAACTCAACGACTGTTGATTTGCCTTGTGAATCGACACGACCTCTGCAAAATTTGGTTCAACAAATGATGATTTTGATGTTCATTCTGTTCCTTTTCCTGAGGCATTGAATAAAAGCAAAAAGATTCAAACATTTAAAACGCCTTATCTGATCCTAGAGTGGTTGATTACAGAACATCTTACTTGAGATGACACTCCTAAAATTCATGGAGTATATGTCTGTTGTTAAAAAAAGAAATGCAAGAAGCTTATACTCTTAGACATCCATCTAAGAAGAGAGGACGTAGCAGGACAGAATGTCACATCGTAACCATGGCTACTGCAAATGCCATAAACCATCGACTCCCAAACAAAAAGAAAGATAAGGGAGCACTCACTGTCAATGCCAAATTTCAGATTTTCACTTTGATCGTACTCTTTTAAACAACGGTTCATCCATTAGTCTGATGCCTTTCTCACTACTTGAGCATCTCAAGCTCGAACCTCCTAAGAAGAGCAGAATGATACTTTAGTTTACAGACCGATCGGTCAAGAGGCCAAAGGGTATACTTGAGAACGTTGTCGTGATAATACATGGCATGAGCTATCCAATTAACTTTGTTGTCATAGATATGGAGTCTACAATACTGTTACATAACACCCCAATTATTCTCAGACGGCCCTTTTTACGTACAACGAAATCAGTCATCGATGACGGCGTTGAGCTAACAATTCATGAGTATGTTGATGAGCTGAAGATGGTTTATGGATATATTCTTCTGACGGCAATAGTGATCTACTTTCAGCATTTATGCCTATACCAGATCGTTACAAATCCGTTGAATACTTTCACCACATCGACTTCGATTGGGGGTTTGAGGAGTCAGACATGGACACATCTGAGAATGACCCCGATATCGATATACATCTCATTGATTCCATAACTCAACGGATGCGGAAGAAGGTCAAGCTTCTTCCTTCTTGAGCATTGTATATTATCTTCGCTTGTATAGAATCCATTCATTTTATTCATTCTTTCTTCCATTTTTATCATTCACCTCTTTTTCGCATGTGTGTGTGCCATATTAGGATGTGTTCTATCCTAAGTATAGGGGAGGTGAATGACTTGACTTATGTTTGTTTTACATCATTCCTGTTGCTGCTTATACTTAGGGATCCTTTACCCTAAATATAGGGGAGTGATGTCTCTATTTTTCTCTTGTTTATTTTCTTTTTATTTCTTATGTTCTCTCACTTGTCCTTCAACTTGTTGATATTCTTTTTTCTATACTTAGGGCTCTTTTTACCTAAGTATAGGGGAGGACAATTTGAGTCATTGAGTTTGTACATTCTTTTCCTCGGTTTTCCTTACTTGTACAGTCTTTTATACTTAGGATTATTTGACCCTAAGTATAGGAGGGATCACCAACTTTTATTCATTTTATTCTTTATTCTTTGAGTCATTGTAGAATAGAATTCTTTTCACTTTTATACTTAGCACGAGTTATGTCTTCCTTTGTCACTTCTTGGTCACTATGAGGATATAGTTCGAGCTAAGTATAGGGGGTGTTGTGTATATTGTATATATACTATGGCCATAACTCGTACTTTTGTTTGTCTAATAATATGGCTCATAAAACTAAAATATAAAATATTATCTAAAAAGTTTGTAAAAAAATCTTTTGTAAATGTTTTTGTAAAATAGATTTAAAACTTTTTGAAAAAAATGTTTGTAAAATGTTTGTACAAATGCTTTGTAAAATATTTGTAAAAATTCCTTGTAAAACTTTTGTAAAAACCTTTGTAAAATTATTTGTATAAAAATTGTTATAAAATCATCTTAGTTGTAAAATATTTGTAAACTATTTTGTATCAAACATATACCCACCCACCGTTTTTATTAATCAATACAAATGCCCGAGATATGTTTTTTTCTTAAAAATTTAGGGTAATTGTGCATTTTTGGAGGATTTTAAAATAATTAATAATGTCCAAGGAGCTAACTAGTATAATTTTCAGAGACCTAAATGTGTGAGTATAGAAGATTGCATGTCTAAAAGTAAAGAGACAAACTTGCTTGAATTATAGATATTCATCGGACAAACAATGTAAATTTATTAAATAAACACCCATATGAAATAGATAAATGAATTTGAAAAAAATGAAAATTATCCAATTGGAAATTGATGATAAGGAGCTCCTTATATCTTTCTCGAGCATCCTCAAAACTAAGGAGTAGAAGAAAGATGAGGTGATGGGCCCTATCAAATGGGAATCATTGGTGAGAATGGTAGCTCATGTTAGGTGGCGTTGAGACCAACTCAACCGCACTAATACATATGAGTTGCTCAAGAATCAGGAAGATACTGAAATGGCTCAATCCTCTCCTTGTGTGCACTTGGCATGCTCCAATCATGCCTCATAGACTTTGTTTAGTGCTCGTTCTTGATGGTCAGATGCTTTCAATAGGAATCATATATTCAAGGGATGGGTGCAGGGAGGACAATTTCAAAACGGACTCCTCATTCATTAGATAGAGAAGATGACAAAGATTTTGTAATCAACTGTCGAACATATTCCAATTCCAACAGCTCAAACTCAGATTGAGAGGATCGTCAGAATAAACTACTGGGGTATCTAATCACAATCACTCCCCTAGCTTCCGTATCTCATTGTCAATGTCGACCCACCAGAGTGCTTTCTTTGTTGGTGTTCTTCCCTATCTCTACACATTTCACCACTCCACCAGAAATTTCCTCTGCCCCTATCGTACTTTAGCTTAGCAGTTTCCACATGGGGATTAGTGGTTGGATATGACTATTTGGATCTCGATCCAACAGATATGGAGAGGATGTATTTAAGGGAATTATATCACATTTTTTTAAAATCTTATATAATGAACGAGATAAGACCAGGTTAAGTAAGGATGGAGATTTGTTGGAACTAAATCCAATGCTTATGAGGAGAGGGGGCATGAGTTGTTGCACGGGACATTTGGATCAAGATCCAATAATCGAGATGTGCAACCAAGAGGTGTGAATGAGATATAGGGAGGCGTTTGTTCAAAATAATCTAATACACCTAATTAAAAAATAAATTAAAATAGAATGGAAACATGCAAATAAAGCAAAGCCATCGGATCAATTAATCGATCAACCAAATTTCCTTGTTGTAACTCATCCGGTCAAAGTGGACCATATTATGTAATGTCACGGGCCTCAGCTGAGCCCTTGTCAAGGAATACATGTCCTCACAACTTGTTGGGCTTGAATCCATATGGTCCAAAAACCACCGACCAAAAAGCTTAAGCCACAATTGCTTAGTAGCTCTCCACTATTTATAACCCATTATCACACATTGTTATTTCTAGATGTGGGACTTTGTTGGGATGTTACAATCTCCTCCATTTATATATGCAATGTCCTCATTGCCATAATGCCATATTCACATTAACAGCAGTGGTCGTGCGCTCTTGGCTAGACCTTCATCCAATCTCTTTTGATATGGGTGGCTCTAATTTGGGTAATCTTTTGTAAATATTACAGGGGATCGACTCTGATGTCATTTGTAATGTCATGGGACTCAACCTAAGCATTATAGAGGAATACTGACCTCCAAACTTGGGTACGAGGCCATTTCGACCCATTAACTACTACCTAAAATGTTCAGCCAAGTTGTTCAGTAGTAAGCTGCATTGCTTATAACCCACTGTAATACTTTGTGATTAGTAAATATGATACTTGATGAAACCCGATTTCATCATCATAATTTGCCAATATTAACCCCCTTGCTTAAATTAATGTCAATAAAAACTAGATAAATCCTTGTATATATCTGAGCATTGGAGTAAATTAAAAATACAAAAAATAATAAAACTAAAATCGTAGTGTTTTTATACCCTTAAAAACACTTACAAAATAGATTATCCCTCTGTTTGACCTTCTCTCCATTTTTGATCAACATGAAACTTGTAGATCTCATCGAGATCTACAACTTTCATGTTTTGAGTTTTTCCAAATTAGGCCTCCTTCTCCCTCATATTTCACATTCTTTGTCTGAATAACCTGATGCCACGTGGTGCTTTCTGGTTGTGCCACGTGTCCCGCTTCGTTGCGCGCCACACACGCTTCACCGGCAACCGTTAGATCGCCCCCTTCTCCTCCTTCCATCTCAACCATTCATTCCTACATCCTTTCTCAACCGCCAGATCAAGCTCCAACCACATCATCGCCATCCATTCAGGCCTTCTTCCCATCTTGCCACGTGTCTTCCTCCATCACCGCCCGATCGTTCACAATGCCTCAATCCTCGCCGCTTATCTCCACTATATTTTCAGTCCTTCGATTTGCCCATCCAAGCACATCACCACCATTCGCCTCCGCTTGCGTATTCTGGCAACACATGGTGTTCTCCACTACCATCCGATGGCATCCTCCTCAATATAATCCGAGCCGCTCGTTAACGCCCGCCTCTCATCTGTTGGATTGCGAGATCCAATGGCCGTGGGACCATCTTCTACCTCTGGATCCTCTTCTCCCACATCGCTCACCTTGCGCACACCTTACCCCCTTTCTATTTCCGCCGCCCTCTCAGCCAACATCTCCACTCTCCGACCATCCCACATCGTAGATCATTCCTCCACCTTCCTCACGGGCAACCACTCGCCCCACGATGTCCTCTATCTCTCTCCATATCATCCACGCAATCCACTCCTCCTGACATCGAAACCGCCACCTTGCCTCTTCAAATAACCCAACTCTGCCATCATTTCAAAGGGTCCACTTGTAGGTAGGGCTCCGCCCAGCACCAATCCTCCTCCACATGACAGGGGGAGAACCGATAGACGGCGCGACAACAGCGGAGCGCCCAGTGTTGACCCCTGGCCATGGTAGGCCAGGATTGCGGTGCTCCGCCGATGCCTAGTTGCCCTCAGTTGCTGCGGGGGTCCAGCGATGACCCGAGGTCCACCTAGGACCTCAAGCCCAAGCTCCTCGCTCCGTCGTTATCCCGGGTAAGCTCCTCTACTCCTTCATTTAATTTCCCGTTCAACTCTCCTATTTTATTAGCCTTCCCTATGCACCTTCACCCTCCATTAATCATCTACTAAGCTTTACCATGCCACCCTCGTTCACGCGCACTACTTCGATCACCTCTTCTCTCTTCCACGACCTCAAACCACTCCGCCTCCCTCTTCTCCAAGATTTGCCTAAGAAGGTGACTGGGCCCCACATGCTTCGCCCCCAAACGGGCCCAATTTCATTCACTATGCAACTCACATTCACTTCCGCTATGTGAACTAACAGTGCAGGTATGAATGGCTCAATGGCCGGAGCATCGTCGGAGGAGATTTCTCAAACCCCGCATCTGGCATACAGGCGTCTCCGACTCCCTCCATATGTCACAGTTGCCTCGACGTGCTTCAATGTTGATATCCGGCTGTTCAGGAGCAGTCGGGGGTCTTCGACGAGCTCGGTAGAAGGTAGCGGAGCGCGGGAGGCTTCGCCGGAGCCCCTTAGTTGTTGCCAGCCTCGTGGAGGAGGAAGGAGGTCCATGACATACAGGTGTCGTTGGATGGCACCCCCCCGGTGGCCATCCAACGGTCTATCTTTGGCCACGCCACTTCCCTTTGAGCTCCCAGCCACCGCCCGATCTCCAAGATCGGACGGTCCGCAATAGTCCATGTCTCCAGCTTCGAATGGCAGCACCGGACCGAGCCTCCTCTGAGCCTTCCTAGTCACCCTCCGAGGCTGAACCGGTGCCCGAGCCAAACTCCGAAGCCGAGCCAGTAGCCGAAGCAACTATGAGCCTCTTCCGAGCCTCGTCCCATGTGCCGTCACGTGCGGTGCGGGGTATTTTGCAAGGAGGCCCTTGTGACTTCATCAATTTGCATATAGGTCCTGAAAGCACGTGGAAACCATGCGCGTTTGGGGTAATTTGCACCTGATCCCCTTCGGGTTTTAGTAATTACAAATTTACCCTCGCACATGTGGGTAAATTACAAGGAAGGCCCTGCTTTAATTTGTATTTGCATTTTGGTCCTTCCAGTGACCTTTTTCTAGCATTTCCCCTTATGTATTTGCATGTTTTCTTTACGTTTATGCCCTTGATTTCTTTTGTTAATATCTTGAGCATCCGAGCTCCGTTTGAGTTTATTTTGGTCTCGTTTCGAAGCTAATTTCATTGTCTTTCTAATGGTATGGCTCACTCTCTGTTTTGACACTTTAAGAATTGATGTTTTATTTTAACAATTAAGTGTCACTTATATAGTACTTTTTATGCATTGTCTTAATTAATCAATGAGCTTGCTTCATGATTCGAGTCTGAATTCGACTATTATTCTATTACTTAAATATTTTTTGTACTTCAGGCATATTCGCATCGTTGTAACATTGCCTTTCCTTGTATATTAAAAATCAAACAAAAATTGCATATTTACATGTTTCTGCACCGTGTCTTCATGTGCATTTATTGACCTATGGATTTTTAATTGAACGCTTAATCTAGGTAATAAGAGTCTAGATAAATGTTTAAGAGGCTTGTGTCCCTGAGTTCGACCTTGAGCTTGCCCAAGTAAAAAAATTTGACAGATGGATTCATTGATAGATTAATTCGAGCGGTTTTTGACTGATCCAATTCGGCCGACTGCAATGACATTAAAACGACTTATTAAGATGTTGAATTTTGGGCTCGTCAATTGGCGTCGTTGCTAGGGACACGACTCATCTTTCGTATTTAGATTTTTGTTATTTGATTAAGTGATTGTTTCTAATTTGTAGGTCAATTTGTTTATGTCTCATGCATTATTATTGATAATTCTTTAATGGATATCTAACGTATGTTTTTGTGGCAGGGCCCTTGGTGTTCAAGGAGGTGAGGAGCAGGTTTCCCCGCCGTGAGGAGCAGCAGAAGCAGATTTTAGAGAAAAATCGAAGAAGAAAAAAAGTGTTTCTTGCATTTTATTGCATTTCATGGAATATTCATCTTTATAGCGGTCTTCGTTCGAAGACTCGTGTGTGTAAATGAACGAAGATCTCCGTGGTTGTGTGGGGGATCGTCCACTTGAGTGTCAACCTAGGATCAGGCACGCGGCTCTCTGAACTATTTTCACAATTTAATTTATATGTTTGATCGTAGGTAGGACACACATTTAAATCAAGACGTACGTAAACATCGCTTCTCACTTAGCCAAAAAAAATTCAATATGTTCTTCCTGGCTAATAGAAGCATGTTTGGTGTTGTTTTTCATTGACTTGCATACATTTGATTTTAGTTTTAATTCAGTCTAGTTTCCTTGAAATTTTGCTCAAGGCACTGCAAAATTTCTATTTTACTTATATCATGATTTTATCGACTGCATGATTTTTTCTGGACCTCCCTTCCTGGCTTGGTCACCTAGGTTAATGGAAATTGGGATGAGCGGTAGATGATTGATTGATTTGTGCTCACATTTAAACAGTGATAACCTTAAGCAAATAATTGGGACTGTTAATGCAAGTTGACCTAATGTAGTAAAATAATATTTTGGGAGAGCAACACACTTGTTTACGTAGGATGGTTTTATTTGACATTTTCTCTTGATCCTTGCGTAAATTAGATTACTTTAATCACCAATAAAAATAACAAGGTAATTAACCAACACTTGTTGATTTCACGTGTGAGTTGGTGAATTCAAAGGGTATTGCATTGATTGAGCCTTGATTGCTCTGACACCCTCCCTTAGACCTTAGGTATTCCATTCATCTTCGAAGATTCATTCGCTCATGTGTGCATCCATCCTACTTCTTCGTTCCCCTCCGGTCTCCCCAACATCAATTATCCATCTTTATACTTAGGCTACTCTCAGCCTAAGTATAGTGGGAGCCTGAGTCCCCGTGATTTTCTTACTATCTTTCCTTTCCTTGATACTTAGGTTATTTCTAACCTAAGAATAGGGGGTGTCCTCCTCAGTTCATATATATTCCTTTATATTTAAATGGAGCTTTGTCTTTGTATCACTTAGTGCTATGAGGACATGACAAAGTTTCAGAAGGGGTATACCGTATATACAGTATATGTACTTTATCTATATCTTAAAAATTTTGAAAAATTTTGAACTTTTTGGGCCAAAGTATATTCTTATGAACTAAGTGCACAAAATGTTTTCAAAACTTTTCTTTACTATGTTACACTATTTTCAAAGAAAAATTTTAAAATAATTTGAAAAATGGGCTTTACTTATTTTGAAAAATCATTTGAAAAATATTGTAAAATCTATATATGTGTGACATGGTGTTGAAAATATTTTCTTGATTTCAAGGAAAGTGAGTCTAACTTGCTCTACCTTTATTCAAAAATCCATAAAAATGAGAAAAAAATAATTTGAAAGATAAATTGACTACTAAACGCAAATAAGTAGCCGCTTTTTAGTGAGGGTCTCCCTTAGCAAAGTAGGTGGTTTAGAGGACATCGTGTATGGCCCCGTCCTCAAGCAACGGGTTCTGTTCTACGGCCTGTACTTACACCTATACTGGTTGAAAGAAGATGCAACTACTCATTTGAGTTTAGGCACTCAATAGTCCTTTTAAAGTCTTTAAAGAATCAAAACATGATGAAGGAGTTGGATTACATCCCAGACATTTTCACTTCCACACAAGATCAGAAATGTTCAAGAACACTTGATTTAAGAGGTCTTGAGATTTTAGGTTAACCAACCTTAGTCATCAGGGTCTTAGACTTAATTATCTACATTTCCCTAGTTTGTTAGATTTGCGTGCTATATTACGTGCTTAGTCTCAACCTTAAGAATATAATCGGCACTTCACATGCACGACTGCGGTCTCGATGAGATGAGTTGAAATTTCACTTAAGGGACTAGGATGAGGGATTCAAGTCTGGATTCGATTTAATGATGCTCGAGGATGGGATAAAATCATTTAAAGCTTCATGAAACCTGAGTGTCAACATTTTTAGCCAATATGAGAACTTGGTTCTTGTACTAATCTCTTGACCTTT
This sequence comes from Ottelia alismoides, assembly GCA_037367405.1. Classification (NCBI taxonomy): domain Eukaryota; kingdom Viridiplantae; phylum Streptophyta; class Magnoliopsida; order Alismatales; family Hydrocharitaceae; genus Ottelia; species Ottelia alismoides. The sequence continues at coordinate 477,368 of JAZKJV010007725.1, read as the reverse complement.
ACCTAAGTGCCAGGGTGTGAATAAAATAAAAATGTTGATCAGTGTGTGCCAACTCTTGGTAAAAGCAGTGGAGCTAGCCAAAAATAAAGCAAAGAAATATCAATGTTGAATTAAAGCTCTCATTTCACAAAGTCAATTATCAACAGAGCTTCCATCAAAGGTGAGCGCTCCCAACCATTTCAAATTGTCCACTTGGACCACCGCTATTAGGACCAGGAGTTGGGCTTGAACCAAAAAAGGGCTCTGCATCGTAAATGCTACAAGTCTGGGTGTATAAGGTACAATAGGTACTCAAAAAAGGCACACCCCAGTGTACTCCCAGGAAAACAAGTGCAGATAACTCTGACTTCTTTTGATGGACGCACTGATCAACACCAAAAATATGCGTTGAGTAATAAGGTACTCGAGGGGATCCTTTTTCCAATGAGAGGGAGAGAAGAAATGACATAATCCTAAACCCTCCATCTACTAGCATGCCACCTACACTTCTAAGTCTGACAACTAAAGAGACGGTGGATTGGACACAATATTTGATTTATTCCCTAGAGTTGGGGATTGGGTCCTTAAGAGAATTTCTTGGACCGGGACCTTAGGTGATGTTGTAACTCTACTCTCGTGATAGCGGTCGACACTTAATGTCATATCTTCAGCTTATATGTATACAAGAAAGAGTATGGAAAATTAGAGAAATTGGATACCTCTTGAGCTGAGCTTTGAAATTTTGGATCTCTAGAATTAGGAGTTCTTGAACGGATCAGACCCTGTACGCACATGCACAAGGGGGTTAATCCAGCTCATTCATTTTTTGAGATGCTGGGGGACGAGCATAGTTTATGTATAGGGGGTGATGAAACCCGATTTCATCATCATAATTTGACAATATTAACCCTCTTGTTTAAATTAGTGCCAACAAAAACCAGATAAATCCTTGTATATATCTGAGCATTGGAATAAATTAAAAATACAAAAAATAACAAAACTAAAACCATAGTGTTTTTATACCCTTAAAAATACTCATAAAAAATTTTCTCCCTCTGTTTGACCTCGTCTCCGTTTTTTGTCAACATGAAACTTGAGATCTCATCGAGATCTGCAACTTTCATGTTTGAGTTTTTCCAAATTCAGCCTCCTTCTCCCTCATATTTCACATTCTTTGTCTGAATAACCTGATTGAGCCACGTGGCACTTTCTGGTTGCGCCACGTGACCCGCTTCGTTGCGTGCCACACACGCTTCACTGACAGCCGTTAGATCGCCCCCTTCTCCTCCTTTCCATCTCAACCATTCATTCCTGCATCCTTTCTCAACCGCCAGATCAAGCTCCAACCACATCATCGCCATCCATTCCCGCCTTCTTCCCATCTTGCCACGTGTCTTCCTCCGTCACCGCCCGATCGTTCACAGCGCCTCAATCCTTACGGCTTATCTCCACTATATTTCCAGCTCTTCGATTCGCCCATCCAAGCGCATCACCACCGTTCGCCTCCGCTTGCATATTCTAGCGACACGTGGTGCTCTCCACTACCATCCGATGGCACCCTTCTCAATATAATCTGAGCCGCTCGTTAGTGCCCGCCTCTCATCTGTTGGATCACGAGATCCAACAGCTATGAGACCGTCTTCTACCTCTGGATCCTCTTCGCCTACGTCGCCCACCTCGTGCACACCTCACCCCCTTTCTATTTTCGTCGCCCTCTCAGTCATCATCTCCACTCTCCGACCATCCCACGTCGTAGACCATTCCTCCACCTTCCTCGCGGGCAACCACTCGCCCCACGACGTCCTCTATCTCGCTCCATATAATCCACGCAATCCACTTCTCCCTACATCGGAACCTCCACCTCGCCTCTTCAAATAATCCAACTCCGCCGTCATTTCAAAGGGTCCACTTGTAGGTGGGACTCCTCCTAGCACCGATCCTCCCCCCCATGATCGGGGGAGGATCGATAGATGATGCGATAATGGCAGAGCCTCTGGTGTTGACCCCTGGCCATGGTAGGCCAGGATTGCGGTGCTCTGCCATCGCCTAGCTGCCCCTAGGTGCTGCGAGGGTCCAGCGATGGCCCGAGGTCCACCTAGGACCTCAAGCCCAAGCTCCTCGCTCTGTTATTATCCCAGGTAAGCTCCTCTACTCCTTCGTTTAACTTCACTTTCAATTCTCCTATTTTATTAGCTTTCCCTACGCACCTTCACCCTCCATTAATCATCGACTAAGCTCACCCTCGTTCACACGCACTACTTCGATCGCCTCTTCTCTCTTTCGCGACCTCAGACCACTCCGCCTCCCTCTTCTCCAAGATCCGCCGGAGAAGGTGACCAAGACACCACATGCTTCGCCCCTAAACGGGCCCCATTTCATTCACTACGCAACTCGCATTCGCTTCGGCTATATGAACTAACAATGCATGTATGAATGGCTCAATGGCCGGAGCATCGTCATAGGAGATTTCTCAAACCATGCATCCGGCATACAAACGTCTCCGACTCCCTTCAGATGTCCCAGTTGCCTCGTCGTGCTTCAATGTTGATATCCAGCAGTTCTGGATCAACTGGGGGTCTTCGCTGAGCTCGATAGAAGGTGGCGGAGCGCGGGAGGCTTCATCAGAGCCTTTAGTCATCGCTGGCCTCACGGAGGAGGAAGGACGTCCATGACGTACAGGTGCCGTTGGATAGCACCCCCTGGTGGCCATCCAACGACCTATCTTCGACCACTTCCCTTTGAGCTCCCAGCCACCGCCTGATCTCCAAGATCGGACGGTCCGCAGCAGTCCACATCCCCACCTTTGAATGGCAGCACCAGACCGCCAGGCTCAGAGCACCTGAGCCTCCTCCAAGCCTTCATATTCTCCCTCCGAGGCTGAACCGGTGCCCGAGCCAAACTCCGAAGCCGAGCTAGTAGCAGAAGCAACTACCAGCCTCTTCCAAGCCTGCGCGTCCACCGAGCCTCGCCCCACATGCCAGCCACGTGCGAGGTGGGGTATTTTGCATGGAGGCCCCTACGACTTTGTCAATTTGTAGATAGGTCCTGAAAGCACGTGGAAACCACGTGTGCCTGGGGTAATTTGCACCCGACCTCCTTCGGGTTTTAATAATTGCAAATTTACCCCCGCGCGTGTGGGTAAATTACAGAGAAGGTCTGCTTTAATTTTTATTTGTATTTTGGTCCTTCCAAGGACCTTTTTGTAGCATTTTCCCTATGTATTTGCATGTTTTTTTATGTTTATGCCCCTGGTTTCTTTTGTTAATATCTTGAGCATCTGAGCTCTGTTTGAGTTTATTTTGGTCTTGTTTCGAAGCTAATTCCATTATCTTTCTAATGGTACAACTCACTCTCTGTTTTGACACTTTAAGAATTGATATTTTATTTTAACAATTAAGTGTCACTTATATAGTACTTTTTATGCCTTGCCTTAATTAATCAATGAGCTTGCTTCATGATTCGAATCTGAATTCGACCATCGTTCAATTGCTCAAATATTTTTTATACTTCGGGCATATTCGCATCATTGTAACATTGCATTTCCTTGCATATTAAAAATCAAACAAAAATTGCATATCTACATGATTTTGCACTGTGTCTTCATGTGCATTTATTGACCTATGGATTTTTAATTGGATGCTTAATCTTGGTAATAAGAGTCTAGATAAATGCTTAAGAGGCTCGTGTCCCTGAGTTTGACCTTGAGCTTTTCCAAGTAAAAAAATTGACCGTTGGATTCATTGATAGAATAATTCGAGTGGTTTTTGACTGATCCAATTCGGCCGACTGCAATGACATTAAAACGACTTATCAAGAGGCTGAATTTCGGGCTCGTCAATACTATGTTGGGGTGTTACATATTCGGTATGATGGATCTCGGTCAAAGCTTCTTTGAGTTGGAAACTAGGTAAAAATCATATGGGTGGTCATTTTAAGACCCAATTTAGGATAACCAGGGTTAGCTTAAGTACCCTAACTCTAGTTCCTAGTAATATGTTCGGTGCTCTATGTTGGTTTAAGATTGGTCAAGGAGTTTAGGGTTCAGGTTGATTTATACTTAGGGGTTTGGAGGGTTGTGAATTAACTTTAATGGGATGTTGTTGGGGTTTTAGTTTGGATAGATGAAGATTCAATTAGGATAGGTTTTTATACTTATGTTTATAATTCTAAGATTTGAAGGAACAATAAAAGTGTTTTCTAAGTTGGTATTATAACCTAGGTTTAGGGTTATGATTAGGATGTGTGTGAAGATGGACCCTTAATAGGGTTTTAGTTGATGAAGGCTTATGGTTTAATGCATATGGGGTTTGGGGTTTCAAATCAGACTTCAGAATAATGGTTAAGATTGAATCAGCAATAGTATCTTTTATTCATAAATATAGAGCATCCTCTGTTGTAGGGCCTGCTGTAGCAGACTCCGCAATAGAGGCATGGGCCGCTCGATCTTGATCGAGCAATTCCCACGAATTCACACTTTTTGTGGGCCCCTACCATGCGAATTCATGAGAATCGCTCGATCAAGATCGAGCGGTCCACGCCCCTACTGCAACATACCCTACAACAGAGGATCCATCTCCTCACAAATAAGGGCACGAGATGACCAGAGAGGAGGGTACATGTCTCCCATTGACTGTGGAGATGTGCCGAGTTGTTATCAATGTTTCCAAGGATCGATTGAATCCAAAAATTACGGTGAAAGCACCCTGGAACCTTGGCGAAGCTCTTTACACCATAAAAATAAAGGAAGATATGATTTTAAAATGTTATTTAAAATATTTAAAGTGATAAACTTAAAATTAAGAAGGTAAGTTCATATGCTGTAATTCGTATGTATTGGGAAATATGGCTTGGTTCCTATCCGCATCTGTGTTAGTGGGTGTTTTAAGTTATTTTTATATTTTCTATACATTTTTACTGCACAAATTAAAAAATAATTAAGTCAATTAGTGTTGTATAAAATGGATATTGTTGGGTCTTGTAATTTTTTGAGTTTATCACATATACATGCATACATTATGTCCATTCTTATTCCTTTTACGGGTCTTCTTATTTTATATTTTTTATTGTTTTTGAGTATTAATACGTGCTTCTTATTTTGATAACATGTATTTACAAGGATGTGATTTTAAAATGCATGAATGCAATTGTTTGTTAAAGTAGTTAGCTCGATTTTTATAATTTAGGTAGTTGAAATGTCGATACATCACGTGCCATCCCTTCATAGCACGAAGAAAAGTGTAGGCTTTTCTGAAGCTTTGTTGGAATTCTCTTACATCGCATAAAGTGAGATACTTTACGTGATTGCTCTAAAAAAGAAACCACCATGGAAAATATACAAAAGGGGTATTGGCGAGTAAATGTAAACTTTATAATGTAACAAGTGCAAATCATCTTAATTCTTTCATTATAATGCATTTTTTTCTTCAAAGGCTGGTAAATATTTTTTTTCTACAAGACCTTGTTACTTGTTAAAATTAGGACGTATTACAAAGAAACTATTGGTTAATTTCATTGATTTTCCAATAATCCATTTTTTCATAGACCTTGGTTGTTAGAAATTCTAATGTCATTCATCACATATTTGATAAATTTCTTTATTTTTTATTTTGCTTGTAAGGAAAAGTGCAGTCGGATCATAAATGATAAATGGCAAGAGTCAAGATTTTTAGAATATTATATTTTTGATGCTTTTCTTGAAGATTTTTTGGGTTACAAAGCAATTGTCTTCTCAACTTCCTTCATAGGTTTATGTAAAAAGTCAGAATCGATGAATCTCATGCCGCGAGACAAATGATTCGAGGCTTGACATTATGCTCTTTGTGACGGCTACACCGTTTTCCTTTTAATGTTTCAAGGGGTTTTTTATTTTATATTCATAGATGATTTAATATTTGGAGTCACTTTGAGATAATACACTTTCTTTGTTTTAAACTCTATCACTCAGCCTTGGACCTACTTTTGTTAATAGAATAAATACAAAAAGGCCCCAACTAAATGTGGATTCTCAACTAAGGGCCCCATCTTTCACAAGTAGGGCTTGAAATGCCAACTTTAGGGTTTAACATCGAAATACGAGGGTCGTGGAAGCCTACCGAGGCTTGTATTTGAGACAACAAATAAGATTAGGCCATCATTTGTTACCTTTCAAAGTCGAGACCCTTAATTGGAAATCGACATATAGTTGGGACCTTTTTTTGTAATTTATCCTTATTAATATAAATGATCTTTTAGCAGATAAAAAAAGTTGAAGAAGTAAAGACAAGAGAGTAAAGGAACATTGAGTGTGAGAAGCCATATGCCTACCCTTTCCAATGTCAGGAGTAATAAAAGCATGATTGATAGTCGAGCAATTGAAAAAGAAGCTTAGGAAAAGGAAGAATTTTATTTGGTAGATTGCCCACCAAAAAGCAATAGATATAATGTCATTATTAATTTCAGGTATATTTGTTTTTGGCACAAGCCCTGAATTCCTCCATCCGTTTGGCATTCGATTCCATGTATATCTTCCATGGTCAGCACAGCAACGCCAACTTCCCCTTTTTTGGTCAAAACTTTTTAAAAAGAAACCTTTCCGAACACATGGTCATGGACTCATGCCATGTAATGTTGGCAAAGCGCCCTTCCTAAACACCTGTCACTCATTTTTTTTCATATGAAAGGGAGAGCCAACCCTTCCTCCTCCCTTCCTTTCATCTTCTCGTAGAGGGCCCTCCGCCCTCCCTACTCCGCCGCCGCACAGCACAACTGCACTCTCGCGCCACCCGTTCTAGGGTTAAGGTTCCCTATTCCGAGCGCGATCTTAAGAGGAGGAGGAGGAGGAGCGGGTATTTATCGAATTGATGGACCACGACGTGCTTGACGGCATCATTGACAGGTTGTTACAGGTGCGGTCGGCGAGGACAGGGAGGCAGGTCAACCTCGCTGAGGAAGAGATCAAGGCTCTCTGCACTGCTTCTCGCGAGATCTTCCTCCAGCAGCCCATCCTCCTCGAATTGGAGGCCCCCATCAAAATATGTGGTCAGTTTCTCGCCGTAGAATCTCCTTTCTGCGATAAGGTTGTTTACTTTGCGCGGATTTTTCGATTTTTCTTTCGTTTTTCGACTCCTTTTTCTGTTATGTGGGTTAGGCTGCACTTGTTCGTGTTCTGCTGATTGAAAATGTTAGAAAAGGCGAGTTTTTCGATGGTAATTTAATTGTGTGGTGATTGGGGAATGAAAGGACGTTTATTCGGTGCTTTGTATTGAATGATTGGAAACCCTTTTGTATGAGTAAGCCCGATGATCCCGTATTTGATATTTAATAATTGTGTGATGGAAATTAGCAAAGGTAATTTGGAAAGGGGAAACCTTTCGACAAAGTTGGGAGAAGACTAACTTTTGGGAAGGGAAAGTGTCATGCATGATACCCCTGGCCGATAATGCTTGACAATCCGTGACAAGTCACTTGACTTGTTAGGAATAAAATCTAAGAAGTATATGCTTATAACCCCCTCGCCGCTCACTTCTAGTATACACTGACCACAAACCATATCACACATATGCCCGACTCCAAAACCGATAGTTAACACAGCTACAGAGATCTTAACATCTATATGTTGGGGGTATATATAGAGATGCGGAACAATCAATCAACCAGGATATATCCCTCTAAAACTGTCCTGCAGCAAAGATGGCACAACACAATATATGTTCCCCACATGGGAACTCAAATGGCAACAATGACAATCAAGCACAAGCAAGCAAGCAAGCACCACACGAGACAAAGATTTTTACGTGGAAACCCTTGCTCAATGTGAGCAAGGGAAAAACCACGGGGCAAGACCGGCAACGATTCCACTACGGTCAAAGCAAGCCAAAGTTCTTCCCGATTTTGTTGCCTACAAAACCGAGGTACAAGCCACACACAATGGATAGTTGTCCAACAAGTATCAAACTATCCCTAGGTATCTAACTATACCAATATTGTGCTCAAAATAAGGAGGACAAAGTAACTCCCCTTGTGGGCTCCCGGATGGAGACCCAAACTTGGCTTCAACTCCTTGAGGTCGTCTGCAACGACCTCCACGATGCTCCTCTCAAGCTCGGCCAAAGAAACCGACTTCCCTCTCAGCCCTAGCTGCAGCCTGCGTCGACGGGGGAAGGGGGAAGCCCTGCTGTGACCTCCTTCCCTCTCGACCTCTCTCTTCCTCTCACGTGTGGAGGAGAATAGCTTCCGAAGAATCCCTTGCCGCTGCTCTCTGGATCGGCTGGAATGGGGTTCCTGTCCGCTGGAGAAAATGGAACGAATGAGCAGAACGAATGGGTTTCCTGTTTCTATCGAGAATCCCTGTGATGGGAAGAGGAATGGGGGCCAACTTGCAGGGCAAATATCAAGGACGCTCCTGCAAAGAGGTCAAATTATAAGCCCCCAAGTTGGGGCTGGAATATTGCAAGTATACCCAACAACCTCCCCCTCCAGCCCCAACGGGGAGGTGTTGTCCAGTGATGGAGATCAAGAAGAAGTGACACCGCTCAGCTCTCTACAGAGCTGAAGCTTGTCACGAGTGACTGCCTTTGTCAACATGTCTGAGGGGTTCTCATCTGTGTGAATCTTCTTCAACACGAGCTGCTTCTGTTCAATTGCATCCCTCAGCCAATGGTATCTCACATCAATGTGTTTTGTGCGAGCATGGTGCATGGTACTCTTGCTCAAGTCTATAGCGCTCTGGCTATCACAAAACACAACCGGCTCACTGTCATTCAATCCAAACTCACCCAGAAAGCGTTGTAGCCACAACACTTCTTTCCCAGCTTCTGCTGCTGCAATGTATTCTGCCTCAGTAGTTGAGAGAGCAACACATTTCTGTAGTTTGGATTGCCATGATATGGCTCCCCCTGCAAAAGTGAAAATGTAGCCTGAGGTGGACTTTCTCTGGTCCGTGTCACCTGCCATATCTGCATCAGTGTAGCCACAAAGTTTGGGATCTGACCTCCCAAAAGCAAGACATACTTGAGGTCCCTCTCAAGTATCTCAAGATCCACTTCACGACCTCCCAATGATCCTTCCCCGGATTCGACATGAACCTGCTCACCACGCCCACTGCATGGGCTATGTCGGGTCTAGTGCAAACCATTGCATACATGGGGCTTCCAACTGCTGACTGGTATGGGATCTTGGACATCTCTGTTTTCTCCTCAGAAGTAGAAGGACACGACTCTTTGGTAAGCTTGAAATGAGAGGCTAAAGGCGTACTGACAGGCTTGGCATTCTTCATGTTGAACCGCTCCAACACGCGTTCAACATAGCTCTCCTGTGACAACCACAACATGTGCTTCTTCCTGTCCCTTGTAATCTGCATCCCAAGGATGTGACTAGCCTTGCCCAAATCTTTCATCTCAAACTCCTTGGAGTGTTCTTTCTTGAGCTTTGCAATCAAGTTGGAATCATGACCTACAATCAACATGTCATCCACGAAGATCAAAAGAATGACGAACCTGTCATTGGGAAGACAACGAACATATACGTATGGGTCGGTTGTAGTCCTCTTGAAGCCCTGCTTTCCCATGAAAGCATCAAACTTCAAGTACCACTGTCTCGGGGCTTGCTTCAAGCCATAAAGACTCTTCCTCAACCTGCATACCATATGCTCTTTCCCTCTCTCTTGAAAACCCTGTGGCTGCTCCATGTAGATCTTTTCCTTCAAATCACCGTGAAGAAACGCCGTCTTCACATCCATCTGCTCTAGCTCAAGATCCATGGTAGCAACAAGTCCTAGCACCACTCTCACTGAGTTCATCTTCACCACTGGGGAGAAGATCTCATCATAGTCCACTCCTTCCTTCTGGCTGAATCCTTAGACTACCAATCTGGCCCTGTACTTCACCTGCTTGCCACTGTCATCTGACTTCAGCTTGTACACTCACTTGTTCTTCAAGGCTCTCTTCCCTTTAGGAAGCTCAACAAGGTCATAAGTGTGATTCTTCTTGAGAGATGACATCTCTTCGCTCATTGCGTTCTGCCAATGACCCTTGTCCTTGTGCACCTGTGCCTCCTCAAAGGTGTATGGCTCACCTGCATCTGTGAGCATCACATATCTAGAAGTGGGGTAACGGGATGATGGCTGACGTGTCCTCTCAGATCGCCTGACCTGAGGCTCTGCTGTGTCTGCAACTGGATGAGGCTGCTCCCCCCGCCCTAGATCCCCTGGACCTGCATCAACGGGGTCTGCATCTGGCTCATGCTGCTTTAGCTGCCCATCCTCTCCACCTGTACCCTGTACTGGAGAGGGCTCTGTGTCCTCATCACTGTCATCATCCATGGAGATCTCATCTCCATCACCACTCTCAGTGGTGTCCTCAGCCAATGTCTGATTCTCATAAAATATCACATCCCTGTGTCTAGTGACTGTCTTCTTCCTGGGATCCCAAAGACGGTATCCAAACTCCTGATCTCCATAGCCAAGAAAAATACAAGGCACCGCCTTGTCATCCAACTTCTTCCGCTGCTCCTTGGGTACCAATGCATACGCCTTGCATCCAAACACCCTCAAATGAGCATATGAGGGGTCTTTCCCTGTCCAAACACGTTCTGGAATCTGAAAACCCAAAGGAACTGATGGAGATCGGTTTACTAAGTAACATGCGGTGCGAACCGCCTCAGCCCAAAAAGTCTTGGGCAACTTCGCTGTCATCAGCATACAGCGGACTCTCTCAACAATGGTCCTGTTCATCCTCTCAGCTAGACCATTGTGCTGGGGTGTGCCTGGCTCTGTCCTCTCATGCCTGATGCCGTGCTCTGCACAATAGCCCTGAAAGTTATGGGAGGTGTACTCTCCCCCATTGTCTGTGCGTAGACACTTCAACAATTTTCCTGTCTCACGCTCAACCATGGCATGGAATTTCTTGAAGCAATCAAACACTTGATCCTTCGATCTTAGAACATACACCCACACCTTCCTAGATGCGTCATCAATGAAGGTGACAAAATACCTGTTGCCTCCCAAAGAGGCTGTGTCCATAGGACCACAAACATCCGAGTGAACCAACTGTAGAAGGTCTCCCTTCACCTTGGATCTCGCTCTATACGGTGCACTTCTGCCCTTCCCAACCTCACATGCATCACAAGGTGACAAAGTGATGTCATTGTGGTAGGGGATCAACTCTCTCTTGCTAAGAAGCTGCAAGCCCTTCTGGCTCATGTGGCCAAGTCGACGGTGCCACAAATCTGAGTTATCTGCTTCACTAGCATGCAAACTGCCATCCATGACCTTCACTCTAGTCATGTAGAGCGTGTGACACAAACTGCCTCTCGCCATGATGAGAGAACCCTTGCTAATCTTGCATCTACTGTCGCCGAACTTCAGATGGTAGCCTTCACTATCTAGTTGTGAACCAGATATAAGGCTAAGCCGCACATCAGGAACATGCCTCACATTCTGGAGTGTCATTGAGCACCCAACATCCGTCTGGATCGAGATGGTGTCCATGCCAATGATCTTAGAGTAACTCTCGTTACCCATCAAGACTCTCCCATAATCACCCCTAGTGTAGGTGGTGAAGAACTCCCTGTGTGGAGTCACGTGATAGGAGGCGGCTGATGCAAATCGGCTTTTGCGGCGTCGATAAAATGATAAATATAATTTTATAGTAGATTTTTGGTAGAAGAAAGAGAGGGGTTGAGAAGAGAAATTGGAAGGGTTGAGAAGAGAAGACACGCCGGATGCGTGGGGTTAGAGAAGAAGAAACGCGTAGACCGCGAGGGGAGGAGAGAAGAGACTCGTCGGGAATACGAGGGGTTTGGGAGAAGAAGAACACGTGTAGATCACGCGGGGAGAAGGAGAGAGAGGGGAGAGGAGAGAGAGATAAATCTCTATTTTATCACATCTTGAACTAACTAAAACATTGGACCCCCATCCCTTTATATAGGAGGGATGACATTACAAGAATAGAAAATAATTTAAACCGACAACCAATTATCCTAAACTGACTCTAACTAATTAACCGACTAACTACCAAATTTGAAATTCAAATTAAGACTAATTGAGATCACACGCGATCTCTTTATTTAAAATTCCGACAACTTAAAAACGTAAATAAAATTAACGGCCACAATTTAAATAATTAGACGGCCCTACATGTCGAGTCCACGCTGCATCAACTCTCCTCCGCTTTTAAAAAATTCGTCTCCCGACGAATTGCTTGAACCTTGAGGCTTGACATAAGGCGCTTCATGAACTTGTGTCGACGTGCGCGTGAACACGAATCATGAGATATGCGACTCAAATCATATTGCATCTTCCAATGCGCAACGGGATCGTCGAATCGTAAGGACGATTCGGTTGCCATGCTCTGATACCAACTGATGCAAAATGAAATTCGGCGCGGCGCGGGAAATAGATTTGACGGTGGATTTTTCGATGGTAGAAGAAAATAGAGGGGTTGAGAAGAAGAAACTAGAAGGGTTGAGAAGAGAAGATACGCTGGATGCGCAGGGTTAGAGAAGAAGAAACGCGTATACCACGAGGGGAAGAGAGAAGAGACTCGTCGGGAATACGAGGGGTTTGGGAGAAGAACACGTGTAGATCACGCGGGGATAAGGAGAGAGAGGGGAGAGGAGAGAGAGTTAAATCTCTATTTTATCACATCTTGAACTGTTGAACATAATGGACCATCATCCCTTTATATAGGAGGGATGGCATTACCAAAAATAGTAAACTAATTAATTTGACCACTAATTATCCTAATTGGACTCTAACTAATTTAACTGACAAATTTAAAATTCAAATTGAGATCACAGGCGATCTCTTTATTTAAAATTGCGACAACCTAAAAAACGTAAATAAAATTAACTACCATAATTTAAATAAATAGGTGTCCCTATATTTCGGGTCCATGCTGCATCAACTCTCCTCCGTTTTAAAAATTCGTCTCCCGACGAATTGCTTGAACCTTGAGGCTTGACATAAGGCGCTTCATGAACTTGTGTCGACATGCGTGTGAATGCGAATCATGAGATATGCAACTCAAATCATATTGCATCTTCCAATGCGCGACGGGATCGTCGAATCGTAGGGACGATTCGGTTGCCATGCTCTGATACCGATTGATGTAAAATGGAATTCGGCGCGGCACGGGAAATAGATTTGACGGTGGATTTTTCGATGGTAGAAGAAAATAGAGGGGTTGAGAAGAAGAAACTAGAAGGGTTGAGAAGAGAAGACACGCCGGATGCGCGGGGTTAGAGAAGAAGAAACGCGTATACCACGAGGGGAAGAGAGAAGAGACTCGTCGGGAATACGAGGGGTTTGGGAGAAGAACACGTGTAGATCACGCGGGGAGAAGGAGAGAGAGGGGAGAGGAGAGAGAGATAAATCTCTATTTTATCACATCTTGAACTGTTGAACATAATGGACCATCATCCCTTTATATAGGAGGGACGACATTACCAAAAATAGTAAACTAATTAATTTGACCACTAATTATCCTAATTGGACTCTAACTAATTTAACTGACAAATTTAAAATTCAAATTGAGATCACAGGCGATCTCTTTATTTAAAATTGCGACAACCTAAAAAACGTAAATAAAATTAACTACCATAATTTAAATAAATAGGTGTCCCTATATTTCGGGTCCACGCTGCATCAGCGGCCGTGTCAACGACCCATTCCAAATCACTCCCTGCGTGCAAGCACTGGTCCTGGATGGTGAGAATCACCTCATCTGCACTTTCATCTGCCACAACTGCAGCTACATTCCCATCTTCATTTTTCTGATCCTTCTTCTTGGCTTCAGCTTGCTCTCTCTTCCAAACCCTGCAATCTCTCTTCCAGGGACCTGGCTTCTGGCAATGGTGACACTTTCCTCTGCCCTTGGACTTATCCCTGGATTTTTGCCTCTCCTGTGACGCTCCTCTGCTGCTGGATCTTCCTCTCCTCTCAACTGCATACACATGTGAAGAGGAGGATGCCTCTCCCGAAGAGCGACGTCTAATCTCCTCATTGAGGAGACTGCCCTTGACCATAGCCATGGTCAACTTGCTATCCTTCGCAGAGGTGCTCACGGTGACTACTAGAGTCTCCCAACTGTCTGACAAAGAACCCAATAGGAGAAGTGCCTGCAGTTCGTCATCAAGTACCAACCCCATGGAGGTCAACTGGTTGATAATGCTTTGGAAATCATTCAAATGCTCCGCCACCTTGCATCCATCTTTGTACTTCAAATTCACAAGCTTTCTAATCAAGAAAGCCTTGTTGGTTGCGGTCTTCTGATCATAGAGCTCGGACAACTTGTCCCATAGCTCCTTAGCATTCGTCTCCTCGGCAACATGATGAAAGACCGACATGTCAAGCCACTTCCGAATGGTACCAATGGCCTTTCGGTTCAACTTTGTCCACTCGCCCGCGGACATGTTCTCCGGCTTGGCGCTCTCACCCTCCACTGGATCGTGGAGGTCCTTGCAATACAATATGTCTTCCATCTTAGCCTTCCAAATTTGCCAGTTGCTACTTGTGAGCTTGATCATTGTGCCTTCATCATCTTTGCCCATTTTTGCACAACCTGTGCTCTGATACCACTTGTTGGGGGTATATATAGAGATGCGGAACAATCAATCAACCAGGATATATCCCCTAAAACTGTCCTGCAGCAAAGATGGCACAACACAATATATGTTCCCCACACGGGAACTCAAATGGCAACAATGACAATCAAGCACAAGCAAGCAAGCAAGCACCACACGAGACAAAGATTTTTACATGAAAACCCTTGCTCAATGTGAGCAAGGGAAAAACCACGGGGCAAGACCGGCAACGATTCCACTACGGTCAAAGCAAGCCAAAGTTCTTCCCGGTTTTGTTGCCCACAAAACCGAGGTACAAGCCACACACAATGGATAGTTGTCCAACAAGTATCAAACTATCCCTAGGTATCTAACTATACCAATATTGTGCTCAAAACAAGGAGGACAAAGTAACTCCCCTTGTGGGCTCCCGGATGGAGACCCAAACTTGGCTTCAACTCCTTGAGGTCGTCTGCAACGACCTCCACGATGCTCCTCTCAAGCTCGGCCAAAGAAACCGACTTCCCTCTCAGCCCTAGCTGCAGCCTGCGTCGACGGGGGAAGGGGGAAGCCCTGCTGTGACCTCCTTCCCTCTCGACCTCTCTCTTCCTCTCACGTGTGGAGGAGAACAGCTTCCGAAGAAGCCCTTGCCGCTGCTCTCTGGATCGGCTGGAATGGGGTTCCTGTCCGCTGGAGAAAATGGAACGAATGAGCAGAACGAATGGGTTTCCTGTTTCTATCGAGAATCCCTGTGATGGGAAGAGGAATGGGGGCCAACTTGCAGAGCAAATATCAAGGACGCCCCTGCAAAGAGGTCAAATTATAAGCCCCCAAGTTGGGGCTGGAATATTGCAAGTATACCCAACACTATATAATATTTAATACTAAGAATTTATCTCGCTACTACAACCACAAATCCAATCAACTGTCAAAGTACCATACTTAAAAAATGACCTCCACTAATTCCAACCTAACACTAAGTAGCAGCTAGTACTATCAACCCACTCAATATTATATCCCCTCTAAGCCTTGCTCTGATGCCACCTAAAGAGGAAGATGGTACACAATGGGCATTTTGCAGTTTTAACCTCTAATTTATAGTAAAATGTTCTTCGTTCTTTCTTTCTTCTTCTCTTGGTCACATCAGTCTGGGAGTAGTAACACACATAGTAAAGAAACACTAAAGTTATTTTCATATGTAGTATGATGAAAACGTACCTTGAGCTTATTAGTGATTAATTTTATGTTTTGTTGACTTTGTTGTTGCAATGAAGTGATATGATGCTGTGGGAATCATGATGTTATATGGAGAATTTTAATTTAGTGCTACCTCTTCTTTCTAGTTTTAGATATATGTTCCGTCCATGTGGATATATGAATTGTCCACATGGTCTCGAAGTTAATATACCGAATCTGGTAATATCCATAAAGTTGGACCAATGAATTGAAATGGTTGCTGATCTCGAGTTGTCTCGGAGCTGATAATCTTCTCTCCAACGACATGGTTTTGGATGGCTTGGCACGGTTGGACGATTTGGAGCATCGTGAGGGTAGTTGTGATGCATGTGGTGCTTGAGTTCCTTTAAGGTAACTCTAGGCTTGAAGGTTTAGCATGTTTTCCCTCTTCATGCTGTTAAAGGGATTCTCACCATATCAGGTTTAGGATTACTGTCCAATCATATTGTCGAACACCATTTACTTTATCATTGCAAGGAACTTTGATACTGTAGGGGATTTAGAGGTCTTGGTGAGCCCGATTCCATTTGTGTTTACTCTAGAAGACATTGACGAACAATTTTGCGCACGAACAAAAGTGATGTTAATTAGAGTAGTATGGGTGAAGGCTTTCATCATGTGAAAGGTGGACTTTGTGATGCCATATGATATTTTGAATTTTTTGGAGCATATTGAGGAAAATGGATTTCTAATGGCATGGTTGCATTAGTGAAAAAGTGTGTCACAACATTTCCCTTCTCAGTGCTCATGAATAATCAATATAAGGAGGGATGTGTGTAACCAGGAAGGGGGATGATGCATGGGTGCTTGCTGAAGTCAATACTGTTTGTGTTGAAGTAGACGTGTTGACTTTGACCATGTTTTGAGTGTGTAGTAGGGATATTTTCTCCAAATTCTTGGGAGGACAGTCTAATTAATGGGAAGGACATTTGATTCCTTGCAAATTCAACTTTTCTCTCGATTCTTGCTATGACTCATGGATGAACCAACATCTCCACCGCATTAATATGCAGACATCAAACTCAAGAGAAAAGGCCCTTAACATAAGCTTGAGATATAGCTAAAGCTAATACATCTACTTCCAACTCGAACAATCTTGATGCTAACATGAATACATACATCATCCCCCCTTTTAGATTACACCCATCCCTCATCCGAGTGATTGCTCATGATCATTGAAAAGGACACCATCTTGACACATTTTTTCACCAAACCACAACATTGTATACCCCTTTCCCTCAACATGTTCCATAGTATTACATGCCTTTACAAATTACACCTTTCCCATGTTTGCCTTCGCCCCACCTACCCTACCTAGAGCCCTTTCTTGTTGTTGCGAAAAAATTGCCCGCCAATATCTTCTATGAATAAACACACATTATTGAGCTTATTAAATTTGTCAAACCCCTTGCAGTCTTGGAGTTCTTTGCAATGAGTAGTTTAATGGCATTGGACAATATGGCTAAATCGATTATCCTCAACATGATCTGACAAGTATCCTTTTGACAGTAAGATTATGAAATATATGATAATTCTCTTGAACTCAAAGTTCCTTCAATGAACTTAGTTACCACCTGCATCATATATATCCCCAACATGCTCCAAAACCCCTTTCAGAAGATCACAAACCTAATGCACTCCTTGTAGAAGTAGAGGTTCATAAAATAAGCTGTTAGGTGTATGGATTAGTAAGTTTTGTAGAGACAATATCATCCATGAGTGACTTATAAAATGACTTTACACCATTCAAAGATGCCATTATCTCATTTTTAGCCTTTTCTAGGCCACCATGCACAAAGCTCATGTTTGGTCAATGATATGCATCTACCATATATGGGAAACGAACCGATGCAGGGCTCAAGGCCGTTGATGATGCTCCTTGTCATTTTTCTTGTCCTTGACCATTTTGAATCTCTCGTTTATGCGAAGAGAACATCAACCTCAACAAGGTTGCGAAAGTCGGTGGTCGGTATTCAGTCGGCGACACCACTGACTATTACTAAGGATTAATCGGTAGTCATGTGACTAATCATATTTAGTCAGAGTTTAGTCCAAAATTTTAAATATTTTAAATACTAAGCATCTTAGATTACTTTTGCTTTTTTTAAAAAGTTTGCTTTTTTAAAGCAAATTAAAATAAAATATGTCCATATAAAAATCAATCGACTAGTTAGCCGTCCCTACTTAAAGTGGGAAAAGGCTTTGTTGTTGTATGTCCATATAAAAATCATTCGACTAGTCAGCATAATCGGTCAACTAATCTGACCGACTAGCTGGTTAACCAACTATTGATAGGGTAGTCAACAGTTAGTCGACTACCCCACTGACTCGATTAGTTGAGCTAGTCGGTCGACTTTTACAACTATGAACCTCAATTTATCTTTTTTTAAAGATACTTTCTAAGGTAAGAAATGTCCTTGCAAATCTAGTTTGTTAGGTTTGCAATGTCTCTCTTATTGGTGAAATTCCATATCATGATAAATGTCTTTGTGTGACTATACTTGGAAACTGTAAGTATCAACACCGTTGTAATTGCATTCTTCACCTTCTTGACTCTTTGCTAATTTCTTCCAACACAAGATCAATTGAATGAACAACACATAATGTCCACCATATATGTGAATACTTTATTACATTGTTTGCCACAATCTTCCTGGTGTCACAATTTTTTGAAGGGATCTTCCTGATGTTACATTGGTGGAGGCATTATCAGGCATACTTGCACAACATATTTTGCCTCAACTTTGATACATTGATTAATCTATTGGAAGATATACTATGCAATACGTGCTTCATTAGATACATCCATATATTTTAAAAATGAAATCCCAAGATAACAATTGACGTAAAAGTTCGTACTGCTCCTTTCATGAATGTCCTTTAGTGCACTGTCATTATTGAGCATCATGTCATTTTCCACATTTATCGGTGTCATTTTCCACATTTACCTCGTGCCTTATGGGAGATTGGAGGCTAGGATCATTTGCTTGTTCGTTTCTTTATCCACTTTTAGATGCGATGATATATTTTCTCTACGATGTGCAAGCCTTGCTTAAATCTGTATGTTCTTCCCTTTAACACCTTCTTGCAGAGTCTATATATTACATTGTTAGCATTTGCTGACTTGGAGAGATGTCAAATTGCTATGCAAGATCATTCAATCTTGACGACATATACAAGTTTGTCTCACTATCAATCCAACATTTGCAGATGTAGCCATCTATAATTTACAACATCAACAATACTAAGAAAATAAAAAAGATAACTTCAACTGGGACATGGCAGCTTTTAAAATTTTTATAGTAATATAAATAAAAGATCAATAATAAATTATACTAATAAAAATAACTTGTACTAAAAATAAGTGTGGTTGGTATGCTTATATTAGTTTAAAAAGTGGTTAATATGCTTATAATCGTCAAATATAAACTATAGACAAAAGAGAAACAGAAAAATAATGCATGCAGTATAAAACAAGCATAAGAAGCATATATAAAATCGACGTGGACATGAGACAGAGAGTATTGTTAGATAATGGACCATGGACAAAAAACATATACAAAAATCAATTTAAACATTAGAATTATATACTATTTAGAATAAATATTTTTGTAAATAACATCAAGCTAAACCTGCCTAAGCTTGAATTATATAGTTGAATTCCCTTCAAGGGAAAGCCCTATCCCTCGTTGTGTCATATAATAGAAGCCTACAAATTAAACTAAACATGTTAATGCTATCAAATTGTAGGAAAATGAAAGGGGGTTGACATGTTTCGAGATTGAACAAATGAGAGTTTTGAGAGGAGCAGTGGTGTGGCGTTGGAGCAAATGAGTAGCAGGGCCTCGACAGTGACCGAAGGGACAAGGTTGGAGCAGATGATGTAAGTAGAGTAGGGTTTGGATGATTCCGGTTCTAAAGGTGAGAGAACATAGGATACTATATCACGAGGAGCAATGTTGCAGAAGTCAGTATTCGCTATTCAGTCGGAGGGGTCATTTGATATTTGGAAGAATATTCGAAATTATTCAGTTATGTATTTTTTTAGTTATTTTAAATATAAAAATTATGTATAATATATAGATTCTTGTATATTTATACATATATGGTCATCAATCAATAAGAGTATAAGATAAAATTACCAATTAAGAAGTTACATATATGAAGCTTTAACATTTGCGACCAGGATAAATGGGAACCTTCAAAAAATTAAAAATTAAAAAAAAATAAATAAAAAAATCAGCAGTCCGTTGTAATAGTCGCTGAATATTCAGCCGAGTATTTGGGCCGAGTATTCGGGAGTATTTCGGTTGGGCCGAATATTGACAGAATAGCAATATTCTATTCAGTCACCCCATCGAGTAATTCGGTCGAATATTGCAACAGTGACAGGGATGAATTTTCAATATTATTTTATTGGATAACTATCCCCACTCGACCAACTGTTCTACTAGTCAGCCCTCATAGTTGGTGTGATGACTATGCGGTGCTTCTTAATAGTCGACCCAAATAGTTGGTCTTCAATCGCAATGACAATGTGTTATCAGTGTTGTAAAAGTCGTCTGACTAGTCGAGTCGGGGGGGGGGGGGGTTACCCGACTCGAATAGAACAAGTCAGCCAGTAGTCGGTTCGACCCGATTAATCGGGCGCATAGTCGACTGACTTTTGCATAGGGAAAACCCGATAACCCGAATATAATGATTTGGAGGTTAACAGTAACCAAACCCCCAGACTTCTACGAAACCCCCGACCCCCTGTGCGCTCCAGACTTCTTTTTTTTTTGAAGCCAAGAAGAGGGGGATACACTCGTTGGTGCTCACCCCAATTTATTAATAGAGAAAGAAGGTGCTACAAAGAAAAGAAAAGAAAGAAAAACACAGCCCCCCGCGAGGGAGGCAAGTAGCCACCCGAGGGGGCAACCTGCACATAAACAGTAGGAGAAAACAAACCAATCACACAAGGCACCAATCAGCAACGAAAGCCCTAGCACAGCAAAAGACATTTTCCAGGTAAAACCGCTGCTCGGAGAAGAGGGCCTCGTTGCGAGCAAGCCAAAGCGACCACAAGCAAGCCACCGGTGCAAGAAAACGTCTTCTCTCCAACCGCCTGTTAGAGAAGAGGCGGTCGCAGAAGGACTCCACATCACGCGCGAGCATCCAATTCACGAAGGGGTCGTCCCACATTGCCCGAACCAGGGGGCACAGAAATAGCAGATGGTCGAGAGTTTCCACACTAGAAAGGCACAGGCCGCACGTGCTAGAGACCGAGGGCATCAACCTGGAACACCGATCGCGAGTCATGAGCCTCCTTCTACGCACGAGCCACAGTAAGAAGATAATACGAAGTGGCAAGCCCAGGCCCCAGAAGAAGCCACAGTCACGCACCAAAGCATCCGAACCAGGAGGCGGAGGACGAAGCAAAGACCCGTAGGCCTTCCGAGTAGAGAAGTTTCCGTCCCTCCAAAGCCAGTGATCCAAGCCACTAGAGGGAGAGCCCGCCAGAGCAAGAGCGTTCATCAAAGCCAGAAACTCATCGAACCTCTGATCGGAGAAGGAGCCCCGAAAGCAAGGAGACCAAGAATCGTCCACCCAGCAGGAGGCGACGGAGGCATCCTTATTCTCGGCCAAAGCGAATAGACGGGGGAAGCGAGAAGAAAGAGGCTCCGCTCCCGACCAGCAATCATTCCAGAAGGAGAAGGTGCTGCCATCACCGGGAACAGGTTTGAAAGAAGATCTATACTTCACGAAGGCCACCTGAATACCGCGCCAAAAGGGAGAACTCCCGCCCACGACCTCCGAAGCACCCACGCCAGGCCACGCCCGCCCATGAAGACCCCTCAATACGTAATGAAGAAGCTATCATCACTGCCCCAGACCCTAGCCGCCCACTTAAGGAAGAAGGCATCGTTGATCAATCTGAGACTCCTCACCCCCAAGCCACCCGCCGACTTCTCCCTCAACACCTCCTCCCAAGCGACCAGGTGGATCCCCCTCCCACCGTTGCCCGATTTCCCCCAAAGGAACTTCTTGAAGCAAGATTCCAGCCTATTGCCAATCCCCACAGGCAACCTACGAGTCGATAAAAAGTGAACATGAATAGCTGCCAGGACCGAGCGAAGGAGAACCAGTCTGCCTCCTTTGGAAAGGAGAGCAGCACGCCAGCTAGCCAACCTCGCCTCCACCTTCTCCACCACCGGGTTCCAATCTCTCAATCGAGGCCGCCCAACCGCCAACGGAATCCCCGGATAATCCAGCGGGAGGGTGGCCAAAACCGAGCCCAACAAGTTTGCGAAATCCGATGCACGAGCCTGTGAAACACCAAAAGCAATGACATTCGATTTATTGCCGTTCATGCGTAAACCGGAAAGCTCACTGAAGAGGTCAAGAGTCGCCGACATAGCCGCAAGTTCCGCCTCACCCCCTTCGATAAAGCACAGCGTGTCGTCCGCGAATTGAATAAGAGGCACCGAGATGGTCCCCTTAGAGAATCCCTTAGATAGGCCCGCGTCAACCACCCGAGTCACCATCCGAGCCAAAACGTCCGACGCAATCACGAACAGGAGGGGGGCAAGGGGGCATCCCTGCCGAAGGCCCCGACGAGGTTGAAAGCGGCCCCCCTCCAACCCGCCATTCAGAAGAAGAGAAAAGGAGGAAGTCGTAACACAACGCCGCATCCATGATATCCACAGGTTAGGGAAACCACGCCTCTTGAGAGCAGACCAAAGAAAGGCCCAATCAACGCTGTCATAGGCTTTAGCAAAATCAATCTTCCATAGAACGCCTTGTCGCCCCGAGTTATTCCAATCCGCCACCATCTCAGACGCCGCCACAATACAGTCGGAAATTTGTCTGCCTTTGATGAAAGCCGCCTGAACGGACGCGATAATAGAGTCAAGCACCTTAGACAGTCTCCTGGCCATGACTTTAGCAACAATTAAATAAATGGCATTAGAAATGGAGATCGGGCGAAAATCCCCAATGTCCTCCGCCGCCTCCCGCTTAGGAATCAGAAGAAGAAGGGCTCTATTAAGTCTATCAAACCCCATGTTTCCACCACAGAACTCCACGAGTACCTCAAAAACCTCCTTGCCCACCAAATCCCAAAAATCCTTGAAGAATGCAACCGAAAAGCCGTCAGGCCCGGGGGACGCGTCAGGATTAAGGTCCCACAGGGCCTCCTTAGTCTCCAACAAAGAAACCGGCCTAGTAAGCAAGGCACACTCCTCCGCAGAGATAGAGGGAACCCCTAAACCGAGCCACTTCCAACGCCGAGGAAGACGAGCCAACGTGGCGCTCCTGAAATGCTCCGAAATGGCCGCACCCATAGAGCTATCCCCAACGAACCGCTGGTCATCCACAGAAATAGCCCTCAGCGTATTGTTTTGATTCCTCCCACTAGCAACCCGGTGGAAATAGGCCGAGTTCGCGTCGCCGTCCTTAAGCCATCTGAGCCTGGAGCGCTGACGCCATTCGATAGCTCTTTTCTTATCTTCGTCCGCCACCTTGTTCTGCGCAGAAGAACGCTGCTCAAGTTCATCGGCGTTAAGAGCCCTCTCATTCTCCACAGAATCAAGTCTAGAAATAATCTCCTCCGCCTCCTTTCTTAGAGTCGCCCTAGCCAACCGCGACTCACGCTTAAAGCGGGCCAGACGCGAACGCAATGAATCAAGTTTCTGATTAAGACGAGCAGCCGCAGAGCCCTCTACCGGAGTAGAGACCCAAAGATCATTGACCACCTCACGAAAAGAAGGCTCCAAGAGCCAGCAACGCTCGTATCTAAATAAGCCCCTCGGTGAAATATTCTCGCCAGAGTCCCAAAGAATTGGAGAGTGGTCAGAGAAAGCTCTCGGTCTAGAGGAGACCGAACAGGAGGGGAATCTATCCATCATATCACCTGAAGCCAAGAACCGGTCGAGGCGGGACCGCGAATTCCCACTTCGCCAAGTATAAGTAATATCAGAAGCAACCAAGTTTTCCAGCGCCAAGAAGTCGAGAGTGTCCCTAAAGGATAGGGAACCCAGGTCGCAGCCCCCCCTAGCCCGAGGGCGATCAGACGAATGAAAAGTGACATTGAAGTCTCCCCCAATGATCCAGGGGATGCCATTGAAAGCCCGGCTCGCAGCACGCAAATCATCCCACAGCTCCGCCCTTTTGATGTGACAGCAAGGACCATAAACAGAAGAAATAGCAATTGGAGTGGGAAGGTCCCTTCTAACAAGCAGCACCGAAAGCATATGCCTCCCCATCAAGGTGGACTCCCGAGAAAAGAGATTCGATTTCCAAGCAATGAAGAGGCCTCCCGCCACACCCACCGCATCCAACGCCACAAAGGAATCCAACGACCCCGCTCCAAAGGACCTCCAAAGAGCCTCATCCAAGCCCCGCAACTTCGTCTCCTGAATCAAAGCCACATCGCAAGCCCACTCCGACAAGCGGGCGCCCAAAGCCTTCCTCTTCACGTCTTCCCCCAACCCCCTAACATTCCAGGAGATGATTTTCATTAAGGAAAGAGATGGGTCCCATCAAAAGGTGCGAGGCCAGCCACCTCCGCCACCGAGTCACGCAGAGTAGCACATGAATGAACCGACGCCGGTCGCGAACGAGACCTTCCCCTCCTCCGATAACGCTTCCCCGATCTAGCATCCGAACGCGAACCGAGTTCAAGGTCTCCAAAAGAGTCCGAGTCTCCCCTGGTTGAGACAAGCAAATCGCGGGAGGGCGAGGCCACCGCTGACGATGGAGGAGAGCCCAAGATGGAGGGCCTGGAAGAATCAAGCAATAAGGGCGCAGAAACATCTTCAAAGACAGCATGGGCCTCCCAAGGTTGAAGGACAGAAGGAGGGATGGGCCGAATATCTTCCACAATAGAAATCGCCGAGCAGGCCGTAACCGAGGCCCGAGAGGAGGCCTGATCCGAGTCCGCCAGGAAAATAGAAGAGTCTCCCGTTGGCCAAGATCCGATAACACCCGACCCGCCAGCGCCAACCTCCGTGGAAATAAGACACTTTCCCGCACCCGAAAAGGACGTGACTTTCGAACTGCCAATCTTCCATGCAAAAGAGCCAAACAGAGAATCGACCTCGGGAGGGCCCCACAGCTGCTGGGTGCCACGTAAGGCAAAATCACTCGGGAAGCGAGGCGAATCAGTGAAGGGTCGCCCGAAATCCAGCCAAGGGACCGACGCCCCGCATGCGCCCCCATGCAGGAGCGACTCTTCGCGGGCGCCCCCATGCACCGCCAGGAGATCAACAGGAGACGAGGCGTCGCGCGAATGAGTGGGGTCCAGCGCCCCAATCGGAGGCAGCGCCGGCCGAGCCACCGCCGGAGGCTGACGAAGAGGCCTCACAAAGGAAATCTCGACCGGGAAAGAGAAACGGCCAACAGAGAAGTTCTCGAAGAACACCTTCCCCAGGAGGTCCGTTAGCGAGTTCCTACCGCATTCCAGAAGGACCCTAGTAGACTTCCAATCAGAACCGGGGTTGAAACCATCGTCCACAATCGCCAGCAGCTCCCCCCACCGGTGAAGAAGACCGGCCACTGCGGAAACCTTGCGAGAAAGAAGAGGAATCCCCCGAACCTCAACCACACAAATCTCTATGCCAAAGCAAGCACCATCGTCGTACCGCAGAGGACGCCAAGAAAGCCCCGCGAAGTTAGGGGACTTGAATAAACATTGTCGTTGAGCCGATGATAGTCCACGAACGCAGCACCTAAAAGCGTCGAGAGCCGCCAAATCACCTTCGAACGCAGGTCCAAAGAACGCATGCAAACTTGACCTCACAACGCTCCAATCGGACACCCTTCGTTTAGCAAATCCCACCGCAATACCGTCGCACCCGACCGTCCGCTCGCGCTGAACATGCACCGAACCACCACGCGCCTCCACCCGCCCCAGTCGAACCGACGCCGGGACCCCGTCCTTGGCGAGGCGCGAAGCCGAACTCAAAGAAGAATCCCGCGCAAAAGAGGCATCAGAGAGAAACGGGGTAGAAGAGCCACGAACCACCTCCGCGAAAGAGCGAGAACCAGACTCGCCACCACGGGTCCCATGGAAGGAAGGAGCATGCTCACTGGAAGGCCCCCTGGCGACGTTGCATGGCTCACTCGGCACAGGAACCATGCGAGAAGACCCGAACCAGCATGAAGCCTTCTTGTGACCAACCCTCCCATAGGAGTAGCATCGTGCAGGCAAACCACAGGAGGAAGCCGAATGACCACGATCGCCGCATCTGAAGCATCTCTTACCCGGTTTCACGTGCGTAACAGGAACCCAAGCAGAACCTTCATCAAGCTTGTCGGAGACAGCCGCATCAACGTCGCGCACCTTGTTGAAGACGCTCGAAGAACTCGCCATACCGTGAGCAGAGGCGGAGAGAGGAACCTTCGGGATAGAAGGCTTCGGTCTCCACGAAGCAGTAGCATTTGAACCCCTCCCCTGAGATGTGACCGCAGGGGGAAAGCGCTCACGTGCACCCAGCGGAGGCTTCCACCGATCTCTCACTCGCCACTTGTGCTTCTCGCGATCTCTCTCCCCCCTTCTTACACGCTCTCCAACTCTCCCTCGCTCGCCAAACCGCCCTCGCTCGCCCTCTCTCACGCTCTCCCCTCCGCCTCCCATCGGACCCGCTCCAGACTTCTTCGAAACCCCGCCGCCTCCTCCTCCATCAGTGTGTCATAGCCCCTTCGAAATCGCGTCGCCTCTGCCTCCATTGCATCACCTCCCCCTCCTCCGCATCGACGGTCCTCTGCTGACCCCTCTTTGCTCTGCTCTTCGACCTCCGCCGACTTGGTTAGGTTAGGGTTTTTTATTTTTTTGTTTTTGCTTGCTTGATTTAATGCTTGATGTCATATGTTATTGCTTAGATTTTTTTCTTCTAATTTGCATGTTGGTTAGTTTGTTATATTATTTTAGGAGTAAAAAATTATTTTTTCATGATGAAGCCAAGGCATGTTGGGTGTTCTATATAACATTGTCTTTATTGTCTTATTACGTCGTAAATGTTTGACAACTTAGATACATCTTGTTGATTTGTATGATGGTTAGGTAACTTAGGTTATTTACCTTTTGTGGTTGTTGATTAGTTTTGTTTTAGTTAATTTGTAACTTCAACTTGCGAGTTTACTTGTTGATTAGTAACTTCAATTTGTGGGTTTAGTTATCTTTGTGTTTGTTGATTGGCTAACTTGTGAGCTTGTTGATTAGTAACTTGTAAGATTGGTTAGCTTTGTATTTGTTGATTAGTAATTTGTGAGTTTGTGACTATGTAGATGGATACACCTCAAACGAACGCCACTTCTGGTAGCGACTCGTCTTTTTACGTGCCTCCATGATCAATTGATCCTGCATGGCAATATGGTTATCTTCCAAACCGTGCAGATCTGAATACAGTTACTTGCAGATTGTGCAAGAAGGTTGCCAAGGGAGGTGTGTACAGGTTCAAGCAACATCTGGCACACCGTAGAGGCAACATGGCTGCATGTCCCAAGGTAGATGAAGAGACGAAGAAGAAGATGATCACATATCTTGATGACGTTGCAAGGAAGAAGAGCCAGAAAGCCGCTGATGTTCAGGAGCTGAGAGAGGAAATTGATATCACTGGAGATGCGGGTTCGACGAAGAGATCACGGGTATCTGACTCCATGGAGCAGAATGTCGCATTGGAAGGATCATCACGTCAGATGACCATAAAAGATGCATTCTCCAAGGATCATCGTGATAGGGTCACCTCGTATATAGACAACTGTGTATATACATCGACGATTCCTTTTAATGCATTGACGACGAAGCCCTTCATGTAGATGTTGAAGGCGATTGGGAAGCATGAGCCTGGACTAAAGACTCCCACGAGGTATGAGCTTATTGGTCCACTTCTGAAGAATGCGATGAAGAAAATGCACGATGACGAGCAATGTCATCGTGATACGTGGAAGTCGACATGATGCTCTTTGATGACTGATGCGTAAACGGACATGCGTGGAAGGAGCATCATCAATTTTTGTGTTAATTGCACCATGTGGACTTCATTTTTGAAGTCCATAGATGCCTCAAATGAGGCTCACACTGCGGAATACATTTTCAAGCTGGTGGAGGAGTGTCTTAATGAAGTGGGCATGGATAATGTGGTTCAGATTGTGGCGGATAATGCATCTTCCAATGTAGCAACGGAAAGATTGCTGCTCACCAAATATCTACGGATTTGGTGGGCTCTATGTGCCGCGCACTCACTTGATCTTGCTTTGGAGGAGATAAGCAGAGAGACGAAGGTGAGGAGTGCAATCACAAAGGCAAAGATGCTTACGGTGTTTATATACTCTTACACCAAAACTCTAAGCTTGATGCGCAAGTTCACCAACAAGAGAGACATTGCAAGGCCCGACCAAACAAGATTTGCAACCACTTTTCTCACTCTTGAGAGCTTGAATGAGAAGAAAAACAAGCTTACATTTATCACGTGTGGTTGATGCAGATCAACGTCCATCCATGGGCTTTGTGTATGGAGGGCTTGAAGATGCCAAATGGGAGATAATTGCATCATTCAATGGTGTGGAGTCATTTTACAATTTTTTTGGATGTTGTTACCTCCAAGACCAAAGGGAGACTCGATACTCCATTGCATCTAGCAGCTTATTACTTGAACCCATTTTTCTTCTACACCGAGACTCGTGGTGATCCGGATGCTGTGGTGAGGAGAGGGTTTAAGAAATGCATGGAAAGATTTTATCCAGATTTGGATATACAAGATGCAATTATCAGGAACGAGCTTCCAGCATACAGACTTGGTCACGGTGATTTTGGCAAGCCTTTAGATGTGAGGCAGAGGATGACAAATGACGGTAATTATGATCCAGGTATTTCATCCTCTGGCCAATTCTCTCTTTGGCAAGCTTTTTTTATTTTATTATATTATATTGACGAATTCTCTATTTAAATAGCTAATTGGTGGTATAATCATGGAGATGACACACCTCATTTGAAAGTCATGGCCATCAAGATCTTGAACTTGACGTCTTCATCCTCCGGAAGAAACCCCCTTTCAACTGCCCATTTACCAGTACCACACAAGATACTGTCGTCACACACCTCTTCATCCAAGTTAATCATCGATCCGGAAAGCCTCTCCTAAACAGAGATGCCCACGGGAAACACCAATCTACACTATCATAAGCTTTTGAGAAGACCTTCCAAACACACACTTCGCTCTTCTCTTCTGATTGGCCATGATCTCTGATGCAAGAACAACACCGTCCACCAACTGCTTACCAGGTAAGAAGGTGCTCTACGCCAGAGAGATGAAGTCTTTCAGCACCCCCTCCAATGGTTAGCCAAACACCTTAGCCAAAATTAGATGTATCGGATTGGATAGTATGATAGGTCGATAATCCTTCACCCTAGTAGCCACATCTTTCTCTGGCTATAGAAACATCATAGAATAGTTGAGACAATCAAAGTCCAAGTTATCCTCAACGAACTCAACAACCAACTCCGTCACTTCTCCAGCGACCATATCCCAGTTATCGCGGAAAAAGAACACGGGAAAGCCATCTGGGCCAGGACACCAGTCCGGATTCAACCCAAAAATCGCCTCAGAAACCTCCAACAACTCGAAAGGTTTTGCCTCTAGCTGCTTCTGATGTGACCGATGCCTCCATTCCACCTTACGCTTCATGTCTTCTTCCTCCAAGATCTTCTATACCACCCCACGATTCAAGTTCCTCAACTTCCAACTCCCTAAGGTCCTCCACCAAGTTTAATCTCACCATCTCCTTTCGCGCATCGTTCCTTTGCTGCTCCCGTGAAACGCAGGAGTCCTTCATGAACCCGACTAGCTTCTGCCTCAAGGCCTTCATCTTCTGAAAGAGTCTCAGTGTAGCTAAGCCGCTCACTTCCAAACTAGTCCAATATGACACCACAATCTCACGAAAGCCATCATCGAGCATCCATCTCTATTTAAACCTGAAATAGGATGAGAATCCTCTACCACTATAGGTGTCCAAGCACATGGGTGTGTGATCCGACCTCGACCGGGGTAGAGAGGCAACACAAACCAAGCTGAACACCTCCAAAGCCTCCACAGAGAGAAGAAATCTATCAATCCGCGACCTAGACGACGAGATTCTCCAAGTGTACTTGCCATTACTGCGTCAAGAACCTCCAAACCAAGCTCCTCCACCACCTCGACGAATAACCCAGAGCCAGGGTCCTGCACACTTCTCCAACTTGGCATATTATCTGAATAAAGCGTGACATTAAAGTCACCATCCAAGCCACCTCTGGAAAGCTCCTCCTCACCTCATGCAACTCCCCCTATAGAACCGTATTTCGGGATCCACTCGTAGCACCATATACCAATGTCACAAGTAACACGATTGATCCCTCTTACTCATCAGAATGATCGACGCCGAATGCACCGAAATCACCTTTTCATCTAAGTCAAACAGTTCACCATTCCAAGATATGACAATCCCCCCATGCACTGGAAATCACATGAGAAGCCTTGAATTCTGTGAGGCAGGGCTCATAAATTGAACCCCATGGCGCCAAATCCCATGAATCAATCTTCATTTCTTATAAGCACACAAAATCCGCTTTCCAAGAGGTTAGCATAGCACAAATTGCCATCCTTTTTGGGGTTGACCCATCACACACACATTCCAAGTTAATCACTTCATTGGGGTATCATGAGGGATCCCCTCGCCACCTGAACACCCACGATCCTTGCTACCTCAAACTGAAATGCCTTATCGTCCTTGAACCCTTCATTCACCACTCTTGAGTCCACTCCTCCCTTACAACCTTCGCTGCCAATATTGGCTGTCTCCGCAGACCCCAGCTTCCCTTCCAACTCTACAGCAACTCTCCCTTCCTGATTTCCTCCATCTTCACCAAATTCAGTAAACCCCCCTCCTCATCGTTATTCTCCATGAGTCTAGACCCAACCACGCGGTTCCGCTCGATGTCTCTTTCGAGATAACACTAGCGATTGATGCTCCTCTCCCAAGGAACAAGTATTGTCAGCCCCCACGTATGCTCTGGAAACCATGTCTAGGAGACCCGAGCCACCTTTCCTTTTCTCCCGATGAGCCCCGCTGCCAACCTTCTCGCTCTGATTCTTCCCTACCCCAGATGGCAGTCACTATTGCACTCCGCTTCGATTTCCCCCTCTGCCAACAAAACCCCTCTTTTAGACGTGACGAAATCGTCGCCGCTCCTCGATTTATCAACCTCTGCGGTCTAATAATTCGCTTGTAGAGTGCTGAAGACGGCCGGAGGTATCTGAGCTGAGGTGTTCACTAAAATCGCATCCTCCTTCACAACTTTTCCAGGCGATGTAACCACATGTAGGCTCACGATCTGGGGCGTTGGCAGGCAGGAGTCCATACTAACAAAAGGAGAGTTAATGGTAGTAATCGGGTTGCTTGATCTAGGGATCCGATAGGAGTCTTGTTAACAAGCTCAAGGCTCAATGAGGAGGTCAGTACTCGAAACTGGTCCCCAAAACCCATGAACTGAATATTCTTTTCAGGGTCCATTACCCACGGCGACCGACGGAACAACACTCGGTGGATCCTTATTCGAGTTCCCAGCCATACCCGAACCCAAAGCAATTGAATTCAAGCCGCGAAGCACTGCCTCCAAGAAAGATCGAGAGGAAATATTTTTGGATGCTGAAAAGGCGTCAGAGGATCCTCTGTCTCCCCGAAAAGCCTCGAAATCCGCAATCTCCAGCGTTGTTTCCGCTCCCCTGCTAGGACCTCTAATAGCCGCCACCACCACCCTCCGACCGCTGCCTTCACCGGAGGCATCATCAAAACCACCTCTATTATCCTACTCCTCCAGAACAACTAGTTAGAGAGGGATATTTCTCCGCACGAGAAGGCGAGGAGGGTTTCTCCCCTCGAATCAAGACCACCACTTGTGAACCCTCGCTCACTCTCAGCCCTGTGCACAACATTTGTTCCACCTCTCCCACATGAAATAGGGCTGGTTGAAGACATTCAACATTCCTGCACCATAGGTGTACCCCTGCTGCCTTCACCTTCCACGATGGAGCCCCAAACCTAGATGCATCGTCAAAAAACCATGGCCTCCGCCACCGCATAAGGCCTCTAAGTTACGAAGGCATGTACTCCTCCAAAGCCCCCTCCAGCACTGTTGACGTCCCTTCGTCGAACATCCCTTGTATACAAAGGAGCCTCTTTTGCAACCAGATCGAATCAACCAAGATGCTTGCCTCCTTCGCCAACCCCACTCTGTCCCCAAACATCTTGTGGTTTTCCACCTTCCCCTCCCCCACGATCGCACCATCCAGTGGACACCCGAGCTCCATCTTCTTCGACAAACCGCATCACCAACTCGATAACCTCCCTATCAGTCATCAATTCACATGATTTCTCTCTAGTCGATTTTTCAGCAACCATCTTCTTCCTCGACAAGACTCCTCTTTCACCGCAGTCGCATCTCCAGTGGCCCGGCTTTCCACATTGGAAACATAGCTGCTCCGTGGTCGAGAACGATTTTGATAGGTGGTCGGGAGCGCCACACTTGTAGCACCATGGGTTCGCATCCCCTCAAGGCCTGGGGGCGCACTCCAAGGGCCATCCCCGGTCAAGTATTCCATGGTTATATTGTTGAAACCCCCGACTTCTCCTTCTTAAAGATCGATGGACGCTTCTCAATTAACGGTGGCCCTCAACACCTCTCCTCCCCCTCTTCCGACGTTCCCCTCCTTTGCCTCCGAACCCACACCCTCCGCGCTCATTTTCCCCCCTCTCGATCAATATTTTAGTTCACGATCCTCCATTGATGACGGTGGATGAAAGAGAAAGGGGAAGGGGATAGCAATAATGATGCCGTTTGGACTTGGTAACTAGGGTTCCTACCCCTAATATCATACAAGGGAAGAGTGTGTAGTATCAGCCACGATCCTCACTATGCACAAGAGTAGTTGGCATGATCTCTAATGGTTATCATTTGGCTTAAAAAAGGCTACACCATAATTATGTGCATTTTCAATAGAAAAAAATAGCCCACGCAGTAAATGCAAGTAAGAAAATGAAATGTAAACAGTCTCAATAAGAGTGTGATCCTTCAATCATCAATTTTATTCTTGATGTTTTTGATAAAATAAGGAGATGATCACTGGACACCCAAATTTATTCTTGAAATTTAAGGTGTTCTATGTGTGGGCAAGCCTGGGTTGCCAGAGATCTATATAATGTGCTAGGGACATTTTATGCTTGATTATCAAGAATGGGAGGTTGTAAGTTGTTGCTTTGATTTTTCTGGCGGGTGGGTAGGCTCTAGTGAGACAAGTTGATAAAATGTCAAAAGATTCCAGAAGAGTAGATTTAGGATAGATGGACAAATCAAGATGTGAATGTCAAATCACACACATTTTGCTCTTTTGACAGACCAGTAACCATCCAGGATGAAGTCAGCAGGTTTCTAAGTCTAGTTTACTTGTACCACTATATTTAACTCATTTTTTTTAAAATTATGCATATCGCAGGGCTGCTACTTCAATTCTGTAAATCGATATCATGAATTCAAAACACATGTGAAGGAGATGCACGAGTTAATTAATGGAAATCCAATATCGTAAATATCTAGAAAACAGTAGGAACTGAACGGATATAATTTAAGAAGAGTAGGTTAAGACAGATAAAGATGTTGATGACATTTTATATTCATTTTGCTCTTTGACATGCTGGTCACTATCCAAGATGAAGTCCGGCTTTTAAGGCTAGTTTATGTGTAGGAATATATTTGAGTATTAATATCTACCTTAACCTATGATAAATTACTACTAATGAAATGGCTGGACCTGGTTGAACTGGCTTATCATTAATCTTAATTATTGGATGGTATCAAAAAGAGTCATATTCAACATTTAATTTGACTTGAAAGAAACGAGAAAAAATCTTGAAAAAGTTAACCATTCTAAGAGTTTTTCCTATTTTTTTCAGGGGATATTCATGGCCAATATGGTGATCTACTGAGGCTTTTTGAATACGGAGGTTTCCCACCTGCTGCCAACTACTTGTTTTTGGGTGATTATGTTGACCGTGGAAAGCAAAGTTTGGAGACAATATGCCTTCTTCTTGCTTATAAGATCAAATACCCAGAAAACTTTTTCCTTTTGAGAGGAAACCATGAATCAGCTTCAATAAATAGGATCTATGGGTTTTATGACGAGTGTAAGCGCAGATATAATGTAAAGCTCTGGAAGGTTTTTACTGAGTGCTTCAATTGCCTTCCCGTTGCTGCATGTATAGATGATAAGATATTATGCATGCATGGTGGTTTATCCCCTGGTCTCTCGAAGTTAGACCAAATCAAGAATTTACCTCGGCCTACTGATGTTCCTGAAAGTGGTTTACTGTGTGACTTGCTTTGGTCAGATCCTGCTAGAGATGTTCAAGGGTGGGGGTTGAATGACAGAGGTGTTTCATATACTTTTGGTGCCGATACAGTTTCCGAGTTTCTAACAAAGCACGATTTAGACCTTGTTTGCCGTGCTCATCAGGTTGTAAACCAACATTTTATGTTCAATTTACATGTTTTATTATGTAACATTTGGTCTGGTTTGCAGGTAGTGGAAGATGGATATGAATTCTTTGCGGATAAGCAACTTGTCACTATATTCTCTGCCCCAAATTATTGTGGTGAATTTGACAACGCTGGTGCAATGATGAGTGTTGATGAAAGCTTATTGTGCTCCTTCCAAATTCTGAAGCCTGAAGAACGAAGGGGTAGATTTTTCAACCTCTAGTCTTGCACAAGTTGCAAGGTCAGTTTTTTTAGTCAGCATATCATTTTCTGATTTGATACTTTCTTACCAATTCCTCCTTTTGGTCTTAGAAGGTCACATTTGGTTAAGCTTGGCATTGGGCTGGGCCCCCATTGGGATCATGAGTACGCGACTTAAATGGGATAGGCTTGGGTAGAACTTTTGGATTTTGGCCTATTTGAAATCAGGCTAAGATCAGACCAGCATTAACGTTTGGATACTAAATTTTCACTGCACGATACCCCACTTCCACAAATGAGATTTTTCAGGGAGCCGATGAACCACAGAAGAAATTCTGAAGCATAGGGAAGAACGCCTGTAGTATCCGAGGAAGCCGCAGTAGCACAGTAGGCTCACATGGTAACTCTGGCTTCTAGCTTTATGAAATGATCCCAACCCAAGATGACAAGAAAATCCCTTCCTGCCCATTACATCTTTAAGTTCGCTCTTTTTTACCCTGTGCAGGTATTTCAGCCTCATTAATCACACCTTTACATCTTGTCTTCCTTATTAAACCACACTTTTCTCCCTCACCTAGTCTCTTTCTCTTTGCTTGTACTTAACGGGACCTTTACATCCCTTACCTTTGAGTTTTACAGTACGATACCATATGTCGAATCCTAAATGCGAATCGATTGATGATACCAACATATGAAAGCACCAATGGAGGCATAGGTTTTCAAGGGTCGATGCTTTTTTAGTTTCCAAAGCATTAGCGACCAACTTTGGGAAGTTTTTCAGAGTGACTAAGTAGGGCCTAAAGGTATGCTCAATTCCCACATCCACATCCACATCCTCAAACAGTATATGAATGTTTGAATAGATGAAATTTCCAAGGCAAGGCCAATTCTGTTCATCATCATGCCTTTTGATACCGGTGACATGCATTCCATATCTTTTACTCCCTAAGACATGCAATCGGGACAGCTAAAGGTCTCAACTCAAGTTAATGTCCTTTCTCAGTGTGGAGGAGGCTAGTATAACTCTATATGAGATATGCGTCCTCGATCGAGAGATAGTGATTGGATGGTCCCAATGAGAGATTATGTGCTGGTAGACTACACGAGAGAAGTCCCTTTAACCTCAATCCGCCACTGTATGAGTGGATTCCAAGGGCCTTTGTCTGATCACAAGAGATTTATCTCATTTGCTTATCTTGGTAGTTTCACAATGTGCACCGGAAGGGGATTCTCGGCCCACAACAAAACCCCTCTTACCTTCCGGATCGTCCATGTCCTGAGTCCATTTGGCTTCTCGCCCACATGTAATAAAATGTAACAAGTCAGCAAATCTGAAGTTACCTAAGCGAGTTAATGTGCATTTTGAGGTTGTTTTCAGCTATCTATGTATCATAAATAGGGTCTCCGAATCGCCTTGGCAAATAATCAATTACATCACCAGCTAGCTAATTAGACATAAGCCCCTCCTCAGCAACTTCTTTTGCTCCTTAATCTACGTGGTATTAGCAATTGTTTCCAATTGTCGTTCCCCTTACTAAGGGCACTTTCTTACACGTTAGTTATCCATCTGTCCTTGAAACACTACTACTTGAAAATAGATGACCGAATATGATCTTTGACCCATCAAAAGCTTAAATACTGACCAAGCTTGACTTCGGCTTCATGATATTGGCTTTGCAAACTTCAGTCTTACTCCTTTTTGTCCCCGACTTTGCAAAGCCTTGGTCTCATACTTTTTTACATGATCTTCGTAGAGAAGACTTCGATTTGCCAAAGCAAAGGGGGGTAAGGAGGGATGAGAAGTCAAAGAAAGTTCATAGGACCCTAAATTGATGGTTGGGGCTTGGGTTTGCCCTTCTTCAGACTTTTCTTTCGCAATAACTGTGCCCCTTCTCTCCATTCATCAAGTTGTTTCCTATGGTTCCATTGCACTGAATAGGGAAGTAAAGGGTCAATTGATGAGTCCCCTACGTGAATGGACACACACATAGGATCTTTAACCCATCAAAAGCTTAGATACTGACCAAGGGCTTGACTTCGGCTTCATGATATTGGCTTCACAAACTTCAGTCTTACTCCTTTTTGTCGTCGACTTCGCAAAGCTTTGGTCTCATACTTTTTTACATGAACTTCGTAGAGAGGACTTCAATTTGCCAAAGCGAAGGGGGTAAGGAGGGATGAGAAGTCAAAGAAAGTTCATAGGACCCTAAATTGACGGTTAGGGCTTGGTTTTGCCCTCCTTCAGACTTTTCTTTCTCAATAACTGTGCCCCTTCTCTCCATTCATCAGGTTGTTTCCTATGGTTCCATTGCACTGAATAGGGAAGTAAACGGTCAATTGATGAGTCCCCTATGCGAATGGACACACACATAGGATCTTTAACTCATCAAAAGCTTAGATACTGACCAAGGGCTTGACTTCGGCTTCATGATATTGGCTTCGCAAACTTCAGTCTTACTCCTTTTTGTCGTCGACTTCGCAAAGCCTTGGTCTCATACTTTTTTACATGAACTTCGTAGAGAAGACTTCAATTCGCCAAAGCGAAGGGGGTAAGGAGGGATGAGAAGTCAGAAAGTTCATAGGACCCTAAATTGAGGGTTGGGGCTTGGTTTTGCCCTCCTTCAGACTTTTCTTTCTCAATAACTATGCCCCTTCGCTCCATTCATCAAGTTGTTTCCTATGGTTCCATTGCACTGAATAGGGAAGTAAAGGGTCAATTGATGGGTCCCCTATGCGAATGGACACATATAGGAAGGTCATCGACCAGCATTCAGGGTGACAGAATCTGGCATGATTACAATGGAGAGAGCTGAAACCATAAATTATTTTATTCTGCATCTCGCAGTTGAAAAAGAGAGCCAATAATTCAAGGAAGTTGCCAAAAGAACTCGTAACTCCAATACGTGCTAAAATGTGAACAGAAAGAGCTCCAAGATCCGAGCCATTATTTTTACACCATATTGAATAAATTATCTAGTAATTCTCAAACAATAAGCAAATTTTATTGGGAGAAACTGCAATATCCATCCACTTTAACCCGTGAAATGTAATGGAGGCACTTTGGCTTAGCCTGAAGTTAATACATGGCTTCTCATACACTGGAAGGGTGACTGTGCAATACTAAAGGTGCCAAGACAAAATAGATGAATGCACCATTCCCAGTTCCATTGGCCCAATATGTAGCCAATTCATCACAGCAGCAGTATCATCACCCAACTTCTAGTACATTACAGCAGTATCACCTCATTACAACCGTATTATCCTTTCTTTAAGGCCAGTGGTATGGTTTGGAGGGAGTGGAAATTCATGGCCCGGATGGCAACAGTGGGGGTGGGGGGGTCTCCAACAAATTTCTCATACATATAGAGACAATGATTAATAAGAGGTACCCTGAAGGAATTGGGATCAAGTCGTCAGCAGGGAATGGTAATAAAATAATCGACATAGGTTGGAGAAGAGTTATAAGGGGAAAACGAACCGAAGAGGAGACTTTTGGACTAATCCGCATTATCCGTTATGCGATCACCTTTTTCTCCCAACTCAAAAGGAAAGAAGTGAGGACTCAGGGGGAAGGGGAACATTCTTGACTTGCCACTGCTGCTGCTTCTTCGCTTCGTTCTCTTGTCAATTTTAGCACATTTCATACGTGATGCCATTTCCGATTTGGGAAGTCAAGCTCAATCTCTATTTATTATAGTTAGGCGGTATTTTTGAACTCAAATTAGCTCGATTGAATATGATATGCTTTATTTTATTTTTAATAAAAAAAGAATCTACCATATATCGTTAAATATATATTTCTAAATTTCAAATTGGAATGATATATTCTTCTACTCGGACCCCCTCGTAATTGGTTGGTTACCAAGTCATACTCATCTTCCGTGCAAAATAATAAATTTTGAATAGAAATACTAAAATACTCAATTTGACATTGTTCACTTTCAGTTTAGTAGATAACTTATCATTTCTGATATTCACTATAATATCATTATGTAGAAGAAATGATAGGCGGGGTAAATACACACTCCGGACTTCATAGAGCAATAGTACGAGGGCTTGGTGGGTCGGTATTGACTTTCGAAGTGAAAGGTAGCCTGATAATTGGTGGATCGAGCAACACATCTTGGGGACCAAGCGGACTTTGTATGTAACTAAATTAAACAGCTTGACCTGACCTGATACCCATATCTGCATCTCATATATTATT
This sequence comes from Ottelia alismoides, assembly GCA_037367405.1. Lineage (NCBI taxonomy): Eukaryota > Viridiplantae > Streptophyta > Magnoliopsida > Alismatales > Hydrocharitaceae > Ottelia > Ottelia alismoides. Next base: position 438,657 of record JAZKJV010007725.1, on the reverse strand, counting down.
TTGCCACTTAATTTAAATTTAAGAAACAAGCACTTCACCCAAGAAGGGAAGATAAAGACCCAATATAAATGCATTCCAACCTAATTCAGGGAAGGGTGGGGTGGATGTTCTGATGTCATGCAGCTAGGAGATTGTTGTAAAGTGATGAAGGGGAAGTAAAATACACGATCTTTAAGTGAGCAAATAGATCCCCCTTTGGACCTTTTATCAACTGATGTTACTCAGGTACTTCCCCACCGAGTAATAGCTGTTATTTATACTGAGTGTAAACATTTGACGGAATAGCTGTTCACAGAAGCATTTAAAGGAAACCTGCACCATATTTACTTCAGAAATTTGTAGATGTTAAATGCATGAATTTTAAAATCCAAAACCTAATTGGCGTTTGTTTGCTATAGCCTATAGCCATTGTGGCAATTTGTACTTTATTCTGATGCATAGGCTTCATTGATTCTGGATAGTAAATGCGTACTGGTCCAACCATGAAAATATTTGAAAATTTGCACCATATTATCCAATATTTTCAAAAACAGTTATTGTATCAAGGAGTATAGAATTTCAAGATGTAATGTTTATGATACAGAAAAGATATTAAAGTTCGATAAAGTAGTGATACTGTCATTAGGAGTTTAGACCTTTTTAAATAGTATTAAAATTGTGAAAATTATAATAGATTTTATGTAAAAATATCAAAGGAGTAAGTAACTTTTGGATGATAGAAAATAGTCGAACACCTATTATATGTAGGGCTCTTATGCTGGAGCAGGAGTATCTAGGAAGCCCCATCTTACAAGTCATGTAACAAATAGAGATGATAGTTGACATACAAATGATTTACTTATAGGAAGATATGTGCATCATAATTATCTTTGCCATCACTTTAGTATAAGTCAACACTAGCCAACAGTCATTTCCTATCCACTGTCCTTTTATGAAAGACACGCAGTTTTTTTAACAAGCCCAAAGCTATATACTGAAAAACCATAAAAAATGAACAAAAAAAGGAGAAAGTTGATTGGTAGGAAAAGTTTTAAGCAGCCAGATCAACAAAAAAAGGCGGAAGAGGAGAAATTAAGAGTTTGGTACATGCCAAAAATAGACAACAAAATGAAGCCAGACGAAAAATAGAAAAGCGTGAGCATAAGACACCAGCAAGAGATGGATAGAGGAGCTGGAACAGGGGATGCCACTCATGCAGCATTACTTGCATTTAGGGAAAAATTCAATTCAGGCATCTTTCCCCAAAAGCCTATAAATCAAATCACATCCAAGTTGAACCAGGGGAAAATTAATTCATCAGTCATTTCATCAAACAAGTCAAAAGGAGTGCCCAACTTAAATATGAACAGCAAATATTGTAGGGTCATCTTTGTAAACATAAAACAAGAACTTCTATAGGGTTTGTGAGTAAAACTATCTGTTGATGGGATATTATTCAGTTTTGGAAGTCTTGTTCTTGTGTAGCCCTTTTGCTTCATGAGATCAGGAATAACAGCCAACCCGTAATCGGTAGAAACTACATGCTATGGATACATGAACAGCACATAGACAAAGCATCGCTTATCTTTTAAGAAAGTGCTTCTCCAAGCACTGAAGCATGGGATACACCCATTGCGAAAATGCAACATGAGGCTGTACATTGCGGTCCGACCATTCCCCTACATGTATATAGCTAGATTTTCTGTGCACCAGGCCGTGGCTACTTTTTTGACTTGTCAACTTAACAGGCACAATGCGTAAATTGATCTGTCACTAAATCAGCAGGAGGGGGCAGGCATGCATGATAGCAATTCTATTTCAAAAGGAGCTGTAAATGAAGCTCAACTAAAGGACAATGATCACCAAGGGAATCATCAATGAACACCAGTATCAACAGGAAAATGTTGAGAAACATTCAGGAGCTGGCACTACAAAGGCTGCATCATTGGTCTTGTGCTGATATTGATGCTTTGCAACCACAGATGATGAAAAAGAATAGCCTCTAAAAAATGATAGAAGAATCACTCTGCTGATGGAATCAAGGTTGCAAAAGTCGGTAGTCGGTACTCGGTCGGCAGGGTCACTGACTAAGGATTAATCGGCAGTCGGACGATTAATCAGATTTAGTCGGACTTTAATCGACTTTGAATTTTATGATTATTTTAAATATATAACTCATTTTTATACATATATTTACATAGATTTTGTACATTTTTATACTATCATAATAAAATAAAAGAAGTAATTGAATTTAAATAAAACATTAAGTATATTATAATAGGTTTGCTTATAAAAAAACAAAACATAAAAAATATGGTATCTCCAAGCAAAAATTCGTCGACTAATGTGCCTAGTCGGAATTAGTCGGTAGTCGGTCGGCTACCCCACTGACTAGACTAGTCGGACCTACTAGTCGGGTCAGTCGGGTGACTTTTACAACACTGGATGGAATGAAAGTGGCAAAAATGGAGGTCAGCAAATGAAGTTTTGGTCGTGAGTATTAGCAGCTGTTGTCCAGGAAATGGCATTACCCAGCACCTAGGGAGACTGAATCTGGCATCATTGCAAAATATTGCGAGCTGAAGCCAGAATTTATTTTATCCCGAGTTGTAAAATGAGAAAGCTGAGAGAGCCTGATCCAAGGTTTTAAATCTTGATTTCGATTTTGTTTCGAGACGGTGAAAAAACGAAACAATTTCGATCGTCGAAATTTCGCCAATTTCGGCCTAGATTTGTGAAGGAAGGGTATATATCGATATTTCGATTTTGGTTCTAATAGAGTGTCGAAGTTGAAATTTTGCCGAAATTTAGCAAATTTTGGGACTATGGCCTGATCCATCTTTTTTACCATAATGAAAGACATGCTTTAGAAATTCTCAAGCAAACCAAATATTTATTGTGAAAGAAGGCAATATTCATCCTCTCTAACCCATGGGGTATAATGGAGTCCCTTTCGTATAGTCTGAAGGTAGCACATGCTTCTCATTCAAGGAAGGGGGACTGAAATATTGTAGATGCCAGGAATGCACCTTTTTTAAGCTCCATATGTGACACCTTATTACAGAAGAGTATTATCGTTACCCAACATATAGTACATAATGCTTCTAAAAAAGAACTGGGTTGATTAGTTCATTGTTTTTCATTAGGAAGTTCAATTCTGGTATTTATTCAGTTCGTATGGAGGACAAGAAGCGTGAGGGAGAATGGAGGCAACGATCGAGGCGGGAGTGGTTGAAGGAGAGAAATGGGAACACCCGATATTTTCATGCAATGACCATTGGCTGTAGACGGCAGAACCTAATCTGCTTGATTGAGGTGGAAGGTGAGGATCTTGTTGGTGACAGTCTTATTGGCGAAGCAGTGAGAACATATTTTCTGGGGATCTGCAAACGCGTGCCTTATAGTGGTGCGGAATGGCTGGGAAGAAATATTTCATGCTTGTCTAAATGAGGAGCTGATATGATGGTTTGTGTTGTCTGAGATCAAGTGTGTGATGGTTGATCTGAATGGGGATGGATCCGTTGGACTTGATGGATTCCCTATTTTATTTTTCAGGAATTTTGGAACTTGGTGGGTCAGGATTTGTTGGTGGTGGTAGAGGAGTTGCGTCAGTCGAATGGTGGGTTCGAGCGGCTGATTTGTTCTTTTATGTTCTTTCTGCCTAAGAAGGAGGTAGTGCATTGCATGGAGAATTTGTGCCCCATTGCACTATACAATGTTGTTTATTTGATTGTGGCAAAGATGCTTGCCATCATATTAGAGAGGTGCTTGGTTCGATTATCGATCCTGCACAAAGATTGTTTATCTCAGGTCGTTACATGATAGATGGTGTGGTGTTGGCATCTGAGATTGTGGCAGAGTGGCACAAGAAGAAGACCAAGGGTCTTCTGTGGAAGGTAGATTTCTCGAAGGCTTTTGAGTCTGTTAATTGGCGATTCCTTTGGTCATGTCCACATCTTAGAGGATTTCTAAGCGAGTAGATCACTTGGATGAAGAGGTGTGCGACAACTGCTTCCTTTTCGATATTGGTGAGAGGCAGTCAGGAGGGTAGTTTCTTTCAGCCACAATGGGGGGTTAGACAAGGTTGCTCTTTGACACCTTTACTATTTATGGTGGTGCGGGCACTTTGACGAGAATGGTGGTGAAAGTTGGTGAGGGTGGTTGCCTTCCGGGTTTTTGTACTAGTGGGATCTCGATTCCTACTCTTCAGTATGCAGACGATTCTATTTTCTTTGTGGAGGGTGGCTCTGCGGTTGCAGAGGGAATATGCGTTGTTCTTGAGCTGTTAGGGTTGGTCTCGAGCTTGAAGATTAATCATGCTAAGTTTGCTTTTGTGCCTTTTGGTATGGATGAGGAGGATGCCTCATGTTGTGAGAATGCTCTATAGATGGAATGAGGGGCCCTCCCTATCACGTAGCTTGGTTTTAGGCCCTTTAGGGGTGTTCAATTTATTTGGGTCAAACGGGTACCCGCCCTGATCTGGCTATTTTGACCCTAAATGTATGCGTACCTGTGAAAATAGTCTGGGGCAGGTACCCATACCATGTTGCCCCGTTAAACCATTGCTACCTGGTGGAAAATCCATGGGGTGAGCCGGGTACCCGGTTGGGTAGGAAGCATGTTGGAATGCATGTCCCTGTAAAATTTGATATTCCTAATTAGTTTTTATTCACGACTATTCGGCTAGGGCTTGCTTACAACACCTCCTCGTTTCTACTCCATCAGATTCTGCACAGCCCCTTCTTCATGCCCCTCCATCTCCCATGTCTCTCCGCCAGATCCTGCGTAGCTCTGTTCCATGCTCACCGCCTCCCACATCCCTCCAGATCTTTGCACAACCTTATTCCATCCCCCGTTGCCTCCCGCAGCTATTCAAAGAGGGATTCCCACGCCTGACTGTGTCTCGACAGGGTAAATGCTTTCTTCGTGAACTGGAAAGGGCAGAGATGGGCCACTCGCGGCCCACCATGATCTTTTTGGATAGATTGATTGGATCACCAGTTTGGACCAGTCATGGTGTGGACTGCAACTATTCTCTGGTCCATGTGGTTAGCGTGGAATGGGTTCAATTTTTTGGGTGGGAATGTAAATGGAAAATGTGTTGGTGCATGTCAAGAATCTCCAGGTCCCGTGGTCTTTACAAGTGCATGCTTTAAACTTGTGAATATATAGATGTTCTTTTTTGTGGACGTCTTCTCAATGTTGCACCCTTTTTCCTTTTAAAGAAAAAAATCTTAAAAGGCTGCCTACTTGTTATGCTAGTGCTGTCAAGATTTGAGGAACAAATGCAACTTTAATGTCAAATAGAGTACATATTTTACAGTCGAATCGTTTAGCCGACCGGAAATGCTGCTGAACTTATTTTTTGTGTGAAGAGATTTCTTTTCTTTTCTTTTACACACTTTTTCTTTATCTTATCAGGTGACTTGCTGCAGCAACTTCAAAGATTTTTTGTCTAAAAGTTCAGACCACTGTCAACATCTTTTTGTTAAGAGGCTGTCTTACGTGGGTAGACTCTTGGAAGGAGGTGTTAGGCATACCTTTGCCAACAATTAGAAGTAATTTTTTATCGCCACGTTGCCAGATATAGATGCCATGAATGTCCAGCCATTCTGCATCTCTAGGATTGGCAATTTAGGCCCCTCAATGCATTCTTATGTATCCTACATATATAGTCTCTCCCTGAAAGAAATTTTCAGAACATTGCATGCATTTTTTATTCACTCATTTGTCAGGACTCTTGTAGCATCACGCCTCCCAAGAAAAGAATCCATCTGTTACCATGCAGGCAGGGTCTCCTGTATGAGATTCCATTGCCATGCCTTTTACAGGCTCTTACTCGATGTATTCTAAGTCCCTGTTGTAGGGTTATGTTTCCCTTGTTCAATTTATCGGATTCAAGGAATGCAGGAGATAACATTATTTGGTGACAAGCTGTCAATGTGTTGTTAAACTGTACATGTGATTCTGTGATAATCTGCTTTCTCCCTGGTCTGGGGATCGGTATGTTAGTGGTGGTAATCTGTATGCAGGACGTACGACTAATTCTCTGTAGGAAGGAGGGAGGGAGGGAAAATAAATATAATGTATATTTACCTAATATATACACTTACAAAGAATAAAATTAAAAATCATTTTTTTAATAATATACCATCTTCACAAGTTATAATTTAAATTAACAAGATATTGTAAATAAAAAAACACGCACACTGACTTTTAATGTTTTAAAATGTTTATAATCGAATTTTAAATTTACAATTACATATTCGGATTAATAAATATGTAATACAGATATATTTTTATAATGCATGCGTAAAAGGGATTTTTACACCATGCCTTCTATGAAGGTTACCAATGGGATTTTTAACCCACAAACCCTAGAATCTTTGTAAAATACCTTATCGACCTGTTAAATATCGTCATTACCCTTGGCCTCGTAAACTTGCTCTGTCTTATCTCACGAATCTTATCGTTAATTTCACTTTAACTTTAGTCAACACATTAAATTAATCTAACTAGCGGAGGATTGGATGGCGGAAGACATCAAATCACTATTTTTTTTTGTATTTACATGGATAAACCATTCCTACTATTTTTTTTTGTATTTACATGGATAAACCATTCCTTCATATTATGAAAATAAAATTTCCTTCGGGATAAATTCTTTAAAATGATTTTGACTTGAGGAAGCTAATCCGATCAGAAACTAATTGGGTAAAACTCCTTGTTTTTTGCCCCCACAAACTAATAGTTAATTCAATTAGCCGAAACAAATGGATTCCCGCATTAGGTGCGAGCAAGAACCAAGTGTTCATCCAAGCATCGCATGTCATACAAACCCAACCATCCATCTATCTCCTCCTTCGTTCCGTTCAGGGTTCTTCGCCCACTTTCTTCTCCATCATCTTCCGACTTCTCTCTTTTATCTGCTCACTCCCTTTGTTGTTCTCTGCTACTCCATGCTCCTCTCCCCATTCTATCACCCCCTTATCCTATTCTAATATTCTTCTTCCTTTGTTTATGTGAGAACCCACCTGACACCGCCACCTCACCGTACATCTCATCCTTTCACTTCTCTCCGTGATCTCCCACAATCTCTCCATAAAATGGAGACGAAGCTCCTTCCACTCGCCAACCGACTCAACGCCACCAACATCATTTTACGCAATCTGAGCTAAAAACTCCATTAAGTACCTCTCCGATCAATACCTCGAATTTCGAGTAACAACTCCTCATATGCAGGTCTTGCTAGAGCAGTGAACATCCATACGTCTAGAGTTCCACCGAGCAAAGCGTAAAAGTGTCATTTTCTGACGGATTCTGTTTAGTTTTGACGAACAAATAAGTGTATATTAACCACATGTTCTGGGTAGGGTGGAGTATGGGGTCGGGTCGGCCCGGACCCGATCTTGATCCGATCCGCAAAAGCGCGGACCTGGTCCGAACCCGATGTACAAATGAGTCGGGCTCGGGTCCTCATTTTTCAAAAATATTATGCTCGGACCGGGTCGGGCTCGAACCTGAAGTATAAATGGGCCAGGCCCGAAATTTCAAAATATCATAATAGAACTAAATTAGGGGACATGGATTTATAGTCACAATACATCCAATATTTCCTTCATCCATCAATAGTAATATTATATCCTAACAATACATCCAATATTCATGTGTTATGGATGAATTATATCCATAACAATAAATTGCAATCAAAACACAACTTCATGTAATCAAAATAAGTGCGAGTTGAGCCCGGCCCGAGTCCGAGCCCAACCCAAATCCGAGTCCGATCCTGTGGACCTTGGGTCGGGCCCGGATCCTTAGTTTCCCGAAAAAAGCGGGCCTCGACCTGATCCAAGGCTCACGTAAAATTGATGGGCTCAGGCCGGGCTTTCCCGAGTTAGACCGGATCGAGCCCAATGCTCCACCTTAATTCTAAAGCAGCGGGTAAGAAGGTAACTTACAAAGATATAGAGTTCACGACGTAAAAATACTTTACCAATTGCGCAACATCCCATGTATTCTTCATATTTCCCTTGCAATTCTCGCGAACTTACTCTCTCTGCCAGAGTTGTCAACATAGGTCGTTGTATAGGAGTGAGTAAATTTTAGATGTTATGGTGTAATTATGAAAAATACGAAGCAAGGAGGAAGCATGAGATTGGTAGCCGATTTTTGCACCTAAAGGGTAACAGGAATATTCTCAAGGACAACTAATTGGTCCTTTCGCGCGCCGCGTGCTCTTTCATCCAGTCGGTTCGAAGTCTTCCAAGAATGCACGTGTACGGTTCAGATGCAACGTGCGCGTATCTCGAGCTACTCGAATAAGGAAAAACCAAGTTAAAAAATTTGGGTGGGAAAAAAAGAAAAAGACTCTCCTCCCTCCCTTCCTCCTCCAGCATTTCCAGAATTAGGGCTTTTACTAGGGTTTGTCTTCGCGCATTCACAGAGGGGGGCTCTTATGGTCGCCGGAGGAGCACGTCGGAGTGCTCCTTAGGCTTCCACCATCTTCCGATCGGGGGACGACATGCAAACGGAGGTTCGGATGGGCGCCCTCAACGCCGGCGGAGGCGCCGCCGTGGAGGGAGCGGCGATGAAGTACTCCAGGAACCATTACCACCACCACGCGAGGGCACAACACCAGCACCAGCAACATCCGCAGATAGGGACTCTATCGCACTTGCTTGCAGGAGGGGTAGCCGGTGCCGTTGGCAAAACCTGCACAGCCCCGCTTGCTCGCCTCACCATTCTCTTCCAGGTTAGGGTTTGATTCGATTAGAAGTGGAAGGATGTGCCTCTTTGTTATATTCTACATGGTTGATAACGTCGAGTTGGTATTTGTCACCTGCTAGTGGTAAGTTGTAGGATGAAGTTGTGTTGATGCGTCTGTCGTAGTGAAGATTTCTTAAGGTTCAAATCAAAATGAAGTCCATGGGTTTACTTGTGGTGCACCTTCAAGCAGTTGGTTTCTGTGTAATGTATAATTTTTCTTGAACTGAATTATCTAGATGCAGTTATTATCTATTACAAGCATAATGTAGTATTCAGCAATCATTGAACAATCATTGTGCTTGAATTAATTAAAGATTCCTTTTACTCTGCACAAAACATGATTTGATAATAATGGAATCATTTCGAAAAGTGATTGATGATTTAAGGCTAAAGTCATATTACTTCTCATGTTTGCACTTAAACAATGATGAGATATTTTAACAAAAGCAATATCTAATGGAATCCATCCTTCCCAATGGATGTTATTGCTTACATAATATGGGGTTCTTGACTGTGGTTTTATTCATGTTTCTTGGACCATCAAAAGAATAATGATATCAAAAAACATACTTCCATATGTTTTTTGACATCATTATAACATATGGAAGTATGTTGTGCTCACTCAAATTGGGTAACATTATTTTATGCCAATATAATTTTGCATTGAGGATCAACTTTCATGGATTAGTTGGTAAAAACATAATGAGTAGTAGGAGCATCATTATTATTCATCTTAATTAAGCTAAACTTTCAATAAAACACATGCAAGAGGAACTTAATAAGCACTTTCTAACTAATTAAGAAAACATAAGAAACATGTTTTAATACTCTGAAATATGAGGAAAGTTAAAATCAAATAGAAATACAAAAGGAGAGAGACAATTGACAATTGTATACATTTTATAATGCATAAAATAAAACCTAATACAAAATAAAGCATATATAAATTTATAATTAATTTTCTGATAGGTAATTATATATACAAGTTCCAAAAATTCAAATATTAAAAATAAAAAAAATAATAATTCAAATAAAGAAAAATTGAGTTTTTTGTCAATAGAACTTTTGCTCTACTTTTCACGGTGAATATTTTTTTGTTCAATCTTTTCTGTAATTCTGCTTGGGTTGCCTTGTCATTGATAGCGTCTCTACACTTTGCTAATTTTAGCTTTTCTTCTCCTTTAATATTTCCCTTATTTCAAGGTCTAACCCCAACTAGTTTTCCTTAGTTCATGGTCCTCCAAACCTTAAGATGCATGTTGCCTATTATTCCCCGTTTATCTCTCTTTTGATTCGATTAAATTTATTTCAATTTTCTCATCTGCATCTCATTTGTCCTAGGGTCGTATTATACTTTTGATGGTTGCTTTTGCACCGGATGAGACATAGGATGCAAGCATGCAACTAATGGGGAACTTGAACTTTGGGTGGGATGGAGTTATTATAATTTTTACTTCGTAGAACAAAGAACAATTATTATGAGCACATGTTATGCAAGTATGAAGAAGTTGAAATTGGATCGATTGAACTCAAAAGAAATATGTTAACTACCTAGGCTTGATTTGGAGAAGAGAATGCCACATGCATAAATCACATTATATCAATTATATCATACAATAGTATAGTCCTTTTAGTTTTGGAGGTTTTTTGCATCAATATATTAATCATAGTTGTTTATTGACATTAGGAGTTTAAATGTCTTAAAGGTCATTTTTTACTCATTCGATATTGTGCGTCTCGAGTAACTCCTTTAATTGATTTAAAGGATGTGCTTATGATGTTTTGAGCGAGGGAATATAACCATTACAACTGTAAGGTGATTGATATGGCCTTGTACCAAAAAAGTTAAACTAAGTCGACATTGAAAAATGCAAAATTATGTATATGCTATGATGTGATGGCCTGAATTAAACAAAAGGTATAAGCTTTGCTAGAATAAATATTGACGAGGTTCAAAATGATCTTCTTACAACTGATCCCCTTTAGATCGATATGAACATGAATTCAAAGCCCTAGATATCAATTTTGGTCACCGTATCAGTGACTGATCGAATTGGCGGTCGAAATTTCGGCCATTTCTGTCCTATTATCTTCTATCAATCCCCCTCCAGCTTGAAATTTTGACCATTTCAATCGAATTTCAGTCACATGTCAAAATTGAATTTCGACCGAAATTCGATGCTTTGAGCTACCATTCTTTGTCCTCTTGACTTCATTGATTTATAACACACTTCAAGATCAAGTTCTTTACACATGATTATTATCATTCTTCTATCTCTTCGTCTCAATATCTTGGAGAAGCCATTATGCTCCTTTGTTTAGCTTCCATGTTTGATTCATTTTTCCTTTTCTAAATTATCTATCAAGGTGCCTTTCTTCCACCTTATTTTTCAATCCTCTCCTACCCAAACTTTATCAATCTTTTTGATAGGGAAGCCGCTCTTGGGTCTTTTTTGTGGATATCTCATACATGGAGGCTTGAACTAATACTTGAACAAGCACACCAATCACAATTAGAGAACGCAAACCCGAGAAAGAACTGCTTGCATGAGTATTTTTACGAGGAAACTCAATTTGGTGAATATCACGACGTAAGTCAACTTTGTATTCTCAATCAACCTTTCTGATTAACTTTCCACTATGAGAGCTATTTCCCACAGTCTTCTCCATCAGATCACGAACATCGAAGTAATTTATGTTTCTTGGATCAAACACCAAATCTTCAAAGCATATTGGATCAAACACCAAAGCCATTGACCTTGGATCAGATACTAATGAACCTGCAAACTTGAATCAAAACCAAGTCTTCCTTCAAAAGTGATCATCGAGAGATATAAACGATATATATCTTTTGAATATCCAACCACATAAAATATTTTTATGCAGATATACAAATGATAAATTTAAAATCAATATATATCTCAATACTAACATCAATGACTATCTGAATAAGAAATCAAAACAAATACTAGTAGATTAATTACTTGTAGAAAAGATCTCTAATGAATCGTATATAGCCTATAGAGCATATGGTTATCTTGGCTGAGTGGGAATGTTTGTTGCTACAATGGACTGATCATTTCTCTCAAATATAAAGATGTTCAATAATAATATTACAGAACGATCAATATCAATGCAGAATGGAGAGAGATTACAAATCACAAATATGACATCGAAATATCTTAGAACTGTTATGTCAAAAATATTAATAGAATTTGTGGTGACTCCCGACTCGGGAGCACACCCTCTTTTTATCTAAAAAATCTTAGAACTGTTAGAATAGTATATTGAAATAACTTGACTTGAAAGAATAAAACTTTGTGCAAATATGATTGATCATATTAACTATGTTGATTGATGCGGATTGAAATCGGCGTCGACAAAATAATATTTTTTTGGTATGGTGGATTTTTGGTAGAAGAACGAGATGGGTTGAGAAGAGAAATTGGAGGGGTTGAGCGGAAGAAAAACTCGTCGGAACGAGGGGTTTGGAGAAGAGAACTCGTCGGGAATGCGAGAGGCTGAAGGAGGAGAACCGCGGAGATCGCGTGGAGGGAGAGAGAGAGAGAGAGGGAGAGGGGATAGAGATAACAATCTCAATTTCTAATTCATAATTGACTGCTTAAAAACATGGGACTACCCTCTCTTTATATAGGAGAGATGGGTTTACAAAAATAGTAAACTAATTTAATATGACAACCGACTTACCTAAATTGACTCTAACTAATTAATTGACCCAATTTCAAATTAAAATCTACGAAATAAATGTTGAGATCACAAGCGATCTCAATTATTTAATTAGACAATATCGACAACCTAAAAACGTAAATAAAATTGACTACTAATTAATTAGATAAATGTGGCCCTATAATTTGGGGTCACGCTGCATCAACTCTCTACCGTTTTAAAAATTCGGCTCCTAACGAATTGCGTGATGTAGGTGGTTCGTTGGAGAAATCATCCTTGAATTAGGGCTTCAATTTCCCCCAATGCGATCATGTTCCGCGTTACGTTTGTAGTTTTTTCCAATTGGGGGGCATCTCTGCAATTTTCGTACCCCTTCAAATTTCCTTACCTTCTTATCACTTTGGACTGTTCTGTAAATAGGAGCTTCATGGAATTTCATTTTGCAATTTTTCCAAATCCAATCCCAATCCCTGTTTCCACGGGATTGGTTGTACGAGGGATTGAAATGAGGGGAGTCGCCCACGACTCCTCCCACTCGTCTTAGGCGGCGCCGAGCCCTAGGGCTTTGCTTCCTGTGCTGGCCGCGGAGCTGGAACTGCCGGGGATGCGCGCGTTCGGGGCGGTCGCAGTGCGGGCTGGCGGGAATGGACAAGGCCGCGCGGGGCGGCGGTCGGGCGGCGTGCGCGCTACAGTGTGGGGTTCGGTTTTGGAGATTGCCGCCACAACGGTGGCAAGGGACTCGGCACAGGTGCAGGCGGCAGTCGCGTGAGGGGTGCGCGTGATGATGGAGGTGGTGGGTCATGTGCAGAGGTAGCGGCAGTTGGGGAGAGGGCGCAGGCGGGGAACGGTTGCAGGGCGGCAGGCGGCGCAACCGGTGGCGGATGGGGGGTTGTTTGCGGAGGTGGTGGCGGTATGGGGGTGGTGGTTGTGCGGGTACTGCGAGCAGGGGAAGGACCATGGGCTGGGAAGGGGGTTGGGTCGCCGAGATTAAGAGGAGGGTTGGGTTTTCCGGGTTTGCGGGAATTGTTGGGAATGGCGTTGGAGACGCGAGGGTGGTGGAGGGGGGCTGCGAGAATGCTGCAGGGGAGATGGGAGGTGTTTTCTCCGGTGGAGAATGCTCTGAAACCGTCTGGACAGCAACTGCGACCTCGCAGAAATTGACCATTTCATAATCTTCCTCCGTAGGATCTTCATCAAATGTTGGTCCTACATCCTCCTTGTTTTGTTCAACGATTGTATCACTAAAATCGATATTAGGACTGAAAATACCTTCATTTTCATGGCTGAAATCGACTTGAACTGCAGGTACAACGTTCTGATTTTGGTTGTCGACCGGCAAATCTTCATCGGTTAGCGCGTCTAACCATGCTTGGACTTTGATGCATGATATAAGTCGCTGATGGAACTTCTTTGAACGTGAGCGCGAACCATGAGACGGACGGCTGAGACCAAACTTCAAACGCCAATATTCAATAGGATCGTCGAATCGTAGGAACGATTCGGTTTCCATGCTCTGATACCAAATGATGCGGATTGAAATCGGCATCGACAAAATAATATTTTTTTGGTATGGTGGATTTTTGGTAGAAGAACGAGATGGGTTGAGAAGAGAAATTGGAGGGGTTGAGCGGAAGAAAAACTCGTCGGAACGAGGGGTTTGGAGAAGAGAACTCGCCGGGAATGCGAGAGGTTGAAGGAGGAGAACCGCGGAGATCGCGTGGAGGGAGAGAGAGAGAGGGAGAGGGGATAGAGATAACAATCTCAATTTCTAATTCATAATTGACTGCTTAAAAACATGGGACTATCCTCTCTTTATATAGGAGAGATGAGTTTACAAAAATAGTAAACTAATTTAAATTGACAACCGACTTACCTAAATTGACTCTAACTAATTAATTGACCCAATTTCAAATTAAAATCTACGAAATAAATGTTGAGATCACAAGCGATCTCAATTATTTAATTAGACAATATCGACAACCTAAAAACGTAAATAAAATTGACTACTAATTAATTAGATAAATGTGGCCCTATAATTTGGGGTCACGGTGCATCATTGATCGACCACCGATGATAAATCATTTTTGAACGTTAGACAATCATTGGCATTTGGATTTGAAAAGTGATTGATTGGATCTCAAAGCGATTGATCAAAAGTCTTTAGGAGGGTTGGACCCTAAAAGTGATCGATCACGATCTTCAGGTTAATTGATCATTTTCAAAGCTTAAGCAAAAGTGATCGATCATGGATTTTTAAGTGGTTGATTATAATTGACAGTAAGCAAAAGTGATCGATCAATGTAAATTGAATGATCAAGCAGACTTGGTCAATTTGCAAATAGGGCTTGAACTAAAGTCTTGTGAACCTATAAAAGCATATAAAATATATCACATGCATATATCACCGTGGGCATTTCCAGATGATTTTCATTGGGGAAGGAAATAGAGAGATCTATTTGGGGGATCTAGCTAGTAGTGAAAATTACTTGAATCATGCACGCTATAGACGAATACAAAGGAAGGAAGTCGAAGAGGCTTTGAAGGTTATGAAACTTGGGAAAGGTGTAAGACCAGATGACATTCCTATAGAAGTATGAAGAGTTCTAGGTGAGCGTGGTTTGACTTGACTTACAAATTTATTCTATGTTGTTTGGCGAATCAAGAAAATGCTTGAAGATTGGATGAGAAGCATCATGGTGCCTCTTTATAAGAACAAATTAGACATTTAAATTTGTATGAATTCTAGAGGTATCAAGCTGATGAGTCGTATTATGAAAATTTGAGAACGTGTGATCGAAAGAAGGTTGAGGCGAGTTTCCAAAGTAAAAGAAAACCAATTCAGATTCATGCAAGGTAGCTCAACTATTGAAATCATCTACTTGCTGAGGAGAACAACAATGATGCAATCTAAAATGCTCGCGAGATTGCTAATAAACGAGTGAGTATGCAGATAAAGTATTAAGGGCTTTTAATCATTTACGTGCAGGGACCATGCAAATATGCCCATTGGTTATCAAACCACTAAGCCCGAGCAACCCCCAAATAGGAGTTCTAAACATATCATCACCAAGGATATTTGCTGCTGCAACTTCTCAAGAAGGGGAAGAATCCGAACACGGAATCACAATGTCAGGAATAAATATAAGAGATTTAGATAATAACTAGGTTGTGAATGGAACCCAACCGCTAGTAGATTTCAGAGGGGTCCAACTTGTTCAACCAATTAAAGCAACAAGTTTAATATTAATAATTTAAATAGTAGCAGACTTTGACCGGAACTTCAGATCATACTAAAATAAAATGAAGTAGATAACACTTTAAACCAACACTAAATAAATTAAAATAGACGGAGATGACAACCTGAGTACCACCTGACCGAAGGACTAAGGGTTCGTTTGGTTGCAGGGTTGGGCAGGGGTACCCCTGTGAATAGTAAACTGTGAGGAGGATTGGGTTGTTTGGTTGGAGGGGTAACCCGGGTTGGGCCAACCCAACCCTGCCCAACCCTGCAACCAAACGAACCCTAAAGGATAAGAGGATGAGTTGGTGGTGATGAAGGTAGGCTAGTTGTGAGGTTATTTGTGGCGAAGATGGTACTGGTCGTGACAAGGTGAGGGCAGGATTGTTGATCAAGGTGAATCATGAACTGGGATTGCTGGAGGTTGGGGAGAGTAGAATGAGAAGGGAAGACGTGTAGATGAGGGTTGTTGGGAAAAGTGGGAGAGAGCTTGGGGAAAGATAGAAGAGAGTTGAGAGGAGGTGAGAGGAAATTGGAGTTGGGGGAAGAGAGGAAGAAGAGGAAGTCGGGGAATAGAAGGTAAGGGAACACATGGGTCTTTCTTGGGTTCTTCTGCCTGCCTTCTACTCTTCCCCTAGTGCCCCTCTTATAACAGGGCTGACCCCTTTAAAAATACAAAAAAAAATCAAAATTGCATGGGTTGCACCGTAGAAGGTGTGCTGCCCTTTCCAAACCGTAAGCTCCAAAGAAAAGGACAAAAACCATTACAAGGAAAACCCTGGAATGATGTATAATGAGAAGGGTACTCTTGGACACTTTTTTATTGCTGAAAGTTGCATGTAACTCCTCAATGTTGGGCACGGAATGCATCAAATGGAGATTTATGGAGCTAAAAGGAAGAATCTCTATATGATTTGTTTTCATTTTGGAGAAGGCTTATGCCTGTCACATGGGAGATTGTGGAGAGTTTTAGAGAAGAGACAAGTATATGTCCTATATATTATCCTCGTAAAGGATACGTATGATAGGGCTTCATCTTGTGTAAGGATCCAATTTGGGAAGACTGGCTATTTTGACATCAACATTGATCTGCAGCAACGTTCATCTCAGTGTTGCAATAGTCGACCGACTATCCCGAATAATTGGTCCGACTATGCGGTGCGGTGGGGTACCCGACTGAACAGACCTCCAGTCGGGTAATAGTCGGCTCGACCGAATAGTCGGCCGACTATTCGGCCGACTGGCCCGACTATGAGGACGACTGGAGTTTGACTCTTCATATTTTTATTTTTTATTTTTTATTTTCAATTTTCAATATTTATGGGTTACATTTTACCATGATATCGCCACAAATGTCAAATTCTATATGTCTATGATATTGATTGATGCTTCTTGGATTCATGTTAAATAATGGCCATATATGTATAAAAATATAAGAGTATATGTATTATAAATAATTTTTATATTAAAAAATACAAAATCGAATAATTCCGAATAGTCGCCCGAATACCGATTATTCTCTATTCAGTGACCCCTCCGACTGAATACCGAATACCATCTTCTGCAACACTGGTTCATCTTTGAATCCATTCCTTTTTACTTTAATTATGGACGAGTTGACTAGTCACATTCAAGATGAGATACGTTGGTGTATGTTATTCGATGACGATACTGTGTTGATTGATGAGACTGGATATGGAGTAAATGAGAAGCTGAAGGTCTGGAGACATGTATTAAAGATTAAAGGATTTTGTATAAGTAGGGCTAAGAATGAATATATGGAGTGCACTTTTAGTGGAAGCAATGGTGAAGGAATTGAGGTGAAGATTGGCGACGATAACATTCAGAAGAAAGATTCTTTTTACATATTTGGGATCTATTTTGCAACATGATAGTGAAATTGATGGAGATGTTACTCATAGAATAAATACAAGTTAGCTAAAGTGTAGAGGAACCTCTATTGTTCTATGTAGGGACGCAAACGGATGCGGTAATATTCCTTTTAGTTCGTATTTGTATTCGTTTTTAAGAGGATATGGTTCTTGTTTTTTTAAAACATGCGAATATGAATATGAATACGAATACGAATATTCTAAACGAATTTTTTACGGTTACGAATACGAATACGAATCTTGAGTTAACGCGAATACAAATACGAAAAAACAAACGAATGTGAATACGAATATTTGTATTACATATTTAATATTTTAAATAAAATCAGGGTTAATAACTTAATATCCCGCCTCCCAAATCCCTTCCTCCCCTCCCCGCACGCCCAAGTCTGAGTCCCCGACTGCTGCCCACTGCTCCTCCCCCTGCCACCTCCGTCTCCCATCTGCGCCCTCCGCCTCCCTTGCGAGCCTGCGCGCTCAGCCCCCTGAGCCCTCCACCTCCCCCGTCACCCCAAATCGCCCCGCCTCTCACCTACGCTCTTTGCCTCCCCATGCGGCCCTTCGCCCCCCCGCACCCTCGGTCCCCCGTGCCCTACACCTCCCCCGCCACCCCCGCCTCTCCCTTGTCGCCCTGCCTCCCACCTGCACCCTCGCCTCCCCCCTACCACCTCCGCCTCCCCATGCACCCTTCGCCCCTTCAGCTCTCTGCCTCCCCCTACGCCCTCCCCCTCCCCCCCTCCTGGCCCCGCCTCCCCATGCGACCTCCGCCTCCCACTGCGGCCCTCTGTCTCCTGCGCCCTCTGCCTCTCCCTACGCCCTCGGCCTCCTGCGCCCTCCCGCCACCCGCCTCCCCCCTACTGCCCTACCTCCCCTTGCGGTCTCCGCTTCTTGCACCCTCACCTCCCTTGCTTCCCTACCTCTCCTTGCGGCCCTTCTCCCCCTGACCTCAGCCTCCCCTTCCCTCCACCCACTCCTCCCTCGCTGCTCCCCCCTAAACTCCCTTCGATGATGCTCAATCTCCTTGTTGGCGTTCTCTAGAATCTTGTTCAGGAGATCCATCATTCATCAAGGTTATTTTTCTTTATTGTTGTCATTTCTATTTTAAATTCTATGTGGAGTTTCTTCTAATTTGTGCATATTAATTTTACGTAGCAACCAACCTTGCTTCGTCGCAACCGCAACCTCCCTCCGCCACAGCCACAACCTCCTTTCAGTTGCAGTCGCAACTGATCTGGTATAACATCTTAAATTCATAATCTTGTAATGTTAATTTCAAGAAATCAAATCTACATTTTTATTTTTAACTTTTTATTGCAATATTCATTTGGATATTCGTATTCGTTCGTAAAAGATTCGTATTCATATTTGGATTCATATTTTGAGGATATGGATCTTGATTTTTACATGTCGTGCAACATTTGTATTCGTATTTGTATGAAAATAATATGAATACGGTTATGGTATGGCATAAATTCGCATTCGTATTCGTTTTCGTTCGTTTGCATCCCTAGTTCTATGTGATAAGAAAATTCCTTTGAAAATCAAAGTTTTACAAAGCAGCTGTGAGGCCTGTTAGGCTCAATGGATCTGAATATTGGCTTGTGAACCATAGACATGTGCAGAGAATGGCAATAACATAAATGAAAATGCTAAGGTGTATGCGTGGATGTGCACGTATAGATTGGATTTGGAATGATGCAATCAGAAGGAAAGTTGGTGTAGCTCTGATCGATGATAAGTTGCGAGAAAATCACTTAAGATGGTTTGACCATTTGCAAAGGAGGTTGGCTGATGCACCCGTAAGGAGATGCGAGTTTTAGGATGTTGAGCCGACTAAAAAAAGAGGGCAAGGAAGGCCCGAGAAGTGTTGGAATGAGACTATCTGAAAGGATCTTAGTTGTTTTGGATCTAAGCCCGAGAATGACCTAAGATTAGGGATGAAAACGGTCGGATACATATACGAATATATGTATAATCATATCCTTGTCCATTTTAAATTACGAATACGAATGCGGATACAAATATTGACGGATGTGAAAAATGCGTTACCATATCCTTAAAAACAAGGCCTTAAATGTCGGTTTCGGTCACCATTTCGGTATCGACCAAAACAGAATTTCGATGGAATTTCGACCGAAATTTCGATCATTTCGGTCATTTTCTGTACTAGGACTCCCATATTTCGGTCATTTCGGTCGAATTTCGGTTTCGACTGGATATCGATATTCGACAGAAATTCGACCGAATTTCGCTGAAATTTGAGGCCATGCTTAAAAACGAATACGAATGTAAAATGAACACGAATCGGATACGAATAATAACACAAAGTTTTAATAGATTAACTAAAACATACATGTTTAGGATGATTTACACATAAAATAAATATACCAGATATAGTAATTTCATAACAATTATATCAAAAATGTTGAATGCAATCATAAAATGTTGTTACACATAGTTATTAATAAATCTATTACTATTCTTATGTACGAAAACGAATCTACGAAAGCGAATATTAGCGAATGTCAAAGTGATATCCATATCCACATCTATTTTAGAACGAATACTAATACGAATGTTAAAATATGTATAAAATGAATACGATAACGGATCGAAGACGAATATGTTCCCTACCTAAGATCTGAATGGAGGCAAAGACGACCCTACTTAATGTGGGAAAAGGATTTGTTGTTGTCGTTGTACCGCTGCCCGTGGTGTGGTCTTCTTTTTCCGCCTTGGAACCTCACTCAACCTCTGTCACCGCCCTTGCCATGCTGGGAACCTACAAATGAGACTTCTGCTGGTCGTTTTCTCTTTTCGTTTACCCTTCCACCTTCTCCCTCCCTTTCAATCTTTATAGTTCTTGGCCTCACTCATTTCCTAGGCTTTTAGTTGACTCATATCTGATTTATGTCTCGTTCTCTTGATATGGTATCGCACACCCTTCTCTATATCCATAATAATGGTACTTACCATTTATCCAACACCTTAGCGTGTGTGTCCACAATTTTAGTCTCATCAGGCATGAAATGAAACTGAAACTGATGCTCTGACGTTGTTGAACTATACCAAACATTTATCCAACACCTTTGCTTGATAATTAGTAGCCGACCCTGCCATCTAGATTCAGTGGCCTTACGTCCCCACATATCGTGATTCTAGAATTCTGAAATCCATGGTAAAAAACAAGTAGCGTTTTGTGGTACTTTTCTAATTGGCCCAATCTTCTTGTCTCTGGGAAGTTTATTTATTCTTTCTTTTCTATTCTAGTGATGAGTCTTTACCACTGTTTGCAGAAGTTATTTGTGGATGGTGGTTTCTTTGTGGAAACATGTCCAGTTTATTAGAGGTAGCGGTGGACATTGCCATATGCTTTGGTTTAAGACTAAAATTTCCATTTTGTAAGATAGATTGGATTTCTGAGCTTATGTTTTAAACAATTAGTTTAAGATACCTATTGATGTAAGTGGGTATTTCGCTTTGTTTTTCATATATAAGTATTTTGATCTCGTAGTTGTTTTTGCACTCCTTTTTAGGTACAAGGAATGCACTCAGATGTTGCAACACTGCATAAAGCTAGCATATTCCGTGAAGCTTCTCGCATAGTTTGTGAAGAGGGGTTTAGAGCCTTCTGGAAGGGGAACCTTGTCACAATTGTGCATCGTCTTCCTTATTCCTCCATCAGCTTTTATACTTATGAACGGTATAAAAATGTAAGAAAACAATTCCCGGATGTGCACTACTTTCTTTTAGCTCTTTTTCTTGTATCTGACTGCCCATTCTTTTATGCAGTTGCTACAAACACTTCCTGGTTGGGACAGATATAAAAACCATGCAAGTGCTGATATATGTGTCCGACTACTGGGAGGTGGTTTATCTGGTGTGACCGCTGCTACGATGACATATCCCTTGGATCTCGTGCGGACACGTTTGGCTGCTCAGGTAAGTGCCTATATGTTTTTTCATATTTGTCCCTCAGATTGAGGGCAAATATTCTTTCAAGTCATTATTACTGGTGTTCTATGAAGTTAGGACTAATTTTTATTTTATTCTTCCCTCAAAAAAGTGTTCATTTCATTCTTCCTATCCGTATTGTGCATTGCATACATGTTATCTTTGTTGAAGGACTAGATTGACAATAAATCACATTTTGAAAATATCCAAATGGATTCTTTTAAATAAAGAGGATAAGTTATTCAGAAGAAGTGCATCCATCTATACAACTTACTATATATCTTTGGAAGTAAAACTTGGAACATTTTATCAAGGAAATCCTACACTAGGTCTTAATACTGAACCAAAAGGATATTGGAAAACAGAGCTTTCGTAACAGAGGTCGGCCGAGCTGTTGGAGATGGTGCAGAAACTGGAGAACGTGGAAGGACCCAAGGATGAACGTGATGGTTGGAGCTGGTATGATGGTGTTTTTTGGTGAGTAAGGCTTATCGGGCACTGAAAGGACCAATGATGTACGATCCTGGAGGAAGCACGGTCGATTGCAGAAGAATATGGAGGTTGAAGATCCTGACACGGGTAAAGGTCTTCATGTGACTATTCTAAAAAGGGAGATTGCTGATGGGAGAGAGATTAACACGATTCATTGAGACGACGAACCCAATGTGTCAGAGGTGTAATGAGAATATGGAGATTGCGGAGCAGTTTTTACTCAAGTGTGGGGTCTCAGTTGTGGCTTGGGAGCTCTTCGGGGGGACTACGATGCATGCTAATGGAATCTCAGATTTTTGAGAGTCCATTGGGGCAGAATGACGTGGCTCTGAGAAGGAACGCACCACTTGCTTTGCGATGATTTGGGCTATTTTTTTTTGAAGCCAAGAAAAGGGGGATACACTCATTGGTGTTCACCCCAATAGATTAAAAGGAAGGAGAGTCAGAGGTACAAACAAAAACAAAAAAGAGCGACCCAGTAAAGGAGGCGAGAAACCTCCAGTTCTGGGTAAAAACACAAAAAAACAAGATATCAAAAATTAAGTACAAATCCAGTCATCCACTAAACCACTCGCGCGATAGAGCACATTCTCCAAGTAGAAGCGTTGCGCAGAGAAAATGGCCTCGTTGCGACTAAGCCAAATCGACCATAATCTTGCCAACGGTGCCAAGAGCCGCCTTCTATCCATATGCCTATTCACGAAGAGAGAGTCACAGAAGGTCTCCACATAACAAGCATGCACCCAAGCCACAAGCGTGTCTTCCCAAAGCCCCCGGACCATAGGGCAGGCAAAGAGGATATGATCCAGGGATTCCACATTCGATTCACACATGACGCATAGATTGGAAACCGAGAGCATCAACCTTGAGCATCGATCACGCGTCATAAGCCTCTTTCTGCGGACCAACCATAAGAAGAAAACAATGCGCAAGGGCATGCCCAATTTCCAGAATGAACCACAGTCTCTCTCCAGGGAATCCGAGCGAGCAGGCAGAAGCTCAAGCAGTCCAGCATAGGCCTTCCGAGTCGAGAAGCCACCATCCCTCCAAACCCAATGATCCAAGCCCACGGAAGGCGTATCCGCAACAGCAAGGACGTCCATCAAAGCCGCGAGAAACGGACAGAAAATGGATCCCCCCCAACCAGCTGTCCTTCTAAAAGGAGAAGGCACGACCGTCCCCTAGGACATGCTTAAAGCTCGCTATGTTCTTCAAGAAGACCTCCTGAACACCACGCCAGAACGGAGACCGCGCACGCACCACCCCCAACCTGTCCTCCCCAGCCCACTCCCTCCCATGAAGCTCCCTCAAGATATCAATAAAGAAGTTTCCACCTCTTCCCCACACCCTGCTCGCCCACTTAAGAAAGAACGCATCATTGACCAACTTGAGGCGCCTAACCCCCAACCCCCCTTCCTGCTTCTCCCTCGCCACCTCCTCCCAAGCGACCAGGTGAATCCCTCTCCCTTCAACACCCGATTTCCCCCACAAGAATCTCTTGAAGTAAGACTCTAGTCTCCTGCAAATCCCAGCAGGCAGACGTCGAGTCGACAAAAAGTGCATCGGAATGGCAGCAAGGACCGAGCGAAGAAGGACCAGCCTTCCGCCTTTCGAGAGGAGCGCCGCGCGCCAACCCGCCAATCTCGCCTCAACCTTCTCCACCACCCCACTCCAATCCCTAAGTCTTGGCTCCCTAAGTCTTGGCCTCCCAACCACCAAGGGAAGGCCCAGGTAATCAATCGGCAGACTCCCCAAAGCAGAGCCCAGAATGCTCGCACAATCCAGTGCCACAACCTTCGATAAGCCAAAAGGAATAACCTTCGACTTGGTACCATTTATGAGTAGCCCCGATAATTCGCTAAAGAGATCCAGAGTCATCGACATGGCAGCGACCTCACTAGCACCCCCTTCAATGAAGCACAAGGTGTCGTCCGCAAACTGTAATAATGGCACGGAAACAACCCCCTTGGAGAAACCCTTGGAGAGGCCCGCAGCAACAACCCGGTCCACCATACGAGCCAAGACATCCGAAGCAAGAACAAAGAGTAGGGGGGCCAGCGGGCATCCCTGGCGAAGGCCCCGTCTCGGCTGAAATAGCCCCCCTTCCAAACCGCCATTGAGCAAGAGCGAGAAGGAAACAATAGTCACGCATCGGCGCATCCATGAAATCCACAGCTCTAGGAACCCACGCCTCCTGAGGACCGACCAAAGGAAGGCCCAATCAATGCTATCATAAGCTTTTGCAAAATCAATTTTCCATAGCAGCCCTTGTCTCCTTGACGCTTTCCAATCAGTCACCAATTCCGACGCAACCGCAATACAATCAGATATTTGTCTTCCCCTAATGAAAGCCGCCTGAACGGGGGAAACCTGCGAGTCCAACACTCTAGAAAGTCTCCTAGCCAGCACTTTAGCCACAATTAAGTAGATGGCGTTTGAAATCGAAATGGGGCGAAAGTCACCAATCTCCTCCGGCGCATCCCTCTTTGGAATCAAAAGCAATAAAGCTCTGTTCAGCCTATCAAAACCCGCATTTCCTCCACAAAACTCCACTACCACCTCAAAAACTTCGACTCCCACCAAGTCCCAGATTTCCTGAAAGAAAGCCACAGAGAAACCATCAGGCCCTGGGGACCCATCAAGATTAAGATCCCACACAGCCTCTTTAGTCTCCACCATCGAAATCGGTCTAATAAGCATGGCACAATCCTCCTCGGAAACCTTGGGCACCCCCTGCCCCAACCACTTCCAAGAGCGCGTGGAGCGAGTTTTGGGCCTAATAAGCGTGATTTGGGCTATTTGGGCTATTTGGTTAGATAGAAATGGTGTTCTCTTTCGATAGGAGCGTTTTTATGCTGAAAATGTTGTGTCTCATGCCAAGGTGTTGGCCGAAGTTTGTCATATGTAATCATGTAACTTTGTACATTTTTGTGATTAAATGGTGAAGTTTTTGAGCACACGCTTATACGGTGGATGCTATTTTTGCTTTCAAAAAAATATTGGAAAGAGACTTTTTTGCAAAGGATATGTTTTTTTGATCCAAAATGGAAAATCATAAATTTGTTTGTAAGCAAAAAAATCCATGTAGCCGGCCTTATTAAAGTTGGGAAAGGCTTGGTGGTTGTCTCAAATTGCAATATGAAGATCATGTTAGTTAGGAAAACATATGTGTGCTTGGGAATTATTTGTATAGGTTTAGATGCAAAAATGATTGGAACCATTTTCCCCTTGCAACCTATAGGATACAAAACTGATTTGTTTTTTTATATAGATGTATTAAATTATGGATAGTTGATTGTTTATTTTATGTAGTATGCTCAAGATTGATAGGTTGAAAATTGCGCACTAGTACATGGGTAGTTTGATCCTACCAAGGACTATGTGCCATTCTGTTCATACCTGTTGGAGTACGAGTCCATTGTGTGCAGGTGGGTAATTGGATCCCTCTAGGGTCCAATTACCACACCCACTATGTTTAGTACTGCATCAGTTTTCTGTGGGACTTGGAGACTTAGCGGTGTTATATTAGAAGCACCACACCCATTGTATCAGCTGAGAAAAATGAGTAGAAAACACAAGCCCATTGAGACGTTCTCCCGTGGTTTCATTCCGCTCCTGAAGGAGTAGGGTGCCGCATAAAATCCCGTTGTTCCTTTATGTTTATTCTATTTCTCTAATATTACGCTTTCGCATTGTCGATTTCTATCATGGTATCAGAGCAGTTCGATTCTGCAGATTGATTGTAGTTTATTTTTTGAAGTTTTATTTTGATACATAGTAGTGTTCTTAAAGATTTACTTTTTGATTACATTCATGCTTGAGATCTGTTCAATGTTCCGGAGATTTCATGATTTGTTCTAAATTCTATCTCCACTTGTTATATTCCAAGTTTTGAAGATCAGATCATCATGTTCGAGAAAAATTTTAGGGTTCTTGGAACCATAATTCAAGCTGTAATAACGTTAATCGTGCGCGATTCCAGATCCATCAAAAGATTCTTGCATCTCCATGCGAGTCCTTTCTCCAGGTGCACCTCCTCCCATCCCTAATTTTTTTGGTTGAAGAAGAGATGTTGTTCTGGGCCAGTACCTCCATGCGGTACTTGCACCGTCTCCTCTTCCGCACGAGAAGCTTCTTTTTCGTACATGAATGCTGTAGCACGAGAAGAGGGCCACAGTCCTCTCCTCTTCCACACGAGAATGCTGCATCCCTCTCACAGGACCTTCCAACGACAGAAGCTCCTCCAACGACAGAAGCCCTCCAGGCAACGACACACCCTTCGACACACCACCTCGCACGCGCGCAAGATCGAGCCGCACGAGACTTTTATGGCGACGGCAAATCCTCCAGGCAATGCCCACCAACCGCACCCCGAAAAGCTCCAGTGATGCCCTCCTTCGATCCCTAGCATGTGGATGTGACACCTTTCCTTCAGATCGCCCCTCTCGGCATTGTTGGACCTTCACAAATAGCGACAACGAATTTAAGGGGCGGCAACACAAATGGGTTCTCCCATAGGGCCTGTTTGGTTGCAGGGTTGGGCAGGGTTGGCCCAACCCTGGTTACTATTCACAAGGGTACTTCCTCCTCACAGATTACTATTCACCCATCCCAACCCAGCCCAACCCAACCCTGTCCAACCCTACAACCAAACAACAGAATAGAGAATCCTAATTCGATGGAGAGACCCCCCTCCCCTCTCGTTGGTTTTTTAAAAGCATTGGTGGATTGCTTTCTATATAAAAAAAGAGGGAGGTGGTATCTTTTATGGGAAAGATTTTTTTAAGAGGTGCGTAAAGAAACCCGTACACGTGAAAAAGGGAGATGGCTAAAAAACAAAAAGGAAATACCCGAGAAAAAAATGATTTTGAAAAAAACTTTGTAAGAAGAAAAGCCGGGAAAAATGATTTATGTGATTTATTCGTTTCCTTCCATTTTCATATCTTCTCCCAACTTTGTCGATGCCATTGTTTTCCGACAAATATGGGGGAAATGGGGAGTTTTGTGTAGAGTTCTATGGCTCAGAATTAAATTTTCTACAAACCAGGTCAGATTTTCATGTTATCTGACTCTATAGAATTTCAAGTTTAGACTCTACATATAGATTGTTTCAGATTCTTCAGTTTGATGCGCATGTGTTTGCGATCATTATTTAAGAGGCCTCCATCTTTGATTTGGTCGACTCGGAGTTTTCATGTGATCCATATGGACCCCATAGTAGATATCCCATTTTCTAAGCCATTGTGGGCTATAGTTTTCATAGGGACTCCAGAGTAGAGAACCCATTCTCTGAGACAGTATGGGAGAGACCCGGTTCTTCGATGATAAGACTTTCAAACTTCATTCTCCAGCGACCATGGGCTCCGATGAGGATGTTTCAATGATTTTTTCTCAGTTCGGCCCTTCAGAGAGATGGAGCAGTTGCGTACCAGAGTTCTCCATGTGAAGACTCATTCCAGTTTCAGTGACTTTGACAGGCGCAATACAGAGCACATGTTCTCCGACGAGAGACCCAGTTCAACTCACACTCCTGCCCTTTAGCTCCTTCTCACCAACACGTCATGAGAAGCAACGTCCTTGACAACAACTGACAATAGAGTACGCGTTGAGTTGATATTGTCTGTAGTGCCTTGATTTTGAGATCTCTTTTTATGTTCCAAGCTGAGCATTGCATGCTCCAGCTTGAGGGGGAGTGTTGGAGTATGCGCCCATTGTGTGTAGGTGGGTAATTGAATCCCTCCATGGTTCAATTACCAGACCCACTTATGTTTAGTCCCATATTGATTATTCATGGGACTTGGAACTCAGTGGGGGCTATATAAGAAGCCCCATACCCATTGTATCAGAGGAGAAAAGTGAATATAAAACACAAACTCTTTGAGGTGTTCTCCCGTGGTTTCATCCCGCTCCTCACGGAGTAGGGTTCCACGTAAAATCCCAGTGTTCCTTCATATTTATTCTATTTCTCAAATATCAGGCTTCCTCATTGTCGATTTCTAACAACACCAATTGAAATATATTTCCAGTGGGCTGTTCTCTTGGACAAGAACAAGCACATGCTTGTACGGAGGCACACAAGGATGGCATCTAAAGAGTCTTGAGGTTTTGGGGTGGTCTTTGTTAATTTTGCATTATGGATAAAAATGTGGCATATTAAATGTGCCGGTTATATTTGAAGAGGAGATTTAATTGTCCAATTTGTGAAAAAAGATACCTCTCGAAGCTAAGGAGGATTTTTTTTATAAAGTTACTTTGAGTATGATCATCAACCATACTTGTAGTAGATCGAAGTTTGTTTTGACTTGTTCAACGATTTAGCTATGATTATAAAAATATTAGATTGATAGCTTAGCAAATTGGAGATGTACATTATGTATTCTCCTTTGAGTAATGTTAGAGCTTGATATACGTACACATACATATAAACATAGATATACGTATAGTAGTGCAATCATATATTGTAATGGAAAACTGGTCTAATTTTTATTCAAAAAGTTTAAAAGATTCATTTCAAAATAAACATACACATTTTGATTATGAGCCTGTTATAATTTTGGAAACTGGTCCACTTACATTATCCAACTCTAAGCTCCATTGTTGAATATTAGTTTTGTTTGTGTGTTTGTTGGTAAAGTAGGATTTGAGTTCAATTTGTTTACGTGTTTGTTGGTGAAGTAGGATTGGAGTTGAATTTGCTTACATGTTTGTTCATTAAGTAGGAGTGGAGTTCAAGTATTGATGAAAATCCATGCTTTGATGTAAACTAAGGAAAATATATATTAAATTGCAATCAAACTTTGTAAGTAGTTTAAAAGGGCGAACTTGAATATAGGTTAGTTTACAATGTTTCAATTATCTTCCTAGCTGGTGAGACATGCTATGCCATTTGGTGTCGGGTGTTCATAGACATGTGTGGATGATACCATAATAGCAACTAAGATGCTAGGGTATCTGACCACATGGAATTGATTGACTTCCTCAGGAAACTATCAAAGAAGTTGAGACATCTCTATAATCCAAGGTGATGACATATCGAGAGAGAGAAATTATGCTCAAATATATGGTAAGGAAGTTGGATGAAGAGCCAAAGTGGAGGGATATGGGAAGGTCAGAGAATTTCTAGAAGATCCAATTAAAAAATAGGGATTTTTACCCGGCAGACCCTATAAACTTTGCCAATCACCTCCACGACCTTTGAAACAACCTAATTCCTCCCTCGACCCCGTAAACTTGCCAACTCTTACCCCATGAACCCTCTGGTTAATATGTTTTAAGCCCATGGGGGTTCTTGGGGTAATTTACAGGGTCGATGGCATAATTACGTTGTGCAAAAGGTCGTAGAGGTATTTTAAAACGTTTATAGGGTCTGCTTGGTAAAAATCCCTAAAAAATATAGGAAAATGCTTGGTTTTGATTTCCGTTGGCGTTCTCCCAAAATAGTATTTGAATCACACATATCTACATGTGAAACCTTCATATTCCTTGCTCATTTTTGTAGGCATGTTTCATAGTTACTTAAGTTACTACAAAAGTTAATTTATTTGCCGAATTGAAAACTAGGTGAATAGATTGATGTGTGTTTTATTTATAAAAGCTTTAATCGTTTTAGTAAGCTTTGCGCATCTAATCATTTTTTATCATTGAAACTAGGGGAAAGATTAGATTTTATATTCTTTAAATTTAAACTCCAATGAACACACAGACAGAAATATGCATCCATGCATGAACACTTGCGTACAAAAGGTTCGTTCTGAGGCTATGTTTAATAAATTATAACATTTAGTTGCATCGTTGCCCCAAATATTGATTACTTCAGTATTTCATCATCTTGGAGAAATAGAATATTGCGACATGTAGTTGATATTTTGTCCAAGTCAGCCAAATTTGGTAAATGAACATGAAATTTATTATTTTAGAATTAGGTTTCCAATGTATTTTGATCTATAAATAAATTGAAGGATTTTTATCACTTGTGTCCCGCTTAGATATTGCAATATTAGTTATGCCCCTCCTTTTTCTGGAATCAGTTGTGCCCTTGACCTATTACGC
The DNA here is from genome assembly GCA_037367405.1 of Ottelia alismoides. Classification (NCBI taxonomy): domain Eukaryota; kingdom Viridiplantae; phylum Streptophyta; class Magnoliopsida; order Alismatales; family Hydrocharitaceae; genus Ottelia; species Ottelia alismoides. The sequence goes on along the minus strand of JAZKJV010007725.1, from coordinate 408,597 downwards.
CGCTACCATTTATGCTCTTCCGTTAGTTTCACAGCTAATGAGTTGAACTAAAGTATGGTTTATTTAAACTATGGTGTGGTTAAGAGGGGTATAACTGGCATAACCAACTCATCCACCTCTCTCCTCCGTCCGACCCCGCTGCCTCGACCTCCTCTGCATCCTAAACTCGACTCCGACCTCACAGCTTAGAAGGAGTTCCGTCTTCGTGTTTAAAAGCTAGCGCTATCTCCTCTATGCGATACACAATAGCTTCCAGACTACAGTCGTATGTTGACTGAGCCCCCATTTCCAGCTCCTTTTATGGGAGCTCCGTCTTCTTCAATCCATGCTTCACCGAAAGAACACCCCTCAATCTAAGACGAACCCCTTACAATGGATGCACCTCGCTCCTTAGCATTCACGATGGCTTGTTCGAATCAGGAGAGGATCTTCATCTTGTAGCTAGTGATGAAGGCATGGAACTAAGGCTCGACGAAATGGAATTTGGGGTGGATGCTTCATTGGTCTGTAGGCAGGCGAGCTCAACGAAGAGGATCTGGAGTGCATGTTTGCTGGGAATCTGAGCTCCAGTGAGTGGACTTTGCTGTTGTGCTCGATAGCTACAATGGTGATTCTAGACATAAATGGATGCTTTTTTTAAAAGAGGGGGAAACATGCATAGGTGCCCGCTCCAAGATTTGAACCATGTTCTTTAAGTGGTAGGTACATTGCACTACCAACAAACCATGGAAGTGGGTTGACTATAATGGGTGCTCGCGGATGAGTTTTTGTTGGTGATGGTCACAAGTTGGGAATGTCTTGTTGATGTTGCCTCAAGAAGCGGTTGGGGTCTTGATGTTGTTGCTGCTCTGTCACTCCTCTCTTATGGCATTCTCGATTACACGTGTTTTATCCTATCCAGTGTTATTCGTATTAGCAACCAAGCTCTTGAATTTGATGAGTCTCACCGAGAGCACCATCTTATCCTCATCATCTGTAGAATTGGGAGTGCGATCACATTTAATTCAGAAGTTTGTGATTCTTCGCATTCAGTAGAAATTTCGTCCTCATTCCTAGGCTCGTCAGATTCAAAGATCGGTTTCTCGACACTGAAGCAAGAAGCGAAGAGACCCTCGCAACACATCAGATAGTTGGTATTGAATAGGATTCCCGTGTTTATGCAACTGAGGTGGAAGACATGGCTGCAGACGGGTAGTAGGTGCAACCTATTATTGTTATCGAACTCGTAAAGGCACACAACACAGTCGAGTCCAAGTCTTGGAGGTGGAAGAGGCTCTGGAGTTGCCTCAGGAGGGCCTTCGAGCCCTAGAAACCCCTCCAATACTGCCCATTGGAATTTGGTGAAGATGGTGGTGGTGACAGTGGTCTTTGCTTTATGAAGAATATGATTAGCAGGTAGATTATGCCTGAGATAAAGAAGATAACGACCAAGATTACAATCACAAACAACACAACGAGGGTTTTCTTACTGCAAGAGGATGACGTTGGTGGAGGTGATGGCTATGAAGAGAAATCTTTGAGGGGTTGTCTACATGATCTGAGAGGTACTCAATTCATGTCGGTGGATTCAATGGTAGAGACAAGACATTACAAGAGGTGGGTACTTGGAAAGATGGGATCTTCGGGCTCTGGGAAGACGGGAGGGAGGTGGGTTGGTGCTGGTTGATTCTATGAGATAGTGGAGAAGGCTGGAGAGGTAGAAGATGAGCGCGATGATCTCGATGCTGGATTTGGGGATTCTTTAAGAGGAGGGATGTGGGGGAGGGGGTTGGAGGAGGAAGTGGTCGGAGGAGGTAAGGGGTGGCAAAGGAATGGGGGTGGGGCAAAGGAGGATGGAGACCGTAGAGGCGAGGAGCGATAGAGGAGAAGTGGGTCGGAGGAGGTGAGGATGTATCCTCCATAGCTATTCTATCTAACTACCCTTGTGTCCCAAAAGTTAACGTCTGTTTGCGATGGGATGTGTGTCTACTAACCCAAGGACACAAGTGATAATCGTGTAAGAAGTCAACAACTTATATTCCAAAAAAAGCAGGAGCATAATTGATATCAAGGTTTTTAAAACTGAATCAGAGACTGGACCGAAAACCTTGCTGAAAAGGTCAGATCGTGTTGAATCGTGGAATCAAATTGGTTCGATCGGATGATGACATGATCATTCTTAAAAATTGGATTGAACCGAACCAGTGGGAAAGAAGTGGTTGAACCGGCTAATCGAACCGAAATGGATTATAAATTTATAACATGTATAAAATACTCACTCAAATATTGTTGAAATAGATATAAATTATCTAACTAATATATATATCTTATAGTGTACATAAAATATCTTTTTAATATGTAACATTAGAATGGTATACGTATCGATATATAATATTTACACAATATATTCAATAGAAGGATACTAGTTTATGTTGTAGTTATATTCCTGGCATGTTCGAGATGTTTCATAGCTACATGCCTATTACGACATCTACTGAGCAACAAAAGATGTATAGGAATCCCACGATTGTTGGAGTGTTCATGGCTGGACTTGACACCGAGTATGATACTGCACGTACTCAACTTCTTGCCGGCGCTACCATACCTCCCATAGAGGAGGCATATAGTCATCTCACCCGGATTATTGTGCCTTCTACAGTCGTTTCTATGCCCTCTTCAACGATGGCTGCTTCTCATGGTCGAGGAGGGACGATCCAACACATAGGATGCACCCCTCATGGCAGAGACGGTGGATGCCAGCGTGGCCCTTGCACTTACTGTCATAGGCCTGGACATGCAGAGGATACATGCTACCTGAAGCATGGATATCCAGCTTCTGGTCGCGTAGCTGAACAGATTGTGCCTACAGAAATTACAGCTTCTTCCGTCGATCCTCGCCTGGATGATATTGTCTCTCATATTCGAGAGATCATGACTCCTACTGCTGCACCACCACTACAGATACCGCAGCTGCAGCCAGAGCCTCTTCGAGCTCCTCGTCTATCACCTATGTATTTACTGGAGTACTGGTGCAGACATGACAGAGTGGAATATGGACTATGGCGCTTCACATCATTTGTGTGGAGACAAAGTGCAGTTGAGGTCTTACAGGACCATACCACATGGCAGATGGGTTGTCATTGCTAATGGCGACCATTTACCTGTTACAGGACAGGGGGAGGTGCAATTGACACCATCCATGCATCTTCAGAATGTTTTATATGTTCATGACTTTCAGACGAATTTACTTTCCATTAGTCAGATTACTAAGAATCTGCATTGTCGTGTCATTTTTGACCCTTCGTCTCTTGTGTTTCAGAACATACTCACGGGCAGGGTGATTGAATGTGGTCGTGAGCAGCAGGGGCTTTACAGACTGGTCCAACCTCCTCATGTTGGTGTTTCTACTATGCATGCTGGACCAGTCTCACCATATCTATGGCACCTTCGTTTTGGACACCTCTGCAGAAGCTGTGTCATGTTCTCCCTTAGATATCTACAAGACCTTCTTTGCAATGTGAGGCATGTCAACTTGGGAAGCATCATTGTTCCTCTTTTCCTTCCCGTCAGAGTCGGGGCAGTTCTCAGCTATTTGAGCTCCTACATTCAGACATCTGGGGTCCTAGTCGTGTTCCTGATCACCAGAGACTTCGCTTTTATTTTGTTGCTATCGATGATTTTTCTAGACTTTCTTGGATCTTTTTATTGAAGAATAAGTCTGAGACTGGATCTGTGATCAAATATTTTATTAATGAATTAATAAATATTTTTCAGCCAAAGTCAAATATCTTCGTTCTAATAATGCTTCAGAGTTCTGCACCTTACATCTTTTTAAGTTCCTTAGATCTCTAGGCATTATTCATCAGACCTCATGTGCTTATACTTCCCAGGAGAACGGTGTTGCCGAGCGCAAACACCGTCATTAACTTTGATGTAACCAGAACCTTGCTGATACAGAGTCATGCTCCTCATGCCTATTGGGGGATGCTGTCCTCATGTCATGCTATCTTGTGAATCGCATGCCCTCGTCTGTGTTGGGAGAGAAGATTCCTTTCTCGATTGCGTTTCCTCAGAAGGATCTTTTCTCCCTTACACCTTGTGTGTTTGGTTCTGTTGCTTTTTTTGTTATGTCTCTCCTGGTCATGAAAAACTCTGTCCCAGAGCTGTCAAGTATGTTTTTGTTGGTTACTCTCGTACACGGAAAGGGTACCTTTGCTTTGTTCCGCTCAGGAAGAAGTACTTTGTTAGTGCCGACGTCACTTTCTTTGAGTCTGTCATGTATTTTTCTCCTACAAGTGACAAAATGGCCCCATGTGGCTCTGACGATGAGATCTTTGTGCCTCCATCTCCTACAATCATACCATCACCACTACCACCTGCTCCTGTGGCCTCACCATCTACCATGCCTCAGTTCTTGCCTCGTGTTTTTACTTGCAGGTCTCGCTCGGTCCCCCTGCTCACAGGTCTTTCCCGTCATCCAGCAAGCCTCAGGTATGTAATGAGCACATTGCTTCTACTGATGACACTACTGAGTAGTCGGTGCAGCAGGATTCCGTACAGGATGTGCTGGTGCCCTCTTAAGAGGGGAACTCACACGTCACATACTCAGCAGATGATCTTGATGTACCAATTGCTCTGCGCAAGTCGAAACGAAAGTGTGCTTCTTATCCTCTCGCATCTCACGTTTCCTTGAGGAGGGCTGTCAAGGGATTTCAGGAGGTTTACCTTGGCACTATCTGCCATCATGGAAGGACATATCGATATCGGCAAGACGGCAACATATCGATACAATGTCGATATCGATATATCGCCGATATATCGGCGATATATCGACGCATATCGCCGAAACCCGGTATCCATTACGCATTTTTCTCCTGTCGATACCCGATATATCCATATCGGCGATATATCGGTGCCCTGTCGATACCGATATATCGTCGATATATCGACGATATATCGCGATATGGCGATACTGGTCTGCCATGGAGATACCACAGACATATCATGAGGCTATTCAGGATAGTCAGTGGAGGTTAGCCGTGGAGGAGGAGATGACTGCGCTATGGTCATGTGGTACATGGAGTCTTATTTCAGCTCCAGTTGACGCATCCGTTGTTAGATGCAAATGTGTGTTCACTTTAAAACACCGTGCGGATGACAGTGTGGATCGCTATAAGGCGATACTTGTGGCACGTGGGTTCATCTTGACATATGGGGTGGACTATCACGATACTTTCTTTCCAGTTGCCAGACATTCTACTCTGCATATTCTGCTTTCTGTTGCTGTGTGTGACACGAGATTGGTCCCTTTACCCGCTTGATGTGAAGAACGCCTTCTTCTACGGTGATCTACAGGAGGAGGTCTACATGCAACAACCACCTGGGTTTGCTGCTGTGTGGGAGTGTCAGATTGTCTGCAGGCTACATAAGGCTATCTATGGCCTTAAGCAGAGTCCAAGAGCATGGTTCCAGAAGCTCTCGGACTTGATAGAGCAGCAGAGGTTTGTGCGTTCGACTACTGATCACTCTTTGTTTGTGCAGAGGACCCAGAGTGGTATTGTTGTCATTCTTGTTTATTTTGACATCATTGTTGCAGGGGATGACGAGCATGGCATTTAGGATGCCAAGGACTTCCTAGGCCAGCAATTTGTGACCAAGGTCCTTGGGCATCTACGTTACTTCCTTGGATTGGAGTTTGCCAGGAACCAACGAGGTCTTGTGACGACCCAGAGTCAGTATATTACGGATCTTCTTTCAGAGACATGCATGGCAGATTGCAGACTTGCCACTATTCCTATTGACCCAAGCATGGAGCTCTATGATGATGACACTAAGGAGGTCGATAAGAGAAGGTACATGGAGCTAGTTGGCAAGCTACTGTATGTGACTATTACCAGGCCTGACATATCCTTTGTCGTGAGCAAAGTGAGTCAGTTTATGGAGCAACCCGGACATGCACATATGGATGCAATCCACATGATTTTGAGATATCTGAAGACTTTACCTGGTACAGGACTTCTTTTCAGCATAGGCACATCTCTTTCAGTTACGACATGTGCATATGCATATTATGTTGGGTGTCCAAAGGATAGGAAGTCTACATCAGGATTTGTTTTGTTCATAGGGAATTCCCTGGTTTCATGGAAGAGCAAGAAGCAGACTGTGGTTTCCAGATCGAGTGCTGAGTCGGAATACATGACCATGACGCATGCTAGCACAGAGATGATGGGGATCAAATCTGTTCTTACTGACCTGAGTATAGAGGTGCCTCTTCCCATGTACCTCCAGTGTGGCAATCAGGCTGCTCTTTTTATTGCCAACAACCCAACCTTTTATGAGAGGACAAAGCACATAGAGGTGGACTGTCACTACACTCGTGACATGATACATAAGGGTCTTATTGCCAAGGCTTCAAATATCGGATTTTGATTTCGTTTCGGTAAACCCGAAAAGCGAATTTCGGTGGAATTTCAGTGAAATGGTTAGAAATTGTGGAAATGACTTGAAAATTCATTTTTTTATAAAATTAAGATTTCTAATGTTGTTTATTTAATAAATGAGATAGATACAAGTTTTTATTCTAATAATAAGATGTTATCATGATCAAGGCCTTAAATATTGGTTTCGATCACTATATCGGTGACTGACTGGAATGAAATTTTGGTACATTGTCTTACATTCAAAATTTCCTTCAGTCCCAAAAAGAAGAATAGAAGTTTTATATGCATAGATAACTTTAAAATTGAAATAGCAAATAACATAGATTCATAATACAAGTCCACATGATTACATGACATGATACATCAAATTTCAATCACATAATACACATGTACTTATATTACTAACTACTACCTTGCTAGTTCTCTATACCACATTTCTTATTTAGAAATGACATTCAATCGAACCAAAATTTCCTAGGTGGATCTATGTACCCTACATGATTCCTTCTCCCATAACGTGACCTGATCGAGTCCCTATATCCACGTAATCCTCCCATGTCATATAGGAGTATATGGTTTTTGTACTCCATTAAATACTCCCTATATTCATGCTCAGCCAAGTGTGCAAAGAAGCCAATCATTGGATACTTGTCACTAGAAGAGGCAGACGCCGCAGAATCACGTGGAGGTCGACGTGACGAGGATGCAACTTGAGAACATCGTGATGAAGAAGATGGAGCAGGAGCTGCAGGAGAAGATGCCATCTGTAGTGGTTGAGATTGACATACTGTAGGGTAATAATATGGAAATATGTCATATCCTGCACCATTATGCGAAGATGTATCAGTGTAATGTTGTTGATTTCCTTGAAATACCCCATAAGTACCACTACTATAGCCATATCCAGAAGGGAAAATACCATATGAATTATTTTGTCCTTGAGATCCATATCCATTGAAGGGGCTTGATGTTGCTCCGCCAACAAATATTGAATCTCCAACATCCATACTCAATGATCCAACCGAAGATATGAGATCTTCCATAACGGTGTCGTCATGGAGTTGTCCCCGAGGTTGGGAGGGCAGGTACGAGCGGTACAGACAATAATCCATTTGCTTTGCAGGATCCGGACCTCGGTTCGGACATGGAACATATTGGCCATGTATGTTTGTTTGGTAGCCTGTGTATTCTTGTCCAGCATGTAGTCCTTCAGGCTTAGATCCAGTATTATATGCACCCCCACCAGAGGTTGCCCCTTCATCATGTATATAATCTTGTGCTGCAACAACACCTCCTCCATTGCTCCTGATTTGGATTTTGATTTCGACTTGGAGGAGTCTTCATAATCACTTTCCAACCCTCATGCAGGGTTTGGATCTCTCCATGATCTAGCCAAGTAATCCTCAACATTTACCTTCATTTGCGAGACAATCTGCGTATTTGGTCTCCCTCCTCTCTCGTTGAGTACGGGAGCGTCATTATCATCCATCCACTTTTGCAAGACGTCTTCCTCATCATCATCGTCATCTTGAATCTTGAATATATATGCAAAGTCATTGGGGTCTATATTCTTGCTTGTCGTCTCCTTCTCTTGCATGCTTCATTTTCAACTTGAGATTGTAGTGAATATAGATAAGATCATGTAACTTCTCTACTCTCAAGGAATTTTGCCTTTTGGAGTGGATGAAGTTAAATGTGCTCTTATTTCTTTCACATCCTCTAGCGGACGCAGTCTGTAATAATACCTTCACTGCCACTTGTAGCAAGTTAGGTGCAATGTACAAATTATTTGTTATATAAGTAACATTACTACTCTACCATATAAGATAAAAGTAAAACCGTGTAAGCCGCTGATCGCGGTCATTTTTCCAAAAGAACCTAAGGCCTCCCTAAAGTATTTTATCTTCAAGATAGAAAACACTGAGCTCAATAATAAAGTTAATAAGACATCAGAGATTAAGATGATTAAACATTGTGTACCTCATTCATACAATCTGTTTGCATATCTCTTGACTTCACTAGCTTCTCCACCACAATTTGAAGGGCCGATAAGAGCTCATGACGAGTGTCGATGTTGTGCTTGTAGTGGTATTTCGGATTATGATAATATGCTGAAAATAGATAAAAAAATCAGCTATCTTAATGGTGATGAATAAAGCTAAAAGTTTTTACTTAAAGAGCGTACTGGCTTGGTGAAGAGGATGTGACAACATTTTCGACCAATGCTCGTCGATGATGCCCAACCACACCTTATAACCTTTTCCAACATTTTCTTTCACGCTCTCCTTCATCACTCGCATTGCTTCATATATCACACTCATGGTTGGTTTTTTATCACCATCCACTATTCTCTAGACTGACACAACTGGCTCCATAATTTTTATCGTCGGGGCGACACCATCCAAAAAATTGGCGTTTTTTATCAAGATTTCTTCCTTTCTCTCTTGATCGATGCGAACCTCAGGAATCTCAAACCATTCCCCTAAACAACATATTTTCTTCAAACCAACCTTGTGTTGCATGCTTTGCAAGGCTATAAAATTGGTTGCAAATCTTATAATTCCAGGCCTTACAATGTCACCTCAACACACCCTTCGCATCAATACTAGGACCTTTGAATGGTTGTAAATGAATATTGTGATTGATCGTGCACTATTAACTACATTCATGATGGTTTTCTTCTTTTCCAAAATCTTTGAGGGTCAGGTCTATGCAATGTGCAACACAAGGTGTCCAGAAGATTCCATACTTGTTGGAAGACATGATCATCTCACCCGCCTTCTTGAAGTTGCTACCATTGTCAGTACAATTTGAACAATGTTCTCTTGGTCGACCTCTTGTATGACATCATTCATGAGTCTGAGTATGCACTTGTGACTCTTGACATGCTTAGATGCATCTACAGACCTGATAAATACCGTCTTCACATGACAATATACGAGAAAGTTGATAATTTGCTTTTTCGTATAGCTTGTCCAACCATCACACATGAGGGTCACACCATACTCATGCCACGTCTTCAATTCAACAATATAATCAGCAATCTCCTCCTTTCCATGCGGAGATATTTGTTCATTATCTCGTACGGAGTAGGAGCTGCCACGCCTCCTCCTGCTTCAGCAATCTCATCAATTGCGTGTTGTAAGAAGGGTCCCTTCACCACATTTGTCGGAATACCCTCTCCAACAAACAACTTTGTAACGATCCTTCCTACCCGCTATCTCATATTACCGAACAAACCCTTTAATATCTTCTGCTTGGGATCTTTGCTCGGAACATAGTGAACGGAACTGCTCTTTCTCAGAAACGGTTCTATGCCCTTCTGCTTCTTTGGTGGTACCGCAACTGTACCACTTCCACTTCCATTGCCACTTCCCGATCCAATATTTATCGGGAACTTTGAACTACCACCAACACGTCCAGGGCCACCACGACCACCAAGTCAGCTCTGGAGATCAGACAACAGATGTTCTTACTAAGGCCCTATCCAGAGGATTTTATCAGACATGTTGCTCCAAGTTGATTCTGATTGATATCTACGCTTGAGGGGGAGTGTTGAGATATTTGTTATCTTTAGTATCGTTTTTCTCATTTTCTATTTATTTTGTCTTCGTCGTGTAATTTACCCAATAGGTTCCTCTCCTATATAAGAGAACCGAGGGCCTCATTTATGCAATTCATTCATTTCCTTCTACAAGAATCTTGAGACACCTCAATGGAAAAAGAGTAGGGATTTTTATTATTCAATATCTGATTCTCATCTTCTGAAATCAGGGCGGAAGTCCCGCATTAGAAATCGTATCGTGTTTGTTTAATCAGACAATAGTTATTATGCAGCCTTGAATGTTGGCGGCCGAAGCATGTCATCGAGATGGAGGTCTCAATGCATGTATAATATGTATGATGACTAATATATGTTTAATGGGAAGGCAGCTATTGCATATGGGTGAATTGGGGTTCGAATTAACGACATTTCCCTTGAAAATTTATTTCAAAGATATAGACAATATATTGTTGATAGCGTAGATAAGAGCATCACCCCTTTTTCGATATCGTCGTATCAATGATAGTGTCATATCGTTGATATATCATGTTATTTCGAGCTGTGATCTGCACTGTCATTATATATTTGGCTTCTAGAAAAGAAACAATAGATTGTTTATTAACATGTTTCCTGGCAGCGATCAAGATTTCAAATATTGATATCAACCTCGTATTAACAAGTCTTGAAAAGGATATATCGGGTTTTACAAATATCTGTTGAATTCATAAGCGGGCTTAAAAATATGTTTTTTTTCATAAATTATTGTTTTAGTTCTTTTAATGAATAGATGATTTAAATTCATAAGATGTCTTAGAATTATGTTTTTTCTCATAAATTATTGTTTTAGTTCTTTAGATGAATAGATGATTTTTCTCATCAATTAATTTTTCATAGTTTTTAGATCAATCAAGTACGATAGAACTATATTCTTATTAGACACGGTGAAGTGTAGCGAGGATACTAATAGTAATTATAATATACATCATGTAATGTGCTATGTTATCCTAAAAGTTTTCAACATAAAATCAAATGTCGCTAAATACTACGGAAGTTTGTGGACATTCACGTTTAGCGTGGTGATTTCGGAATTCGCATGCCTATGATTTTCAAGATGTCTTCGATTTGTTGCTCCAGATTGATGATATTTAGGTCAAATCTCAATGAAGTTGGCGAATTTCGTGAGTAAATTTTCCAGATTTTGTCTAAATTTTGCCTTATATTTTGCTGCATTTTTTTGAAAAGTGATTTTTTCTATGTTTCTTTGATGAATCATTTTGTTCTTATAAGAAGCCTATGAGATCCACATTTTGTATGTAATCTCATATATTATTAAATTACCTAATTATTTGCAATGATTTTAGGCTTATATAACCACTACCGGCATAAATGGATTTGATTAAAATCCAACTCAAATAACACAAGTATCTTTGATGAGAATTCGGGGGCTTGTCCTCGAGCTCTTCACGGGGCCGCTGTTACCAAATTCATGGATTGGGTGTCTTTGCTACCTGGTTAATGAGGGAGGTCATGAAGATGGACGCAATTACAATTACATCAAGCTAATTGACAACTTAGGATCAAAGGTGTCTAATCAATAACTATCCTAGGAGTGCATGCACTTATCATTGCATGGTCACCCCCGACATACACACATATACAAATATGGTCTATCATATATATGTAGTTGTAATAGACAATAACACCATGTACTCTTATACAATGATTTTTATATTATACTTTTTAGGACACATTCTAGCTTGTCGTATATGATGAGATATAAGTCAAAGCTTTCTATTTACACTTTTATTTTAGCAAAAAAAGTGCGTGCTTTTTATTTTGTTTGTGGATTAGATAACGTTTGGATTTTTAGTTTATGAAAAACTAAGTCGTAGAGCTCTTTTCAGGGTTTTTGTAGATAAATGAAACATCATCATTTTTTTTTGAAATTTCCCTTTTCGGGCAACTAGTGAAATTACATCTGAATGAATTTTTGAAGACATGGATATTGGATAGCTTGCTAGTAACTATAAAGCAGTACATATGTGTGCTAATTAATTAACTAAAACATTAATTAGCCTTGAATTTTTTGTTAAAAGCGATCGGTTTTTGGTTTAAATTTTATTATCAATAGTAATAGAGCTCATATCATGTAATTTTTTTTATCTTAACTATTTACTTTTTAATTTATACTACTGGCACAAGATTAGTCATAAATCTAACATATAAGGTTGGGATTCAATACATGGCTTGGATTTAACACATAAAGCTTGTATCATAGATGAAAGCATCCATATGTGAGATTACAAATATGTATTAAGAGCAAATATGTGAACTCCACGATAGAAGTGCACAAGAGACCATAGACTCTAAGAAATCAACATCTAAAAGCTTTAAAATTTAAAAAGTACCTTAAAAGGCATCAAAGGCCTACACAAAAATAGTGTTATGCCATACTGGGAGATAAAATACTTTATGTTAGCGATAATAGTCGATATGGGAAAACTTGTGCTTCATTTCCTATTTTTTTTTGATATCATGGACAATAAATACTATTTTTCGATATTGTTGACATGAAGTAATATTTTTTAAATGATATGTTGCTTATATAATGTGATATGTGATTGATATATTGAAAACAGGATATGTAGGTCGCACTTGATACCGTATATCTTGTTGATATGATATAATATTGATTAATTATCTACAATATATCATGATAGTTCAATCCGCAATCATGGTGACACATGGTGTCTATTTGATAATACATTTTCAACTTTAAACAAAATAAAAAAAGAAAGTTTTCTTTTTTAGTCTGGAAGAAGTTTAACTAATTCATTTGGTGGATGGAAATGCCTTTTCTCTATTTTTGCAAGGACAAAACACAGGCGATTGTGGTTGCAGATCCTGATTGAGCGAAGTTATTGGAACTGACATGCCGGTGTTCGTGGATGCACATGAGGGCTTTACTAGGCTTTATGAATAGATTGACCGACACGTCCCAATCCATTATGGCTCCGTTTGTTTGGTTGGAAAGAAATTACAATGGAATGGAATCAAGACAAGAATAGAATTAACAATGGAATGGAAAGGAATAAGTTTTTCCATTCCACTGTTTTTTTCATATTAGGAATTGAAACATTTGTTATGAGATACATTCCTTTCTTATGTTTGGAAAAGGGAAAGAATAGAATGAAAATAACCTTCCTTTGATATCGTTAAGTAGAAAAAATAATCGATATCCTCCAACTTAATTTTTCATGTAATTGATATATTTCATATAAGAAATCAATAGTCAAATTTTTTCCATACAATTGACATATTTAATATATCCATATCCGTATTCGCTAGAATATTTTATTATCACATGCACATCCTAAAATTTTTGAAAATGTTATGGGATCCATATTCGCAAAAAAAAACACACATATCCATGTCTGTAAACCTATTCACTAAAATATAACCCATATCCATATCCTAAAAAATTAAAGATGGTACCTGTACCCATATCTATAGCTGCAAAAAAACTCATTTCCATGTTCATATCCATTTCCGTAAAAAAATCCTCATCCTTGTCCATATCGGTATCCACAACAAAATTAGAATACATATCCATCTTCATATATGTATCCGTTAGAACATAATCAATATCCATATCTTACAAAAAACTGAAAATTACATCCATATCCATATCCACATTTGAAAAAAATCACATATCCCTGTACGTATCCATATCCGGAAAAAAAATAAAAAACACATATCCATATTCGTATCTGTAAAAAAATCTTATCTGATATATTTTATCCATATAATAGATATATTTCATATATATGTACTTGTATCCGCTTTAATATCTTGTAATCATATTTGTATCCATATCCAAATAAATTGAACCGTATCTATATCTGTATCCGCAAAAAATCTCATATACATGTCAGTATCCATATATGCATATATTTGTAACTTATCTGACATTTTGCATCCATATATTTGTATCCATGTCCAAAAAAACCATATTCAAGTCAATGTCCAAAAAGATATCCAAAAAAGAAAAAGACATATCCATGTCGATAACCATATATTTGTAACAATGATATCTTAATTAAAAAAATGAAGAATATATTCATTAGCATTTTAAGGAATGGAATCCCAATTCCTAGGGGGGTACCTAGGAATGGCAATTCCCTTGTATGAGGGAATCATGTTTCATTTGTAATCGTTATTCATGCCTAATATGATCTAACAAACACAAGAATGGAATCGACGGAGGAATGGTGATTCCATTCTCCCCTCTATTCCTGCACAACAAGCGGGGCTTGTGTGTTTGTGTGTGTGTCTTGACCCATGTTTCTTAATCTAGATAAGCACTGCAAAGTTAAACTTTTACAAAATATGTTTGTGCAGGAGGAACACCTGCAATTTTCCTTTCATCTGATTAAGAATGCAAATCCTTTGTCACAATAGGATTCTCCACTTTGGTCTACTAAATTAAAGTGACATGAAGAGGGTGTTGTTTTATATTCCCAAAGTCTTCCTCTCATTCTAGTGCTCGATAAAACAAAGAAAGGTGGCATAGCTTGGAGATAGATAGAGAGAGAGAGAGAGATAAACAGTGATGGGTGCAACCAAATGTACGGGTAGTAATGGTTGTTCTCCTTTGCGTGGATTAGTGGGAATGACATGTTTGTGCTTGGGGATGATTCGTGAGGTGGGGGATGTGTAGGAGGTGATGCATTGAGCCTTTTTATAGGCTGGCCCATGCATCCTTAATCTATATTATTTTTGGTGGCTGACCATGCATCTTAATTTGTATAGGAGTAGCATACTTTTATTAATTTTTGAAATAAAGTGAGATTGCAGGGTCTACAATTTAATTACTAAGGTCACATGGTTGTCTGATTGCAAAAGATTTCAGGGTATGGGTATAAAATCTTTATAAACTAGCAGGCAACTAAGAATATCTAGTATAGCGATCTTTTGAAATTCCGGGGTTGAGAAAAGGGGGACCCAATATTTTTTATTTTATCTAGGGTTTATCCTGCACTTTTATTGCTTTTTTCCTTACGTTCAAATTTATGGTTTGATTGACGGTATATTGATAGATGTGAACAATGTAAAATAGAGCAAGATTGCAGTTGTAGGTTACAATGTAGCTTGTACTTGATAAGATCGACATAGATGACAACAGTGTCGATATGATGACAAAGACTTTGCCGTTTGGAAAGTTCGAGAGATGCTGCTCCCTCGCAGGTTTGGAACAGTTCCCACATCGTCGGTGAGGAGGATATTTGTTGGACGGGTTCCCCTCGTGGGAACCTAATCCATATATATATAGGACATTGGTAGTGCTATTTGGAAAAGGAAAGATCAGTTACCTTTTAGGATTAGGAGTCATCTTTTCCTAATCCTATTGGAAGTAGGAGTCCATGTTTCCTTATTTGCTCATCTCCATGCAGTAGAAATAGAGGGTATGGGGTGCATACCAGGATCATCCCAACACAAGCTCTCCTAGCACAAGAAAGAAATAAGAGGGAGGAAGAAGAAAGAAAGTTCGTGGTTGCTGCGGAGTAGTAACCTTTGGAGCAATTCTTCTCCAGCATGATTTCCTACAATTTGGCGACGGATTTACCATTGGGTGATATTTTTCCTCTCTATTATTCTTCATTGTTTGGTTATTTGTAACATTGTATTGAAGGTCGGCCTTTTGTAAGCCCTTCACGGGAGATTTTTTCGATTATAGTGCTTGATTTTGGGTTGCTATCAACCCCGTAGTTTTTCCCCACATTGAGGGTTTCCATGTTAAAATTCTCCGTGCATTTGTGGTTGAGATACTTTCTCGTAGTTGATATATCGTGCATGATCCACCTATCGACTTTGATTATTTTTACACACTCCCGACGACTTACCACACCTTCCACACCCCTCTGCAGCACCTGGAAAAACCTTGCTCTTCTAGCAACCGTCAATATCCCTTCTCTCCTTAGTAACCAGAGAAACACCTTTACTCTAGATGGAATCCTCCAAGTCCAGATCCTCGCACAGTCTCTCGAGATCACCAGCTCTTAGACTGAAGGCTAGGCAACAAAAACCTTGTAAGCCTTCCTTACAATGAAGAAACTGTCCCTCCAAACCCACGAATTCCTTCCCCTTGATGGCGCCTCATGGCCGGACAAGCTGCTAGATAGGCATAAGAAATCTTCGGCTCTTTGATCCGATAAATCTGCCACAAAAATCGGCGTCCAAGCTCTATCTGACCACGCATCTGCTACGCAAATGTCCTTGTTCGACACCAACACAAATAATCTCGGATAAAGGTCACAGAGTGCACCGTCTTCCAACCAATTATCCATCCAAAATATGAACCTACATCCATCCCCCATCACAGAGCGCAAGTAACTATTCAGCTCTGGAAAGATGGAACACACACCTTTCCAGAAAGCAGAAGGCGAGCCCATACCATCAACTCGGGCCACCAAGTTGGTCGAAAATCCATAGATTGACATGGTCAGTTTTGAGTAGAGATCATTCGCGGGACCCCAGATCTTCAAAGCTCACTTTGCTAGCAGCGCCTTATTCCTATCCCCAATCCTCAAGGCTCCCAGACGATCCTCGTCTATCAGTGTAGACACCGTCGACCACCCAACCAAAGTAAGACCTTTATCTCTTCGAGATGACAATCAGAAAAAAACGACGCATTAAAGATTCCAATATGTTTTGGATGTCCACCGGCATGCCCCTCGTAGACATGAAGGATGCAAGAATGGCTGAAAGACGGCCTTGATCAGGACCAACCTCCCTCCCTTCGACAGGAAAGCCACTTTCCATCCCGCAAGCTTCTTCTCTGATTTCTCTTACCTTTTTAGAGACTTTTGATTTTGGATGCTTAGGGAGAATGGAATTGGGATATAGCGTAGTTTTCTCATTTATCCTTTGCCTTTGTGAGAAATATCCAAGACGGATGAACAATGCCAACATCTTTTGGTTATATTTGCTTTCATTTTATTTGTCATCATCTGACATCAGCAAAGATGATTCAGTGCACACAAAACATTTTAGTTTTAGCACAGACGATGAATGTTTTTCCTGATTTCCCTCTTTTTTGGTGTGTAATGATGCCCAAGATTTTGAAAAACAGAAGATGTAACGAGTCAGCTCTCTGAACCGAGATGGTTTAGACAAAAACCGCTTTTTAGGCTGAAGAAGTTAAATACTGAAGTTAGACATAGGTATATTGTTTAATAAAATGCTATTTACCGTACAACAAATCAATGGGAAAACATAGATTGATTTTTGTAACGTGAACACAAATATTATCACCGAACTAATGCACGACAACATTTGAATCCCAATTACAATGTCTTACTGAGGGCACATGCAATGATGCACGTTTGACTAAATGACAAACTTCTACTTCAAGTGTAATTTTGTAAGTTAAATTAAGCTAATATATTTAAAAATTACTGAGATTTCAAATATAATAAGCTAATCCGAATTAAACCTCCATTGAGTTTAGGATGGTCATCTCAAGGAAGGCTAACATTGAAATTAAATAGAAGTTAAATATTCAATTTACCAATCCAAGGTTTTGAACTTGTCGAGCCTTGAAGGTTCCAATTCTGTAATTTCTTTTTTTTGTAATGTTATATCTTAAGGTGGCACCTTGAGAAGTACCTCGGCTCGTCAAGACTGCTTAGCCCTACATGCATACACCTCAAGACATGTTCATAAAATGGTGCTAATATCTATAGAGTCAAGGAGTTCCTCAAAAAAATCTATGGAGTCAAAGATACATGTGAAATTGAAATTTTTTTGGTTGGGGCATTTTTTAAGAATATGTTTATTTGTTGACAGTTTATTGGCTGTTTTGTTGTACGAAGTGATAATAGTGGTACCTGGTAAAGGGAACTCGATTTGTAATCCATCTCAATACATTATTCCTTAATTTAAGATGCATTAAAAAATACATTATGACTGCAATAAGTGTTGCGGGCGAAATTTTCACGTATGCTATGACTAAAGACTATTGCATATTGTTCTTACTATTGTTATTCTGATGTCCTTTAGACAAATAATCTCTACTACAGAGGAATTTCCCACGCAGTATATGCCATTTGTAGGGATGAGGGGGCCAAGGGCTTGTACAAAGGTCTTGGTCCAACTTTGATGGTGAGATACTAAAATTGTTTTTTCAATGATGTAACTGGATCTACCATTCTGGTCCCCTTTAACATGGCTGTCATGCAGGGTGTTGGGCCTAGTATTGCGATAAGTTTTGCTGTCTATGAAACCCTGAGAACCCATTGGCTAGTTAAAAGGTGATTTTGTAGAGGTTGTATTCAATTTTAATTTTTTTACTGCAGATACTTTCTTGCAATTTCCAAATTTTGGTGATCACCTACTTCATGGTAATGTATATATCTTCACAGGCCACAGGATTCCGGTGTATTGGTGAGTCTTGCCTGTGGAAGCCTCTCTGGTATTGCATCATCTACAGGTAGATAATCAGGATGGGTTCACTTTGAGTAAATTTTCGATACTATAAGAATCTAATAACTGGATATTTTACCTGGATCAACAAAGTATCTTATATCTATAATGGCATGTAGCTTTCTTAAAAAAATCATGGCTTTGACTCATTTCAGTCAGACCGATAGTTATTCATCTTGTCATGGCCAAAAAAGTTCGCGACGAATCCTATTATAGTTATTATTATCTCGTTTTTGTTCCGGGTGTATTTTATGGTATCATGGTATTAACCATGTAAGTTTATTTAAACCCATCAAATATTTCTGTCGAGAAACTTGATTATTAGCTTTCATTAATTTTCGTATTATATCTACGATGGTTAGCGATAAGATTTTTTTTCATAGACTACTTGTACATGCACATCTTTGCATCATTTTTCAAGTTAGTTTAGTGTATAGAAAATAGGGTAAAATGGGGCTGCCCCCTAGGGGGTCCCCCGCACCATTTCGCCCATTTTTTTTTTGAAAATTTCTTTCGTAGATTTTCATCAATATATCCCTATATTATGTCATTCAAGTTTCATGCGAAACAGATTTCTACGGCTTCCATCCAGACGGGGTCGATTTTAGCAATTTTATTACCGTTAAAAAATGACTCTGGATTGAGGTCGTAGGAGTCTTTGTTTCACACGGAACTTGAATAACCTAATATAGGGATATAGTGATGAAATTCCGCAGAAGAAATTTCAAAAAAAAAATAAATAAAGAAATGGGTGAAATGGCGTGGGGGAGCCAAGTTAGCTCCCCCCAAGGGGCAGCCCCATTTACCTCTGGAAAATATCATAATTGGGTTTGTACGTGCCTATATTGATGCCTTCTTTTCCTCCTTTTTGGTCACAGCAACATTCCCTCTAGATCTTGTTAGAAGACGGAAGCAGTTGGAAGGAGCCGGTGGCAGAGCTCATGTGTACAAGACAGGCATGATCGGTACATTCAGGCACATCGTGCGGACCGAAGGCTTCCGTGGCCTGTACCGTGGCATCCTCCCTGAGTACTATAAAGTTGTACCCAGCGTTGGCATAGTGTTCATGACGTACGAAGCGCTGAAAAGCATCCTATCCGGGTCATTCTTTGAGGAGTAGCATAGCACTGATCTTTTCACATGAAATATTCATCACTTGGCAATTGGAGGCATACATCTCCCGGTGGGACAGCTCGAGTCTTGTGAGATCTCAGATCTCTCGTGGTGGTAAATTTTGCCATTACTCCGTGATAAAACTTATTTTCTTATGTATAGAAAGAGAAGAATCAGGAACCTCATGGTCGGTAGCCCCTTCTAGCCAGTATTGACCTGGGACATTTTTATTTTCGTCGGACATTTCTTTCTTTGAAAATCCAGTTAGTCTTTCAATACTGTATACCCCTTGTAACTGGTCGGAGCTTCCTGCTTCTGCTGGCGAGAAATATCTTGTTTTTTTCCCCTTGCTGAGCGCGTGCACTTCACGGTGGGAAGTTGCTAACCTGTTCTGATTCATTGCTGTTGCGCGGAAATTCATCCTCCTGTAAGCTGACAATTATCATGTCAATTTTAGGCACCACTTTGATGATTGTCTTTATTAATAAATCCTAAGTTACTTGAAAAACTTAATTAGATTTGTATGCTATTTCTATATCGGCTGTGTGGTCGTTTACTGTCAATGCAGGCATCTCATTTCTTGTGGTTTCAGATGAGTGTACGGTGTAGCAATATGGGTACTACATGCATGTTTGTATCCCTATTGGTCAAATGAGTATATACCTTGTCCGTGTCGCTGCAATTGGATGTGAAATCTCTTCGATCAGATGTATCAAATGTTTACCCCATCTTCGGTAAAAATAAGCTTTTATGAGGTATTGATGCCTTCCACTTTTACAGAGAAAGGCATTGGAAGAGATTTGATTGAGGGATGACCAGTGTAGGCGATACGAGAGCTTATGGAAAGCTTGGGCCTCCTTTTGTGCTTGTGGTTTATGCAGTTTGTTCAAATTTACTGCATCGTAGCTTTATTCTCGTTTTTTGCGTACTTCTGGTGCAGCATTGAATTGATATTTCTGTTTGATGTCCATAAGATGGTCAGTTGGATCCGTTGGCCGATGTATCGGAGTTTGCCCACTCGGATCCCGTTTGATCATGGTAAGTTGTTACGAATGTTTTGTGACCTGATCAGTCCGGTAGATGGTACAAGATCCTTCCCAAACTCAGCAGCAGAAGATGAATTATGTTCATTAGTTAACCAACGTAATTACTCACAAGATATTGCTATATATTTTCGCTATGCTTGTTCTCGTCTTTTGCGATCGTCATCATTCCGAATACATATAGTAAATACAATCACACAATTCCACTTTGGTTGTGTACATGGTGACATAATGGGGATAACACAGTCCACAATTAGTAGCTCAGTCGTCCTATCTAATACAACAATCAGTAAAACGCAGTAATCACGTTGATCGAACCTTGCCATGAAATGACCAAGAATCTCAAATCGCAATCGGAACACTTTCAAAAATGTCTTTCACCATCATGGAAGAGTTGTTGCTTTATGAGTTTCTGTTGTGCACATATATATGCACATGTTTCTTGCTACCACGAGCTATATGAGCTTGTAAAGTGCACAATGCAAGATAAGATTTGGCCACCATGGGCACCGGTGCCCTCACTCCACCTTTCTTTATCGATAATAAGCTCACTTAGGTAACTTGGGTGAAAGGTGTTGGGATGTAGCAAGCATAGACAATAATCGCCATGCGTATGGCTGGTCATGTTGACACCAGAGAAAATTAGTTGTTGTTAAATATATAATGATGCTATTATTCATTGCGAATTGATTTTCGTACTTGAAATTAGCGATGAATATCATATCTGTCGTTATATCATTAGCAACGGTCCACGTAGCGACACTTATCCGTTGCTCTTTTTCCAACTTATAATTAATCGTGGCTGAATTTTGAACTAAAAAAATAGTGACGATTAGTTGATATTTCGAAAAATAACAATGGATAAGCGTTGCTATATGGATCGTTGCTAATGATATAACGACATATATACTACTAGTCATTTCAAGTACCAAAAATCATTTACAAACAAATAATATCGTCGTTATTTATTTAACAGTGTCTAGTTTAATGACAAATTTTGGAAAAAAACATCAATGTAGCTCAATTTTGTTGTAGTGGGACACATGAGATCTGCCAATTAAGGTCAACAACAGAGGCAGTCATAAGAATCCCTCAAACGAGAGCAACACAAAATGAGGGTGCAAATCCTTCATAGCACTTCTAATATCGTCATCCACATTGGGGAAACCACGCTGGTAGCTGCTCAATAACAGCTACGGATGCAAACGCACATATATAGATACAAATATAGGGATTGTCATATTCTTATCTGTTTTAAAATCTAGATATGTATAAGAAATATAGACATTCCGAATATTGTAAATCAAATGTGGATACATATATGGAAATCGATAATTACAATCCAGATACAAATATTCAACAAATAGATACAAATACAAATATCTCCTAACACTTGCATCCATAAGAAATATTTCTATAAAGTTGAAATAGCTCACGAGATCAAAATTACATAACCTACAAATACAAAAAAATAAAAGAAGGAAACTAAACGATATGCTAAATTAAATAACTTGTTTAACAAATAACTAAATAGTATGCGTTTTTTCAACCAAGTGAAAATGACTCCAAAATGCATTATATTACATGTAACCTTGTGACATATGTCTATACACCCATTGATATATGTATATGCAATGCATACACATAAATTTAATAGTACATATACTCAAATAAAAAAATAGTAGTTGTATCATAGCAAAACTTGCAATAAAATATGTTGACATGATGAGGAATGTATTTAATTACTAGTCATATCTGCGGGCCTCTTATCCAACTCATTCTCGTTTTATCGTAGTTTGGAAAAAATCAAACACATATGTGGTCACTTTGTAATATTTGAGTGGATCTGCAACAAATTAAAAGCAGTATGTTGAAATTTATAAAATGTAAAAGTGAGAATATAGAAACAAATGTAAGGTTAGGAACTACGATAAAACTCTTAAATATATGTTCTTTCCCGATAGTCTTCGTGGCAACTTATCATTATATGTTGAAGCAAGATAAGACCAAACTCCTATAAAAAATTTAATACAAAGTGATCTTATTATTTATAACAATGAGAATAATAACAAATAATTTAGCACGATAAAATCACTTCATGTATCCCGATAATCATAGTGTTTATAGCATACACACCAATTAGAGCAGTTCTCTAATATACTGGCCAAAGACAAGAGTTATGTAAGCAAATATTGCATGGACTAGGGATAACTGGTCAGAAAAGTACAATTTAAACGAGAATTTTAAGTATGAACCCAAGACATACAGTCGAGTTATTTTAGAGAGTTAGGATGTAAACATGATACATACAAAGGCCAACTAGCTAGTAATGACATCATTTTACGGGGGTACGCATGTCAAAGTCCATTAAAGAGGGTGCATATTTGCAATTTGCTCGAGAAAAAAAGCCACCAAAAGGAAAAAAATCATGACCTTGGATTATGCGATGATGATGAACACATATCTCCGAGCAGTGCTTTTGATTTGAATCGATCGATGCTGCAAATGGGGGCTCCCCTTTTGCCCTTTGGATAAGAACCGCATCTTCTCCTCCTCTTTGGATCTATGCGATGGATTCTCTCCCTCATCATTCACCGCCCCCAATCATGAAACCCATTACATTACCACCTTTTATATATCTTAGTACTCAAATCATCCCTTTTTGGCACCATCGGCCTTCCGTAGAGATATTATAATGCAAACCACCAGAGAGGTCACCGACGAGGAAGAAAGCTGTTGAGGCCTAATAAATGGGGGGTCAGTTCAGTTCACTATAAAATCGAATAATTTCAATACTGCACCGACAAGGAGAGATTTCTCAGAATGGAGAGAGAAACCAAGTTATCTCCCATTCTGGGTACGGAATGGAAATTATTCCCGGACTGGGTATATATCGGCAAATGGTTTGTCGCTCACCCATGTGACGCGGCAAACCATTTGCCGCGCTTACGTGGAAGGAGCGGCGAACCGTTTGCCGTGCCCAGTGGCACGATCAGCGAGGCGCGCGGTCTTCGGCGCAGACTGGGCGCAGACGACGGGACCGCGCGCCAGAAGCGGTCGGCGACCCGCTCTGCACGACAAATGGTTTGCCGTGCAGCGGCAAACCATTTGCCGCTGGGCGGCATATAAATAGGTCGCCCGAGCCCCCCATTCCCCTCACACATACTCTCCTTCAATCTCTCATTCTCTCATTCACCTCCTCCATTTCAAGATCCAACTTCTCCTCCCTTCTAAGGTATGAAAATTTTGTTTTAATTTTAATTTCTATAATTGTTAAGTAAAAATTGTAGATGTCTTTTATTTAAGTAGAAAATTATTTAGTTGTCATGAATTTTTTTTATTCCTTAAAATGAAGTTGTAATTAGTTCTTCACAATTATTGATAGTTGTTTAGTTGTTAATAATTGTTGTCCTTAAGAAGATGTTCTTTTTTTCGAAATAAGTATTTAGTTCTTGATAGTTGTAGTATTCCATTTAACGCTAAGATTAACTTAGAAATATATAATCGATGACATACATGCCCACATGCCCACATGATATTATTAGGAAAATATAAAATTAGAGTCACATTAAAATGCCATACAATCCCCCATGACACACACTAATATTACTAATTATTCTAGGAATAAATTTAATTACGATAACGGTAACGTTAATTAAGGAATTAATTGTAAACCTCTGCAGAAAATTAGTTCAGTAATCAGTAAATATAAAAAAATTCTAGAGGTCATTAATTACAGTAAGGACAGTAGTAATTATAAATATATTGTAGAGGCCATTAATTAAAGAAAATAATTTATTACTTATATAGGAAATTAATTAAAGTAATTATGTCGAAATTTAGATTTGTAATAACGTGATGTATGTTTGTAATAAGTAATCCTTATTAGTAATAAATGATGTATATAATGTGTATTAGTATTAATAAAATTAGAAATTAAATAATGTTTGTTAGTAATAAGTAATTTATATTAGTAGTAAGTAATGTATATTAGTAATAATTAATGTATATTAGTTAGAAATTACATATATAATGTGTATTCCTGTTTAAGTAATAAAATATGATGTTTTCGTTTCATTGATTTCTTTATTGTTGTTATGCAAATGGCTGCAAATTATTGTTAATTAAATTAATATTGATGGCATTAATATTGATTTGTACATTACTTTTTCAAATGAATTAACATCCGAACAGGACATGGCCAAGACACGTATCACAGCTCGCAAGTCGGTGCGTCTGCCCGACAATCGTTTCTTAGCAGCACGTGCTCCACCGAGTCGGTCCTCCAGCCGTGTACCATCTCACGTTCCACCGCCAGCGCATCCACCTCCAATCCCAACCCCAAGCAGGGCACCAACAGCATCAGAAACAGAACCAGTGGAGGAGTTCGAGTCACAGTTCACCCCGTATTCTCCGCAAGCCAGTCCGATCCCCAGTTCATCCCATGGCGAGACGTCACCGCTTTCAGAACCTGTGGACGAGGAAGAAGCGTTATACGCTGACTTAGCTGACCTCCACTACACCATCGCATTGAAGTATGCACGTCTGAGTGCGCTGCGTGGAGAGCAAGTGAGGTCGGGTCGTCAGTAGAGTTAGTACATTTTGTTGTTTTGTTTGAAATCTAGTGATATTTATGTCTACTTTAAGGGTCTCTTGCGTTTGTATTCTGCATGTATCTTTTTCAAGTAAATGAAATATTTCAGCTTCTATTACCTGGAGAATTTATGAATGTATGTGCGTCCCAGTTACATGTTAAATATATTTCAGATCCAATGTTAAAAATATTCACTTAATTTTAATATAAGTTAAAGAACTTTATTGTTAACTCCATGTTAAAAGATCCAACAATTATCTACTTATAAAGATGTTTATTACAATAGTATACAAATAATATAGAAATTATAAGTACCATAACATATTAATTATAAATATCATAAGATATTAATTGCTAAAACTATACGAATTATATTTTTAAATTAAATAATAATTACTTAATAAAACATAACGTTTATAAAAATATATTTTTAATTGTTACATAATGTCTATTATTAATGTTTTAAAGTTACTCATAAATAAATACGAAATACACTACTAGTATTACTTAAGTTATATCATAACATAATAATTGCTAAAAGTATACGAATTATATTTTAAAATTAGATAAATATTACTTATTAAAATATCATATTTATATAAAATGTAATTTTAATTGTTACATAATATTTATTATTAATATTTTAATTTTATTCATAAATAAATACCAATTACACTACTAAACTCTTGCTAAGTTATATTATAACATATTAATTGCTAAAACTATACGAATTAAATTTAAAAATTATACAATCATTATTAAATAGAAAATCACATTTATATAAATATATTTTTTTATTGTTACATAATATTTATTATTACTATCTTAACTTTAATCTTAAATAAATACAATATAACCACTTAAATTGTTAAGTTAAGTAACTTGTAAGCTATTAAGTGGTTTGGGCGGGAATGGCAACATTCGCAGCAAATGGTTTGCCGTAGGCGGCAAACCATTTGCCGCTCAGTCCACGTGAGCACGGCAAATGATTTGCCGCGCCACATAGGCTAGCGGTAAACCATTTGCCGATATATACCCAGATCGGGAAATATTTTCAACGGATACCCAGAATGGGAGATACTTTCTTCTCTCTCCATTCTGGGAAATCTCTCCCGACAAGCAATAAAGAGCAGCATTGAGCTCAACATAGAAATACTGTCTGCAGTCACCATATCAGAGTCCCATGCAATATAATATATCATATTATTGTTCAGGTATATTCAAGGAAAATAACTGTGAAATAATAATATACACAGGAACAGAATGGTTATCGTTTTCTCTCAAGTCTCAACTGTCACGATAGCATCATGTACAACACTTGTCCCTTAGCCCTATATATTTATTCATATTCTTGCTCTTCATTGGCTACAATTTTATATGATCTTAGACTTTCTGAGTGCGGCCATCAAATCATGTGATCGATCCCACACAAAGAGATGGGGACAAAACAAAAAAAGAGCAGTTTTTGGAGAGAGGAGGACACGCAGAAGCATGATGGTTACTGCTTTAATAAAGACCAAATGATCGATAGAGCCTACCGTTTGATTTAAAGAGCTCTGAACAGTAACTCGAAGGAATTAACCGCAAAGAAATTACTTGCTGGAGGCTTCGCATCACAGCTTTCCAAAAAGAAAAGGATAAAATGGAATAGGATTGTGAAATGTGTTGCTTCAGTTCGACACTTGTTGTTTGCAAGTCAGGTAGCCCTGAGAAATTACATCAGGTATGCAGCAGGTAGCCGGGAATCATGGGATAAAAACAAACTATTAAATATTGGTATCGTATATATAGTTATATACTGCTGGAGATATATATTATACAAAAAAAAAGAAATTCATGGAAAAATAATCACAAGGTGCATGCATTTAACGACGTACAGAAAATTATGTACTCCTTTACATGAAACAAAAGGACGAGAATTTTTAAATGCTTACGTACAGAAAACAGATCACATGAGCTGATAGTTGCTTGGAAAGTTAAAACGAAGGACGTGAATAATTGAAGGTATGGTTGAGAACAAAACCTCGAGCCCCAATGCGACAATGTTTTCCTTAGCAGGGAGAGGTGGTGGATGACAGGATTAGTTCTTACTATAAAATCTTAGTTAATGACCAACGTGTCAGGTACTCTCAATTAATTAACAGCACCCAGCACAAATTGGCATTTCATTTATGGCTTCGGTTGACAATGCTGATAAACTAGTACTTTGATGCATGTTCGCTGCAATCATGCTTCTACTATGGGATCATGCACAAATATCGGCAACTCACGTTGGGCTTTTTTTAAGGCATGCTTGCTGTTAAGCTCAGTATAGATGACTAATTAAAGTTTAATTAATCTGTGCATGCGCGTAGATAATGAACAGCAAAGTACGCAAAGTTCCAATGGATCTAACACAGGAAGGAATATCTGCTTTCGGTATTGTGAAAAGGATGCATTTGTTTCAACCCACAGGCATATTTAATGGAACTATCAATCACACGAGAATAATAATACTATCCCTTCAACATTTCTCGCTAATTCTTATGACTGATTCCAAACCTCTATGCCTAATTAACCTCTTTCTTTTGGATTATGTAATGGTTGCTTTCACCTACCACCGACGATGCTCCAAGAATCGAATCCACCATGTTTCTTTATCGTTGAAAACCAAATGTTCAACAAAGTTGGCGTCCTTCACAAAAGGAAAATAAGTTGTGGCTACATAACTATGCTTGCGGACGTGGAGTTTGTGGCCACAGAATTGGACTATGACCACAACATGTCGTGACCAGTAACTGTAGCTACAAGTCTCGTCGTGAAAGTTATTTAACCACGAATATATCATGGCTACTACAAGTGATCACAAAACTTGCAGTGGTCACAACTCTTGTATGAAGACTTTGGCCACGGAATTGTAGCTACGAGAAACTAGTGGCCACGGAATTATCGTGGCCACATGTTTCCGTAGTAAAATTCCGTGACCACAATTCATTTTTCTTGTAGTACTTGATAAAATGTTATGGAGATTGTGGTTAAAGATTTTGGTTGCACATTTCACATATCAATATTTGATATGTTAAATGACCGTGTAACCTATGCGCCACGTATTGGTACATAGAATAAATGATTAGTCTTTGGAGTTTGTTTGGTTGCAACACTACAAGAAAAATGAGTTGTAGTCACGGAACGTGTCTACGTAAACTTTTGGCAATGATAATTCCGTGGCCACTAGTTTCTCGTGGCTAAAATTTCGTGTCAAAGTCTTCATACAAGAGTTGTGGTCATCACAAGTTATGTTATCACTTGTAGTGGCCATAACATATTCGTGGTTAGAGAACTCTCACGACGAGACTTGTAACTACGGCTACTGGTCATGATGTGTTGTAGTAAGAGCTCAATTCTGTGGCCATAAGCCCCACATCCGTGGGCATAGTTATGTAGTTACAACTTGTTTTCCTTGTAGTGCAGGTTTACTCAGCTATCCATAATGTAATCTTATATGTTGATCTGGACTATTTACAATTCGATCCTCCTACGTCCAAATTTCAATTTGTGAAAAGTATATAACACTTTATTGAGCTTCCTTATGAAAACATTCTGAGCATTCCATATGTTGACTGATTGACGAAAAAGTCGAACCAAGTCGTGATTCCTCGCATTGTTATATGATAATAAAGATGTTACACTACAAGAAAAATGAGTTGTAGTCACGGAATGTGGCTACGGAAACTTGTGGCCATGATAATTCCGTGGCCACTAGTTTCTCGTAGCTACAATTCCGTAGCCAAAGTCTTCATACAAGAGTTGTGGCTACGACAAGTTCTGTGGTCACTTGTAGTGGCCACTACATATTCATGGTTAGAGAACTCTCGCGATGAGACTTGTAGCTATGGCTACTGGCCACGACGTGTTGTGATCAGAGCCCAATTCTGTGGCTATAAGTTCCACATCTGTGGGTATAATTCTGTAGCTACAACTTATTTTTCTTGTAGTGTTAAACACATGGGAACGAGTATTTTGATAAAGGGATTTTTACCTCACTGTTCAAGTACGCTTTCAAAGTTATATTGCATAAAAGTCTTATAGGGTTGCTACCATCGAGGGGACACAATTGTGCAGCAAGACATACGTTGGAAAAAGGGGTCACCGGTTTGGAAGGAAATTGCCAAGGGTACATCAAAACTCCTTGTCTGATCATTCTTCCCCTACCACCGTCCTCAAAGATCGATTTCCTTGTAGTGCTTGTGAGAAGGTGGATGAGATAGGGTGAGGCGTTAGGATGGTACAAGTATCATATTCTCCAGAATATACAGTAGTAAAGCCTCTGGTCCAGATTAGCCACCTTGTATATGTTTAGCTTGATCCTTCAACAAAGGTTGTTCCCCACAGCTTTTCTACTATTTGTCTTGCAGGGCCTTAGCACTCAGCATGCGAGATTCTGAGAGTTGTGGAGGGATTGCGAGCTTAGGTCAAGAGGCACATGCATGTGTAGTGGGGTAGGAAGGTGTCAAGTTTGGAGCTCGAGGTACACATGCTAATGAGACGAGGGAAGGGGTAGCTCTGGAGAATCAGTGGAGTGCAAAAAATAACATGTAATGTCGAGCTCATAAAGATCTTGCCGGAGAAATGTGGGAAGCTTGCAAAAGCAACATGCTGTAATGAGAGAAGAAAACTATTGGAATAATGAGGGTGATATTCTATTCACGAGATAAACATGATTATGGTTGATAATCGAATTGAACTATAATGAATGAACACTACAAGGAAAACAAGTTGTGACTACAGAACTCTGCCCACAGATGTGGGGTTTGTGGCCACAGAATTAGGCTCTGGCCACTACATGTCGTGACCAGTAGCCGTAGCTACAAGTCTCGTCGTGATAGTTCTCTAATCATGAATATGTCGTGGCCACTACAAGTAAACTTGCCGTGACCACAACTCTTGTATGAAGATTTCGGTCACGGAATTGTTACTACGAGAAACTAGTGGCCACGGAATTATCGTAGCCACAAGTTTCCGTAGCCACATTCCATGACCACAACTCATTCTTCTTGTAGTGGAATCATGTTCGAGTTTAGTCTGATAAGAAATTTGAAAAGTTCTAGTCTGTTCTGTTATATGTTTAGTAACAAATGTTTGATTGCGAGTTTGATTGGAAAATGAATGTTTGCCATTCGATAGTAGTTCATTAACAATTTATCTTCAGTAAAATTGTTGAAATCAACATGTTTGACATTATATAATTTAAAAGTATCTTAACAGTTCGATTTGTTGGGTTCCCTCGCCTTCATCCACACTTAGTTGTATTCGGCACCTCCCACAGCGTCAAGGTGTCATCGTAACAACAAGGAAGACTCTCATAGTTGAGAGTGCGCTGTGGAGAGGAGGAGGTATCAATAAGGATGCCTCCAATGAGCATTTGATGGTGCCAATATATGGCGTCGCATGTGCAAATTTGAGATTGCACAATCAAGCAATCACATGGTCAGACTTACATGTACCTGCATGGATTGAAGATTGCAAATTGACGTGCAATCAAAGAGCCATTAGTGATTGGCCAAATTCTTTGCAAACGGACGTGCATTCAGAGGGGTATAGCAATTGCCATGCAAATGGTGCAATCAAAGAGCTATTAAATAATTGGCTATTATAATATCCTTGGCCATGCAAATGCAAACGGACATGCATTCAAAGGGCACAGCAATTGCCATGCAAATGGTGCAATTAAAAGCCATTAAGTAATTGGCCTTTATAATATTCGTGGCCATGCAAATGCAAACGGACGTGCAACCGGGGGCTATGAAATGGCACGACGTGCATTCTGTAAGGATCATCCAAGTTGAGAAATAGCTAGCGAGGTGTACGTGAGAAGAGAGTGGGTCGTGTTCCCCTTCCTTGTTCTTCTCCCTCGTGTATTGTTTCCGATGTTGTGGTTGCTTGGTTGGGTATTTTGCGCAACAGTCGAGGGCTCTTCACATCGGCGTCGAGAACTCACAAAGGTGTTGCTTTCATCCTTGTACTCTGTTCTTTAGTTGTAAAGAAAAGAGTTGATCCAAGAAAGGGATCATCTTCTTGGAGCACTTGTTCTTCTTCTCAGTGAATTATCTAGCTCTATTGCCATTCACAACCATCAACCTGCCACGCATCGATCCGGCACATCAAAGTGGTATCAAAGTTTTCGTGGAGTCTTGATACCCAATTATTATCAATCTGGTATCAGAGCAAGGTCGAATACGGCGTGGTGGTTGATATAAGGAGAAGATGGATTCAAGCTTAAGCAACCAACTGATGACAACGACCATGGTGAAGTTGAACTCCACAAACTACTCCATCTGGAAGCCAAGGATGGAAGATCTCTTACTTGTAAGAGATCTGTACGACCCATCGAAGGAGATGAGAAGAAGCCAAAGGGTAAATCGGATGAAGAATGGGCCAATCTTAATCGCAAGGCCGTAGCGTTTATTCGCCAATGGGTGGAGGACTCCGTCTTCCACCATGTCTTGACGGAGACAAATGCAAGCAACTTGTGGATGAAGCTTATAGCCTTGTATGAGCCAAGGACGGCCCAGAACAAGGCATTTCTCATCCGAAAATTGGTGAATCCAAAGTACCAACAGGGCTCCTCCATCAGCGAGCATCTGAGTCAGTTTCAAGATTGTGTAAATCGACTCTCCAATCTGAAGATGGACATCGATGATGAGATGCAGGCGCTTCTCCTCTTGAGCTCGCTGCCTGATTCATGGGAAACGCTGGTGGTTTCTCTAAGTAATTCCACGTCAAGTGGAACGCTCTCCCTCAACACCGTGAAGGACATCTTGATGAACGAGGAGCTGAGGATGAAGGAACATGGCGAGGATCATTCATAAGCCTTGGTGAAAGAACGAAAGGGTTGCAATAAGAGTCGTGGTGATGGTCCTAAAAGGAGGACCAAGTCTCGAGAACGCTCGAAGTCAAGACCCCGCAAAGATATCACATGCTTCAACTACAGGAAGAAAGGGCACATCAAGAGGTTCTGCAAAGAACCTAGAAGAGAAGATGCACGAGAAATCGGTGAGGCTAGCTCTTCAGCCATGGCTAGCCAAGAAGAAGCCGTTATCATGTGGGATGTTGGATCAGCCAATATCTCTCTTCAAGAATCCACATGGGTGGTGGATTCCGGTGATTCCTTCCACATCACACCTAGGAAGGAGCTCTTCTCTTCGTACACGCCTGGTGACTTTGGCGTGGCGAGGATGGGCAACGATCAAAGTTGTCCTATTGCTGGTCACGGGACAGTGATTCTAGAGATGTCAGACAACACCAAACTCAACTTGAACGATGTGAGGCACGTCCCCGGAGTGTGCATGAACTTGTTGTCCACTGGCACACTTGATGATGAAGGGTATACTAGCAAATTCAGCGGAGGTGAATGGAGACTCTCCAAGGGCTCTCTGATAGTTGCTCGAGGAAAGAAGGAAGCCTCGTTGTACGTGACTCATGGTCGGTCATGTGGGAACATCTATGCAGCCAAAGGAGACGAGACAACTCTTTGGCATCAGAGGCTGGGACACATGAGCGAGAAAGGTATGCAAATTCTCTCCAAGAAAAATGTCATTCCATCCACCGGAGTCCACTCGGAGGTTTGCAGTCATTGTATGGCTGGAAAACAAAGACGTACATCATTTCAGATGAGAACGTTAAGGAGAAGACACCCACTTGATCTTGTGCACACAGACGTGTGCTCCATGGGTGTAAAGACGCTTGGAGGTGCCTTGTACTTTGTAACCTTCATCGACGATCACTTGAGGAAGGTATGGGCCTTTGCCTTGAAGATGAAGGACCAAGTACTAGATGTATTCAAAACATGGCACCTTGCTGTCGAGAGAGAGATCGGGAGGAGACTAAAAGTCATCCGATCTGATAACAGTGGAGAATATCGAGGGCCGTTCGAGGGCTACTGCAGAAGCCATGGCATCTGCATGGAGAAGACAGTGCCAAAGACCCCACAGCAGAATGGAGTTGTGGAGAGGATGAATCGGAGCTTGTTGGAGAGAGTGCGAACCATGCTCTCTCAATCGAATCTTCTGGGGAGAAGCACTATACACGGTCATATATGTGATCAACCGCTCTCCATCTCACCCCTTAGATGGAGACTATCCAGAACATGATTGGAGAGGTAAACGTGTCTCATTTGATCACCTGAAAGTCTTTGGGTGTGTTGCATATGTTTATGTACCCAGTGATGAACGCACCAAGCTTGACTCGAAGACGAGGGTGTGCATCTTCGTAGGATACGGTCAGGATGAGTATGGGTATAGGCTGTGGGATCCTACTCAAAAGAAAATTGTGAGAAGTCAAGATGTCAAGTTTGTAGAGGACCAAACAATCAATGACATCCTAAAGCCACAACCACAACCTGTCGTGACTCATGATGATGAGTCCTCCCTGTTTGAAGAAGTCCTCCATGATGTTGCTAGGGAGGAAAATGATGGCATAGAAGATGGCGTTGAAGGGGGGATGCCACCCCTCGAAGAACCGGTGGTAGATCCTGTTAAAGAAGCATAACAACAACCTCAAATGAGAAGTTCAACAAGGGTCAGTAGACCATCCAAGAGATATTCACCCGACCAGTATCTCTTACTCACATATGATGGTGAGCCCGAGTCTTTCGAAGAAGCAAATAGACAGGGTGATAGAGAGCACTGGTTGAAAGCAATGCAGGAGGAGATGGAAGCTCTCAAAAAGAACGAGGTGTTCGACATTGTGCCCCTGCCCGAAGGTGCCGGAGCCTTGAAGAACAGATGGATTTTCAGACTCAAATGCGAAGCTGATGGCTCAAAAAGGTTCAAAGCACGTCTTGTGGTCAAAGGCTTTGAACAAAGGTAAGGTATCGATTTTGATGAGATTTTTTCTCCTGTGGTAAAAATGACGTCTATCAGGATGGTTCTAGCTCTAGTTGCATCTCTAGATCTTGAACTAGAGCAGATGGATGTAAAGACTGCTTTCCTCCATGGTGATGTTGAGGAAGAGCTGTACATGGAGCAACCAAAGGGATTCCAATCCAGGAAGAAGACTCGCCTTGTTTGCAGATTGAAGAAGTCTTTATACGGATTGAAGCAGGCACCCAGGAATTGGTACAGGATGTTTGATAGCTTCATGTCAAACCAAGGCTTCACTAGAAACACTGCTGACGCATGCGTGTATGTGCGAGGTAATGGGCATGAGAAACTTATTCTTCTCATATATGTTGATGATATTCTTATAGTTGGCAAGGATAAGACTAAGATCAACAGACTGAAAGAAGATCTAAGCAAGTCCTTTGCTATGAAGGACTTAGGCGCAGCAAGACAAATCCTTGGTATGAGGATAACCCGTGATAGGGTGAATCACAGGTTGTGGATCTCTCAACAGAAGTACGTGGAAAAGGTACTTGAGAGATACAATATGAATGAGTGCAAACCAGTTGGCACCCCACATGCTGTTCATTTCAGGTTAACTAAGGATTTCGCACCCAAGACTGAGGAAGAGCATCAAGGTATGGCCCATATACCTTATGCATTTGCTGCAGGATCACTGA
This sequence comes from Ottelia alismoides, assembly GCA_037367405.1. NCBI lineage: Eukaryota > Viridiplantae > Streptophyta > Magnoliopsida > Alismatales > Hydrocharitaceae > Ottelia > Ottelia alismoides. Next base: position 373,862 of record JAZKJV010007725.1, on the reverse strand, counting down.
TGTATGCCATGATATGCACACATCCAGATATTGCACATGCCGTGGGAGTTGTAAGCAGGTACAAGTCGAATCCAGGAAGAAAGCATTGGGAAGCCTTGAAATGGATTCTTAGGTATCTCAAAGGCACGTCCAGTCAATGCTTGTGTTACGGAGGAAGTAAAGCCTACATGATGGCATACACAGAATCAGATTGGGCAGGTGATGTTGACAGTAGAAGGTCAACATCATGATACTTGATCACTCTCGCAGAGTGTGGCGTTATCCACTACAGAGGCGGAATATATGGCCATGATAGAGGCTGGAAAAGAACTTGTGTGGTGCAAAAAGTTGCTGCATGGTTTGGGATTCGTACAGGATAAATATGTACTGTTATGTGATAACTTGAGTGCTATTTATCTTAGCAAGAATCCTACATTTCACTCCAGGTCAAAGCACATTGAGTTGCGGCACCATTGGATACGAGATGCATTGGAGAGAAAAGATTTGCAGTTGGACAAGGTGGACATGGATGACAATGGAGCTGATATGTTCACCAAAGTGCTACCACAACTAAAGCTTCAAAAATGTAAGAAGATTGATGGGATGAAGGCTCATGAAGGGGGGAATTTGTTGGGTTCCCTTGCCTTCATCCACACTTAGTTGTATTCGGCACCTTCCACAGCGTCAAGGTGTCATCGTAACAACAAGGAAGACTCTCATAGTCGAGAGTGCGCTGTGGAGAGGAGGAGGTATCAATCAGGATGCCTCCAATGAGCATTTGATGGCGCCAATATGGCGTGGCATGTGCAAATTTGAGATTGCGCAATCAAGCAATCACATGGTCAGACTTACATGTACCTGCATGGATTGAAGATTGCAAATTGACGTGCAATCAAAGAGCCATTAGTGATTGTCCAAATTCTTTGCAAACGGACGTGCATTCAGAGGGGCATAGCAATAGCCATGCAAATGGTGCAATCAAAGAGTCATTAAGTAATTGGCTATTATAATATCCTTGGCCATGCAAATGCAAACGAACGTGCATTCAAAGGGCACAACAATTGCCATGCAAATTGTGCAATCAAAAGGCCATTAAGTAATTGGCCTTTATAATATTCGTGGCCATGCAAATGCAAACGAACGTGCAACCCGAGGCTATAAAATGGCACGACATGCATTCTGTAAGGATCATCCAAGTTAAGAAATAGCTAGCGAGGTGTGTGTGAGAAGAGAGTGGGTCGTGTTCCCCTTCCCTTGTTCTTCTCCCTCGTGTATTGTTTCCGAAGTTGTGGTTGCTTGGTAGGGTGTTTTGCGCAACAGCCGAGGGCTCTTCACATCGGCATCGAGAACTCACAAAGGTGTTGCTTTCATCCTTGTACCATGTTCTTTAGTTGTAAAGAAAAGAGTTGATCCAAGAAAGGGATCATCTCCTTGGTGCACTTGTTCTTCTTCTCGGTGAATTATGTAGCTCTACTGCCATTCACAACCATCAACCTGCCACACATCGATCCGGCACATCAAAGTGGTATCAAAGTTTTCGTGGAGCCTTGATACCCAATTATTATCACGATTAACATTTATAAAATGGAGATAAGATTTAAGTTGAAATGGTATAAAGATCACTATCAGTACCATCATTTGAATTATCCCAAAACTTCTTATATATGTATAAATATGAATACACACACTCATGGATGTGTGATGTGTATGTGTGTGTATGTATGCATGTATGGATGGAGTTTTGAATTTTTTTAATATTTCATTTAGTAGTAAACAAATATTTTTTTGAGCTATTATGTTAATAACTTAAATCGAACTAGCAACCCTAAACATGAATCTTGTTACGGATAGGAGACTTAGATCTATACTCAAATGATGTTGCATAGATCTAAGACAAATAAATGGGGCCTATTCCAAGAGATTTTATCAAAAAAATGAGCACATAAGCTCTCACGAGGTCGAGATCATTAAGATATGAGCCCCAACAAAAGCATGGGACAATCTCTAATATGCCTTTTAGGATCATTTAGAGATCTCTCATGTGAGTTTGTATGCAATTCTTTTATGATCCTAAAAGAATTGCATACACACTCACATGAGAGATCTCTAAATGACACACCAAGAATTTAGAGCTAAGTCGAAGGTCTACATATCAATCCAATAAGCCAATAACCTAGATCACTAAGTTTTATGATTTGATTATACAAGTAAAGATTGATTAATGTTGACCTTACGATGATCGAAATATGTCAACTGAGGTATGGGACTAGGCCACTTGTAATCATTGAGAACCTATCGCACCGCCTATCGCACCGAGGTTGGGGGAGTGGCACCACAACTAGAGAGGTTGAGTATCAAATCCTACCAATGTTTAGTTACTTCATTGAGGTGCAAGACCATAACTTGTCCAAGGCATCACATAATTATCTCCGTAAGGACTGTAAAAAAGGCATGAGCATGATATGTTGAGTGCTTGGCCACTTAGGTTTTGGTAACTCAGTCCAAGATGCATGAGAGATCTTAAAGTAGTCTCGTTGCAAGTCAACCATGGTATAAGTTCTCTTATATTTGAGATGCCAAAGGATCATAAAGAAGAGAAGATCTGTCTACCTTCCTATAAGAAGTCAAGAGTCCTGGTAGAGCTTAGGACCATCAAGGAGTATACACTTATCACAAGGGAAGGTACATACCTCTCTTTGTGATTCCCAATGTTTGGATTTGTGTAGAATGCACGAGCTTTCCATCAATACAAACAATATGGAATGCATTAGGACAATGCCAACCATCTTGTCGTCCACCTCTATTACGATCATCTTTCACGACAATATCCATGCTTTCATATATAAAGATTCCTTCATGCACCAACTTTTAAAAATGTTGGATCCACTCCCATCGGTATGTACTCTAAAATCTCATGGCAAATAGTTTTAATGGTTCAGTTTTGATAAATAACAAGTAATAGACTTTATATTATTCTTGTAGAAAAGATAATCTTGCATGCTAAAGGTTAGAAATCAAGAATCCATGGACCCTGGCTGATGATGCGAGTGGATCGGAGTAAATGACATGATCATTGCAATCACAATATTTAAAAACAAGCACAATGTTACATAATGCTTTCAATCACAGGTAGGTAATTAATCCACAAGTGCACATGTATTTAACGTGGAAACCTTCCTGGGCAAAAATCATGGCATGAGTCTCCCGACATGAGCTTTCAACTTGACCCACGGATCTTCCACTAACTTGAGTTGCCTACGTGGGGAACCCAACCGTATTACATTCTGAGTAGATTGCGAGGTCAACTCAACTGTATAACAACTAGAGTTTATTACGAGGTCAACTCAACCATATACAAGTAATTCAAACCTACTAACCTCAATATCAAAGTAAATATGAAATAAAGAATATCAGTAAAAATTAAAACGATCTTACAGAGCAAGGAGCATGCTCATAAGAATTGAATACATAGAACAAGGGTTGTTGGAATGAAGAACGCAATAAAAAAATAGCTATTGAATCTTTCTCTTAGAGTATAGAGTAGAAAGCAGAGAGGTAAGAGCTTGTTGCTCTTTTTGTGGGTTGTAGAATGATGTATGGGGTCCCATTTATATGATCCCAAGAAATATGGTCATTGAAAAAATAGGAAAGAAACTGGCTTCAAGAATCTTCTTCAAATGGAATATGATCGATAAGGATGTTATGATGATCGATAAGAATCAAAATGATCGATATGGTGGATGTTGATGATTGATAGAATCAAAATAGGATCGATCAGAGATAAAAAGTGATCTATCATAAATATAGTCATTATAATTCAAATAATGATCGATTAGGAAATCGAGGGTGATCGATCAGGTGTAAAAGGTTGATCGATCAGCTTGACTTGAGGTATTTACAATCTAAGACAATTACAGAAAGCAGGAGTTAATAAAAGAAAAGAATTCATCTTCAACTTAAGTTTGAGATCCTTTCTTGATCTTGAGTTGGAGTTCCATAGCCTTGAACTCATTTGAGCTTCATAACATCTTCTTCTATTAAGTTGGAGCTCCTGAAGCTTGAGCTTCTTCCTGGTCTAGTAGCTTTCCTACTCCTGGCCTAGTTACAAGCTTTACACCAAGTTTTGACTAACAAGAAAAGTTTTATTATCATCAAAATATGCATGCTCATGCACTACCAATTTTCACACTTATGCATGAACTCACAAATCATTCTTTTTGTTAGTCATGTGAGCCTGTGGCAGACCATTTCTACAATAAAATGTTATCATAATATTTTATATATGTCAATAAAGGTTTTTGATTTATTCTACTCCTTATCTGAGATTAAATGAATGAATGCACTATAACGTCTTTCTGTACAATTAAGGTAATGTACCATGATCATCTTAATGATCATGCAACTATTGACTCGAGTGTAAATCATAAAGGCCGGTGCTTGATGATATCTAAAGAGTTAGATTGAGGTCTCATCAAGTACCAACGAATGATTATTAGGAAAGGATCTCTAGCCTGAGAAGAAGATGGCAATTCTTCTCTAAAAGCTGATATCTAACCTAACTGTTGATGCATGTTCTCTGTATAGGAATAGAGATTCAGAGGTGTTAGATGAGTTAGGTCAAAGAGTTGATTTAGCGAGATTGAGATAACAAAGACCTATGTCGTATACTGTCAAGATATAGGCACACATCCTCTGACCGGAGACAAATGTATTACTTTTTATCTGAGTATGTACATTTGACAGACTGATAGGTTGATGACATAGATAAGGTCTATACATTGATGAGCTGGTGTGCATACAAGGGCATGCGAGTAATACGATCTCTCAAAGGAAACATAATGGTTCATTAGTGAACCGGAAGACATGAGCTCACTCATGAGATATTGGGATAAATCTTCATACACAATCATCTCGCTTTGGAAGCTTGATAGAATTTATAGGTATGATACATTCTTTTGGAAAGTATATGATCGATGCAAACTTCCAATGATCAAATGAGAAACTTAATGATAAAACCCTGAAGAAGATAGTTCAAATATGATCTAATACTTTGGGTTTAATCAAAGTCTTCCAGTATGCAGGATGTACGGGTATTAGGAATACTCGGTGGGGTGTTTTTATCGTAAAAAATTGATTGACTGTGACACTTCCATTCCGAGAGAGTGATAAAATATGTTTGGATTTTAGTGACTCATCTCAGTAAATTAATGATACGATCTTAGTCTAATAGTTGGATATTGATCTGAACTTACTTCAGATGCAATAAAAAGATTAGATTAACAGTTTGATTTAATTAAACATCTATGAGAGGTTCCTGAGATCTTGATTTGAGATATGATCTCAATCCAAATCACTATACATGGAATACACAATCACAACAGTACCATCATGGATATGGTCCATTCAATGATGAGTATAACACATTTACCACTTAGTTTATGAGGATATGTAAAATATATCCTAGTTAAACAAGATTCCTAGTAAATATGTATCATGAACCCCTCATGAGCTTTGGTTTGGAACCAAGCCCAGTCTTAAACACTTAAAAGTTTGGGGTTGCTTGGTCCATGTGAAGTACGGGTATGTAAGTGTGTTAGAATCTCGTACTAGAGAGTGCTACTTCATTGGATTTGTAAAGGACGGTATTAGATACCAACTTTACGATATTGAGACTCATAAGGTTTTCATATCTAGTGATGTAAAATTTATGGAGGATGACTTACTTAAGAGTCAAGACAAAAAATAAAGGGAACTCAATGAATCCTCTAATGATTTTGAGCTTCCTGAACCAGAAACTGAAGAAGTAAATAAAAATAAAACACCCATACCTCTTCGAAATATTTCGAGGGTGGTTGCACACACCTAAAAGGTTTGGATTCTTTGTGTCAGGTGATACTGACAATGATCCAGCTTCATTTGAAGAAGCACTCACGGATAAAGACATAGATAGATGGATGCTACAATGAAGTCTGAAATAGAATCCATGTATAAGAACAGTGTATGGACCTAAAGGATCCACCTAGAGGGGTAAAATTCATTTGGTGTTAATAGATCTTCAAGAGAAAAAGGGACTTGATGGAGAGACCTTCAAGGCACGGCTCATAGTCAAGGGCTACACACAGAGAGAAGGTATCGACTACGATGAGACATTCCCTCACGTGTCTATGCTTAAATCCATTAGAACATTGCTACTTGTAGTTGCATATCTTGACTACGACATCTGGCAGATCGGCGTCAAGACAACATTCCTCAACGGATTTCTTGACGAGAATATCTATATGGAGCAACTCCAGGGCTTGATAACTAAGGAAGGAAAAGTATGCAAGCTGAAGAAATCGTGCTCAAAAGTCTTCTCGTAGATGGAACATAAGATTTGATGAAACCATAAAGTGTATGATTTCATTCAGAATCCTGATGAACCATGTGTATACAATAAGCTTAGTGGGAGTGTTGTGTTTATCGTGCTTTAAATAGATGGCATCCTTAACATTGGGAATCATATTGGGATGATGATTAGTGTTAAGATTTGGATGCCACATACCTTAGAGGTGAAAGATCTTGGAGAAACCTCTTATATCTTGAGTTTAAAGTTATTCAGAAATATACAAAAGAGAATTTTAAGATTGTCACAACATACCTACATTAAGAAGCCCTTGGAACGTTTCCATATGGATGATTCCAAGAAGGGCTTCCTTCCTTAAGATATGGTATACACCTATCTAAAGGGATTTCTCCTCAAAGTGTTGAGGATAAGAAAGCCATAGTTGGATGCCCTTACACATCAGCTATGGGAAGCCTGATGTATACTATGATGTGCACAAAGTCGGACATCTACCATGCAACGGGAGTAGTAAGACGTTTCCAGCCCTATTATGGAGAACAACATTGAATGTAGTGAAGAGCATTTTTAAATATCTAAGATGGATTCAAGATTACATCTTGATGTTTGAATATGGAGATCTCCAAGTCTTGAGATACACAGATTCATACTTTCAATCTGATGTAGATGACGACAAGTCAACTTCAGGGGTTGTATACTTGTTGAAAGGTGGTGCTGTAAGCTGGAGTAGCAAGAAGCAGGCCCCTACGGCTGATTCAACTACATAAATAGAATACCTAGTTGCATCAGATGTTGTAAAAGAGGTGATGTGGTTATGCAAGTTCATCCTGAAACTTGGCGTACTTTCCTCTGATACTACCAGTTTGCTACTCTACAATAACACAGGAGCCATAGTTCAGGCGAAGGAACCCATATGGCATCAAAATAGCAAAAACATGGAAATGAAATACCACATTATTTGGGAGATTCAAAAGTGTGGTAATATCATCATCACCAAGGTTCACTCTATCGATAATGTTGCAGATCTCCTTAGCAAACCTTTACTCCAGAAGATTTTCGACCAACATGTAATGATCATGGGTTCAAAGATTATCGTGAATGGTTCTGAGCGCTAGTGAAAGATTGTTAGGCATGTAAACCAAAGGTGAACCATTTCTGCAATAAAATGTTATTATAATTTTTATATATATCAAAAAAGGTTATTGATTTATTTCACTTCTTATCTGAGATTAAATGAATGAATGCACTATAAGATCCCTCTGTACAACTAGGGTTTTATACAGTGACCATCTTAATGATCATACAGATGTTGATTCAAATATTAAATCATAAAGGCTAGTGCTTGATGATATCTAAAGAGTTAGATTGAGGGCTCATCAAGTACCATCGAATGATTATTAAGAAAGGATCTCCAGCTTGAGAAGAAGATGGTAATTCTTCTCTAATGGTTGATATCTAACCATCTAACCCACCTCTTGATGTAGGTCCTCTACATCGGAATAGAGATTCGGAGGTGTTACATAAGTTAGGTCAAAGAGTTGACTTAGTGAGATCTAGATAACCAAGATCTATGGCGTATACCGTCACGATATAGGCATGCATCCTCTAACAAGAGATATATGTGTTATATATGTCTGATGAGTATGTATGTTTGGCAGACAGCTAGGTTGATGATCTAGACAAGGTCTATACACCGACGAGCTGGTGTGCATAGAAGGGCATATGAGTAATACAATCTCTCAAATTTATCATAGAGTTCATAACTGAATCGAAAGACATGAGCTCACTCATGAGATATTGGGCTAAATTTCCGTACATGGTCATATCGAAGGTATGATATGTGCTTTTGGAAAGTATATGATCGATACTAACTCCTAATGATCAAGTGAGAAACTTAATGATAAAATCTTGAAGAAGACACTTCAAATATGATCTAATGCTTTGGGTTTAATCAAGGTCTTCCAGTATGCAGGATGTATGGGTATTAGGAATACTTGGTGTGTGTTTTTGTCGTAAACGATTTAATAACCATGATATTCCATTTCGAGGGAGAGATGAAATATGTTTGTATTTTACTAACTCCTCTCAGTAGATTAGTGATATGATCTTAGTCTAAATTTTGGATATAAATATCTGAATATGATTCAGATGCAATAAGAAGATTAAATTCACAGTTTAATTTAAACAAACATCTATGAGAGGTTCCTGAGATCTAGATTTGAGATATGATCTTAATCCAAGTCACTATACATGAAATGTACAATCGCTCTGTCCTTATCTCCAATTATCCGCGGAGAATGCACATTGTTCATGAAAAAGTTCAATACTAATTCGATTGTTAATAATATATCCGAGCAATGAGAAATAGATTATTAAATATGATTCAATTATCATGAATTATGTGAATATGATCCATATTATTTGAACAAAGAGCTATATTGCGAGAGGAACAAAAGTCTACAAAGAAGCATTGAAGTTAAATTTTAAAAGACAACCAAAAATCCAAGAAGTATGTTTCTTTACTTTTTTTTTGAAATCCTGAAATAGGGGGTATGTTTCTTTACTTAGTTATTATTATGCAAGTAATCTTTCAAAGTAATATAACCTTGATACACATGGAAACCCAAGTCATAGTTGATTAGCCAACTAACTCCATTTTCAATTGATTAAGTTCACATGAAGTCAAGTCATATGTTCACCTAGTTTACTACTTTAAGCCTTAATTTCGATATTTTATTTAAGTCATCTTTAATCAACTAAAATTTCAGATCAGTTGACTAAGATCTTTTCAGCTAACTAATAGTTTTCAGTAGTCAACTAAATTTTGTGTTAAATTCAAGCTTATTGTTTGTTAATACTTAAGTCGACCTAGACATATTCCAATTTACTATTCTAAGACCAGATGACTAACCTATTAATTCAACCTACTACTTTTATATCATAGTATTCATGTTTTTTTGCCATTGCTCTAAAATTTAAGCTAGATTAAATTCTCAATCATCGATTGACTAATCTCAAAAAACAATCAACTAATCCTGTGATCAAATAAAGTTTTGAACAGTCCAGAAAACCATTGTTGGTCAACTATTGTCCCATACTTGTCGACTAAATTCAAATTTGTCAATTAATTTATTTTTGAGTCAACTAATTATTGTTAAATCTTGATAATTCTAATCCAACCTTGATATTGAGTCAAATCAATATCCTTAGTTTTCATGTTCAAGTTGACTCGTGCTTTGTTTGAACTTTTTGTTTGATATATAAGGAAATTTTCGAATGAGCTCAGAGCTCGTGAGATTATAATGAGCATCTCATTTTTACAAGTATTTAAAATCATTTTCACATAAAGCAAATCTTAAATTAATATGAAATGGTCATTTGTAAAATAGAAAAGATATCTATAATACGAGTAAAAATAGAATCATTTCATATTAATTTAAGGTTTCATTTTTTGTGAAAATCATCATTAATAGTAAGAATATGTTATAACTTTTGTATAATGTTGAATAGAGGAAAGCGAGCTTACTCCATCAAGTAGGTAACCTTACCTACTCCATGGTCATTTTTTGTCACTTTTTTATTTTTTTTTGGAAAAATACCATCATGGATTTTCGTAATAATATCCCTCTAATATGTAATTACAATTTCGTCATAAACAGAGAGTCATATGTTCTTCATCCAGAACAGGTCAATTACAACAATTCTATGACCGTTAAAATTTCATGCTATAGATTGAGGGCATAAGAGCCTTTGTTTCCGACAAAATTGAAATGACATATTAGAGGAATATAGTGATAAAAATACATGTATTGTCCAAATAAAAAAATAAAAAAGTGACGAAAAATAAGTATGAAGTAGATAATGTTATATACTTCAAGAAGTAGGCTACCTTTTCTCTTTTAAATAGTATGATCAAAATGATTGTAAACACTTGTAAAAATGGAATCTAAAGCTACTACTTGACATGTAAACTACTATATATAATATAAAATTGATGATAAAAGGGAAACCTTGAAGAAAATGTTAAACTAAATGTATATAAAATTCATTTTTTTAATAAATATATTTATTTTTACGGATTGGATCAGGCTTTGGGGCATATGTCCATGACCTATCCAGTTGACGGACATGTCAAAAAGCATGACATGTTGAGCCAATCTATTCGTGGCTTAAGCTCGGCCAATGATTGAGCTGGGCGAGCATGGGCAAGTCTAGTGAAAGGGAAGCCTCTAGATGCCAGTCAAGGAGGTTGTGCTTACAACAATAGATGGAAAAGAGATGGAGCTCACGTCAAGGAGGGATGGTCCTAGTCATTTAGATGAAAGTTAACATGCGAGGTTACTACTGGTCTTATCATTTCAATATGCTGGTCTTATCATTTCAATATGAGCTGGATTCTTAGGACTGGTATAATGGATAAGGATGGAGGAAATGCCCAGTTTACAGGTGAAAGCATCAATGATCTCCTACACAGGTTTGGTGGTCTGTCTTACAGGAGTATAGTTAATTGCAATGTAGATCACAAGTACAAGAAGACGAGCTTAAAATATTGGGTGGCGGTCCCCTTCTGGTCCCGGAGAATAGTTAACATATCGACCATGATTATACCACACTCCATTGGTCCTTGGTCCTCCTCTTCCTATACAGAACCGAGGTTAACCTTGGGAGTTGCACTCTGCTACCTCTAATTACTGCTCACCGCCTCTCCAGATCCATCTTCTCTACCATTTCTAGAACTGTGGGGTCCTGTGGGGTCCTGCAGATGGTGATCGTTCTGTTGGACCTCATCAACCTCCATCTCCTCTAATCGTCCACGTGATAAATAGTCTCCATTACAGGTAGAACAAAATGCTGGAGAATCTTTTGTTACGGCTGTTCGATGCCCGGTGTTACGTCAGTAGGTGAACCATCTTCTCAGGTATCTCGTCGTTTACGTCCACTTTGCATCCACGTCCCTGGGAATCGATTACTAGATAATCCCATGGACCAAAGAGAAACCATGAATGTTTACAGGGGAAGGAAACTGCAAAATAACCAACATATAGACCGAGAGCGAGTGAGCCTCTCTGCAAAGAGCTGAGCTTCTCAGGGAGAGAGAGAGATGGGAGAGAGCAGAAGGAAGCAGAGCATCAGTAGCAGCAGAGCCACAAGTGGGTCATCCCCTCAGGACCGCACTCTCACACCCTCCAAATCGTAAGCAGCACCGGACACATTTTGCCTATTTTCTACCGCCAAATCCCGCTGCGGTTACTCTCCCCTTCCCCCACCACCACCCTCCATTCCCTGTCCCTTCTCCTCAACGGCCCCATCCTTTTGTCCCGCACCCCTCCTCGTCCCATGGTTTTGCTCCACTGTTGCTTCCCGTGCGGTTCGTCCGGTGTGGAACGCGTGAGAAACCCAACTCGGATCTTGCCTCAAAATGTCATCTTTCGGGTTCCTTCAGCTGTTCCCTGTTTTGGGTTTTAGCTGAAACGCTCGCCACCTGCGTGTGCGCCCTCAGGGAATCGGAGGAGGGAGGAAAGCAAGGTTTTTGCTCCTGTTGGTCTTCTTGTTGCGGTACGGCATTGCTTCCCCTCCATCCTTTCCTTTTTCTTTTGCACTTTACCTGTCCTCTAAGATCTGCGTGTTTCTTGGATTTCCTTTGGTTCCGTTGCTTTCCTCCGATTGTGGTGCTCTTTTCGTTTTGTGGGTTGTGGGAGATTCGGGTTTGTTTGTTGAAATCTGCCGTCTTTATGTCTGGATTGGCTCGTGGGGATGGTGGTTAGTCGCCGATTTAGGTAATGTTCAAGATTTGTATGGTGTTTTCTCCCAAAATGTTTCTGATTTTTTACAAGGTATTCCAATTTTGGGTGGTGGGTATACTGCTTTGTGAAATATTAAAGTTTTGCCTTTGGACAACCCACAGGTCTTAATGCGGCAGTTGGGTTGTACCATCAGAGATGAAATCATAGAAAGGGAGAGAGTGGGAAGAAAAGAAGGATTTCCCTGTTGTCTGGTGTTTAGTGCCATTAGATTTGTTTACTAAGATCAATAATTGTGTAACCTTCTTTTCTTTTCCTTATCAGACCATCTGTGACTGTCCCCTCCATAGGGTCATGCGTTAATGGATTTACTATAAATCTCGCATTTAATTGCCTTGAACCCAGTTGTCTCCAAGTTGAAAGTTCTCATCATATTTTCTGCATCCAGCAGTTGTCCTTTTTTTGGGAAGATTTTCAGATTTAATTGCCATGCCAGAGGTAACATGAGTGTCTGGAGATTTCAGTAAATGTAAATGCCTCTTTTCGGGTGGAGATTCCTGACATTTGGTTGCCAACAATCATATCTTCCAAGATCGGGATAGGCAGTTGGAAGCTTCTGTTGACTGTCTCAATGGATCAAGATGCAGAATGCAAAAGAAATTCTCCTGTAAAAATGTCTTCTCCAAAAGACAAGGCCTTCTTCTCATGCGCCAGCAGAAGCCACAAATTACAAGACAGAGTTAGTCCGGTGAGGTCTGAGAAGCCCATCGAGCGCTTGCATCCTGATGCGATGAAGACTAACTCCGCTCATATGGGTCACTCTTGCTCTTCAAAGATTCCAAGAAATCCTATTCCCAGAGCACGATGCCAGGCGGAATTTAGAGGAGTCGAAGAACTTGTAAAGTACATGTCCGAGGTTCCTGCCTATCTGCAACTCTTGGAGAGGGGCAACACCAACCAGGAGAAGGCTTTGAACATGGGTGTTCTAGATTGGGGTCACCTCCAGAAATGGACTGACCGCCGGAGGCCACTGAAGAACCAGCATGAAACAAATGCTATATCTAGTTGCAATTTCCCCTTGCCTTGTGGAAGGAGCACCGGCAGCAATTTTGATAAAATGCAGCAGCTTCGTTTACCATCTCATAGTGGTTTGCCCATAGAAAAAGATGGTAAGAAATGGGATATTCACAAGAACACTTTTCAGCAGTTTCCGGACTTCCTCAACTCGGAAATCATCTCTTCAGATACCTCTAAGAGGCAACAGCAGCAGCAGCAACTCCATATGTTGGGGTTTATAAAGGAAAAGAACCATAAGAATAACACAAGTTTCCCTAGAGAGAAGGCCAACTCCAGCACCTCCAATGATAGTATAAACAGCTCTCAAGAAGTGGACACCTCTCTTTCGACAGCTAGTGAGTGCGAGATTCCATCTTCTTCGGAAATAAAGGAGAAGGATCATGGAAGCAGACTGAGAAGTAGCCATGTTCAAATGTCACTCTACGAAAACGATCATTTCTGTACAAAAGAAGAGATTGTGCATTTCAGAACAAGGAACAGTCAACCTTTTGATGGCTTGCTGGTATATCAGAAGGATATTACGGATGTCCATCCTCGACTTAGTTCTGATACTGCTATTTCAGGGAATGAAGTGTGGGTGTCTGATGGGGGCAATTTTTCCGGACTAATTCTTCCAAAGGATGCATCATTTTCACCTTTGTATTCCGATATTCATCACTCTTGCCCGCTTCCTTTGAAGGGCTGTGAATTGTCAGGCACCATCCCTGTCGCCTCTGGAGATTGTACGGGTGCTTCACCAGACAGGCTAGCCTTCTTGCCACGGGTAGATGTACCAAAGACTTTCAGATTTAGATGTAATTTGGAGAAAAGTGATGATATCACGTCGCAGACTCCCAAGTTAATTAGAACATGGAGAACGGACTGTGTTCCCATGGACGTCGTGGAAGCTGCAACAGCAAAAACAAGGGAATCCTTGCATTCTCTCAATTGGGTGAGCAGATCCTCAAGCCTTAAAGAACTTCAAGTCAAAAGACCGTCGATGGGGAGTGCGCTTGCTGATGAGCCAGCTGGAGATAAAGCAACTGCTACTAGTAGAGCTAGACGGAGTCCACTTAGGAGGATGCTGGATCCTCTCCTGAAGCCGAGGTTGTCGATGCGTTGCCCAGAGTCAACTGTGAATACCCCTTCCAGGTTCGTCCGAAGGCTCAGTTTTTCTGACAAATGTCGTCCCAAGGGAGAAGTTGACTTGAAGAGTCGCCAAGATGCTTCGCCCAAAGAAAGTGTGAGTTCTACTAGCCAGGAAGCAAGAAGATTGACCTTTTCATCGTGGGCACGCGAATCTAAAAGTTTGCTTCAAGATGAGAAGCGTGAGAGATCCAAAATGCAAGGCCTCTTGCGCCTTGCGTGGAAGAATGACTTGCCTCTCTTAACATTCTCTGTAAACGACACGGATATCCTTGTAGCCACTAGGAAGAAAATCTATTACGAGATGAACAATACGGAATGCATGTATACCTTTTATTACGTACGTGAAAACAAGAAGAAAAGTGGAGGATGGATAAATCAGGGGAGCAAGTCTAAGAGCCAAGATCTGGTTACCAAGGTTGTTGGCAGAATGAATGTCTCTAGTTCCCATTTGGATACACAGGAATTCGTCCTGTATGGCACTGAAATAAGGCCAACTGCATCTAAAGCACCACAAATCCTTCCAGTTAGTGAGATAGCTGCCATTGTGGTGCAGTCTCCGAAGGAGAACACCAATGTCCATAATGATGCTCTGCATCCCACCAACCATCGCAAGATATCTGAGTTGGAGAGTCAAAATATGTCTGTTTCTATTAATTCCAGCATCATAGCCATTCTCCCTAGTGAGATCCATGGCTTCTCAGAAGGAGGAGGTCCTTCACCTTTGATTCAAAGATGGAAATATGGTGGATCATGCGACTGTGGAGGTTGGGATGTTGGCTGTTCCCTGGCAATCTTAACAGAGAAGCTTAAAGATGGTCAGATGTCGGGGATCGATCAATCTAGCTGTGGAACAGTTGATACCCACCGCGCTGAACTTATTATTCAGGTAATATAATTAGCCAGAACTATTAAGTTTATGCCCATCCATATTTTCTCGTGTAAACTATGCTTGGGTTGATGGATGTTTAGCTTCTCACGTATCGTTATTTCCTCAGAGTGGATGTAAGAAGGATGGTCCTGTCTTCAGCCTAGTTCCATTCAACGAAGGCCTATTCACAGTTGACTTCGATGAGTCAATCTCCATGCTTCAAGCTTTCTCAATATGCACCGCGATACTGCATAGAAGAAACCCTTCCACGCCTTCTAAATTGCACAACACCCTGCAAAGGTTCACTGCAGATAGCCCTCTGAGAAACCCTGCAGCTACTCACGGCAAAGCTCCTGCAATGTATGTCCCAAACCGTCCTCCCCTCTCACCGGTTGGTAGAGCGTAGCCACTACTGATTGCAGGGATTAATGGCAAAGAGAGCACCGTGATGAGTCTGCAGGGTGCTCTCTTACCTTTGCATGATGCACCAAAGTTGGGAATTCGATACATCTAGTGTTAATTACTTCTAGCAAAAGCAATGTGTATTTATGAACGCTTCTGATAATATAGTTTTCAAATTTTGTCCTGTGGCTGTCATTTTTCTCGAGATGTAGAAAAGAATCTAAGCCATTATATAGAGACATCATCATTTAGACGCCAAAATGCATTCATATTAGAGTCTAAAAGTTTCTTTAGATGTTGTAGCAATTGGTGCTTACTATGACTAATTTGGTACCAGTTTCAGACCTTCCTCTGAACTGTGAGCGCGGTATTATCATGTGTTTTACCGGCATTTAGTTTATCTTCTCATCCGATATAACGTCTATACTCGCTAGAGTCGGGTGTGGAGTCATATGTGTAAGCCCCAGTCCTTAATTGTGAGAGAGTTGGGTGTGCGCGGGATATGTACAAAATCTTGGACTACAAGTTTCAGTGAGAAGATTATTACAGAAAACATGACTATCAGGCAGCTTGTCTCTAAGAGCAGGTGATCATCCTGGATTTTCAAATATAAATTCATTTTTTAATATTATTGTTGATGTGTTCTCTGTCGAGATCATTGCCATCGACAGTTATTATATATATGAAATCAAATATCCACATTTGTTGGGTCATATTGATCCATTAGTAGTCCTTGATTCCAGATCTTCCACAGCAAGCCCGAACAAGACATGTCCAGGGTGCATCTGTCCAACATCTGAAAATAGTCTTACATACCTTAAAAGGAACAGCACAAGTATGAAGGATCATTACCTATTGACTTAGCAACCTCTGATAGAACTGATTCGGATAAAGAGGTTATTCCTTTCGCTTAAGGAACGACTGTCTATCGGATTAACTGGCATGGCCATTTTGATCAGGATGCTGGAAATTTAAAGATCAGTAGACTCCAACACCACTACAAATAACCCCAAATGGCTAAATAATTTTTTTTAGAGCGCAATATAAGCATGAAAAGATAGCACCTCGTAGCTTAAGCATTTCGCAAAATTGATCTACTTGGGCCTGAATCCAAATAATTGCTAAAGACATGTTTCTTCCATGACATCTAGGTTATAATATTTCTAGGAGTCAAAGATGATTTTTTTCGGGACAGGAAACAAGGATGCTTGACTATTATTTGCGGCAGTGGCCACATGCAAATGTGAAACAATCTCACTGTTTCATTTATAATGTCAGGATCTAACAACCCTGCACAAATCAGAAACTGTATCCATTATGATTGCGAGGGTTCTCAACAAGGTGTATGGATTAACCACCCTTTTCTCAGTTCTCTGCTCCGCCTTTCTCTCTTCTCCTACCCTACATTTTTTTAAAGGTAAATATGGTATGATTCCATTGATAATCCAGATTAAATGTACATGTAAATACAGAAGTATTGGGTTTCCCTAAGTCAAAAAGACCCAACAAAGGGTGAGAGAGAGTTTACAAGTGAATCAAAAATAAAGGGATTGCACAATATCAGTTCAACATCCTCTAAAATGCTCCTAATCAACACATGGCTGGATGAACTTACGTTTTTGTCCAGCGCAAGTTTCGCTCTCTCCAAATTCGTCGGGCAGTCACAGCTAAGGTGGTCCTAAGCTTTCCTCCCTTTTGAGCATCCACAGCATACAACCTATTAATCCAAGCAAGTGAGTTCAAAATGTTCTCCCCATAACAAGATACATGAAGCGAAAGAGCCGCACAAACTCCATGCCAGATAGCAACGTAAAATGGACAATCCCAAAAAAGATGATCCCTGGTTTCAAGTGGGTGGGCACAAAATAAGCAACCGAGGTCCGAGCAAATAAAAAATCGGGACAATCTTTCCCACGAGGGGATTTATTTTTTTACCAATCTATAAAGGCAACACTTATGCTTCGAGGCACCGTTAGAATGCCAAATGTCTTTCCACAAAACGACAAGAGAGGCTCTAACACGGACAAGGTCGAAGGCGGAGCAGAAAGAGAAACCCGTCGGTGAGAAAGTCCAGGGGAGATGTCTAGAAAGGTAGTCCAAAGCAGGAGCCAATAGGGGTCTCATCTTTAGCATAGCCTTCCACACCGCAGAAGAACCAGACAATGCATTAGCTTCCCAAAAAATCTCTCCCCTCAAATATTTAGAACAGAGAAAATCAACCCAAAGGGTTCCATCTGCCGTGGAACCTCCAAACCCAAGCAACCTTGGAGGCTTTGACCAAGTCCTCAAGAGATCTTAAATCGAGCCCCTCCCCTCTTCTTTTGGGAGGCAAAAATCCTTCCATGTTATCTCGTGCCTCTTGTAATTCCAAAGAAAGTCTGAGCACATAGAAGAGATCCGCTTAATAGTTTAGGAAGAGAGCAGAGTGCAATCGGCCCAAAAAAATAAGGTACCACAAATGACCGAGTTTAAAAGCTGAATATGTCCCGCATTAGATAGAGACTTATCTTTCCAACCGCAAAGATGGGCGTGGATTTTATCCTCAAGTGTTCTAGCAGTGAAGTAGCCACCAATCTTGTGCTCAAGCAGGACTCACAAGTACTTAATTGGGAGAGAGTCACTGACGAGTCTAGAAGTAAAATTCCAAATGAAGTTACCTAAGATTCCAAATGAAGTTATCTCTAGCATTTCTGCAGCAGAAGAGATGGCTTTTAGTAACATTCGTTCTAAGACCTGACATATCCCCAAATGACTCCATAATCTCACCAACAGCCTGAAAAGTTTTAGTATTGCACTTAGTAAAGAACATAAGGTCATTAGCATAAATAAGGTGTGTTGGGTCAAAATTCTTCCCCAACCCATAGGGTTGATAGATCCTTCCTCCACAACAATGTCCACCAAGAAAGATATAGATTCCATAACCAATGCAAATAGTAGAGGGCGAAGGGTGACTCCTTGTCGGATGCCTCTAGAACCTTTAAAGAGTCCATTGGGATTGTCGTTCATGGGCATCAAGAAGGAGGTAGTCCCAATGCAGTTCCAAATCCAAGAACACCAAGTATCTCCAAAGCCCATGACAGTAAGACGATCAAGTAAGAACTAATGATTTACTGTGTCAAAATCCTTAGAAAGGTCCACCTTTAGACATGCTTTTAGAGGGTCATGTTTCTCTCAAATTCCAAAGCTAATTCATGGGCCAGTTTTATACTATCACCAATACGTCTCTCTTTAATGAAGGCCATTAATAGGAGATGAGGTATGGAAGGGCCTCAGCGAGCCTTGCAGATAATACTTAGCAAAAATCATGTAGATAACCTATATAGGCAACACTTATGCTTCATGTAGATAACCTTGCAATGCTTCCCCCCTTTACATTAAAAGTGTGTAAATGGGGGAAGCATTGCAAGGTTAGCAATGCTTCCAAGGGCAACACTCTATGGAAGCATTGCTAACCTTGCATGGGTAACTTGGAGCAGATGATTGACCTAAACTCGCCTTCTGATTTGGGTGATTCGTCTATGGATTCCACAACTTACAATTCCTTATTACCCAATATGGGATCTTACTAGGATAATCATAGAGAACCCCCCTCGTAGTTTGCTGAAGATAATCCAGACTGGACGTAGGTTCTTCATGGAAAAAAGAAGAAATCTGCACTTCAGAAAGGGGTGCAACTACCAGGGAAGCGTCAGCCTCACGAGCAGCGAATGGAGACTGAGAAATAGCCATCTGCTGGTGGGAGCTTCCACTTGTAGAGAGCCGAGATTCCTCAAAAGCTGGGCCAACAACCTTCCCAGATGTGTGAAAGGCAATCTGAGGAGAAGGGATAGAAGGGAATGAGCCCAGACCGTGGCCAAAGATAGCACAATGGGTGCAACGCTTTCGCTTCCATTCATATTCAATACGAATCAGGGACATTTGTCCGGAGGGAAGGACAAGGGGAACACTCGACAGAGTATCCTTAGAGGCTTTGATGGAGACACAACAACGAGCAAAGTCACGGTGGTTCCTAGATGTAGTGGCTGAGTCCATAAAGAGTGGGGCACCTAGAACACTAGCGAGTTTGTTAAGGACAATGTCCGAACAGTGTCCAGGGCTAAGGCCAAAGAATCTGATCCAAACATGGATATATGTGAGGAGATCTTTTTTCTAAAAACATACTGCCTCCCAAAGACGAAGGACTATGATTCGACCTTGGAAGAGCCAAGGCCCAGATGAGAGAATCCTCTCACATTCAGCAACTGAAGAAAGCTTGAGGTAGAAGAAAGCATTTTCGCATGGAGAGAGCTTGAAAGGACCAACGGGTCGCCAGACCTTCTCAATAAACGTGGATAAGGTGCTTACCAAAAGGTTTCTTCCCAAGGATATAGAATACCAGAGTGTTTTCCCAACGTAGATCAAGGGCAGCAACATCTTCATGCAAAAGGAGGGCAACCTCTCATCCTTCCATGAGAGTCGAGGGCACGAAGGGGGGACTTGGTGACCGCATACCTCTCTCCAAGAGCGCCGTAGAGCGAGGGACGAGTCACGAGCAGCAAGGATGAACTTGGGCCTTTTATTTTTCGCACTTGTGGTGAACCATTCAAGAATGGAAAGCCTAGCATGACGAATATTCAATAAAAAGAATCCACGGAGTTGTCTTGAACAACATGGATGAGGGTACACCTTTTGCAAAGTATGTCTGACTTAAACAACTTATTTATATATTTTTAATATCATTTTTATGTCTAGATTTTCACATACAAAGAGTATACGACTTCGATATTGATAAATAATATTACTTTTACTAAAAACGAAGGGGTCAAGGAGCTTCTTAGGATATTTCTGTGTTGGGATTTTTACACCAAACCCTGAGTAATTCTGCAATTACAATCATAACCTTGTGTAATCGTGAATTACATCCAAAACCTTCGATAGTCTTAACTCTTACACCCATAACCCTCGAGTTAACTTCCATCCAATATTCCGTTAACTGTGACAGTATCCGGCAAATATTTTACATTTCCTACCCTCTAAGTTCTATTATTTACAAATGAGTACACTCCCACGGTCCCACCTCCTCCTCCCCCTTCTCTCCTCCTCCCCATTGACCACCTCCTCCTCACCCCTCCTTCCCACCGCTGCCGACCTCCTCTCCTTCCTCCACTAGTCAAGGCAGCCCTCAACACCTCCACCGTCAAAGCCCCCTAGGCAGTCCCCATCGAAGCCCAGCCACCCCTGGATCCTGGGCAGCCCAGGCTCCCGACCTCCTCGGACCCCCCGGCCTCCGCCCCGACCCGCCGCCTACCAGCCCAAGAAGAAGCCCACCCGCACCCCCCCCCCCCCCCCGCTGAATCGCCCCCGACATGCCGCCCACCCTCCTCGATCGACCCGCCGCCTACCAGCCCAGGAAGAAGCACCCCCCCCCCCCCCCTGGCCGAATCACCCCCGACATGCCGCCCGCCCACCCCAACCTTCCTCCCACTTAGCCCAGGAAGAAGAACAACCCCCCCCATGCTGCCCGCCCACCCCAACCTTCCTCCCACTTAGCCCAGGAAGAAGAACAACCCCCCCATGCCGCCCGCCCACCCCAACCTGCCTCCCACTAGCCCAGGAAGAAGGACACCCCCCCCATGCCGCCCACCCTCCCAGACCCGCTGCCCACCAGCCCACCCTCCCCGACCCGCCGCCTACCAGCCCAGGAAGAAGCCCCCCTCCCGCCAAATCGCCCCCGACATGCCTTTCATCCACCCCAACCTGCCGCCCACCAGCCCAGGAAGAAGGACCCCCCCCCAACCTCGACATGCCACCCACCCTCCCCGATTCGCCGTCCGCCAGCCCAGGAAGAAGCCCCACCCTCCCTGGGTCCCCGTCCTCTCCTACTGGGAGGAAAATTCACGTGGGGGGCAAGTTGATAAAGATATTAACTGTATACGATCGAAATTTTTTTTATTATGTACCGTAGCTAAGCAAGAGGCGGCTTTGGTTAAGTAAGAGCCGCCTCTTGAAAAAGCGGCTCTCAATGAAAGCTGCCTCTTGAAGAGGCGGCTTTTCGCCAGAACCTAAAAAAAAGAGAAGCAGCAGCTCTGCTGCTCGCAGAGCTGCTGCTTCCCCCTTTTTTAAAAAAAATTCATACGTTGGCGAAGTGCATGCATAGTATGTAATACAAAATATGATATTATAACAACTTTAAAAGACAAGATTCATAGATTAGAAAGTAAACTGTTCATATACAAGGTGCATAACGCAAGCGACAAGACAATAGTTGCAAACACTATAAATTATATGCTTGCTTTACATTACAAAAAATTGCCAACATATCGTTCTATGGTCTACGTTCCCTCCTCCTTTTGTATTGTAATTTGACAGGTCTTTCATCTGCCATGGTGGTCTCCGGTGCTCTAGGGTCAAATCCATGCAGTTGGCTGTTGCGATCTATGCCATCGATGTTCATCATCTCGGTTCCTTCAACTCCGAAGAAGGACAACAGGAGGGGTGAATGATGTGAAGGTCCTGCATTGTACTCCGCTCGATCCCTCCGTGGTGAAAGCGGCGTTGTAGGCTCTTTGGATGTCCCACACTCAGGAATTGGGGTCTCAAATTCTATGCCAGACTGAGGGGGGTTGTTGTGTATCTACTGGGACATCTCCCTCGTCAGAAGGCCTCTCTCCCCTTTGTCGTTGACCACGTCCCCGTCCACATCCTCGAACACGTGAACGGGGATGATATGTAGCTTCTGCCTCAGCATCTTCCTGTGAAAGCTCGTCGGTAGGACCATCTCAGAATTGTCGCTGTATAAACTCACGTATCCTAGAACTTGCTTCAGCAGCAAGTTCTCTAATACGTGGAGCACCATCGTCGCAAAGTCGAACAATCTCCTCGAATTGAGACACCTGCAATATGAGCGATTCTTGTCTGAACATGTTAAATCATACTACAATATGTAATTTAAGTAAATGCTATCTTACCGCGTAATCGAGTGTGCATCCATGTCGTCCAATGAAACGTCTTGTAATTCGATGATACCATGGCAAGTACTCGACGGTCGTATCTGGTCCTCCCAATGAAATGGGAGTCATTGACACCACGTAGTCCCTACGGATGTTCCATAGTATAATATAGACTGCATGGAACTCCGTCCAATCGACGTTGCTCTTCCCTCGGAGATCGATTGCATGCAATTGTGATGATGTGTCGCAAGCCATTGGAACCCCCTGAATGCCTCCAAACTGTCGAAGGACTCTGTCTGGTATGTGTAGCTCCACAATACAAAAATGAATCAGGGGGACACGAGCCACATGTAACTTCTCATTGCCACAGCAGTACAATGGTAAAAGGGACAACACCTCCTAATACAGGCCTCCATACCACCTGCGTTAAATTAGAAATATTAAAAAAACCGGTATAATTGAAAATAAATCGTAATAACATGTTAACTTAATACCTGCTCATCTAGCTGTAGGTCAAGTGCATCCCTATATGGCTGAACCACATGTGTAGATTCCGCTGAGATATCAAACTCTGCATGCCATCTTGCCCTCAAGGGCTTCCCTTGCCAAAGAGGTCGGTAGTGAACTACCGAAGCGATATGGGGGAATCGCTCCCAAGTCAACAACTGTAACAGTATCAAGGGACCACCAATCTCTACTGCCTCAGCCTTCGATGCAACACATAACTGCTTGTACAAGTAAGCCAAACAAGCTGAGCCCCAACTGTACCTGCCACAAGTCTCCAGGTCCTCCAAAAATGGTAGGTAGATCAGTGAGACCTCGTTTCCTGACTTGTCAGGAAAGATCGCACCACCAAAAAGCTGTAGAATGTACGCCCGTGTGTATCGTAGAATGGTATCTTCATCGGCGTCCTCTGGCAGAACTGAGAAGTGCTCTAGTAGCCAAGTCATTCGGACTCGAGCGCCATCAATGTTGGGCCGTTCTGGCCGGACCCCAAGCAACCGCTCACACAAGCCTGCCCAACTGGGAGAAGTAGTAGAAGTAAACATATAGATTATGAAAATTATTCAAGGAAATATTATGTGAATACTTAAAAAAATTATACTTACATCTCCTGCCCAAACAACAGTAGAACGGTGCTCCCTCTGCTGTCGTAAAAGAGAACGGTCAACTGGGCTCGGCTCCATCTGTTCATAAACAACAATACAAATAATTAAACAATGACTTTAGATTTAAATAATTTAAAAATATATTCAAAGAAAACATTCACATACTATCTCTGTTGGGACACTTCCTCCTGTTATGACCCAATCCCCCACATATACCACATGTATTTTGTGTTTTTCCATGTGTGGTGTTCCTCCTATTATGACCTTCAACACCACAAGTCCCTCATTGAGATTGCACGGTATTCTCCCTTATGTCCATCTCATTGTGAATCCTCTTACTCTTTGGTCGCCCCTTTTTCCTTATCCTGCTATCATCTAGAATAACTAATGGATGGTCGAAACTGGGCCACTTGTCTCTGTCACCAATGGGGTAGAACAACCCTTCGTAAATATGGGACTGAGCTAGCCATGTATACCATGGGCCAACATATTCTTCCACATCTGTGTTCAAGTGAGATAGAACGGCACATGCATGAGAACAAGGGATTCTGTGAGTTTGCCATTTTTGACATGTACACGATGCATCGCTAACCAAGACAGTTTGTTTCTTTCCACCTTTTAGACCAAACTATGTCATGTGTTGTCCTGTGACGACCTCATACATGTGCAAGGGTGCTCCTTGTATGCGAAAACAACGGTGGCCATTACTTCTGTCGATCCAACGCTTAAACATGTCATGCACGTATTTGGTATATTTCTCACCCCATAGAATACAGTTACGCGCCTTGTCTTGACGGTCACAGAAGTAGCTAATGCAGTTGTAGTACGTCTTTAACACCAATGCTGCAACTGGCAGACTTCTTGCATCCTTAAGAACGGCATTGTAGCTCTCAAAAAAGTTTGTGGTTGTGTAACCAAATCTATAGCCACCATCAAATGCAATCGTCCAACGTTCCTTTGGACAATCATGTGTGTCAAACCACTTTGCAGCATTCTCATCGCATTCCTTCAGTTTGTCCATGTAAGATTGCCATTTTGCTTGTGAATAGACTTTTCCCGCCCTCATGACCATTTGCATAAAGATTTTGATTTTTGTGGGCATCATTGAAATTACTACCCACATGCCGTAGACAAAAGCGCCAATGTACGTATGGTGGAACAAATTGAACCTCTGGATATCTCAGTGCAGCACGTAACCCAGGAGCACGGTCCGATAACAAACAAATAGGTCCAACACGATCACGGAAAACATACAAACGTAGCCTCTCCAGAAACCACGCCCAACTAGGTCCATCCTCCTCGTTGACAAACGCAAAAGCCAACGGTAAGAAGTGGTTAGCTGCATCGCTTGAGCAAGCAATAAGGATATTCTGCTTATACCTTCCATACATGTGTGTACCATCCACACTAACAATGGGTCTGCAGTGTCTGAATGCCTCTATACAAGGTCTAAATGTCCAGAAGGCCCTCTCAAATAGCTCCCCTTGGTCCACTGTTGTTGTGTCAATATCTGTAACGGAAACAGGAATAGCCTCCTCAAAGGCCCTAAAAAGATAGGGAAGTTCATTGTAAGATTTCTTCCAAATGCCATATACCATCTCAATGCATTTCCTTCTTGCGTCCCAAACCCTTCTTCTACTCACATGGAAGCCAAAATCATCTTGAATTGATGTCTGAAGAAAAGAAACCTTGACTGATGGAGATATTTTAATTTGATTAAGGAATCTGAGTGGCATGAAGTTGCAATCCAGCTGAGGATGATCTTGATTAACAGCACGATTCAAGCAAGTATGCGGCTTCTCAACCATTGAGACAACAAACTGTCCATCTATTGGTCTACGATGACCACGCAATCTCCATGAACAACCTCTAGCCCGTTCGCTGCAGTGTATATCCCACACCTTCTTGTTTGATTTCAGTACCGTGAAGTTGTAATAAGGCCGTCAAGCTACCTGCTCCTGTCTCTTCTGATCGTTTAGCCGCTCTTTCTAAGAGACGGGAATGCAAGTAGAAGACGTCCCCGGGGAAAGCCTCTCGACCTGGCGGTCGGCGTAACAATAATGACATTTGGCGATATGGCACCGCCTGTTTACTCAAATCATCATATATGATTAATGTGTGCATTCCATTATCGCGGAAATATTCCCCCATGGCACAACCAGAATATGGGGCAAAAAATTGGAGAGGAGCAGGATCCGAAGCGGTGGCAGCGACAAGAATGGAATATTCCAATGCATTGGCTGATGAAAGAATTTGTACTAATTGTGCCACAGTCGAGCGTTTCTGCCCAATCGCCACATAGACACAATACAATTTTTCATTTTCTTTGGCCTTTGCATTCAGTTCTTTTTGGTTTAATATGGTATCCACCGCTATAGCGGTTTTTCCTGTTTGCCTGTCTCCAATTATCAATTCTCATTGACCACGACCTATAGGAACCAGGCTATCCACCGCTTTTAAGCCAGTTTGCATGGGTTCGTGCACAGATCGACGCTCAATAATACCAGGGGCTTTCACTTCTACACGTCTTTGTTCGTGATCGCCTAAAGAACCTCTGCCATCAATGGGTACTCCCAAAGCATCGACCTCAGCTTTCACCTTGACCTGCTTGTTTTCTAGTAGCTTCCTCGATGACTCAGACTGGACGAGCATACCGGAGAGTATGACGGACTAGTATGGAAGGAAAGAGTCAGCTCACAAACAACTTATGCCTAAATCGAAGAAAGAGAACTCCGCGCAATTTTCGCAAACACAACCAACTCAATACCACCTGCTAATCGCGATACAAAGCATCCACCACATCGGCCAAAGTGTGTCATATATAGTTGGGGGGGATACCTCAATGGATCCCTCCGGCCTCAACTCGCAATACTATTAGGACAGACCGAGGCTTTAATATATAGTTTCTGCTTTCAATTCTTTATACCTCGGATGAGAGGTTCGCGCTTAATATTTGACTAGTTTCAAAGGTAGCCCGCAAGCCAAGAGGCCGCAACGCATGAAAGAGCATCTGACGAGTCTGCTTCAGATGAAGTCCGGAATCGGAGCTCACTGCTATGCCAAAGACCATGTCATCAGCATAGCGAACGTAACTTAACCATTCCCAATTCGAACACGAGATCTGAAGCGCAGGGATAGACATTCATCAAACAGGGGGATACTGGGCAGCCTTGAGGTATTCCGACCCAGTCCTAAGAAGACGCATTCAATCTTGTGAACTAATCGAGACCAAAATTGGAGAAGGAGATACGAACGGAGAGAAATAACCAATCTATGAAGGAACATGAAACCATTCTGTTTCAATAGAGGTACGGGAAAGGGTTGGGGGCAATGAAGTAGGTGAAGTGGTTGGATTTTGCGAGCTGTTCCAACCACTGCTAGATGTGATTCCAAGAGCCGAACGAGAATGAATACCACACAGAAGAGTCAATACCGGGCTCCCTAATGGAATGTTTAACCGATCCAGATATTGATGATAGTGACGATCGAATTGGTACAGAAGTTGTAATATGGGAAAACCACGGAAAACACAACTTATTTGAATAACCCGGTGACCCACCAATTATTGCACGGGGGGGGGGGGGGGAGCGGAGGAGGGTTCCCCCCACCCCAGTTTTGCTTGGATCTTTCATCGCATCTATAAGCATGGACCCTTGAGGCTCGAGGAAAGAGTGTCAAGGTCAATGATGAATCCACATTTCATCATCTTTATTCTATCATTTTGGCACCAAAAACCCTAGCAAATGCCTGTAAATAACCTTAAAACAAGCATCTTAGCATTCATGCATATGCATCTCAACAGTGTGTAAATTACTGTAATTAAGGCCAAAATTATAGAATAAATAAAGAAAAGAAAAAGAATAAAATATTGTAAATATTTTATGACCCAAAACCCCCGAGACCTAGGCATCTTGATGAATAGGTCGACAAGGAATAAAGTAGGGGGAGATAAGGTCAGAAGCACAGATAAAACACCTATACTTTCTACTCATCCTTTATTTATTTTGGGACCTATTTTTGGTTCCACTTTTTATACATCAAATAAAGAAACTTTGTACATAAAAGTTGTAGATAATTTTGTAAAGAAAAATATAAAATTGATTTCACAGAAAAATCATATACAGACAAAAAGATATGGTCTTAATAAGAATCCAAAATCCCAACTTCCCAGACCCGTATCTCGCAACTGACAACTCCAAATGCATCAAACTCACCTTTAATTGTACATAGAATAAAATAATCTAATTAACGGTGGTGGTTTCGCATTTGGCGGAGCTACGGTTTAAAAGTTGACTTTTGGACCCACATTGTATACTTGTACATATTAAAATATTCCATTTATTATTTATTTATTATTTTTATAATTTTATATTTTTATAATGTTGTAAATAATACTTATAATAATTATGTACATTAAAAGAAGAATAAAACATAATTAAAATACAAATAAAAATACTTGTATAAATTCAATACATAGGTACATAACCTACACTTATACCTATATAAAATACACTAGTATTTTATTAATCATACAAATTACATCAGAAAAATAAAATAAAAATATATATGTGTATATAAAAGTATTCTACAATTTTATAAAATACTAAATAAAAATAATAAAAATAAAAATACCTAAATAAAAATAAAAGAATAAGATATGTAGATGATATACCTATATAGGGGTATAAAAGCAATTTGTAAAAATACATCCCATAAAAATAAATAAAAATCACTATAAAATAATTTATAAAATTATAAGCATTTTTTATTTTTTGACCATAATTAAATAAAATGATTTACTATTTTATTTTAATTTTATAAGATATTTTTCCAGGCTTTTACCTGGTTGGTCCACGTGGACCAACCAGGTGGGCTGGAGAGTTGACCTCGGGTCAACTCTCTGACCCCAGCCTGCCCCCTTTGTCAGAAGCCCGACGACCCAACTTTCTCGATTTTTTCGCCATCAGTGCGTTGCTCGATGGAAGAGGGTCTCTTCATGAAAGTGGTACCTGGGACTACCATCTAGCTCGCCAGCCTATTAGATCCTCTTGGATCTTCTCCATCCGCCCGTGATCAAGCCTCGAAACTCGCCCATCCACCATCCTTCAAAACCACCCCCCTGACTTTCCCCTTCTCTTTGAACCACTTTGGGCCGAGCTTAGACTTCCGGGTGTGGGTAGGAGTGTGCTCCGGTGACAGGGGAACCATTCCACACCTCCGTTGAGGTACGGCAAGGGCTTGAAGTCGGATTCCACCATCTCCGGCCATCTCCTGGCCGTGAGGTTCCAACTTCGGGTACACCACCCTCGAGGTCGTTTTTCTTCTTTTTTTTTATATGCTTTAGTTCCTGGTAGTCTTAGCTTCATTTCCATATCCTCCACTTTGATTCAGATCACCTCCTTCGCCGCATCCACCACCTCGCCGGAGCTTGCTCCGGCGAGCTTCGTTCGCACCATACGCCACCCATACCCACTCGCGATTGCCCTGGGACCGTCCTTCTGTTGTTTGTTTTTCTTGTATTGCAGGTCCCAGGCGCAGAAGGGTCCCCATCTGGGGCCGTTTTTGACGCCACCGAGCTTCTTGAAGCCGCTCCAGGTTGCTCTTGCCGTTGGGGGCACTCCGGCTGGTCTCCAGTCCGTTTGCCTCCACCAATCTCTTGAGGAGCCTCCCAGTTAGCTCCCAGGTCATTTTGAAGCCGCCTCAAGCCGCGAGGAGACGCATCGGAGGCGGAGAAGCTCGCCCCTCCGGAGCCTCTTCCCCGTTCATCCTGTGCGTCTCGCCGCCGTTAGATCGGACCTGTTCTTCATGACGTGCAGCAGCCCTTGGATTGACATCTGAGCCCAGCCGTTCGATCAGGCAAAACCATCTAATCTGGGCCGCTGAAGGCGAACCGTTATCGGGTTCTCGTGGGCTGACACGTGGCGAGTGAAGTGCATCCACCATCGGATCCCAGGCCTTGGGTAATTTTGCATTTATACCCAGCCAAGTTTTGTATTTACTGTCTAATTCGCAAACCTTCCTTTGCAAGCTTTCAATTGTTGTAATAATTATAAGAAGGCCCCCAGACTTTTTATATTCACGACTCAGTCCTTGCCAGGTTCACGTGCCTAGCGCGTGAGCCTTGGCACTTTTGCGGACGGGTCCTGAGACTTTGCTCGTATTTAGCATTGGTATCAAGACTTTCAGCTGCAGCTGATTAACTTCTGGATATTTTGTGATATAGTCCCTGCCCTTTTGGAAAATTGCATAGTTGCCCTCACTTGGTGCGCGTGCTTCGCACGGGTGCTTGGCGCTTTTGCAAAAGCACCCTTGCGACTTTTGTGACTTGATTTTGGTCCAGAGCATATTTTAATCAGTTCTAAGTTTTGGGAGACAACTGCAGTTAGGCCCCTGGATATTTCGCTAATTGCATATAAGCCCCTGCCAGGCCTTCAATTTTTGTAAGCTTAACGTATTTATTTAATCTATCATTTTAACTCCAAAATCTC
This sequence comes from Ottelia alismoides, assembly GCA_037367405.1. Lineage (NCBI taxonomy): Eukaryota > Viridiplantae > Streptophyta > Magnoliopsida > Alismatales > Hydrocharitaceae > Ottelia > Ottelia alismoides. Next base: position 343,801 of record JAZKJV010007725.1, on the reverse strand, counting down.
CCAAATTTTAGACTTAAGTTCCTGGATGAGTATACTTTCGCGCCTTATATTTAGTTTTTGATTTTATTTTATTTTTATATTTATTAAAAATCAAAAACTTACTTTTTGTGTACTGTCTACCTTAGAAAATACCAAAAAAATATCAAAACATCTCCAAAAATTCCAAAAAAATTACCTAGTGTCTATTTTACCCTATTTTAGTGTCAGTCCAAAAATCATTAAAAATCTCCAAAGAAAAACACTAAAAATTTAAAAACAATCCAAAACTTCAAAAAAATATAAAAAATAGTAGAAAAATCCAAAAAATACAAACTCAGCTTCTGTTTGTCACTCATTTTATTCTCTTTTATTAGAAAAATAGTGTGAAAATTTTGAGCTACTGTTTGATATTTTTAAATCTCATTTTTGTCACAGCCATCCCTATTTCCATTGTTTTCCTTTATTTCAGTAATTAAAAATATCAAAAACACCTTGAAAAACCCCCAAAAATCACAAAAATAGTAAAAAATTATAAAAATACCAAAAACATTTTATTCCTGAATTCTTGAGTATTTTTGTGCATTTTTATAAATATTCTACCTTGCCTTTTATTATATTGCCTTTACTTTCCAATATTGAAAAAGAAATAAAAAAAATATAAAATATAAAATATAAAAATCAGAAAATCAGAAAATCAAAATACAAAATTAAAAATTAAAAAAAAAAAGAAAAATTAAAAATTAAAAACCCACAAAAATTGTAGTTGCTTGCTTGCTTAGTGTAGACACTTCACACACTCACACACTTGTGCACTCAATTGCCTGAGCTACACTGCTTGCTCCCTGTGTTCGAACTCTCTGCATACTTGACACTATACACCATTTGTGCAGAGTTAAAAATAAATTTTGACTCCACATTGTTTCTAATTTGTTGATCTTAGTGTGGGTTAATTGTTGATTAATTTCGGAATTTGTGTGGTCAAACACCGACTGTTGACTCGCCTTGTGAGTCGATATAACCGCATCGGATTTTGGGATTATCAAATGGCGCCGTTGCCGGGGAGCAACAGCACGTAGTTCGAGTTTTTGTTTTGTGTTGTGACCATTTGTCTACCTTTGCGGCTTTTATTTCCGCTTGTTTTATTTTGCATCATTTTTGATATATCTTTTGAATTGTCTAACCACTCTCCTTGTTTGGATTTCGTGCGAGGTACGCGGATCGAGGAAGGAGCCCCTCTTGGAGCACCTTGGCACCCACGTGAAGCGGCTTTAGCTGAGCACGAAGAAGAACTTGGAGGATTTTGCAGGACAATTTCTTAGCATTTATTTTCTTGCATTGTATTTTGTAATTTAAGTGAGTGAGAGACTCTTAATTTGTAATAATACAGGTACCCCCGGACTTGGACTTTAGAGCCTAATTTCCAAGTGATTGTTCACTTGGGGGCTCTCGCGGTTTTGTCGGCTTTTCTCGCATCTTTTTATTTTGTTTTGTTTTTCGATTTTATTTATTTTGTGTGATTGAGCCCCTAGCTTTAGGAGTTGCTTGCGATAGACTAAGGCCAAACACCTAATATTTTGCATGCACCTATAGTCTCGTTTGGACTTAGTCAAAATTTAAACAGTTGATCATCACCCTCAATCCATCGCGCCGCGAGCTCTCCCCGAACAAGCGCTTTCTCCTACTCCAAATGTGTTGGGCAGAGGAGGGGTGAGCCTAGACCGGACTCTAGGGTTGAGGATTGGCGGTCGACTTGTGGTGCTTCCCGCTAATAGCAATTTCTGAAATTTAGGGCGATTTCATCGGTTTGCATTTGCATATAGATAGGTTTCAATTCTGCTGAGCATCCTTGCATGTAGAGTGCTGGAGGCAAGGTGAGCATTTACGCTTTAGCATCCATCATGATTTGATCGCTTGCATTGCTTTTCCGTCTCTCTACCTCTGATTTTGCCAACCTAGGATCTTAAAGGAATTGAATCCTCGTTAGGCTCGTGCATTTTTACTAAAAAATCAAAAAAAAGTGACAATCAATAAAAATTGGGACTGCTAATTTTACTCGACCCTAAAATCAATCAAAAAGAAAATCTTGTATTTGGGGCGAGTAAATCCCCTCATTGTCTTCGCTTTTATTTGCTCGCGCACACCTTAAGGATTAGTGCCCAAATCCCATTCAGCCCCCTAAGTGTTTGCGCAACTTCTTGACTTCTCACCTAACTCTAAAACAGACAAGATAAAAAGACCGCTCTTTGCGGTCTCTACCGAGTTGAGTAGGTGAATTGAGGGTTTGATTTGTTTCATTTTTGTTTGTGATTGTTTTTGTGTGTCCTAGATCTCCTCTGCGCATTTGCGCCTTCTTCTTCACTCTCTTGACTTGACTTTCGTGCTCCCCCGAATCACTTCCTTTTGTTTTCGAGATGGACCCCTGGAGTGCATTTTATCCGGACTTTGCGGACCCCTCGCTCGCTCCAGCCGGTCCACCTTCCTTTTATCAGGAGGATCCTCCTCCTACTTTTTCTGATTTTTGTATATACCCACCTCAGCCACAGTATCAGACTTCGGACTTCTACCCACACTCACCTCCACCTCCACCTGTGTATTATCCACCTCCACCTTCACATCCACCCGAGTCTGACCTGTTGGAGTCACCTCCCACGACCTCCATGAGTGCTGTCATGAACCTAATGCTAGAGCACATCAATTTGATGAAGGAAAATCTTGACACTTTGAGAGAATATCGGACTAGTGCTCTTTCTATCGAGGATACAACTTTACTTGTGAAGAATCATGGGAGCTTGCAATCGCCCAAAATACAAAAAAATGAGAAAAATTCAAAAATCCAAAAAGATTTCGGGAGACACTTGGTTGATCAAGATTTTGAGGAGAGAGTCCACTTGCCAGACCCCTGGACCACACACCCATTCACATCCAGTCCCACCTTTGACCCCGAGGATGCCGCTGTACAGACTGCTCTTGGCATGCCTCGTGTATATGCTGATTCCGACTTCCTCCCTTGTATGGAGGAAGTCCAAAAATTCAAAAAAATGTTATCTGAACCCGAAGTGGTGGCTACCATTCATGAGATTATCCGTGCCCCACTTCAGCAGGCCATGACCCAATTATCTGCTCCTCTTCCCAAGAAGAGAAAGCGGAGGAGCAGATCTGAGCGTCATATTCTGACCATGGCCACTGCCCTCGCCATCACACACCGTCCCATTCCCAAGAGGAAGAACACAGCTACACCTTTCATCACTTGCACCATCTCTGACCATACTTGTGATCGCACTCTCCTAGACGGCGGTGCTTCGATTAGCATATTACCCTTCTCGCTGGTACAGTCTCTTCACTTAGGGCCTCTCAAGAAGACCAGGATGATCGTTCAGTTTGCTGATGGATCTATCAAGAGGCCGAAGGGTATCCTTGAAAACGCCGTCATTACTATTCAGGGCACAAACCACCATGTTGATTTTGTCGTGTTGCCCATGGAGAACTCCACAGGGGAGCCATCTCCAATCATCCTGGGACGACCATTCCTCGCCTCTGCGAGGGTCGTTATTGATTATGGATTAGGAGAGGTTTGTTTCCGTCCTGTTGACGGGAACGAAGTGTCGATCACCGCACCCATAGTTGACCAGAGACCTGCACCTGATGCACCTTCACCGATCATAGCTGACTCTGAGGCCCGTGACAGACCTGATGCCACTAGAGATACTTCCTTAGCGATCCCTGATGAGCCCCGACGGATCCCCCGAAAGGGGAGGAAGTCGGAAAGCATGGACCTCACTGATCCTCCTCCTGGTGTGTGGCGATGTGTTGATGAGATCCAGAGTATTTATGTGATTGAACCATTTGATCAGGGGGCATATACCAAGATAATTGAGGATGCTTATGATGTTGCCCATTACTTTGAGAGACCCCATAAGGCAACAGATGACTTGAGTAAAACTAGACAGGACGGACCTAGTTTGACTACTTCCACTGATAAATCCGTCCCTGGCCCTTCACAGGTCAAGATGATTGAGGTCGGTTATGATGCTGCTATTTATTTTGATAAATTCAGACCTCGTGTTGAAGACAAGGATTCAGGTGAGAGTCTTGAGGACGATCTGAGTTCGTATACTTCCACTGATGATTTCGTTCCTTTTGATTTTGACCTGGACGAGGACTCGCAGGACGACTCCGATTATACTTCTTCCGAGGATGATGAGTTTGTCCCATTTCACTTTGACATCTGCGAGACTTCCAAGGCCGGACCTAGTCGTACTTCTTCCACTCACCCGTCTGTGCCTTCACACCATAGGACCACCAAGGGAGAACCTAGCCATACTGCTTCCATCGATCAGTTCGTCCCTTTCCGATTTGACTCCACTGAGGGCCTTCACCGTGTCGACCCTGATCGGCCTCCGTCCACTGTGGACCCCGATGTCGACATACACCATATCCGATCTATCCCTCAGCGGTCTCGCAAGAAGGTCTGCTTTCCACCTTCTTGACCTTATGTACATCCACCTTTGTTGTACATTCTCTGTTGTTCATCTCTGTCTCTCCCGTTTTTACTCGTCCACCCATTCTCGTGTCTGCCTTGCTTAGGACGTACTTTGTCCTAAGTATAGGGGGGTGGACGAGTCGAGTGTTCATTCTTCGTTTCGTGTGATCACTCCTGTTGTTGCCTATACCTAGGGTTTCTTTTACCCTAAGTATAGGGGGAGTGATGTATATATCTTCTGATCTATCCTTCCATCTTCAGACCTCTTTTCTTCTTTTCTTCTTTTCTTCTTTTCCTTTTCTATCTTCTTTTTCTATCAAAAAGGTGCCGCCCTTGTAGACAGTTTTCCATACTTAGGACGTACTTTGTCCTAAGTATAGGGGGGCGTGCACCCCGAGTTTTTCTATTCTTTTTGATCCTCTCCATTGTCTCCTCTTCTTGTCTATACTTAGGGATATCTTACCCTAAGTATAGGGGGAGACAATCTGAGTACGATCTGTTCATTCCCACCCTTGACCCTCCCTGCGTTGTGTGCAGCCTGCTATACTTAGGATTATTTGATCCTAAGTATAGGGGGGACGGTCAACTTCTCATTCGTTGATTCATTCATTCGTTATTATTTAGACTTGTCTATACTTAGTACGAGTTATGTCTTCTCTTTTCTCTCCGATCTATGAGGACATAGCTCAAGCTAAGTATAGGGGGGTCGTATATACTACGTATATACTTTAGCCATAACTCGTACTTTCGTATTTTCCTAATAATATGGCTAAAAATTCTTTAAAATTCATTAAAATTCTTAATAAAAAGATGTGATTATTCCTCAAAATTCTTTTTGTATTTACTGATTAATAAATCAGGAGAAATTGTTTTTTGCAAAATGTTTGAAAAAATAGTTTGAAAATCTTTGTGAACATTTATTGAAAACTATTTTGAAAATATTTTGTTTCGTGTTTTCAACCTGTGTGGTTTGCAAAATTTCTTTTCTTTGTGTGAAATAAAAATGTTTGAAAAATGATTTGCAAATGGTTTGAAAAATGGTTGCAAAAATGATTTGAAAACCTATATATACTGTTTGAAAAGCCTTTGCAAAATGATTTTCAAATGTGTGTAAAATGTTTGTAAAAACTATTTTGGACTATAGTTTTCAAAAATTGTGTGTAAATTGTTTTCAAACAGTTTGAGGAATATACACATCACATCAAAATTCACTATATATATGTATAAAATTGATCACTTACCGTGTAAATTCTTAAAATCCACTTCTTGTATATGAAGAAGCACTCCCGTGTACATATTTTCACCTAGTTTTTAGCCAAAATCTTTTTGTTTTCAAAAATTCCCAAAAACATTTGCAAAAATTAAAATCCAAAAACATTTGAAAAATCTTTTTGAAAAATACAAAAAATGCATATGCATCATCATCATGTTTTCAAAAATCCATAAAAAGTTCAAAATCTTTGAAAATTGCATCACAAAAATATTTCCTGCATTGCATTGCATGGCATTCGCATTTTTCGGATTGAGTTTGATAGTTGAACAAGTCTAAGTAAAATCTGAAGATTGGAGTTTGATTGGACCTTATAATCTACCTAATAACAGGAACCTTATAGGAACTGGGTTTGAGGTACTTCAGGTCTAGTTGACTTAATTCTTTGAGGATCACGAGACTTGGTTCAATGGATTCTTGACTGCCTAAGTAGAGTATTTCGGAGCACACGCACGACTCTTGTTGATAATGACCTAACTTGGACACCTGCACCTTTCACATGGCTCAACTCAGTTGGAGTGGTGAGGGGATTGGATTTGCCGGTATGAGACGCACACAAGTGGAAACATTTGTCCTCCTCTAGGGAGGGAAGTGCACCCCAACCCGTCCAGTGATTAGGAAGTCTAAAGACAGGAGGCTGTGGGTTGCGATAAAGCTTCAAAAGAGGGATAGTCTACCGGCTCAAGAGGAAAAACTCCTTATGTAAATGCTGCTGTGAATAGTATTTCAAAAAAAAAAAAAAGTTCAGGCATGTACACAAATAAAAAGCCTGCAAGTATGTACAAAGTCAATAAGCAAGCTTGAGTTCCAAAGTCAAATATGTGAGCCTGCAGCAGGATGACTTGACTACACTGGTCTTGCATCCAAGGATAGGTAGCTACACTGGCTACCGTCCATTCTTCTCTTCACCCCCTCCTCTTGAGCTGGTTGCCACTTGAACTTAGAAGGGAATACCCCGCTCCTCGAGGATGGAGTTGCTGGATTGGGGAATCATTGGGTTGTCGTACTGGAGAAGTCAGTTTCTTTGTCATTCTAGTTGGGGAGAGCCACCATCACTTACACTGTACAAGTCAGATTCATAGTCGTAAGAGTTTGCGTATGAATTGAGATATTTCTGACCTAGCTATTGAGGAGACTTGGACAGAGTTCTGGAATTCTCAAGGACTGTTGGATTTCAAACACGGTTCTCACTAAGGTTCCGCCCGCACTAAATTTCCAAAGGTCCGACTTAAGCTCCAAACTTTGATTTTGTGAAGACAAGTTTGATAATTAAATTTAGTCCACCTTTCTTCTTTTTCTTTTCTTTGTTTTTCTTTTCTGCACTTATTGCATAAGTGTTTGCTAGGGACTAGCAAAGGTAAAGTATAGGGGGATGATGAATCCACATTTCATCATCTTTATTCTATCATTTTGGCACCAAAAACCCTAGCAAATGCCTGTAAATAACCTTAAAACAAGCATCTTAGCATTCATGCATATGCATCTCAACAGTGTGTAAATTACTGTAATTAAGGCCAAAATTATAGAATAAATAAAGAAAAGAAAAAGAATAAAATATTGTAAATATTTTATGACCCAAAACCCCCGAGACCTAGGCATCTTGATGAATAGGTCGACAAGGAATAAAGTAGGGGGAGATAAGGTCAGAAGCACAGATAAAACACCTATACTTTCTACTCATCCTTTATTTATTTTGGGACCTATTTTTGGTTCCACTTTTTATACATCAAATAAAGAAACTTTGTACATAAAAGTTGTAGATAATTTTGTAAAGAAAAATATAAAATTGATTTCACAGAAAAATCATATACAGACAAAAAGATATGGTCTTAATAAGAATCCAAAATCCCAACTTCCCAGACCCGTATCTCGCAACTGACAACTCCAAATGCATCAAACTCACCTTTAATTGTACATAGAATAAAATAATCTAATTAACGGTGGTGGTTTCGCATTTGGCGGAGCTACGGTTTAAAAGTTGACTTTTGGACCCACATTGTATACTTGTACATATTAAAATATTCCATTTATTATTTATTTATTATTTTTATAATTTTATATTTTTATAATGTTGTAAATAATACTTATAATAATTATGTACATTAAAAGAAGAATAAAAACATAATTAAAATACAAATAAAAATACTTGTATAAATTCAATACATAGGTACATAACCTACACTTATACCTATATAAAATACACTAGTATTTTATTAATCATACAAATTACATCAGAAAAATAAAATAAAAATATATATGTGTATATAAAAGTATTCTACAATTTTATAAAATACTAAATAAAAATAATAAAAATAAAAATACCTAAATAAAAATAAAAGAATAAGATATGTAGATGATATACCTATATAGGGGTATAAAAGCAATTTGTAAAAATACATCCCATAAAAATAAATAAAAATCACTATAAAATAATTTATAAAATTATAAGCATTTTTTATTTTTTGACCATAATTAAATAAAATGATTTACTATTTTATTTTAATTTTATAAGATATTTTTCCAGGCTTTTACCTGGTTGGTCCACGTGGACCAACCAGGTGGGCTGGAGAGTTGACCTCGGGTCAACTCTCTGACCCCAGCCTGCCCCCTTTGTCAGAAGCCCGACGACCCAACTTTCTCGATTTTTTCGCCATCAGTGCGTTGCTCGATGGAAGAGGGTCTCTTCATGAAAGTGGTACCTGGGACTACCATCTAGCTCGCCAGCCTATTAGATCCTCTTGGATCTTCTCCATCCGCCCGTGATCAAGCCTCGAAACTCGCCCATCCACCATCCTTCAAAACCACCCCCCTGACTTTCCCCTTCTCTTTGAACCACTTTGGGCCGAGCTTAGACTTCCGGGTGCGGGTAGGAGTGTGCTCCGGTGACAGGGGAACCATTCCACACCTCCGTTGAGGTACGGCAAGGGCTTGAAGTCGGATTCCACCATCTCCGGCCATCTCCTGGCCGTGAGGTTCCAACTTCGGGTACACCACCCTCGAGGTCGTTTTTCTTCTTTTTTTTATATGCTTTAGTTCCTGGTAGTCTTAGCTTCATTTCCATATCCTCCACTTTGATTCAGATCACCTCCTTCGCCGCATCCACCACCTCGCCGGAGCTTGCTCCGGCGAGCTTCGTTCGCACCATACGCCACCCATACCCACTCGCGATTGCCCTGGGACCGTCCTTCTGTTGTTTGTTTTTCTTGTATTGCAGGTCCCAGGCGCAGAAGGGTCCCCATCTGGGGTCGTTTTTGACGCCACCGAGCTTCTTGAAGCCGCTCCAGGTTGCTCTTGCCGTTGGGGGCACTCCGGCTGGTCTCCAGTCCGTTTGCCTCCACCAATCTCTTGAGGAGCCTCCCAGTTAGCTCCCAGGTCATTTTGAAGCCGCCTCAAGCCGCGAGGAGACGCATCGGAGGCGGAGAAGCTCGCCCCTCCGGAGCCTCTTCCCCGTTCATCATGTGCGTCTCGCCGCCGTTAGATCGGACATGTTCTTCATGACGTGCAGCAGCCCTTGGATTGACATCTGAGCCCAGCCGTTCGATCAGGCAAAACCATCTAATCTGGGCCGATGAAGGCGAACCGTTATCGGGTTCTCGTGGGCTGACACGTGGCGAGTGAAGTGCATCCACCATCGGATCCCAGGCCTTGGGTAATTTTGCATTTATACCCAGCCAAGTTTTGTATTTACTGTCTAATTCGCAAACCTTCCTTTGCAAGCTTTCAATTGTTGTAATAATTATAAGAAGGCCCCCAGACTTTTTATATTCACGACTCAGTCCTTGCCAGGTTCACGTGCCTAGCGCGTGAGCCTTGGCACTTTTGCGGACGGGTCCTGAGACTTTGCTCGTATTTAGCATTGGTATCAAGACTTTCAGCTGCAGCTGATTAACTTCTGGATATTTTGTGATATAGTCCCTGCCCTTTTGGAAAATTGCATAGTTGCCCTCACTTGGTGCGCGTGCTTCGCACGGGTGCTTGGCGCTTTTGCAAAAGCACCCTTGCGACTTTTGTGACTTGATTTTGGTCCAGAGCATATTTTAATCAGTTCTAAGTATTGGGAGACAACTGCAGTTAGGCCCCTGGATATTTCGCTAATTGCATATAAGCCCCTGCCAGGCCTTCAATTTTTGTAAGCTTAACGTATTTATTTAATCTATCATTTTAACTCCAAAATCTCCCAAATTTTAGACTTAAGTTCCTGGATGAGTATACTTTCGCGCCTTATATTTAGTTTTTGATTTTATTTTATTTTTATATTTATTAAAAATCAAAAACTTACTTTTTGTGTACTGTCTACCTTAGAAAATACCAAAAAAATATCAAAACATCTCCAAAAATTCCAAAAAAATTACCTAGTGTCTATTTTACCCTATTTTAGTGTCAGTCCAAAAATCATTAAAAATCTCCAAAGAAAAACACTAAAAATTTAAAAACAATCCAAAACTTCAAAAAAATATAAAAAATAGTAGAAAAATCCAAAAAATACAAACTCAGCTTCTGTTTGTCACTCATTTTATTCTCTTTTATTAGAAAAATAGTGTGAAAATTTTGAGCTACTGTTTGATATTTTTAAATCTCATTTTTGTCACAGCCAGCCCTATTTCCACTGTTTTCCTTTATTTCAGTAATTAAAAATATCAAAAACACCTTGAAAAACCCCCAAAAATCACAAAAACAGTAAAAAATTATAAAAATACCAAAAACATTTTATTCCTGAATTCTTGAGTATTTTTGTGCATTTTTATAAATATTCTACCTTGCCTTTTATTATATTGCCTTTACTTTCCAATATTGAAAAAGAAATAAAAAAAAATATAAAATATAAAATATAAAAATCAGAAAATCAGAAAATCAAAATACAAAATTAAAAATTAAAAAAAAAAAGAAAAATTAAAAATTAAAAACCCACAAAAATTGTAGTTGCTTGCTTGCTTAGTGTAGACACTTCACACACTCACACACTTGTGCACTCAATTGCCTGAGCTACACTGCTTGCTCCCTGTGTTCGAACTCTCTGCATACTTGACACTATACACCATTTGTGCAGAGTTAAAAATAAATTTTGACTCCACATTGTTTCTAATTTGTTGATCTTAGTGTGGGTTAATTGTTGATTAATTTCGGAATTTGTGTGGTCAAACACCGACTGTTGACTCGCCTTGTGAGTCGATATAACCGCATCGGATTTTGGGATTATCAGTCAACTAGGAGTTCACTAGACTCGATTCACTCATCCTTTAGGCAACTCCTCCTCTATGAGAAGAGGACACAACCTTCAGTGCAAGAAGAAAAGAAAGGACCAACTATAATGATCATATTCTAAAAAGAAGAATCAGGGGGCATTTTCTTATTTATTAGTTATTTTGTGTAGTTGATAAAAAAACTATCGCGATTATCGGCTTGGGATAAGGCATTTATCTTCATTTTTTGATGACGTTTTGAATTTGTCCTGAATCAGACGCGATTCATCTTAGGGGATAAGGGGCGGAACGACCTCTCGATCTACTTATTGCAGCCCGGGACGGGCCTAATGTGCAAAACCTTCATGGCGTACACCAAATCGGCTTTGCATTTGAAAAGCATGCCATTTTTCAACTCGTTGCTCAGACTAATCCCATCATCACAATTCATGCAATCTTCGCCATTCAAAATATAGCCATCACCACCTCTCATGTTCAAAAATGGAATGTCAGACACGATACAGGTTCCAAGATGATGATCCTCCTCCTCATTGTCATCATTTTCCATCTCATCATCCGTATTCTGTGGCGAGGGTTCCATTAACCTGTCCAATTCCGAATCATTAACAGGATCCATGTCTACCACGGGAGCAGAAACTGGAGGTATGGATCCACCTTGTGGTACAGAAACTTGAGGTCCGGATCCGAGTATAGAGACAGCGATAGTAAATATCACGGGCCGATATGCAGCGCCCATCTCCTCAGCATATTTGACAATCTCTCGGACATCATCGTCATACTCGACATACCCAATATAAAAACTTGCTCCATCTTGGGATATTTTATGAAATACCTGTAACTCAAGTCCTTACGATAAATCCAACCTAAAGATGGACTTAATGTGCTTAATCAGTCCCGAGAATGACATTTCGTGACCAATTTTGATGGTTTTCATACGACCTCCTACATAGGTCACGTCTTTACTAGACTTCGATATTGTACCCCCACAATGACAGAAACAACGAACTTCTTGAGACATCCTACATACCATTACGTCGACATCAATGTATTGGAGTGAAGAAAATATTTCAAACAACCATTTAAACCCTAAACATGTACCTAAAACAATGACAAATCATACCTTCCTTGAGGTGGAGAAGGAGAGGAATATCGGAAACGAGGCCAACGGACATTGGCAAGATGGCCGGAGAGCCGAGGGCGGCGGGAGGGGGAGGCCGAGCGAGCTTGGAGGAGGCGGGAGAGCTTCGGCGGAGGAGGCGGGAGAGCTTCTGTGTCCGCGTGGGTCGGGCACTGCGTGCCCGCTGGGGTTTATGGTCGAACAAAGCCGCCTCTTGAAGAGGCGGCTCTTACTTAACCAAAGCCGCCTCTTCAAGAGGCGGCTTACCTACGGTACATAATAAAAAAATTTCTACCGTATACAGTAAATAAGTTTAATAACTTGCCCCCCACGCGAATTTTCCTCGCTCGACCCACCCTCCCCCGGTCCCCGCCCACCCTCTCCAACCCTCCTACTGGGCTCGACCTTCCCCAACATCCCATCATGCCCACCCGGCCCCGCCCATCATCTCCAACCTAGTCCTGTGGCCTGTCATTGCCACCCCCTGCCTGGAAGCGCACCCCACTCCCCTCGTGTGGGCCTGCAAGCCCTGTGTGGAAGCCCCTCCCACCCGGCAAGCTCCGCCCCTCCCTGCGCCAGTCACCACCACTTCCAGCTGGGAGATGAGTTTTTTTTATTTCTTTAAAGTATTTGGATAGATGATGGGCTAAATTAACCCAATAATATGGTTGGGTTAACTGAAAAATTAACGGAGGGTTATGGGTGTGAGACAGAGCGACTATCGAGGGTTCTGGATGTAATTCACGATTACACAGGATTATGATTGTAATTGCAGAATTAGTCAAGGTTGTAGGTGTAAAAATCCCTTATGTGTTTGTTCGAAGAGTGTGTTAGTCTATTAGAGACGAGGGACCAATTCTAAGATGTAAAATGATTTCGCACTAGGACCAAATTATGTAGTGGCGATGTATGGTGGACTCTACATCAACAGATGTAGATTCCATTCCTCTGAAGAAGGAAACAAATTGACAACATATAATTTTTCATCATAGTTAAAGGTTGTAGTTGTTGTAGGGACAACTTGAACTTCTCTAAGAGATGACTGACTTGGAATACAATATGTGTGCACCCAATCACCTTTCCTTGGTCTCATGCGACTGGTTTGATGGACGACAAAGTGCAAAAATTGACTCTATGCATGATATAGTGGATGAGGTTCCAAGTATATATGTAAGAAGATTTAAGCCATTCAAAGTAGCCTCCCAAATTGAATAGATTTGTTATGTACCTTGTGTGGGGAATAAGAGAAAGAGAGATACGAGATTGACAATTTTACAAAGGATGCAACACCGGCCAAGCACTAGTCAACGACGTAAGAGGTATACTAACTAGGTATGTCTCTTGTGTTTTCGTTCTTTAATATATATATATATACATTTAGTTAATGAGAGTTTTGTTGTTTATTGTATGTGTTCTCTTTAGTATGCAATGTATGTGTTTGATGAAATGTCTAAGAGAAATAATAGATGTTTAGTACATGTATCTATGATTGATGCTTATGTTTTTGTATAATTCTTTTTGCACCCTTTTCTACTGAATTAATATGCACATAGTGTGTGTGTGTGTGTGTGTGAATGTGTGCATGTGTTGGTGTGTGTATGAGTGTGTTTGTGTGTGTGTGTGTGAATGTTTTTAAAGTGGGTGTGTATATGTTGGTGTGTGTGTGTGTGCGCGCGCGTGTATGCACACGTAAATGTGTGTGGGGGTGAGGGGGTGGGGGGAGGGGGGCGTTGTGTACATGTGTGTTAAAAATTCAGTGTCGCTGTGCATTATGGTAATGTAGATATCACCGTGTTTCTTTTTAAAAATTTAGTGCCGCTGTGCAATGCGTGTACATGTTTGTGTTTATTCAATCTCGATGTATAATGGAAATGTCATTGTGATGTGATACTAATTTATTAGTATATTAAATATCTACTATTTATATGTTAGATTGGCCCAACATACATTATATATTATATTTTTAAAATTTTCACAATTCTCGAGATCTTAGCTTTACAAGCTAAAAAATGCCCTGCATGGCACCGTGCGACTTTTGATGCATGTTTTGTAGGTACATGGGTAGGGGTAGATAGGCCAGGATAATATACTAAATTGGCACATATCAAAACTCAATTATCTCAGGTCTTGTTACATCTGAGTTGTGTCTCTTGCTCGTATAGTTCAACATCTTATAAAATTGTCAAGATAATTAAACAACCTAATAAATGTGATAAAAAGATAGAATAAATTCCAACCACTCGAACATGGGTAAATATGTATCTATGTATGTATGTATGTACGAGATATGTATGTAAGTGTACGAGGTATATGGGTATGCAAGTGTGATTGTAAGCTATAAGATTGTATGAAGCAATGTGGGCAAGATGGGCGGTTATTACAAGCATGGGATATATAGGTATATATATCATGTATTTTTTTGTATGAGGTGTATAGGTACGCGTGTGGGTATGTAAATGTATAGGTGTGTTGATGGCTATGCAAGAGGTGGATAGCTATGGCAGCAGGATTTGTGCATGAATGCTGATAAGAATGTAAGTATGTATGTAGGTATCTATCATTTGTTATATATGGTATGTATATGGATAGAAGGCTATGTATGTGGCTATCCATGGTACAATGGGCATGTATGCAAGTATGCGAGGACTATGTGTATGCATGTAGGTGGATATGGCAGTAGGATATGGGTAGGAATGCTAGTAGGAATGTAAGTAAGAGTTTATTGAGGTGTAAGAGCATGTATGTGGGAGTTCGATGTATGCATGTGTATTCATAAGGGTGTATATAACTATGTGTACATGTTTAAAAGTGTATGGAAGTATGCAAATAATTGTGTAGGTACGAGGGTATATATGTGGGTACCTATGCGGGCATTCATGTAAGCATGTGGGTTCATGTGTGTCTAATATGGGAGTGTATATTGTTAAACGTGTGGGAACGAAGTTGGGCATCCATATAAGCATGCATGCGAATCTATATGGGTGTGCATGGGAATCATTATACGTATGTGGATATGAATATTTATATGTAATATTTGATAAACTTGATAACCGATCCTCTAATCTAATAAGACATATTAGCGGTCGTTGTATCAATTGATCCACGATATGTCAACAATCAACCCACAATAAGATGAATGATCAAGTGTGTGTGAGTTAAAATTTATTATAACTCTACAATAATGTGTACAAGTGTAAGTATGGTAGAGTGTCGAACTTAGTGAAGCAAAATGAGGATAGACAACATTATTATTAACTACTACTAATTAATAATATTTTTGTATTTTAGCTTTTCTTGTTTTTATATCTTTTTCCTTTTTATGTTCTTGTGGGTTTCATTTATATTCAATTTTTTATGATGTGCAATATTTTATATTTTTATGTTTTAATTTTGTAAATTTTTAATCTCTTTTTGATTTTCCAAATAAGATAAATAGTAATAAAGATATAGATAATATATATTATATATAATACAAAAAGAGAATGTATTTTTGAATTTTCTACTAATTCAAATTAAGTCAAAATAAATAAAATAAAATATATTTTTTGGATTTTTAACATTTTCATAATTTTTTATTATTTTTATGGTATTTTTCTAATTTTTATGGATTTTAATGTTGAAAATACACAAAATAGTTACTATATTAAATCCAGAAACTTGTTTAAGATTTTAAAAATAGATATTAGTTAAAAATTAACCCTAAGTTAATTTTAATATATTCTATATAGACTAAAAAATCAAAGATAGAAAACATAATTTTTAGTTTTTTCTAGAATTTTAACAAATTTTATAAGATTTTTAGGGTTTTATGAATTTTAGAGTTTCTGTTTGATATTTTTATGTGATTTTTGGGTTTGTGTTAAAATATATTATAATAGATCTAATGTGATTTTTTTTGAATTTTCAAAGATATATTAGGATTTTTATAAATTTTTAGTAGCTAAATATGAGAAAATAACATGGTTTGATTTTTAATAAATAGAAAATTAACTTTACATGTCAAATCAAAAGTATATGTGTTAGATCTAGGTTCTCGGCACTTAATGTATGTTTCCTACAATTTTTAAACCAAAATAGACATTAATATGAATTAACTATAAGAAATAAAATAAATCAGCAAAATAGGGACCAAATTGCATTTAAAATATTTCATGCATTTTGTAACATTAATACAAAATCCACGATAAAATGTGCAATATATCCACCCATATGTGATGTGCACCTATCAAGGTTAAAAATGCAATTACCAAAAGTTTCTGTTCATTTCATAATCATCCCAAAAAGTATAAGCTTATGTCCACAAAATGCCCAAAAGTCACCTCCCGTGGAGCAGCATGTGAGGTGACTTGATAGGGACTTAATTAAGATTACCAAAAAGGTTAAGGATCCTGGTGCAAAATATACTAAATTTATTACATTATGAATAAAAGTTTAAATATTTAAAATAAAATACAAAAGGCGATAGGGTGTATGATGAAAAATATCCCCAACGATGGCGCGATCGGATGGCTCTAAATGATTCACTTAACTTGATCAACGGCTCTGCTCGCACATTGCTTCGCTTGATCTAGATGACTTCGATTAGATATGGAGGTGGCAGATGATCTGACGGCTCTGAGGTCCTCACGAAAAATGGAGAAGAACATCGTCTTCCCTGACCTTCGATCCAGTCTAGCTACCTCCTCCGATGGTAGGTCGGCTCACCATGAAGCTCAACACCTTCATGATAGTGTTCCACGTCGTCTAGGTTGCTCAGAAGGTCCATGCCTCATTGGAAGAGGCCTAGAGGTCAGTCTTGCTCGGGCGACATAGAGAAGCCTAACATGTCTACAATCCTTCCCAAGAAGGGGTCTTCAGCCCTCGGACCTTCTTAAAACTTGCATGGGATCAAGAGTAATACTCTCACCCCACAAAAATAGATTAAAACTAGAGGGTTTAGATGGAATGGTGTCTCCAGTGATGGATGGTGGGAGGAGATGGATTCCATGATCTGAGCGAGATCCAGATGATCAGATGGGTGATTCAGATGAATAACATGACAAGGGAGCTGATGGGATGGTCTAATGCATCGGTACACGGGTGATGCATAGGTAAATGGTTGCCGGAGCTGAAGCTCCGACATACTTACATATATTAGAAATAAGAGCAAACTATCATTTGATCATAGAAATAAAAGCTAAAACTGCCCTAAGAAGTGAAAAATAAATCTAAAATGACAAAATAACCTATGACTCGACCTAGATGGACCTGGGAGGTGAAACCACGCCTGGAAGAACTTCTCTGGCGGTAGGGAGTCTCAGTTCTACTCCTTCTCCTCGTCGATGCCCGAAGGATCTACCTACTGTCACCATGAGTCACACTCGTTACTGGCATGGGGTTATGGGTCATGAATCAAGATCCTGGAGCTTGAATGCGTTATGAGATAACATATAAAGATAATGGTAGTGTTCATTCGACCTAGAGTTTTGGCCTAATCTGAGGATTGACCCAGGGAACACATGGATTCAAGTGTATGTTGATCGCTTGGCAAAGAAATTTCATGAAGGTATCAAGCAAAGAGGAAGGCTACATTAATTAGAAAATTTTGGCAAAATGTGGAAGTTGCCCCTAACAAATTGGTCCGAATGAGGCGAGGAGAGAGTTGACTTGGGTTTTCAGGCGGCATCACCTGATTTGTCCATGTGGATGACTAGAAGATAAAATAAAATAAAAAAACAAATAATGTGGAAATAAAATAGGAAATAATTTTATTAATTAAATCTCAAAATATGAATGATGTTCTTATTTATTAACTCTTTTGGGTGATTTTTATTAATTTTTGTCAATTTATTTAATAGATATTATTTATATACTTAATGTATATGTATTTATACTTATATACTTTATATTTGAATTTTTATTTTATTATTTTTATACATAATGTAAGATTTATATTTTTTGGTATATTGTTTAATACATATTTGCATATTTTTAAGGGATTTTTATTATTTGGTGTATATATAAATAAATGTGTATAATTACAAAATATGCACATTATATTTTTGTATTTATAATTTAATAATTATTTTTGGTATCTTTTAATTATTTTAATTTTATTTATATGTATGTTAGATGTTAAATATTATATACAAATTATGAAAAATATAAAGAAAATTAAAGTGTGAAATGTAAAATATATTGGCTTAATACATGTGTACAAACACCATATGCCACAATTAGTCGGCTTTTGCATCTTGATTAGAATTTAAATGAAATCTTCATTTTATAGGTAATTTAATTTGAAATACAATGGAGGTGAGTTTGGTGAATTTTGAGTTAATATGGATGAGAAATTGATCAATGAAGTTCTATTAGCGGCCTTTTTGAACTGAGTGTATAGAGTGACTTGTACATGATTTATTTATGCTATTATTATTATTTTCTTTATATTATTAACTACAAGTTTGATGTTGAAATTTTTGTATTTGAAGTGTGTATAATTATGAATAGAATGATGTAAGTTTGAGTTATATTCAATGTATTGTGTACCTAGGTTTCTAGGGTTTGATGTGCATTATGCACATTATTCTTCCTATCTCCCCATAATTTATTTTCTGCTAACCTAACCAATGTTTGACTAGGTCTTGAGGTTCAAGGACAATCAATATCTTTGATACCTACTTTATTTTTCTTTTCTTTATTCTTTTATTTTGGATTTAAATATAGATATTAATACACTATTTGCACAATAATGTTAGGATGTTAATTCATGCAAGTTAGTGATAATTACATGTATTTTAATATGAATTTAAAGTCAAAATAGGGGAATAAAGGTTGATGAATGGCTATTCATCAATATTGTATATTGGTATGTGGTGGGTCTAAAGGGGTGGATGGCTATGCAAGTACGTGTATGCGGGTACATAAGTATGGGTATATATGTAAGAGGGAGGAGAATGTTTATGCACTATAGACACATGTTAGGTTCACAAAGTTTTTTTACGAAAGTAGTCAAATGCTCAGTTAATATGCATTATCACAATATAAATATACCTTATGTAAACATGTATATACACCACGTGTATATGCATGATTTAAGGTTTGGGTATATCATGAACTGCATTTTTAATTTCCTTAGTTCGGGAGGTCCTGAGCTAAGGAAGTTCTTGGTGAAGTTGATATAAAGATGGTGTTGATATTCCTTGAAAACAAGACTTATTCTTTGTTCGATTTCGACATCATAACAAAAATCCTCTCCGATATACCAAATTGGTATTTCAAGGGTTAATTAATGCATTTATAGGCGTGTTAATAAACTTTAAAAAGTTAATTTATATGGTACATTGGAGAGGTGTGTGGTTATGCTGCGGGAATTTAATAAGGAATAAGTTTTTTATGCAAGGAATATCAACACCATGTTTACATCAAAATCATCGGAAGCGTGCGAAACTAAAAAATAAATAAAATATTCTTACTTATCTCTTCTTAGTGATTTTTATTATAAGTTACGATTTCATGGGTCGGAAATTGGTATATTTGAGTATAGATTTCTATGGTAAAATGTGTCGATCCATGATAGAATGTGGGTATGCAAGTGTAACTTGAGGAATTCTCCATGTCTAAGCTAAAAATCAATTCATTATGTATGGTTGGTGATGGATATTACATGTGCTTTGATGCATAATAATTTAAATGTTGATGGATTACTGAGAGATGTATTCATGCATCGTGTTGAGGACTTCCTTTGATTCTCCTATGCCTAGTTAGTAGGGATTGTTGTCCTTTATGGAAAATAATTTGTCCATGCAAGAAATGTGATTGTATGAAAAAGGCTTCATGAAATGTTGTTGCAGAGCACTTATGTAGAAAGGGATTTGTCGATGGATATACAACATGGTCCGCACATGGAGAGAAGAGACATGTGACCAATACATTGATTTACGAAAGTCCCAAGAATTTGGTTGCTCAAATGGTTAGAGATGTTGCTAAATCAGATTTTAGTACTGTATATGATGCAGAGGACATTGATATAGATAGTCAGCAATTTGAGGAACTATTATGTAAACTAAGGATCTATTGTGGCCTAGTTGTTCTAGTTTTACCTAGTTATCCATTGTTGTTTATCTATTATTAATGAAGAATCAATAAAACATGACAGATAGTTGTTTCGATACCATGATAAAATTAATAAATGAATGCTACTAGAGCATAATGATCTGCAAGATAGTTTTTATGAGATAAAGGCAATGATGAGGAAATTAGGTCTTGTAGAGGTGCAAATTGATGCTTGTCCAAATCGCCACATGATATACTATGGTAAAAAGGATGTGACTAGTTGTCACGTATATGGTGAGGCAAGATACAAGGCTGAAATTAAATGTCCCTCAAAGAATCATTCGCTACACTCCCTTGGCTCCTCATTTACATCGACTCTACTATTGTAGAGAAATCGCGAAGGAGATGTCATGCCATGCTAATCATGTATTTAATGGGAATCCTAAGCACCCTTCTGATTCACAATGTTGGCGAGGTTTGATGGATTCATCACTGAGATTTTGGGATGAGAAGAGAAATGTGGTAATCGAGTTGTCAACAGATGGGTTTAACCCACATGAATGTGGAAAGGATTATTCTTATTGGCATGCCATCCTTATGCCATATAATCTGCAACCGTGGTTGTGTAACAAGCATTCATATATGTTTCTATATCTTCTAGTTCTTGATCCTACCCACCTGAGTATCTGGTTGTTTATCTTCGACCATTAGTGGATGAATTGAAAGAATTATAGGAAAATGAGAAGGAAACCTATGATGCAATTACTCATCAAATTTCAGATGAAGGTTGGACTTTTAAAGACCATTAGTGATTTCCTGGCCTATCGTATATTATCTAAATGGAGCACACATGGTTTGGGAAGTTGTCCTTTTTGTATGGAAAAGATGAAGTCACTTCAACTTGAGTACAGGAGGAAGCAATGCTTCTTTGATTGTCTTAGATATTTCTTACCCATTGGTCACCCATACATAAGACATAAAATGTCATTCGAACGGAACAAAGTTGAAATGGCGGCTCCACCATCGAGATTGTCAAGAACAGAAATACAAGATAAACGGTTACAGTTAAGACACATGATGGAGATTCTCTTTACAGTTTAGCATTGATCAAAACTAGACGAAGATGATTATTTTCTAGGAGTTGCCATATTGATCTAAATGTCTTGTTAAGCAAAATCTTGATGTGATGCATATGGAGAAAAATATATTTGATAACGTGTTCAATATGATTAGAGACACCATAAGTAGGACCAAAGATATAGAAAATTCTCGAGGAGATTTAATGAACCTTTGTGCACGTCCAGACCTTGCTTTAGAGGAAAAAGCAGATGGTCGGTCTACATACCATGAGCAAAATACATGTTAAGGAACAAGTGAAAGATGTGTGTGCGTGGGCATCAGAGCTATGAGTCCCAGATGATTATGTTTCAAATATCCCGAAACTAGTCAATACAAATAAGATCTGTTTCAAATCTATGAAAAGCCAAGATTGTCATGTCTTTGTGGAGCAGTTATTGCCAATAGACTTTAATGGTCTACTCCCTAGGACAATTTTAGATATATTGATAGAGCTTAGTAATTTATTCAAATGCATTTTCTCCTCGAAGATCACGGTGTCCGACATGACAATCCTAGAACAAAATATACCGATCCTTCTATGCAATCTTAAGAAGATTTTTCCTCTTACTTTCTTTGATTCGATGGAGCACCTTATGGTCCACTTGTTGTACGAATCTAAAGTCGGAGAACCGGTCAAATACTGTTGGATGTAGTGGTTTGAGAGGTATATTAACCAATCACACTTTGTATCGTCTTTCATGTGATTATTCATGTGATTATCTGACTAATGGAAACATACATATATGTATGTATGTATGTACTGTATATGTTCTTTTTAAAGAAAAAGGTGCAGAACAAAATAAGGCCTAGGGTTCAATTAGCATATAGTATATGGAGGAAGTTGCAAACTGTTTGTGCAAGATACTTGTCTGATGATGTGGAGAATATTCACAATCGTGTCATTGATGTCTTGACTAATGGCATCGATGCAGAACTTTCCATTTTTCGCTCCTATGAGGAGCTGTTTAAAAAAGGAAAGTTACGCATGCATTTGGCAGGACCCGAATATCCTACACATCTTAATTAATAGATAATTTCATTGTAGTTGGGCAGAAATCGATCTATCAAAAACAACTACACTAAAAAGATAGTATGAAATTAAATTATATGTGGTCGACTTGTTTATTTTACTTGTGCAAGTCTCAAGGTCGAACTCGGGGAGATAATATGGGGATTTATAATTAATTTTCAAAATAATTTAGGAGTTTGGTTTTCAGAGAGGATTTTTATGATTCTTTTAATTTTTCAAATTTTTATGGATTTTTAAAATAAAGGATGCAATAAATTGAATCAAATATGATGCATGAATTTTTGTAATTTTTATGTAAAAAATAATACAATGTAATGTGAAAATAAATAATGTAATTTTTGGAATTTTAAATGATGATAAATGAATGTGAAGATGAAATGCCAACAATTAAGCAAGCCAAGCGAGAAGCCAAGTTAATGTGCATGTCAATTCAATTCCCAAGTCCCAATGATTAATCTCAGGAAATATGTGATCAATAAGTTTCAAAATTAATTCCCAATTATACCACATTTTCACAATTTTATGAGCAATGGAAATCTAGTTACAGAACAAATGGCTCACAGAAATGCATCAATTCCCTTCAGCCAATTGATGTCCAATAACGTCTCAAAATAAATATTCAGTGTCACATATAATAGATAATCAAGAGAACTTCAAAATGACATGAAGAACAAGAAAATCGGACCATAAATGCTCAAGAATGAAAGAAATTAGGGGCATAAATGTCATAAAAATAAACAAAATGTTCTCAATTTGGACTTTGGAGGATCTTGAATGCAATTTCTAGAACCTAACGGGGCTCCTTCGTAATTTATCCCCATAACATGGTCTTTCTTGTAAAATTCAGAAAGTATCGGGCGCATGTATAATTTTCCTGCTCACGCGAGGGATTACATGTGAGGGCAGTATTCTTATATAATAACCAGAAAGATCGAGAGTGTGCCCATAAAATTCTCGCACGCACGTGAGTTCGCTCACGTACGTAAAGGGTCAGGCGGTGGTTTAGGCTCGGATGTTACGTAAAGGGTCACGTGGATCTCCTCCGGGCCACGTGTCCTTCATCCGTAGATTGCAGCAGAATCTGCTGCAATCCACTTACGGCAGAGGATCCGCGCCCGTCAGGCCTTTACGTGGCTTCGCCTGGCTGGCTTCGACAATCCGAGGCTCTCGGCGCGAAACTCCTTGGTTTAGACGGTATAGATGGAGCAAGAGCCCAGATCGATGGTTGTTGTAGGTCCTTCTCATGATGCGGACAGCCGAGATGAAGAGGGTTCTTGATCAAGCAGATGTTGTAACTCCCTCCTCCCCTTCTTCGATCTTCCTAGAGGGGCTCCTTCCTTCACCTCCGATGAAGCTCGACGAGGTTTCTGCCTTCCTTGAAGGCTCCGACGATTGGTTATTCCGATGAATCTCCTGTGGAGGGACCTGCAAGTGCAAGATAGGCTCGAGCTCTAGGCAGGCCCGGCCCTGGAGCTTGTTTTGGAGTGCAACGGCCCGGGGCCCATTAATTGTGGGGGCCCATTTTTTTATGTCAATAAATAAAAAACGACCCCTTAAATCCTTCTACATCCCAACGTTTGCCAATTAACCTCAACTTCCCAAAATCGGTTCAACTTCCCACGTGATATACATATCATGGAAGGCCTTAAATGATAATATATTTAATTCCTTAATCCCGATGCCTTAAAATAGAGTCGTTCGTTACGGCTCACACTTCCCGCATTAAACGCCTTAAATGCTAATTAATTTAATTCCTTAATCCTCTCTCTCAAGAAACATCCATGCCGAATCTCTAACGGTAATTAAATTAACTTGTTATATATATACATGAACTCCATAATCCCATTCTAACGGCACCAAGTTTAGAGTCGATTTCGAACCCTTAAACAACCAATCCACCCTCAATTGCAGTCGTTATCCGGCGATCTCCAAATCGACGATACTCCCTCTTGCTCTCATAAATCATAAGTTGTCTTCGAGCCTTTGGTATTTGCAGTGATCCGTGTCATCGTTGGGTTGTCGGACATCGAATCAGAGGTTGTCTTTTTAATTCATTCTCCGAGTTTTCTCGACGCGACGACGACACAGAGTCATTCTTTGAAGCTTGTTCTTTGCACATTTGTGTAAATATTTATTCTATAATAATATATTCGATAGCTAAGGTATACTGTCTATATAATGTGTTCCTATTTTTTCCTCAAAAAATATATTCCAGCCAAAATCAAACATATAAAAAGAAAAGTTAACTTAATTTATAGTTCTATTCACAATGTGGTACCAAATAATGGATAAGGATCCGTCCGGTCCAATATTATTCAAATTATTGCCCTAAACCCAACATTGACTTTTTTGTTCAAAACGTATGTATATTCATATGATTCGGTTTGTCGATTGGTTTAAGTTAATTCAACCATGTTAGAACTAGTTCTCTTTTTTTTGTAAGTAGCAGGTTCCTTATTGGCTTCTTTCATCATAATGAAAAAAATATACTTGAAAGAAATATTTTCCCTGTAATTATTCATTTCATCTTTTATAATCCTTATATGCAATTAACTCTCGCATTAAAAAAATGAAGTGAGCTAGGAACCCTTAATATAATTACATTTGTTATATGAATAGATGGAATTACAATAATGCATGGTCTTATCTAGAATAGAAATGTTTAACTGTGTCTATATGCATAAGAAAAGTTTTTTTCTTATCATGGTTTTTTAAATTTCAACATCTAAGAACAATTATTTGATTATACTTTAACAGAAGTAAGGAAACTATATTCCATAAGATCTTATTTGGAATTGTTCATTGACAGATTATCATCGAGGGATCTACTGAGTTTTCTGAGTCGCGACCGTGAATATGCAATTGAACATCGCTATTTGATCCTTTTGCCAGGTGTAGTTGTTCTTTTTTCTAAATTTCTTTATAGATTTGTTTAATTTATATACCATGTTTCTCAAAAAGTATTTATCTGGATGTGAAAAAAGGAAAAAGAGAAAACATGATGAGGAGTTAAAAAAATCACAACTAGGTGCTCTCGATAAATTTATTTTTAGAGCAGGAAGTTCTAGAGAAAATTTAAATGCTAATGAAAATTTGCCTGATATTGTCAATATAAATGAAAATGAAATTTTAGATAAAGATGCGATTAACAATGAAAACTTGTATAATCACGTCAATGAAACGATGAAATAAATAATGCAAATGAGGCTATTATTGTGCAAGATTTGTCTAACAATGAAAACATTGACATTGATAAACATCAAAGTGTTTCTTCTTTGGACATGTTTGATCCTAAAAATTGGGAGAAACTTGATAATCAATTAAGAGATATTATTTTAGAAAAAGGGCCCGTAAGAGAAATAAATCTTGATTTTCCATTGGATAGTTCTAATAGGCATTTTTCTTATTCATACTACTATAGAAAGTTGAGTAATGGTGAGCTTATTGATAGAAAATGGTTGATTTATTCGAGAAGTATTGACAAAGTATTTTGTTTTTGTTGCAAATTATTTAAATCTACTAATAATCGAAGTTTGTTAGCAAACGAGGGTTTATGTGATTGGAGGCATATTAGTGAGAGACTTCAAAAACATGAAATTAGTACAGAACATATGATTAATATGAATAAATGGAGTGAATTCATAGAACGATTGGATAAAAATCAAACAATTGATAAAAATATACAAGAAGAGATTAGGAAAGAGAAAAAACGTTGGAGAGATGTCTTATTTAGGATATTCTCTACTATAAAATGTCTTGCTAAACATAACTTGCCTTTTCGAGGATCGAATGATAAACTATATCAAGATAGCAATGGCAAATTTTTGGGATTAATAGAAATGATAACTGAATTTGATGTCGTAATGCAAGATCATGTTAGGCGTATACAAAATCGTGAAATTCATTATCATTATCTTGGACCAAGAATTCAACATGAATTGATTTTACTTTTGGCTCAAAAAGTTAAAAATATTATCATTAGAATTGTTAAAGAGGCTAAATATTTTTCTGTAATTTTTGATTGTACTCCTGATATCAGTCACAAAGAACAAATGACTCTAATATTAAGATGTGTAAATTTGTCAAATCTTAAAATCGAGGAATACTTTTTAGAATTTTTAAATGTTGATGATACATCTGGACTGGGACTTTTTACCGTACTATTAAATGTTTTAAAATCTCTTGATCTTAGTGTCCATGATGTGAGGGATCAAGGTTACGATAATGGTTCTAATATGAAAGGAAAACACCAAGGAGTTCAAAATCGATTTCTTGAAATAAATCCTAGAGCATTATATATGCCTTGTGCTTGTCATAGTTTAAATCTTGTTATTAGTGATATAGCACATTCTTGTGTTAAAGCCATCTCATTTTTTGGAATTATTCAACGTATATATTCATTATTTTCGAGTTCTACTAAAAGATGGAAAATCTTGCTTGACAATGTTTCTGGAGTAACCGTAAAGTCTTTGTGTAATACTCATTGGGAGAGTAGGATCAAAAGTGTTAAAGCAATCAGATTTCAAACTCCGCAAATTAGAAATGCCTTATTAAAGTTATATGAATCTTGTGATGATGCAAAATCAAAGAGTGAAGCAGATAGTTTAGCTAATTCACTTAATTTTGAGTTTCTTCATAGTATGGTAATTTGGTATGATATTTTATTTTCTGTGAATATGGTGAGTAAGAAATTGCAATCTGAATCCATTAGTATTAACTCTACCATAAAACAAGTAGGAGGTGTTTTATCATTTTTTGCCAAGTACAGAGAAGACGGTTTTGCTTCTAGTTTAGAAATTGCTAAAAGTATTGCACTTGAAATGGATATAGACCCAATTCATCCTATAAAGCGTCGTATTATTAGAAAAAAGCAATTTGATGAGAATGATGAGGATGAAGAAATCCAATCCGCTGATGAGTTATTTAGAGTTGAGTATTTTTTAGTTGTTGTAGATATGGCGATCACATCTTTAAGAATTAGATTTGAGCAACTAAAAGAATTTGAAAATATTTTTGGATTTTTATTCGATTCAAATACGCTAAAGGCATTGGATGATAAAGAATTAAGAGAATATTGTGCTAATTTCCACACTAAATTTTCTTACGATGATTCATGTGATGTTGATTTCAATGATCTTTATTCTGAGTTAAAAGTATTGCAAACGACTTTGCCAAATGAGTCGATGTCTGCTATTGAAATTCTTAACTTTATAAAGTCTGCGGATTGTTATCTAAATGTTTTCATTGCATACAGAATTTTTTTAACTTTGCCTGTGACAGTGGCATCAGCCGAAAGAAGTTTTTCAAAACTAAAATTGATAAAAACTTACTTGAGATCATCGATGTCGCAAGAAAGATTGAATGGTCTTGCAACATTATCTATTGAAAAAGATTTAATAGAAAAACTTGACGCAGATGTTATTATTAATGATTTTGCCTCCCAAAAAGCTCGTAGAAATCAATTTTTCTAATTTTTTAATTCATAACTTATTGTTTGATGCTCGTTAATAAAAAAACCATAGTTCTTTGTAAAATTTAAAGAATATTTTTTATAAGAAATTTCATATTAAAAAAATTTATAGGGGCCCTTTTTTTCTTTTTTGCCTAGGGCCCATGAAAAGTCAGGGACGGCACTGGCTCTAGGCTCGGCCTTGGCATGATGCATTAAGGAGACGGGGATGGGGCTCCTGGCGTACACGTCAAGAGTCGAAGCAGATGCTCCGGTGGCATGCCACCAGAGATGGTAGGTTGCGTGAGATAGAGGGGGAACTTGGAGGGATCCAAGAAGATGAGAGGATTTGGGTAGCGTGCGAGGGGTGTGATTAGTAGAGGATGGAGTCTTACGAAGATAAATAAGACGAAGAAGATGATGAACTACGGGAGGAAGAAGATGAAATATGGGTGGTGAAAGGTGGGGATAGGGAGATTTACTTGGAGTTCTCACCTGGAGATGGAGGAGAAGCTTCTCGGCTCCAATGATGGACTCAGTAGCCGGCGATGATGCTACGAAGCTACCCTCCATATGATGGGCATGCTGCAGTATCGAGGATTTTCGTCCATGGATCCCATCGGCATCGGAGGTCTTCTCCTTAGGATTGGGCGGGCGTTGTCAACAGCCACCACCCTCAGCTCTCTCCCTTGATGTGTTGCAGACGGTGGATGGAAGATAAATATTGGTTAGAGGTTTGTCCAGGGGTTCTTAAAGGTGTTGGGGTCAGATTAGAAGATAGAGTTGAAAGAGAAAATGGGATCAGGAGGCTCGACCATTGGAGGGGAAAGGCATAGAGGCAAGGGGAGACGACCTGGTTTAGGTTCTCGGGTGGTTGCATGAGGTTTGCTGGGGATATGATAAGGAGGTCCGATGATGAAGGGATAATGGAAGTTGGAAGAGATTAAGGGCAATAGAGTTGGTTGGAGGGGTTTTAGCGACTGTCCTGGTGATGGGTTCTGCATGTTGGGTTTCAAGGTGGTTGGAAGATAATGAGGAGATATGGAGATCTTGATCGAGATTAGGATTGGTGGTCGGAGTTCAGAGAGGATAGAGGCGGTGAGCTCGAACGTTGGAGGGGATAGTATGGATGAGTCGAAGGCCGATGGTTCCGCTATCAGGGCACGGATCCTCTGCTGTGGTGATGTCCCAGCTGTAGACGGGGTAGCCGCTCGATCTTGATCGAGCGGTTGACACGATTTTGCATGGTACGAGCCCACAAAAAGTGCACAATCGTGCAAACCGCTCGATCAAGATCGAGTGGCGCACAAGCATGCAGCATAGTCTGCTGCATTCCCTCTTGCAGCAGACGATCCTCTCGCCCGCTATTAAGGGAGAGCGAGTGGAGATAGGATCGAAAGCGTAACGGTTGGATCTTCTAAGATCCAATGATTTGAAGGATGGCATGTGCAATGCGTGTGAGGGGACATGGAGGGAGATGGGTGTGCTAGGGACCGTTGGATCAGATTTTATCCAATAGTTGGAATAAGTGGCTCTAAAGACAAAAAGAAGTTGATTGAGGAGGAGGGGTGCGTTGACCTGGCACTGAGATGGCTCCAATGGCATGATGACATGTCTATAAGTTAACTCACAAGTTTGACTAATGCATGAAAATGAACTAAAAATAGATAAAAATAGCAAATGATCTCAAATGCAAAATTTCTCAAATTAAAATTTTTTTTCTAAATACATTCTACAATGTTCATGAAAGATTCAAATGCAGGTGGAATACAGAATGAAGGATATGATTTTTTTGATGATATTTTATGATATAAAATATCATTTTTTGTGTTTTGTATTTTTTATTTGAGTTTTCTGTGCACAAATAAATGAATGCAAAAATCAAACATGTTGTATAATAATGAATTGGTCGGTAATGCATTTTTGGATTTTTTATGAATTAATAACATGTTAGAAATATAAGCGTGTGAATTATTTACAGATGAATAGGTCAATGTGCTCAAGTCAGGTCTCCTTTTTACAACTTTTCTTAATATTTTTGTACTTTAGTTTTATGTAATTAGTCAGCAAATGAGATGAAATAAAGAAATAAAAAAGAAATAAATCTAAAAGAGTTAAATATGCACAAGAAATAACAAGACAAAGATCAACAATATATAGTTCGGTCCAAAACCTAAATTCACATATAAACTCCAATTCTTTTGAATTTGGTCTTGATTTGTAGATAATTGAATGTACATTAATTCCAAACTGGGCAGAGTCAAATTAAACATTGATGCAAGAGATATCAGCTTTTACGATATTTGTTCTGGAATTAGGGTTTGGATTTATTTCAAATATATGCAAGTAGTATTTTTATTTTTTTATTGATTGATATAGTGATATGTACACATTGGAATTAGTTTCATGTCAATTGAAGTTAGTGTGAATTACTTAAAAATGTGTGAAGTTAGGTTAATATTTACAAAGGAACGTGAATGTAGAATGAAATGCTAATTTATGAAAATTATTTACAAGTACATGAATGTTAATTATGGGTAATAAATACATGAATGCACCTAATTACTCTAAGTTATTTTTAGCTAATTAGTGTGATGAATCACATGTTGATCAATGGATCATCGGGACAAAGAGGTGGCAGTGATTTATGTACTTTACAATGCAGATGAAGTTTCACTATTTGCCGGGTAAGTCCTTAAGTTTTAAATTTCTCAATTATTTATCATATTTTAATGTTTCATTTTTAAATACAGAAAATAGGAGCTGGATACATTCAAATAATCCTACGTTTAGCGATAGTAATGTGGCTGACATTTGCTCAATGATTTAGAGCGTGTGTCAAATCATTAGACCCGACTGATTGGAAGTCGAAACTTTTACAAGACTTCGCTTTGGGTCTGAATTACATTATTAGAGTGTATGACAGTTTCTATGCCAATGGGTCTAGGTTCCACTCGACCGAAGGGAATAAAAGATTGTCTACATATAATTCGAATGTCATGGTATGAGGTTCCTACTATGGAGAAGATAGCTTGAGCCATTATGGGATCCTGTGAGAGGTGATTGAATTAGAGTATGGTATGCCTGCACCAAATCGTCTCTACTTTCTTTCATATGACTAATTTGATCACCAACGAGGAGTAGACCTAGACCCAACCCATGATATAGTGGTTGTGGGAAAATACATAAGGAGGTTTGAACCATTTGCATTAGCATCTCGAATTGAGCATATATGTTACATGCCTCACGTAGGTAAGAAGCAGAGAAAAGATGAAAGATTAATGGTATTAAAAAAGATGTCTTGTGTGTATGTTAATACTAGTGGCAACACCGATATAGGACAATTTTCCTCATGCTTATTAGTTACCGAGCAAGAACATCTGCAAAACATTTCATGTTTGGTTGAATAAATGGTGAGTAATGCTATCATTTGCAAATTTAAATTCCATTTAATTTCTTATTATGTAATGGAAATTTCCATGCTAATGTAAAAAATTTATACAGTGAAGCAATGGCGATAACGGAAGGTAGCTCTTCATCGAGAGGAGTGTCTTAGGTTGACGTGGTGGTTCTCGAGATGGCAGCAGAATGCCTCCTTCCCACCATGATATCACTCGTGATTGCAAATCCAACAAACCTAAATATACAAACTTCATGTGTTTGTCTCAATATTTATTTATTTTATTTTAGTGTTAATTAACATTTGATGGATCGTGGGACCCATATATGCATGAATTTTTCCAAAAATGCATATTTCCTAGGATACAGGTCTCGCAGCACTTGTTGCATTATGTCGACTCTGACACGTCTGGCCCCAAGTGATGGCCATCATCCCACTCCAAGGTCCTCGCAACGAGCTGATCATTCGATGGATAAGTAGATTGTGGGGAGGATCCTCGTGACACAATACATACCTCGCAGCCTCACGTCCCGTTAGATGAGGCTTCAATTACATGTCACTACATGGAGTTCTTGCCCGACGGGTATCCCATTATATATAGTCTTTAATTTTTTTGTGTTTCTAATCAAACCACTAAACTTTTTCTATGAACTATACATGATTCAATTCAGGTATACTCTAAAAGACCAACACAATGTGATGAAGGAGCTTTGCAAGTCTTGGAAAATATTTCAAGACTGTTGGGAGTACAGATGGAGTCGCATGAATCCACATGACTAGCAATGGATTCTAGATGCTATCTATGTGAGTTTTATGATATTGTAATATTGTTTTATCCTCCTATACATGTCTAATGTAATCACTCTTGAAATTCATAATACATATGATATCTGCCCTACGACCACTCAGGAGATATTTCGTGTTGCACGGACGCACTGAACACAAACAAGATCACCGAGAACATTTATAGAGCTAGAAAGATAACAATTGCTCGGCAAACAAGATCACCGAGAACATTTATAGAGCTAGAAAGATAACAATTGCTCGGCTAGATGGTAAAGTCGGCTGGAAGATGGCAAATGAGTTTCACCCATCATGGATGACTCCTAACAACTATGATCTATGGTATGTTATACGGTCTAAGTATATTAAATTATGTGCTTGAACATAGATAGAGTTGATATTGTGATCACTTTACTTCTGAAGACTTTAGGAGTTTCTTTGTAGTAGGAAAGACAAATAGATCGAAGTAGGAGATCAAGTCGATCAGGGGTGCTAAGTACCATGGGGTTGTGAGGTTTGAACTAGTAAGTATTTATTAACAGCCTGTTGAGCAGGGTGAATTACTTCTATTGTTGATTTAATGTTTAAATTACATGAAATAGCACACGGCTTCGCAATGTGAGCCAACACTGGGAGAATGATGGGAGAAGACGCATATGCGTTTACTTCTGAAGACTTTAGGAGTTGCTCTGCATTGGGGAAGACGAATAGATCGAAGTGGGATATCAAGTCGACCAGCAGTGCAAAGTACCATGGGGTTGTGAGGTTTGAACTAGTGAGTATTTATTAACAGCCTGTTGATCAGGGTGAATTACATCTATTGTGGATTTAATGTTTAAATTACATCAAACAGCACACGGCTTCGCAACGTGAGCCAACACTGGGAGAATGGTGGGCGAAGACGCATATGCGTGGAAATAACTAGTTCACAGATGAAGTTCAAAAAGTGGTGGTGAGTGTCTTTCTCTTGGTAAGAGTCATTTCTTTTATAAGTTATAAATTTGTAAATGATTATTAATTATGGTCTTGAAACATAGACGTTATGATGTCCTCTTCGTGGATAAGTATGAGTCCACTCCTATTGAAAAGCAGCCACGTTTTGACGCTAAAGTATGGCAGAATATCATTGATCAGTGACGGGTAGGGCCCAACAGAAGGCAAGCCTTAGCTCTCCACCCTAAGTTCTCGTCAGACTCCAGTTGTGGGACTCTTGGTTCCACGAGTAACTATGAGCCACCACAATCACAGTACTCACAAATTGACATTTGAGCCTCCAATAGATCGAAATGAAATTACCACGATAAAAAAATTTGCAATCAAAATTATAATAAGGAATAACGTTATTTATTCCCTGTTCTCGTTTGATTGTTATGGTCTAGAAAAGTTGTAATAAGAAAGCTTATTTCTATTCCCTTTTTGTTTGTTAGTTCAGAAACGTGGAATAAGTGATAATTATTATGGAATAAGTAGTGTGAATATTTGATAAATACTAATTATTTCGAAGGAAGAATAATTAATATTCCACTACTAACTATGGAATAAAGAAGTGAATTAGCTAGTTCAGGAAAAAGAAAAATACAGGATTGTGCAGTCATATGTCACGATTAGATACGAGCATTGAGTCGGGTCGATTAGGACTCTAATTGGATCTTCTCGAGCCCATTTTATATTTTGCGCAAACAGATTGAGCTACGGCCCAATTTTCTTAAAAAAGATATTAGGCCCAATTGGGTCGAGGGCTGATCCCATTTATTATCCCATTGGTCATGAAACATTCCAATCATTCTATTGTAATTTTCTCAACTTTTGAAAGACCGAATCTCCTACTATATTCATTCCATTGCTTTTGCCTTCTTTGGTTTATTAATGATATACACTTTCTTCTCAAGTACAATCTCCCTTTAATCACCACAACAAAATAGATATATAGTTGCAACGGATAAATCGAGAATTTCGTTGTTTTATCTTCCTATGCTAAATCTGTAACAACGTGTACTGCTTATTGGATATTATATCTGGTTTCTGTAATTAGTTTACAACGAATGTTCAATTTTATTGCTATATTGCTACCGATAAATTATATAGGGTTAACTTTCTGGAAAAGTTTTCTTCTGATGGCTGCTGCAGTAGTGGCGAATGTCGCTAATTTTAATTAAAAAATCAATAGTTGAATACTGTTATATGAACCATTGGTAACAGAATTTCAAAAATCAAAGATGGATTTGCAATGGATGATATTTTTTGTTTTATACTTAACATCCGATTATATAGTAATGATATTCAGAGCATTCATTTTGTTACATTGACCTCTCTCTCTCTCTCTTGTTTGGTTGCAGGGTTGGCAGGGTTGGATTGGGCTGGGTTGGGATGGGTGAATAGTAATCTGTGAGGAGGAAGTACTCTTATGAATAGTAACCAGTAGGGATGCAAACGAACGAATACGAATGCGAATTCAGGTCATACCACAACCGTATCCATATTATTTTACGAATACGAATACGAATACGAATGTTACACGAATGTCAAAAATGAAGATCCATATCCTCAAAATACAAATACGAATACGAAACGAATCTTGTACGAACGAATACGAATATACAAACGAATGTTAACTTTAATTTGAATATTAAATTATAAATAAAAATGTACCTAGATTATTTGATGACCACTTCCGCATAACTTCCATCTTTTGTTTAACCACATTCCATGCTTCAAACAAGTAACATATGGTGTACAAAATCTACATTATATGCCATAATATAAGAGATCCTCTTGTGCAATCACATAAGAAAATGACAGAATGGAATGAATATTAGAAGATTAAGATGCTATACCGGATCGACTGTAGTTGCGAGGGAGACGAGGGAGGCGCATGCCTCTGGCTGTGAGAGAGGACGAGGGAGGTGAGGGAGGGTGGTTGCGACCGTGAGGAAGGGCGAGGGAGACGATGGAGGTTGGTTGCGCCTGCAAGGGAGGGGGGAGTTTGTTGGTCGGCATGGGGGGGCTGGCGGTAGGGGGCTGCAAGGGGGAGGTTGTACTCGGCTGGGGGAGGTGGGGAGGTGATGGGCGCAGGGGGGTGGCAGGGAGCGGGGGGCGCTGGGGGAGGCGATGGTCGGCAGGGGGACGCAGGGAGGTGAAGGGCGAGGGGATGGAGGGAGCAGGGGGACGCGGGATGGTAGGGGGTGGAGGAAGTGGCGGAGGGTGCAGGGGGAGGTGGGGTTGGCGGTGGGCGGAGGACGCAGAAGGCGGGGCGACAGAGGAAGGCGGCGAGGGAGGCGGAGGGCGCAGGGGGTGGCGGTGGGCGGCAACCAGCTCGAGGAGGAGGGCAAGGGGAGGCGATGGTGGCGGCCTGGGGGTGGGTGCGGGGGGAAGAGTGCGTCGGGGGTGGGGATTGGGGAGGGATTTGGGTGGGCACATATTAACCCTAATTATATTTTTTAAAAAATATAATACGAATATTCGTATTCGTAACCGTATTCGTAATTTTTTTCATATTCGTATTCGTATTCGCATTCGTTAACTCAGGGTTCGTATTCGTATTCGTATCCGTAAATAATTCATTTAGAATATTCGTGTTCGTATTCGTATTCGCCTGTTTTAGAAAAATAAGAACCATATCCTCTTAAAAACGAATACGAATACGAATATAACCGCATCCGTTTGCGTCCCTAGTAACCAGGGTTGGACCAACCCTGCCCAATCCTGCAACCAAAAAGGCCCATAGAGATATTGGTGACAAATAATTCTATCGTGTTGTCATCAATGGCATCAGCGAAGGCAACGAAGCTTGCTTGTAAGTTTCTCGTAAGCAGCCATTTTCTTAAAGTCAACAGCATCGTGCTGTCATTATTTAAAGCTTACGTTGAACGAAAACTTCGTACGTACGTTGTCTTCTGCATCACATTAAATTAAAAAAATACAAAAGGATGTTGTGCAGGGAATCTCAAAAGAGATGCTCCAGACTTCTATAATTACCGAGATTGCTATTGACAAAATCAACTTTTAAGTAATCCCCTCAAACAAATGTTGTAGAAGCTGATTTTAAACATAACCAACAAACAATGTATTATTAATACATGACTAGACAAAATCCAGGAAAGATGGACACATGCATTATTTGTTGGCATTGAGAATCGTGTACCCTCTTATCTAAGTTAAGCAGAAAGATGCCCCACTACATAATTTATGGCATCACTCTGTATGACATGGATAAAACTAGATTTATATTTTTTTTTAGTCGTATATAAACCCAAAATTCTACCCAAAACCACCCGATCTGTCCTACGTGGCATACCACTTGACATCGAACATGCATGATAGTATTGCTACGAGCGATGTCGCGTAATGGCATTGAGGAGCGTCAACTTGATTGGTCAAAGTAGAATATTTCATGTCATCCATGATACTCTTAAACGGTCACTTGACTTTAATTATGCATTCTACACTTAGCTAAAGCCGAGTAAGGTGAGGGTCGTCGAACTCTAAGTCTGGTAAATAATATTGCAATGAGTATCCCATAAAAATCAAATAAGCCAAAACAGTTTAATTTATGCAATTAAAAGTTAGCTACACCTTAAACCCTCATAATATCTAAAGTGTGATTTCTATGAATTTGTGACGAATAAACAAGCCCAAAATTGCATTACAACAAAATTGAGCTATAGTGACGGTTTTTTCAAAATCTGTCACTAAATTAGCCGTTGTTAAATATATAACGACGATACTATTTATTGCGAAATGAGTTTTCTTACTCAAAATTAGCAACGAATATCATATCTGTCGTTATATCATTAGCAACGGTCCACATAGCAAAGCTTATTCGTTGCTATTTTTCAAAATATCGACTAATCGTCGCCATTTTTTTACTTCAAAATTTAGCGACGATTAATTTCGAGTACGAAAAATCATTTCGCAACGAATATATCGTCGTTATATATTTAACAACGGCTAATTTAGTGATGGATTTTGAAAAAAAACGTCACTATAGCTCAACTTTTTTGTGGTGTTGGCATTTCCATTCGAAAGTCCGTTGAGGATTCAATTCAATTATAATAATATGTTAGTAATGAATTGTATATGCGTAAATTGAAGGGAAAATTTGGTAGAACATGAAAAATATAAGGAGCTACAAGTTGGGACAAACTTCCATCTTTACACACATATATGTGCATCCACTTTGTGTGTGTCCGTGTGCTTACACAAGTACGCATGCAAGTACTTGTGTATGTATGTATCTGTGTATGTATATAAGTATGTACATATGTATGTATGTTTATACATACATATATACACGTGTCTGCATGCGAGTATGTGTATTTGTGTGTCTATATGTGTGCATCACATGTATGTTTGTTCCAATATTTGCACATATATGTATGTGTAAATCAAAACAAGTATATTTCCACTTATTTAAAAAAAGAAATCGTGCAACTAATAGACTATGACAAAACCTCCACGTACAAGCACAAGAACATGAATGAGTTCGTGGTTAAATAAATCATATAAGAAATGACATGACATACAACTAAAACAATTATGATTTTCAAATTAATATGTTAGTGTGTACAATTGATCTATGTATTATCAACTAGAACTTTAGATGATGGGTCTAAGAAAGGAAAATGGTGAGATACATGACCATAGTAGCGAGGCGTACATGAAGATGATGCCTTCCTTTAGCACTTCAGATTCATCTATGGTGCTAGTGATAACTGGTTTGGACTATATCCTAATAGTGGTCAATTGTTGTACCAAATCCTATGCAACTAACAAACAAGTTATGTCAATGCTTAATAATTAATGATTCAAGTGTATCCTACATGGAACGCGAGGCACGTAAGAACTCGACCAACTTCGACTCATACTCAATCTTAGATTCAATTCATGTCTTTCTACATTTTATTTATGTATTTTTAACCTTTGTTATGATATTTTTATTATTTTTAGATTTCAATATACATTATAGATATGTATATGTATAAGTATAATATTTTTATAATTTTATTCAATTTCTAGTTTTATTTTCTAGATTTTTTTATTTTTTATTTTCTAATTTAGAAAATACATGATAAAAAAGAAGAAGATTTAATATGCATACATAGAAAAGGATAGGAAAGTTCATTTTAATATTAATAGAAAGTGATACAAATATGCCAAAAAAGATTAAAAAATATTTTTGTAACTTTCAAGTTTTATAAAGTTTTTTTATTATTTTACAATCAATGAAAATTATAAAAGAAATTTTAACCAAAATAAAATGTGAAAATGATTTTAGAAATGATATAAAGGAATTATAAAATTAGTTTATGCGGACAAAAAAAGGCACTAAAGATACATGGGTATTTCTACTAGAATGCACATTAAATAAGGTATCCAAAACACTTCGTATTTTTTATTTTTAGTTGATATGATTCTTATATGATTTTTTATAGTTTTAATATTTTTGTATTTTCGGACCGTATAGTTTTTTTGTGATTTTTGATATCTATAAGTAGGCAGCAAAAACGCCCATTGTATTATTTTTATAATACTTGACAGTAAGATAATTAACTATGGAATAATGAAGGTAGAAGCATAATAATGAGTTTATTTTTTTAAAATACTGAGTAAATAAAAATCCACCAAAATTCTCAAATGAGATATTAGGTGAGGACCATCAATTGGTATTTAAATGTGCTCTAAACAAATCCAATAAGCCCACGAGAAAACAAATTCTAGAGGTTGCAATTTTCAATAGATTCAAAAACTTTTTGGCGTGGAATTAGATACAATAATGAATTACATATTTATTAAGTCTCAAAGCATAATATTCAACTTCCACAAAGGACTATGAAATTAATAACGCAAAATAGCCAATTTCACTCTATAATTCATTTCCATTATACGTGCTCAAAAAATTCTCAAAATGGTATCATATATAAGACTCAAGTATAGCATCTTGCATTTCAAAGTAGTCAATCACATGGAAGAGAAAATTAAGCCTTAAAGTCAAGGATTTTATGTATGTTTTCCAAATAAAACAAAAGCAACAAAAATGTACATGGGCATAAAAGATACTCCCCATATCTTGTGGGTGTGGAGCGCAAAAAGTCCTCTCCTTGTGTGCACTCCAACTACAATGGAGATGTGAATGCTAATTGTAAAAGGTCTAAGGGTGCCAGTGCAAATTCGCCATCACGTAGCAAATACATGATTTGCTTGAGACTTTGGATGAATGCAATGCGTAGAAGGCACGAGGATCGAATGGCTCAAAGGTTGCCATGTGTAATTATGTGATACATTGCTTCTTTCGTTGTGATCGTTGATAGATGGATGGTAGCAATGCATGTGCTTGGATCTGGCCCGTTCATTGCTTGTCTAGAGTTGCCTTTACCTTTGTATTATTCATTCTTAAGCCCAACAAAAGAGCCATCCAAGGGGTCTTCAACTGGTGATACCTCGATGGTTCTCCTATGAAGCTTTTGTACTGCTGAGGAAATGATTTTTGGGCCCTACAAGGAGTAGGGAGTCGCGAGTTGCTTTGACTCAGATTAGGTTAACTCAACAAAAGGGGAGAATGGGATAGATCTCCCCACAAGGGAGAGTGATTGAGTAGTAGGCTCTGACCATCATGCATGGTTGAAGAGGTGGTGATTGCGAAAGAAGAAGATGGAGGAGCAGAAACAATCAGTGATGTGATGGGATTGAATCAAAGAAATGATTGGGTCATGAGAAAGGATCAAACATAGGATTGCAATGGGGGACAGAGGAATTGCATGAAGAAGAAGAAGGAAAGAGAAAGGGAAAGAAACAAAGAGGAAGAAGAGTACATGGAAAGGGGTAAACTTCGCTTGATGGTTGTTGTGCTTAGAGCACAATGATTTTTGCCTTTACTAGCGCAGATGGGAGACCACAAAGCTCGACAGTGAAATCAGCTCTGCTGAGTGGAGATAATCTTTAAATACAAGACCATACTCTTCTTTGTGCTCATATTCACTAAATAAAATAAGCATGGTCGTCATCCTCATTCTCATGCGAGAGCTAGAGCTAGATGACACTAATGACGAATCCTTTTGATTTATAGAGATGAATAAGCTTTTTACATGGAGATGGATTTGATGGTGGGGAGGTGACCATGGATCGATGTAATCTGAGAGGAATAGGTCAATGGTGCTTAGGTAATAGCAATGATGTTGGTTGATGAATCCACGATTCATCGCCTTTATTCTTTTATTTTAGCCTCTTTTCCTTAGTCAAATACCTGTACATAACCACTAATTTCATAAAATTACCATTTCGCATGCATTTGTTAATTATTCATTTTTAACACTTTTTGTAAATAAATAAAAGAATAAAGAAGAAAAGAAAAAGAAAAGGAGGTATTTATGCAATAAATACAGACTGACCCAAACCCCGAGAGAAGGTCAAGACTTGACCTGATCGACCAGGAATAAAGTAGGGGGAGATAAGGTTGTCTGTCAGAAAATCCAAAAAAATAACTTGTACATATTTTTCATGTATATTTGTATAAAACTTACATTATTTCATTTGTACATAATTTGACCTCAAATCACTTATTTTTGTAAATAAAAGTTGTGAATAAAATTGTGTTATAAATAATAAAAATATTTGTAAAATAAAAAAAAGTATATATTATAAATAATTACACCTAGAGAAAGCCGTAATGCGATAATTGAAACATCAATTCCGGCTCCATACGGGCTCAAATCGAACCAAACTCACTCCCATAATACTATAAATTAAATTATCTTTCAAATGGCTGTGGTTTCGTATTTTTTGGAGTTACGGTTAAAAAGTCGGTTTTCTGGGGTGTATTGTGCAGTTTACCCATATATTTGTGTATATAATTATTAATATTTATTTTTACTTAATGTATATATTATAAATATTGTTTTCAATAAAAATAAAAATTAAAAAAAATTAAAATAAAAAAACTTGTAAAAAAATGATGTCGTATATATGGTATATATACTTTAGCCATAACTCGTACTTTCATATTATTTTTAATATGTCTAATCCACTGTGTGAATACTAAAAAAAAGATTTCTTTAAAAAAAACTTGTAAAAAAAATTTGGAAAAAATGAAATGAATTAAAAAAAAACAACTATGTATATACTTGTATAAATTACTCAAGTTGTAAATTCTTGCATCATGATTCTTGTGAAATAATCAACTCACTCTTGTGTAAATATGTATCTTTTCCTTAAAAAAAACAAATAAAAAAAATTCTTTTTGTATATATTTGTATATCTTACTAACTTTTTGCAAAAAAAATGCATCATCATTTTTCAAAAATCCATAAAAATTTCAAAATTTTGAAAATTGTTTCACAAAAAGATTTTGTTTTCTTTTCCTTGCATGTACATATTTTCTTGCATTTGCATGAGCATTTTTCAGGATGATTTTGACTATTAAACTAAGTCT
Source organism: Ottelia alismoides (assembly GCA_037367405.1). NCBI lineage: Eukaryota > Viridiplantae > Streptophyta > Magnoliopsida > Alismatales > Hydrocharitaceae > Ottelia > Ottelia alismoides. The sequence continues at coordinate 302,515 of JAZKJV010007725.1, read as the reverse complement.
GGAATAAAAATGTAGTCTGGAGCTCTGTCGGACCTTTGGATTATTAATGTGTCGGAACCTTAATGGGACATGGATTTAAAACCTCACAGCCTCTAAGTTCCATAAGACTCCTATTCAGGTCTCCTCAACAGTCAGATCAGAACAAGTCTACAGACACAAACTCTTATGACTATGAATTCTTACTTGTACGTGTAAGTGAAATTTAGCTCTTCATCTCAAAAGTAGCAAAGATTCAGCCTCTCTCAACAAGGTAACTCAATAACCCGGTCTGGCAACTCTTTCCTCGAGGAGCGGGGATATTCCCTTCTAAGTTCAAGTACAACCAGCTCAAGAAGAGGGGATGGAGAAGAGAATGGACGGTAACCAGTGTAGTTACCTATCCTTGGATGCATGACCAGTGTAGCCATGTCACCCGCTGCAAGCTCATGAATATATGACTTTGAAGCTCTTATTCTTTTTTTTTACAGGCATTTTATTTTTCTTTCAGGCCAGTTCACTTTTGGAGATTTTGCCTTTTTTTCTTTTTTTCTTTCTTTTTTTTACTATATACAAGATGCAGTATGTACATAAGGAGTTTTTCCTCTTGAGCCAGTAGACTATCCCTCTTTTGAAGCATTATTGCAACCCCACAGCTCCTGTCTTTAGACCTCAACATCACCAAACTAGGTTGAGACGCACTTCCCTCCCTAGGGGAGGACGTGTAAATACCCATTAATTCCAAAAAAATCCATCACACTTTTCCGTCTCGACACAGATTTTTCATCTCACATCTGGACCATCGCATTTCTTTTTCTATCTCACGCAACCACACACCTCCAACCACACACGGTGGTCGGAGTCCACGGATCCGTTCTCTCATCTCGCCGAGATCCGCCCATTCAAACATCCGTTTTTGTCTATAAATAAAAATAAAAAAAACAACATAAAAGTATTTTTCCTGTTCATCTCACCATTGTTTTTGCAGTGAAAATTAAAAGAAAAAATAACATTTTTGTCTTCATTTCTCTCTAACATCTGTTTTGCAGATAAATAAATAATAAAAAAATAATTTATCCTTTTCTCTAACAATTTGTGTTGCAGGATCAAATAAAAACAATATAAAAAAATAAAAAATTCCTTTCTCCTCTATTTGCAGTTGCTGTGTACATCTTCTGCATAAAAAAAACAAACAAAACAAAAAAAATACATTTTTTTGTGTTTCTAATCTTTCCTGCAGGTTGAAGAACAAAATAATCAAAAAAAATAAAAAAATAAAAACCGCGGGTCGTCACCCCCGCACCACCGCTGCTCCGCGGTGGTCCCCCTGCGATGCCATCGCGACCTTCTCTCTGCGACCACCTCCTGTACGCGCCCCCACAGGCGTGGCCTTCGTCCCGCGCCGACGCGTGGCGCCGCCTCCGCCTCCTCGCTCTGAGCCATCCTCCGCCTCGAACTGCCGCACAGCCTCCTGCCGCCCATCTGCACCCCTCCAGGCGCCCAGCGGCCCCGCGCCACCGCGGGCGCCGCCCCCCGCCAACTCCATCTTCCAGACCCGCGGGCCGCCTCTCCCTCCAGCGGCCACCTCCTGCGCAAGGGCGGCACGCACCCGCGGCCTCCAGAAGCTCCACGCGCACGTGGCGCGCCTCGGTGCCGCCCAGCGCCCCTCTCTCCAGATCGCGCCACCGCAGCCCCCCTGCAAGCACCCCGCGGCCTCGCCCCCTTCCTCCTCTTGGTGGGCGGCGGCTCCATTGCCCCCTTTTGGTGAGAAACAACGAAACTACAATAAACCCTAGGGGGTATTAAAAAAAGGGATTTGGAGAAATTATAAAGCATCCCCTGAAGATTCTAAAAATTATGAAATAGTCCCTATTCTCCACAGATGCATGTGCAAGGTGTGCTCCTTTATGGGTAAATTACAGATTCTTCTCCCATGTTTATTTTTATTATATAAGTGCCCACGGAATTTTTATTTAATTGCACTTCAGTCCTTGTATTGCAGATTTGAACTTTGCATGTTTGTTTCAACTGGAATAAATGTTTTTATCATTGCAAAAATTATCAAAAAAATTAGTTATGCTCCTGATATGTTTCTTAATGTTGCATAAAATTTTCATTGCATCTTGAGTTTATTTAATATTTTTTAAAAAATCAAAAACAGTGTTGTTGTGTCTTCTTCTCTGCCTACACTTTGAAAATTCATAAAAATTCGAAAAAGTGTCTAAAAATTCCCAAAAAAATACTGTAGGAGTATTTTGTTGTGCTTTATTTTCAGACCAACTTTTGTGCATATTGCATTTATAAAAATCAAAAAAATTGCAAAATACAAAAAATGTGGGTTCTTTGATTTTGTCACTTTTCTTCATTTGTGCTTCTTTTAAAAATAAAATAAAAAATATATAAAATTGAAAAACCACTAAAAAAATCATTTTCTGAAATTTGACTGCTAAGTTTTTTAAATCGTGCTCCTTGTGTTCGACCCTGGTCGCTATACCAGGTAAAAAGAATAGCGAAAGACCGCTTACATATTTTGTTTTCATCGATTTATATCTTTTCCGAGTGGTTTTATCATTTTTCTCGATTGACCGCGCTTGGTGATTTGGGTCACAACGACCATTTTATTTGCATACTTAACCCAGTTGTCAGGCGCGTCATCAGAATGGCGCCGTTGCCGGGGAGCACGCCTTTGTAGTCATTTTTCATTTTTTTTTATTTTTGTCTCTCTATATTATAATTGTTTTCTGACCTTTTTCTCTCTAATTTTTTGTGCGAGGTACTGCGTGGACAATTTGGAGTTTACTTTTTGAGGACCCGCACGGGAAGAAGAGCAGGGAGAAGAAGAAGAAGTTTTTTTGAGAGAGAACATTTTTTTGTAATAATTTAGGATTTTGAACTGTGGACTTGAACATTTTTCGGGGTCTGTTTCGTCAAGTGCCGGTGCACTTGGGGGACCTCACTGTTGTTTTTCGCTGGCTTTGTTTTCTCGCATTTTTTTTATTTTATTTGATTCACGTGATTTTCGAGCCCCTAGCCTTAGGATTTTCTCTTGCTTGTGCCGTAATTAGTAGGGTCCCCACACTTAATTATCTGCATGTTACTATAGTGCGCTTAATTGGACCTACTAATAATCAATTAATAAAAATAATCGACTCATCTCCTTCGTAGCCTACGTGCCGCAGTCCACCCTGTAAAGCGCTTTCTCCTACCCCCGATTTGTCGGGCAGAGGAGGGGTGGGCCAAGACCGGACCCTTTGGCTTGGAGGTCGGTGACCGATTAGACGGTTCTGCGAGTAGAACTGCTGCTAAGGGCTCGGATTTTCGCTTGCATCATTTAGGTAGTTTAAATTTCTGTATTTAAATTTCTGCGCGGATCATATTGCATGTAGAGTGCTGGAGTAAGGTACGCATTTTCTATCTCTGCATGCATCATCGTTTTTTTGACCGTGCATTGGCTTTCTCGATCCCTTCCCCTGTTTTTGGACTCAAATTAATCAAAGAAGAAATCGGAAAGCTCGTTAGGCGTTTATTCTTGAAAATATTCAAAAAAATCACAAAATCAAAAATTAAAAAAAATTGGGACTGCTAATTGAACTTGACTCTAAAATCAAACGTAATTGATTCACTTCATTGTATTGGGAGAGCAATCCCCTCATTGTTTGCGCTTTTACTCGCTCGCGTACACACTAAGGAGTAGTGCCCAAATCCTATTCAAGCCTCCTAAGTGTTTGTACAACTTTCGTTGATCACCTAACTCTAAAATTGAAAAGATAAAGGACTGAATCTTACGGTCTTCACTTTGTGTTGAGTTGGTGAACTGGGGGTTTGCTTTGTGTTTTGTATGTCTATGGTGTGAGTCGGTTACGATCTTTCTTCTATCATTAGCGGTCACCTTCTGTCTCTACCCCACCCTCCCTCCCTTCTATCTCTCTCTTCGTTCCCGCCTTTTCTTTCTTTCACTCCCTTCTATCCCTCCATCCCTCCCTTCAGTTTCCTCTCATCACGATGGGCCACTTTCCATTCCAGCCAAATTTTGCGGCTTCTTCATTTCACGCCCATCACTCACGTTCACTCTCTCGAGAGGTCGAAACCCCATCCGACTTCTCATCTTCTCCCTACCCACCCTCCCATTTGGGACGTGCTGTGAGTGACACCCACAGAGACCAGATTGACCAAACACGAGACATGGGTGTTCACATTACTGAGATGAGAGTGCATCCCATAGGCGATCAAATGGGGCATTGGCAAGTTTTAGATAACTTTAATCCTAAGATGATGGATGAGTACACAGATCATGAAGCACAGTCCACTTCTACTTTGAGACCATTCATTTTGGATTTAGAGTTAATTGATTTACTGCCCAAATTTTTAGGGGAAATGCACGAGGAACCTTATTTGCATATTGATGAATTTGAGGATTTTTGTGTATCACGATCATATTTGGATATCACTTCTGAGGACATGATGCTGATTACCTTCCCATTTACACTTCAGAGTAGAGCCAAGAGTTGGCATAGACGATTGGGAAGGAAGATTACTACATGGGGAGATTTACGATCATTATTTTTGAAGAAATTTTATCCCCAATGTAGAGCAGAGATGATGCGGTCATGTATTCGTGATTTTTATGTTAACCCCCAAAAGTCGTTGAGAGATTCATGGTTGAGGTTACGAGAACTTTTGAGGCGATTTCCAGATCATGGATTTTCGATGACTGACCTTATCCATATCGCCATGAGGGGGAGGACCGCAGAGCAGATATCATATGTCATTACCTCGTGTAGTGGTTCACACCATTGTCCCGACTTGGATTTTGTTGAGACCATCTTGGATACACTTTCTGATCTTGCATATACACCAGATGATTTATTCGGGACAACACATGAGGGAGAGATGACAACAGTTGAGTGTGTGATACACCATGCCGATCTTGATAGCACACAAAAATCTGAGGATATGGATGCTTCTACTTCTCATTTGATGGATGTGTTGACTACTACTTTGAGTTCCGACAGCCGGACATTGGTTGAGGACCCATTGGATTTACAATCAGATTTTGAGCCAGTCCCACACCTCCACATTGATGATTGTTTGATTCTAGATCTGCTAGGATCCCAAGAGATAGAGGAGGAACCCACATCTCAGCCATCCTCTGATTCTTTCCAGTATCCATACGTAGTTGACTCAGTGTCTGGTCTTCAGAAGATTTCCTCAGATTCAGAGATATACTTGGATTCATCTCAGTATAGAGAGCTTGATGAGGGACCGATTTTGGATTTTACAAGACTTGATAGTCCCGTACTTGAGCCATGTGTCCTCCCATTTGATGAGGTCGATACATTTTTGGAGGACATGATACTTGACAGCATTGATCCCCAGTTCCCTGATGATTCGGCATTACTCCCCGAGGGTTATCTGCGGGAGGATGCCATGGACCATGTGTACTCGGTTTCCATTTCTGGGAGTGCATCCGATCTGACGAATCACGAGACCAAGTATTTTGATATTTCTGATAATGAATTTGATGATTCTCTCCTCGACGACCCTCGCGAGGATGACCCGATCTTTGAGGTATTCGATGATTTCACTGATTTGTCTACATTCCATGCATCGGATATCAGCCTTTATAGTGAGTCTCCAGATCATGATCTTCCATATCTATTTGAGACGGTGATTGACGTGGAGGATTCTCTGACAGATCCTTCCTTCTCCACGTTCGACTTCTTCGGCTCTACCCTTTCACTCCATATAGACCTTGAGCCGATGATTTCTTTTGTGTTACCGGAGCCCGACTTCATCTGCCAATATCTTGATCCGGTAGCAAACACCCGCCTGATTGATTACCTGGGTGTTATCATCATACCTGTTGACCCTCCTGACTTCGTTGTTGTTCTCCCACTGAGACGACAACAACAGTACGGTATTCGCCTGACAGATGCCGTCCTGAACCTTGACACGGCGTTATCCTAACATTTGCGCCCAGCTAGGGGCGTAAACTCTAGCGCTTGTTGAGAGGCACCTCAACACTGATCGACTCACATCTGTTGTATAAACCATCTGTCAATATCATACATTCTTTTTGTCTAAACACCCCATTTCCATCTTATGATTATGCTATACTTAGGGTGTACTTTACCCAAAGTATAGGGGGGTGTCAGACTTGTGATTATTCATTTGATTCATTTTACCTCTGTTTTGCTGCCTATACTTAAGGATATTTTACCCTAAGTATAGGGGAGGTAGACTCTGTATATTCATCTCTTCGGTTTTCCCTTTGTGTACAGTTTGCTATACTTAGGATTACTTGATCCTAAGTATAGGGGGATCACCGACCTCTATTGATTTCATTCTTTTATTCGTCGTTGTAGTATACTATTATTTTCACTTTTCTATACGCGGCACGAGTTATGTCTTTCTTTTCAGCTCTTTGATCACTATGAGGACATAGTTCGAGCTAAGTATAGGGGGATGTCGTATATATGGTATATATACTTTAGCCATAACTCGTACTTTCATATTATTTTTAATATGGCTAATCCACTGTGTGAATACTAAAAAAAAGATTTCTTTAAAAAAAACTTGTAAAAAAAATTTGGAAAAAATGAAATGAATTAAAAAAAACAACTATGTATATACTTGTATAAATTACTCAAGTTGTAAATTCTTGCATCATGATTCTTGTGAAATAATCAACTCACTCTTGTGTAAATATGTATCTTTTCCTTAAAAAAAACAAATAAAAAAAATTCTTTTTGTATATATTTGTATATCTTACTAACTTTTTGCAAAAAAAATGCATCATCATTTTTCAAAAATCCATAAAAATTTCAAAATTTTGAAAATTGTTTCACAAAAAGATTTTGTTTTCTTTTCCTTGCATGTACATATTTTCTTGCATTTGCATGAGCATTTTTCAGGATGATTTTGACTATTAAACTAAGTCTGGAATAAATTTGAAGAATGGAGCTTAGTTGGACCTTAATCCACTTAATTTCAGAGGAACCTTATAAGATTTGGAGTTAAGACTTTTCAGGTCCTAGTGACTTAATTCTTTGAGTCCATAAGACTATGTTCACATGTCATCTTGATGAGTCTAAGTAGAACATTTAACAACACACACATGATTCTTTCAGACCGTGGCTTACCTTGGACACTGCACTTTACACGTAGCTCTTCATGGATGAGGTAGTGAGGGGGCAGAATCTTTTGGCTTGGGGTAGCATACGAGGGTAGTACATCTAGGCAGAACCTCTCGTCCTCCTCTAGGGAGGGAAGTGCGTCTCAACCTAGTTTGGTGATGTTGAGGTCTAAAGACAGGAGCTGTGGGGTTGCAATAATGCTTCAAAAGAGGGATAGTCTACTGGCTCAAGAGGAAAAACTCCTTATGTACATGTTGCACCTTGTATATAGTAAAAAAAAAGAAAGAAAAAAAGAAAAAAAGGCAAAATCTCCAAAAGTAAACAGGCCTGAAAGAAAAATAAAATGCCTGTAAAAAAAAAGAATAAGAGCTTCAAAGTCATATATTCATGAGCTTGCAGCGGGTGACATGGCTACACTGGTCATGCATCCAAGGATAGGTAACTACACTGGTTACCGTCCATTCTCTTCTCCATCCCCTCTTCTTGAGATGGTTGTACTTGAACTTAGAAGGGAATATCCCCGCTCCTCGAGGAAAGAGTTGCCAGACCGGGTTATTGAGTTACCTTGTTGAGAGAGGCTGAATCTTTGCTACTTTTGAGATGAAGAGCTAAATTTCACTTACACGTACAAGTAAGAATTCATAGTCATAAGAGTTTGTGTCTGTAGACTTGTTCTGATCTGACTGTTGAGGAGACCTGAATAGGAGTCTTATGGAACTTAGAGGCTGTGAGGTTTTAAATCCATGTCCCATTAAGGTTCCGACACATTAATAATCCAAAGGTCCGACAAAGCTCCAGACTACATTTTTATGAAGATAAGTTTGAAAGTCAATATTGTTCTAACTTCTTTCCTTTTTCTTTTCTTTATTTTTATTTTCACTTATTTTCCAAATAAGTATTTGCTAAGGGACTAGCAAAGGTAAAGTATAGGGGAATGATGAATCCACGATTCATCGCCTTTATTCTTTTATTTTAGCCTCTTTTCCTTAGTCAAATACCTGTACATAACCACTAATTTCATAAAATTACAATTTCGCATGCATTTGTTAATTATTCATTTTTAACACTTTTTGTAAATAAATAAAAGAATAAAGAAGAAAAGAAAAAGAAAAGGAGGTATTTATGCAATAAATACAGACTGACCCAAAACCCGAGAGAAGGTCAAGACTTGACCTGATCGACCAGGAATAAAGTAGGGGGAGATAAGGTTGTCTGTCAGAAAATCCAAAAAAATAACTTGTACATATTTTTCATGTATATTTGTATAAAACTTACATTATTTCATTTGTACATAATTTGACCTCAAATCACTTATTTTTGTAAATAAAAGTTGTGAATAAAATTGTGTTATAAATAATAAAAATATTTGTAAAATAAAAAAAAGTATATATTGTAAATAATTACACCTAGAGAAAGCCGTAATGCGATAATTGAAACATCAATTCCGGCTCCATACGGGCTCAAATCGAACCAAACTCACTCCCATAATACTATAAATTAAATTATCTTTCAAATGGCTGTGGTTTCGTATTTTTTGGAGTTACGGTTAAAAAGTCAGTTTTCTGGGGTGTATTGTGCAGTTTACCCATATATTTGTGTATATAATTATTAATATTTATTTTTACTTAATGTATATATTATAAATATTGTTTTCAATAAAAATAAAAATTAAAAAAAATTAAAATAAAAAATCTTGTATAAAAATTATTTCCTTATTTGCACTTATGTACATTATATCTTATGTATATAATATATGTATGCCACTAACTTCCATTTATAAAATCCACCAAAAAATTTAATTACCTAACATTAATTAATTATTTTAAATTAATTCCGAATTATTTATTTAATTAGTTGATTTTAATTGATTGATTTGATTTTATAACATGCCTTATATACATGATTTGATTTCGTACCTTTAATGGCCACCATTAAGGTGGCCAATTAATTTTCAATTAATTTATTAATTTATTTAATTTATTAATTTCGAATTTCGTAATTATTTAATTTATTAATTTAATTAATTGTTTTAATTCACACAATCAACACCTTCCATTTTTGTAAATATCTCCATTTCTGACTTTCGTCTTCTTTTTAATGGACTCCTCCTCCCTCATTTCTTCTTTGATCAATCTTTGGCGGAGAGGAGCCCAGTTTCGAAAGAGGTTTCTTGTTGAAGAGGGTCCTAGCCTCCGATCCAGCCGGTGACAGCAGCTTGAGCTTCGTCGAGGCCATCATGGCTTGTCCGATCCCCGAGGTGAGATCCACTTTTACTTGTTGTTTTTCCTAGGTAATCGTAGAGTTAGATCTAAAAATTCCAAAAAAATCCATCACACTTTTCCGTCTCGACATAGATTTTTCATCTCACATCTGGACCATCGCATTTCTTTTTCTATCTCACGCAACCACACACCTCCAACCACACACGGTGGTCGGAGTCCACGGATCCGTTCTCTCATCTCGCCGAGATCCGCCCATTCAAACATCCGTTTTTGTCTATAAATAAAAATAAAAAAAACAACATAAAAGTATTTTTCCTGTTCATCTCACCATTGTTTTTGCAGGGAAAATTAAAAGAAAAAAATAACATTTTTGTCTTCATTTCTCTCTAACATCTGTTTTGCAGATAAATAAATAATAAAAAAATAATTTATCCTTTTCTCTAACAATTTGTGTTGCAGGATCAAATAAAAACAATATAAAAAAAATAAAAAATTCCTTTCTCCTCTATTTGCAGTTGCTGTGTACATCTTCTGCATAAAAAAAACAAACAAAACAAAAAAAATACATTTTTTTTGTGTTTCTAACCTTTCCTGCAGGTTGAAGAACAAAATAATCAAAAAAAAATAAAAAAAATAAAAACCGCGGGTCGTCACCCCCGCACCACCGCTGCTCCGCGGTGGTCCCCCTGCGACGCCATCGCGACCTTCTCTCTGCGACCACCTCCTGTACGCGCCCCCCACAGGCGTGGCCTTCGTCCTGCGCCGACGCGTGGCGCTGCCTCCGCCTCCTCGCTCTGAGCCATCCTCCGCCTCGGACTGCCGCACAGCCTCCTGCCGCCCATCTGCACCCCTCCAGGCGCCCAGCTGCCCCGCGCCACCGCGGGCGCCGCCCCCCGCCAACTCCATCTTCCAGACCCGCGGGCCGCCGCTCCCTCCAGTGGCCACCTCCTGCGCAAGGGCGGCACGCACCCGCGGCCTCCAGAAGCTCCACGCGCGCGTGGCGCACCGCCCCTCCCCCGACGCCGGTCCCTCCTCCGCGCGCCTCCGCCAGATCCGCTCCGTCCCTCGCGTGACGCGCGTCGGTGCCGCCCAGCGCCCCTCTCTCCAGATCGCGCCACCGCAGCCCCCCTGCAAGCACCTCGCGGCCTCGCCCCCTTCCTCCTCTTGGTGGGCGGCGGCTCCATTGCCCCCTTTTGGTGAGAAACAACGAAACTACAATAAACCCTAGGGGGTATTAAAAAAAAGGGATTTGGAGAAATTATAAAGCATCCCCTGAAGATTCTAAAAATTATGAAATAGTCCCTATTCTCCACAGATGCATGTGCAAGGTGTGCTCCTTTATGGGTAAATTACAGATTCTTCTCGCATGTTTATTTTTATTATATAAGTGCCCACGGAATTTTTATTTAATTGCACTTCAGTCCTTGTATTGCAGATTTGAACTTTGCATGTTTGTTTCAACTGGAATAAATGTTTTTATCATTGCAAAAATTATCAAAAAAATTAGTTATGCTCCTGATATGTTTCTTAATGTTGCATAAAATTTTCATTGCATCTTGAGTTTATTTAATATTTTTTAAAAAATCAAAAACAGTGTTGTTGTGTCTTCTTCTCTGCCTACACTTTGAAAATTCATAAAAATTCGAAAAAGTGTCTAAAAATTCCCAAAAAAATACTGTAGGAGTATTTTGTTGTGCTTTATTTTCAGACCAACTTTTGTGCATATTGCATTTATAAAAATCAAAAAAATTGCAAAATACAAAAAAATGTGGGTTCTTTGATTTTGTCACTTTTCTTCATTTGTGCTTCTTTTAAAAATCAAATAAAAAAATATATAAAATTGAAAAACCACTAAAAAAATCATTTTCTGAAATTTGACTGCTAAGTTTTTTAAATCGTGCTCCTTGTGTTCGACCCTGGTCACTATACCAGGTAAAAAGAATAGCGAAAGACCGCTTACATATTTTGTTTTCATCGATTTATATCTTTTCCGAGTGGTTTTATCATTTTTCTCGATTGACCGCGCTTGGTGATTTGGGTCACAACAATCATTTTATTTGCATACTTAACCCAGTTGTCAGGCGCGTCATCATTGGTGTTTGATGCTATACTCGGAAGAGAAGGTTGCAAGTAGTTGACTAGGGGCCAAAGTTTAGAGGAGGAAGAAGAAAAACGGAAAGAGGAGCTCATCCAATAGGATATGAGAGAAGGTGGGAGTTGACTAGCACACTGATTAAGGATAAGACCATCTATCCGGGACATGTGTCCAAAAGAAAAATGAGGCGATGAAATGAAGGAAAATAGAAAAGAAATAGATGGAGATTTCACATCAAAATTTGCTCAATGTGTAAGTCATAAATCTCAATGAAATCTACAAGTTTCAAGAAGGCAAAAGTTTAAAAAAAAACGTGAGTCAAGGCTTAGTATTTTTTAGGTCTTTTATTGATATAAATAGGGATGGGCATTGGGTCGGCCCGACCCAGCCTGAAGCTTGGCCCAACCCAAGCCCAGAAGATCACTGGGTTGGGCCTACGCCTAAATGTTCAGCCCAAAATTTCTTTGGGTCGGGCTTGGGCTTGGCTCGACCCAACTCAACCGGGCCCGAGGCCCGACCCGTTCGGGGGCCCGAATGGTGGCCTGATATGTAGCCTAATACCCGGCTCAAGCACGCCCCTTCCTCCCTACTTTCGAGTTTCCACCAACTCCCAAGCTCCAGGCCTAGGCGTCGCTCGATGACCTCCCCATGCCCCCCCCAGCACGCTCCCTCCCCCTTTCGACTCTCCTCAAGGCTCTATCCTAGGTGCCACACCCCATGGCTACCAGGTGTCCCCACGCTTGACATGCCCAAATCGCTAGCCCTCCTTCATCGCTCCTTCGCACGGCTAGGAGCGTAGGCCCCTCCTCCATGCTCCCTCACATTTTTAATCCTGTCACCGCCATCCTCTAAACCATCTTCTGATCGATAAACCTTAATACTCCCATGGGATACACGCAACTCGTCATCAACCCCACCAGCAGCGATAATGTACTCATCTCGTCAACCTCAACCCTAATCCCTCCCATCATTAGCATCATCTCTTTGTTGTAATCGTGTGTTGCTATGCTCAGAGTGCCTACTGCTACCAGCATTGTGAGATGATTCGGAGTATGGTGCACATCATCAATTTTGACCCATCAGTGGAGAGCTTTGACTATCACATCACGATGGGTACAGTTTCTTTGTTTGCAGTTTGATGGATTGGATTCCAGTTTATGTGTTTATATTGCTTGATGATGTTGTGGAGGGGCTTCAATTGGGAAATAATGGAGGACTTATCTATTGCATGAATAGAAACAATAAGAAAAATGCATCATCAATAGCAAGAAGAGTAAAAGAGAAGCATGCCACAACTGAGGATGGGTCGGCCTGGCCCAAAGTATGTATTTTTTAGATGGGCTTGGGCCCTTTAGGGCCCAGCCCATGTCCCATCCCTAGATATAAAAAACATGGATTTTTAACTTTAGTAAATTTTATTTAATTTTTCTTATTAATAACATAGGTTTGATAAAAAATATTTTTATTATATGTATGTTACATAATACACATGCTCATATTTTTATTGATTTTAGGGTTTATAATATACAATAATTAGAAAATAAAAATGTGAAACATGGGTCAGATAAATATGTCATTCTATACAAGTTCGTGTTGTCATTTTATGACAAAAATAGATATGTCAGTTTGTATGTATATGTATATTCTATTCAAGTTTGTGTTGTCATTTTATGTGCATTAACATATATCTTTTCGCATGTTCCTTCATTTCGCCTACTTTTTGTTAGGTCAACTACGGCCAAAGCCTCAATCTACGAGTGAGGGTCATAAATAGACCTTACAATCATATATTTACTCATGATTTCTTGGCTAGTCTATACACATATTCGTGCATAAAATATGTCCTCTCTTTTTCTTCTTTATCAATTTTTTCTTTCCATATTTTATGCATTTTTTAGTGTTATTTTATTCTTCTTATTTACATGTATCTATTTACAAGAATGTAATGTGATGATACAAATGTAGGTGTTTGTTAAGGTAATTACCTTAATTTTCACGTATAAGGTAGATGAAACCCGAATCATTAGCTAGGAATAATGTTAATATAAGCTAGTGGTATGGTCAGAAAGACTTCTTATCATCCTCAACAGAGTTTAGATGCTCGGATTTGAGATCTCCATGTGCCAGTACGTGACGAAGGTACGAAAAATTGATTAGGAGGATGAAAGGATGATCATATGGGTAGCAAAGAAATCATAAAGATAAAAGAAGTTGGAGGAAACAAATTTCAATGACTCCTGGAAATGTAAGCATTAATGGCGCAGTTGGTTTGGCCTTACATCAAAGCATCCCTGAAAATATTTACAAGATCGCATTGATATTAAGGGACCATCTTTTTTTAGAGGGTGGGGGAAGGATTGCAATTGGATAGACTCATGGTTGCTATTCTAAAGGAGGATGAAAAAGAAGCCACGACGTTCAATGAAATTAGTGGTGATGTTGATAACTATGAGATTCAATGGAGAACATGTCACTTTCGACGGTAGGTGAAGGTAGAGAGTCTAGTGGTTCTGAGCTGAGTTGGAGAAGTTGTGGTTTTGGTGCTTTATAGTTGTGATGATGCTCGAATTATGTTAGCTATGTGGATATGATTGTGCTTGCATCTACTATTCCTCGTATGCTTGTGTTTCTTGTAGGTGTGTATGGGAAAAGGAGTATGTTTCCTTGGAGCATGTAACTTCTATGCTCTCATCTTTTTTCTCCTATTTTTTTATTCTTCAAAAATGAAACCTAGTTGAATTTAGATCACAATATGTTACTATGGTGCCATTCAAAATTTGCCTTAATTTGAGACTTATATCTCCTTCATCAAGAATGTCAAACTTTAACGATCTTAGAATTGTTGAAATTGACCCCCTTCAGATGGAAGTGTTAGAAACATTTGTTTTACACGAAATTTGAAATACATATTCCACTTATTATTCGAAGTAAATCGTCCCAGATTTCATTTCAAAAAAATAAAAAAATTTGCAGAAAGAAAGGTGAGAGCATACTCTTATATGCTCCCAGCGAGCATACTCATTTAACCATATAGAGAGAGAGAGAAAGAGAGAGAGAGGGTTGATCATGTGAGAACCAAAAACTGTGAGAGCATGAGAGCCGTGATTCTGGACCACTAGATTATGTCATCTCTCGAGCAGAATCTAGTGGTCCAGATTCACTGCTCTCATGCTCTCATAGTTTTTGGCTCTCACATGATCAACCCTCTATATATATACACTATATATAGAGAGGGTTGATCCTGTGAGAGCATGAGTGCAGTGAATCATGTGAGAGCTAAAAACTGTGAGAGCATGAGAGCGGTGAATCTGAACACTAGATTATGCTCATCTATCTCCTCCTCCTATCAACCGGGAGAGATATGATATAATCTAGTGGTCCAAAATCACTGTTCTCACAGTTTTTGGCTCTCAAATGATCAATCATGTGTGTGTGTGTGTGTGTGTGTGTGTGGAGAGAGAGAGAGAGAGGAAAAGGAGCCTACTTCATGAAGTAGGTAACCTTACGTATTTCTTGCTCATTTTTTTGTCATTTTTTTATTTTTTTGAAAAATACCACTATGGATTTCCATCACTATATCCTCCTGTCATTCCAATTTCGTCGGAAACATAGACTCCTATGGTCTCTATATAGAACATGTAATTTTGACAGTCTTAGAATTGTTATAATCGACCTGTTTTGGATGGAGGGTATATGGGTCTCTGTTTTCGATAAAATTAGATGGCATATTAGAGGGAAATAATTATGAAAATCCATGGTAGTATTTTCCAAAAAAAATAAAAAATTGACCAAAAATGTGCATGAAGTAGGAAAAGGTGAGGTTACCTACTTCATGAAATATGCTCCCTTTCCTCATATGTATGCGTGTGTTGAAAAAATAGGGCTGCATGCATCATTTTTCCATATTTTTTATTTTTTATTTGAAAAATATCATCATTTATATTCATCTATATATCATTCGAGTTTCGTTAGAAACAGAGACTCACGTGTCCTCCATCTAGAACAGGTGATTTCAACGGTCTAAATATTGTTGTAACCGATATGTTCTAGATGAGGACATAGGAGTCTCTGTTCCCGACGAAATTCGAATGATATATTGTAGGGATATATAGATGAATATACATGATGATATTTTTCAAAAAAAATAAAAAAAATATCAAAAAAATAACACACGAGCAGCCCCATTTTGCCTTCTTTTCGTTCACAACAGTCACAGAATGCATTATCATTCCTAACGAGATCGTTTAACTAGTCAAGAAAGGTATTTCCTTGAGGACGATGTCCCGCCGTCAGGAAAGACCAACTTTTCCTAACGAACTGGACTTGGATCCCTTAGAAAATAACACTTCCCCTCATTATACTTTCTTCCCTAACGTTGTTCTCCTATTTTTATCCGAATTGTGAGGAGCGAGATCAAAGAAGTAATGAGCGAGAACCATATATATGAATTATATAATTGTTACTCCGATCATCACGTCCTTTGAGTGATCTACTTCTCTTTCTTGTACATGGATGGATTTGGATCAGGTATGGGGTCAGACCCACGTATTCTAAACAGCACACTCTTGTGATGTGATGAGGATGCCGTGCCTATTTTAACCCGCGAACAGGTCAGCATAATCTCTCCAACCAAATCGACCTGTCCGACGCTCTACCCATTCTAAGCCACGTTGGTTCATTGGACTTTTCCACGCCAATCCAGTCCCATTTTCTTAATTTCATGATATCCGATTCTAATGTTTGGCAGTGTCATCTGCAACTTAGTTAATTAGATCATGCTTAAAGAAAAGTACAATAAAATGGTACGGCTGTTCGTACGACAAGGAGTGATGGAGAAAATAATGGCCATTACTGTTCACAACATGTTTTAATTTCTTAATAACCCCTCTTAAATTGTGAGAGCTTACAGGCATTCTTAGAATAAGTATCGTGCAGAATCTCGCCTTCCAGAACAACCAGATGGACAATTTCGTCCCATTGATATAGATCTCAAATTAAACAAAGGGCACTATAAAACAGGAGACTCGTACGTCCATGTGCTGCTCAGCATCTTTTCCAATCCATAATATCTACGTATACAGATTCTTCAATCCAATGAAGGTGTCCTTTCTATCTATGATGCATGAGTCATTCATGTATCTATGCTTGATGAGGGGTAGGTAGAATACCGCAATAATACGTGCTTGAAATAAATACCTTGAAGGTTTAAGATCAAGGGAAGTGCAGAATGTCATGGAACTGACCTTCATTGAAAAGAAACCGCATTGAAGAAAATAAACCAACTACCCTTATTTGCTGCATGTTTTTCTGGAGCATGGCTTGTCGCATTAAGCAGAGTGCAAATTGTCGTTGTTGCGAACCGTGGAAGTAGAATACATACATATGATCAATGAAGCAAGCATGACAAAACACACAATTACAAGATTTGCCCATAACTGGGTTTCGTCCTTAAGCGGTGACGATCGATTTTCACTGTGTGAAGAAAGAAGAAAGTATAGATGATGATTCAAACACTAACCTTGTTGAGGTTTATATAGTACCTCCTCCCACACATATAAATCCTAAAACAAATTAGACTTCAAATCCTAAAGCAATCATGATTTTGGATACCAAATCAAATAAGACTTTTGTCTACGGGCTCAAATAGGATTCAATGCATATCAGCAGTTATAACATCATTGGTTTGTAGCGTCCATGGCTTAGATCTTCGAGCAGTTATCGAGAAAAAAAACTATACATGATATCTCGTTGGGTTCTTGCTCAAGTGGATCAATTGACAGTCATTCAAAATGCTTAAGGTGTGCTGACAAGTGGCAATCCCCGCTATTATAACCAACTCATGCAATTTGTGAGTATTGACTATGCTTGAAGTGTCATGCATAGATAAAAGTCTTTCCCCTTCACTAGTCACCATGCAATTGATCAAGAACAAGGAATAGACTACATGTGTTGTCAACTTCAAGAAGTATAGGTATGTGCATGGCAACTAGATTGGATGAATCATCTGATATGATCCATATGATGTGGGTCTAAACATAAGGAGATACCCAATAAGACTATTTAATTAGGAGGCGTATGATTTGGGAATAAGCATGAATAAATATAGGGAATAATGAGAATAAGGGTCTATTAAGAATAAGGAGAATAAGCTGGAACAAGTGCTATTCTATGTTCGGTTGGCTATTGGGGGTTAAGGAATAAGATTTGAAAGTTAGTTAATGTTATCGATTGTTATTTGTTTTGGTGAGTTCAAATATATAGTAAACCGGTAAAATATAATTGTCACTTACACACTGATATGATTTTCAACCCGAAAATTGAATATCCAAAATCCACGCAGATAAAGTTCAATATACATTATTTATTACATTATGAGATGATTATTATACACCGAATTCTCTGCAATCTCATTCGTGGAAGTTGATCTGGTCGTCATCCACTCCATCAGTATATGCTTCTCTCGTAGCTACTATTGGGTTTTCTCCAACTTCTCAATTAAGAATTCTTCTAAATTCCATCACATTTATAAGTCTTCTAGAAAAACCTTCTCTACAACCAAGAACTCCTGTGTCGGGGTCAACGTTGATGCCTTTACCTTGTATCAGTATGATCTTTGTACAATATGAACTGATGTGATTATTCTCCTCATTGGAATGCATAAATCAAATTTAAATTTTATTAAAGCAAAAAATTACCTCTTTGGGGCAACTGTACAACAAACGATCATCAACATCCTCATGTTTGCCCAAGTCCTCGAAGAGAAGGTCGACATCATCTGGGCAGAAACATCTATGCCCATGAGTCTTTGTCTGATATCAATGAAGCATGGAACGAACTAGGTTTGTTTTGGGGAGAAAATTCAAATACCATTATATCAAAAAAGAGTCACGGAAAATTTAAGCATTGTACAGTTTCTCAAACAAAACGGGCAAATAATTAACAATAAATTTCACTCAGATTACATCTTCCACATACAAGCCCGTGTTGACAGTTCTGTCGATTAAGCTATGCCATCGTAGTAGCTGTTCATCCATGTCCGATACTGCATCACCGGTTAGTTATTTGAAACATGTGGCATCATGACTGGGATATGAAATCACGATCGCAACAAAATTAACAATGTAACAGAATTAAAAAGCATCTAATCTGTTTGCACATAAAGTGTTCATTGATACAATATGGGTACAACATCGATGTAAGGTCCTAAGTAGTAATACATAAAACATGAATACAAACAGATGGAGAAATGCATACAACTTAGGAAGATGGCTAAGCATTCTCCTACATGGTTGTTGCCAAATTGTCACGCAACAACTCTCCGACTCGGATATCTTCCTCAGAGATCATGATATCGCTCGATGCAAAGTTGTTCTCGAAGTCCTCGTCATACGTCGTGGACTCTGCAAGGGTCGACCTTGTGCTGAGTTTCAGGTAAATGCACTCGATATCTAATCCTTGCCCTGAACATCGTGGATAAAATTGTTCATAGTGCAACACGCCATTACCGCCATTACATGTTTCTCAAAGTTTTAGAATGACCGTTCATCGATTGCCTTGAATCAAGCCTTCACATCCTGAATATCCAATTGACATATGACCGGAGTTGTGAGTTTCTGTAATCGAACATCTCCTCAGGCATGGAATATGTGTGGCCCCTCTGAGTCCTAAACTGTAGTAGGTGCACAATGACTCTGCAGTATGGCATGAGGAAGATATCTATGTTCGTGTATCCACAATCCAGAAGGAACTTATGCACGAAAAATGCCCTTATCCAAGCCCTACCTCAACACCTTCATGTCACCGAATGACCCCTCCCACCCAATACCCACATATAGAAATCTGTAACTGAAGTCGACACATGCCATCACGTTCTGTACTAGTGTTTGGTGCATGCTCCTGAACCTTGGAGAAATATTTGCTTGGACATTCACAAGGATTAACGTCTTGTCAATTGCTCCGATCACATCTGAAAATGGATACAAGATTCCATACGGTGTTACTCTATTGAAAAGGTATTACGTAGACATGGGATATCATTTGCTAAAGGTTGACCTTGAAATATGGATAGAAGTTGCTATTATGGGGTATTACGTTTGGGACCGGACAATCTTCCGTCGATATGTGGATGAAATGATCTCTAAGGGAGATAATGCGTGTAAGGATATCGTTGAGATGCTTTGAAATAGTATCATCGAAGTGTTGGAAATGTTCACAAACACCAAAATTTAAACTCACATCACAACAGTCCCATTACCAGGATACTGCATGGATGCCCAAATAGTCGAGCACTTCATAGCAAGCATAATCAAGGTCCCAATCCTAACATAATCAAGCTACTAATTCAAATTTTTGTTCTAAAAAGAGCCAACAACATGATAGAGAATCACAAGCAGAAAGCAATAACTCTATGCAACTCATCAAGCAGGAGAACACAAACAAAGTTACAAGGCTCCATAGATCTTCTCACATGAAGAAAGAGATCTTACACAACATCCAAACTAAAATAGGATAAATCTGATGGAGCAAAGCATGAAATGATCTCTGACAAGGCATATGAATCGGAGTAGGAACTAAATGGACCAAAATGGTGGTGTAGACAACCCCAATACTATCATTATAAGCATATACCAGTAAATATTCACATGTAATGTAACATCCAAACATCCCAGGACTATATGAATCAAATCATGTATGCAACATCCAAACAAAGCCCAATAATCGTCAATCAGGAAATAGAATGTGAAAACATGATGTGTAAAGCCCAATAATCTCCAATGACAGCATAGATGCATCAGAAATAGGTAGAGCAAATAAACACAACATCCTACAAAGGCAAGCTCATATCATAACCAATTCAACATAATGCATACAACAGAGATACATCCACCAAAATCAACCTATAAAACCACTTAAATCTACTCCCAATGACAACATAGATGAGTCAGAAATAGGGAAGCAAATTATCACAACCAATTACAAAGGCAAGCTCATATCATCACCAATTCAACACAATGCATACAACAGAGATGCATCCACCAAAACCAACCTATAAAACCACCTAAATCTACTCCCAATGATAGCATAGATGCGTGACATGCGTTAGAAATAGAGATAGCAAATCATCACATCAGCTCACAAAGGGTAGCTCAGATCATCACCAATTCAACAAACTGCATACAACAGAGATCCATCCACCAAAACAAGACACAAATCCAATAAATCTTCTTCCAAAAATAGCAAAGATACATCAACAATAGGGAGAATAAATCATCACAATGACCAATAATGGGAAGCTCATATAATCAACCATCACTAGAGTGCATACAATAGAGATGCATCCACAAAAACCAGCCACGAAAATCACACATAAATCTTCTTCCAATGTCAGCATAATTGCATCATAAATAGGGAGAGCAAATCATCACAACAACCAATAATGGCAAGATGAGATCAACATCCATCAATACAATGCATATAACATACATGCATCTGATGAATACCCATTCATCACTCTTTATTCTTATATTTTAGCTACAAAAACCTATGCAAATGCACGTAGATATGTGTAAATAGGAATAATTAGCAAAGCATGCATTTTTGTAAATATCTATAATTAGCATGTTTTTGTGCAAAAATAAAAGAATAAAGATGAAAAAGAAAAAGAGGGAAATATTTAGAATAAATATTGAGCAACCTAACCCAAGGGAGGGCTCAGCATGGGCCTGACCGCATAAAAGCCAAGTAGAGGGAGATAGGGGCTCATGTGTATATATATATATATATAAATAAATAAAATTATATTTTTCCTCACCCAAAAATATGATTGTACATATTTTGTATATATGTAGAAACTATTGAAAACAAAATAAAAATTTAAAATCAAAAAAAAATTCAAAAATACCCCTTCACCATGTACATAGACCACCTTCTTTATTTATTTAACCATATAAATAAATAAAATTATTTTCTAAACTTTTTGTAAATATTCTATGTTATATATTGTAAATAAAATAAATAAAAAGAATCAAAACAAAAATCAAATAAAAATAACAATATTAAAAATTACAAAAATATTGTATATATACCATGTATATAAATGTACATAACTATTTATTTCACCTATGTATATAAATAATAAAAATAAAAA
Source organism: Ottelia alismoides (assembly GCA_037367405.1). Classification (NCBI taxonomy): domain Eukaryota; kingdom Viridiplantae; phylum Streptophyta; class Magnoliopsida; order Alismatales; family Hydrocharitaceae; genus Ottelia; species Ottelia alismoides. The sequence continues at coordinate 280,939 of JAZKJV010007725.1, read as the reverse complement.
TATCTTTTTATTCCTCATTTTATTCTATAAATAAATAAAATATAAAATAGGAATAAAAATGTATAAAAATAACTAATTAAAAATCAAAATTAAAAACCATATATTGTATATATACCTATGTATAGCTATACTATGTAAACACCTTATTTTTATTTCCAAAAATTAATTAAAAATCACAAAAAAATAGAAAAAAATAAATTAAAAATATTTCATGATTTAAGTTTTTGAAAATTCGGTCATTTTATGGCCCAAAAAAATCAAATAAAAATTCAAAGCCTGGCGGGCTCTGATTGGTCCACGGGGGATTGTTGACCCCCGGTCAACTCCCCCCCCAGGACCACCAGAGCCGGGTCTCCTGTGCCCGACCCGTTTTCTCCCCTTTTTCCACGGATGACCCGATTGCCAACCCATCAAACCTCGAGCTCTGATCATTCCCCATGCATCCGGGAACCTCGCCCGACACCTTGCCTAGGGGTCCGTGCTCCATCGAGCCGGACCCGAGCCCTTCTTCCCAGACCTGCACCCATATAAAGTCTGAGCTCCGCCGCACTCCAATTCCATCTTTGGCTCTCCACTCTCAATCCCGTGACCTCCATAGCAATCCCTGAGGTGACAGCTCGCGATTGCCCTTGTAGCAGTGAGGAGGAGGTGGCCAGACCACTGATCCGGCGACGTTGCGCCGCCGTGCTCCGCCCCGTGCAGGAGCTCGAGCCTCAGGCCTTGGCGACCTTCGAGGCAACGACCAGGAGCTGCCTAAGCTCCAGCACAGCCTTCCACACCACCCAGGTATCCTTCTAGCCTTCCCATTTCGTTTAATTTTTAGTTTCCCCCAAATCGTAGTTCCGCCGCGTTCCTTTGATTCCGACCATATCGCGTATCTTCTCGATCATCGGGACACACTGTCACCTTCGCCATCCCTCGACGCACCTTCTCCACCCCTTCGTTCAACCCAGCTCGCACAGGAGCTGGGGTTCGAGCTCCTCCATCCTCCGCTCGCCGGAGCTCGCTCGCCCCGACCCACAGTTCACCTTCACGCCGCTTCATCGGGTCGAGGCACTTTGCCCTCGACCCACGAAGCTTCTGGTTTACTTTGCAGGTCAAGAGGAGGCCATCTGAGGCCCCTTCACATCCAGGCCAGGAGCTTATCTCCGTCGACCTCGCCGGAGCCCCTCCAGGGCTCGGCTGGGCCATCGGAGGCCACCACCAGCTGCGGGACTCCAGTGCGGATCTGCTCCGATCTTCAGAGGCAACTGAGGAGGACCACAGCACGCGCACGAGGCCGACGAACCTCGCCGGCCACCTGTTCTTCGAGGGTCCTCCATCACCGTCCGATAGCCCTCCGAGCTCCAGTTTCAATCGTCACCGCCTATTCATCGAGGAGCAGACACCGTTGATCATCTCGAGGCTTCATCCGGACCGTTAGCACATAGGAGAGAGGCACCAGCACCTGAGGCCGTTAGATCCTCCACGTGCCCTCCTTTGCGCCGTCGATCGGCCCACGTGCGGAAGAAGAGAGAGGCGCCAGGCACCTGAACCGTCGGATCAGCCACGCGTCCACCATCCAGCCATCGACATAATAAAGGGGTAAATTACCTTAGGCCCCCTCTTAGTTTCTGTTTTACGTGTCAGTCCTGTAAATATTTTAGGCTTTTTATTTACGTAGGGTAAATTGCACATTGGACCTCGTGCTTGTTAATATTTGCACTTATGCCCTTGTATGTGTGAGCCACGTGCTTTGTCACGTGTAGTTTTGGGTTATTTGCAGCTCTTATCCTGTAGTTCTGGAGGTTTATGATTGAATAGAAACTTTTTGGTAATTGCATATATGCCCCTGTGAACGTTTTATTTCCGCATGTGCGTCTTTTGAGTGGGTTATTTGCAACATAGCCCCTGGACTTTTTTGGTACGAGTTACCAAAAGGTCCAAGGACTTGTTTTCATTACCAGAAGGTCCCTGAGTGCCCTAGGCACGTGCCACGCGCGTGACTTGCTGGGAAAATTGCACCTGGACCCCCAGATCTTCGGGTATTTGCACTTTAGTCCCTGTGCACAGTGCCCCCTTTTGATTTTTGAATAAAATATCAAACCACCTCCAAATTCGATGAAAATTTGATACATGGCTCCTGCCATGTTGTAGAATTTTTGAGAATTTTTGAGGACATTTTTGATTTTATTTGCTATTTTTAAAAATTCAAAAACATCCATTTTAGCTACTGTCTAGGTTTAAAAATCCCAAAAAAATATAAAAACACCCCCAAAAATTCTATAAAAATTAGGTACTATTTCGTTTGTGTGTTTTGATTTTCTATCCAATTTTGGCTATTTTTCATTGATTAAAAACCCTAAAAACTTAAAAACACCTAAACACTCATAAAAATCATAGTAAATAATTTAAAAACCCAAAAACAATAATTTTGGTGCTCAAATTTTCCTTGTTTTCTCTAGTATACAGGAAAATTACCTCCAGGTTCCTCTGAGATCCTTAGATATTTTATCTTTGGGTTTTGGGCCTGGCTGGACAGTACCTTGTCTTTTTAGCACTGTTTGATTTTTAGAAAATAAAATACACCTTATAAAAATCCCAAAAATTCACCAAAAACACTAAAAAACATTAAAAACATAAAAACAATTTTTCTTGAATTTTTGCTTGATTTTTGATGCTTTTAATAAATTGCTAAAAGTGTGCTTATTTTTGTTTCCTTTAATTTTCTTCACATTTAAAAATCCAAAAAAAAATATAAAAATTATTAAAAACCACTAAAAATCTTTTTATTTTATTTTACTTAATTTTTACTACTTCGTAGGCCCTAGGCCAACCCGTGCTCCTTGTGTTCGACCCTGGGTGCCTATACCAGGTTAATCTCATAGCTAGACCGCTTTTCTTTATTTTGATCGATTTTCGATTTATTTCGCGGTTCGATATTTTTCTTGATACGCATCCGAGTGACTGAGGTCGCAACGACCGTCTCAGTTACCTGATTGCCTTAGTTGCTTGGGATTTTGCGTTATCAGAATGGCGCCGTTGCCGGGGAGCACGGCTTAGTAGTTATTTTTGTTTTTAATTTTCATTTCTGTTTTCGCGGCTTTTCGCGGCTCTTCGGAGCCCGCGGCTTTTCGCGGCTTTTGTATCTATTTTCTTTTTGTTTTTATTTTGATTTTCTTTCATTTTTATTTTTATTTTTATTTTTATTTTTATTTTTATTTTTGTTTTATTTTGTGTGTTTATTTATTTTTCATTTTTGCATATATACCCTGACTTGTATTTTTCATTTCTTTTTCTTTTTATTTGATTATTCTTTCTGGTCTGACCACTCTTCTTTTCTTCTTGTGAGGGCCCGAGGACGCGGAGGCAACTTTCGAGGAGCCGGTGCAGCCGAGGAACTTGGAGGCGGCTTCTTTCTCTACGAAGCCGCAGGAGAGAGCGAGAGGAGAGAGTTGAGTGGGTGAGGTATTAGGATAGATTTTTCATTTATTATTATTATTATTGTAATAATACAGGACACTCTTGGACATTCTTGGACACTTGACCGTAGCGGGTCTGTTTCGCCGAGCACCGGTGTGCTCGGGGGACCCATTAGGACTTGCGCGGTTTTTCGCGGCTTTTCTCGCGGCTTTCTTTTTCTTTTATTTCTGTCTTTTCCGGTTTTTCGTGATTTTTGCTCGAGCCCCTAGATTTAGGACTTTCTGGTGATTGTGACGTAATTAAGTAGGATCCACACACTTAATGGCATATCTGTTCCTATAGACCGTAATTGGACCTACTTAAAATAAATAATAAAAATAACCGACTCGCTAGCCTCCGTAGCCTACGTGCCATAGCCCGTCCTGTAAAGCGCTTACTCCTACCCCCGATTTGTCGGGCAGGGGAGGGACGGGCCAAGACCGGACTCTTTGGCTTGGAGGTCGGTGACCGGTTAGACGGTTCCTTCGCTAGAAGTTGCTCGTCTAGGACTCGGCTTTTTCCGCTGCATCATTTAGGTTAGTTTTATTTCTGTCTTTTATTTTATGCGCGGATCATATTGCATGTAGAGAGCTGGAGCAAGGTACGCATTTCTGACTTTGCATGCATCATTGATTTCTCGTGCATCGGCTTTTTCGACTTCCTCCCCCCTGTTTTGGACTTAATAATCAGGAGAACCGAAAATTCGTTAGGCGTTTCTTTTTATTGAAAAATATCTAAAAACAAAAACAATAAAATCGAGACTGCTAATCATACTTGACCTAAAAGACACTTCACTGAAAATCTGTCTTGGGGAGAGTAACCCCCTCCTTGTCTGGTTTGGATGAGCGAGAGAGTGATCCGCACATTAGGATAGAGCCTCCGATCTTTTCTTGACTGATTACCGGCTTCCAGTACGGGACAGTCGGTTGAGAGAGATTTGGACACCTATTTACCTCACGTAATCGCTCTGATAGACTGGATGATCACCTAAATAAAATTGACAAGATAATTGACCGACCCCTTCGGTCTTCAGCTCTGTGTGCGTAGGTGAATTGGGGGTTTGCTTGCTCATCTTGTTTGATTGCCAGATCCCTTCGATATTTTTCCCTCCATCACCTCCCTTCATTCCATTTTCTTCTCCTTTACCCCTGGATGATGGATTCCCCTCACTTTGAGCCGACTCTTACGGCTTCTTCTCCGCCTTCTGACCATCACTCCAGGCCACCTTCTAGGGAGGTCGGATCTCCGACCAACCTCCCGCTCCCTCCCTCCCTTTCATCTCATCACTCTGGGCATGCTGTGCTAGACATCCGAGGATACCAGCCAGAACAGATGCGAGACCCGGACAATGCTGTTGCTGAGTTGAGAACGCACTCCGTTGGTAACCAGAGAGAGTAGTGGAGGTCAGCAGACAGATCCTATGCCAGAAGGATGGAGGAGCAGATAGCATATGAAGCTCAGTCAGCTTCTACACTAGGTCCATTCGTCTTGGAGTTGGATTACATTCAGCGACTGCCGACATTTTCAGGAGAGGCGCACGAGGAGCCGTATCTTCACCTATCAGCTTTCGAGGAGTTTTGTAGAGCACAGAGATAATCAGACGTCACTGCAGAGGAGCTGATGAGCAGGACCTTCCCCTTCACGCTTCATGACAGAGCCATGAGATGGCACCGACGATTGGGGAGGATATTCGAGACGTGGGGAGAGCTACGCCCAAGAGTTCTTGCAGAGATACTTCCCTCCACGTAGAGCAGAGTTTATGCGGTCTTTGATCATGGACTTTTCAGTTGACCCCCAGGAGCCACTACACGAGGCATGGCCGAGGTTTCTTGACCTCTTGAGGAGATTCCCTGAGCACGGACTTCCACTTACAGACTTGATAGAGATCTCCATGCGGGGGATGACCGCAGAGCAGATAGCACTGGTGATTACCACATGTGGCGGTTCACACCGCAGTTCCGACATTCACTTCCTAGATACCATCTCGAGGTTACTATCACAGAGATCTTCTTCGCGAGATGCCATGGTCGGGACAACACATGCGGATGATGCCAGTACCAGTGCGGTGTGTCACTTTGCATGATGAGACAGTTTCTACACACCAGCCCGAGGATTTGGATGATGCCACACCATTGACAGAGGAGATGCCCGCGATAGCAGAGGTTCGGACCCAGAGTCTACTTGAGTTCCCGTTGGCCTTCCAGTCGGAGTTCGAGTCAGTCCCAGCGTTCCCAGTCGACGAGTCTTGGATATCAGATCTTCTGATACTCCAGGAGCTGGAGGAGCCCCAGCTTTTGCAGCCATCGATTCAGACACTTCAGTTTTCAGTCCCGGAGGAGTCAGTTTTCTTCCTGCAGAGACACTTCTCGGATGCAGACAGACACCAGGACTCAGCCCAGCAGCCACAGCTTGAGGAGGGACAACACTTTGAGAGCACAGACATAGAGAGTCCCGTCTTCGAGCCTTTTGTCCTCCACTTTGATGAGACAGATACATTTGCTGAGGACCAGCTGATAGCCAGCATAGCCACAGAGCGAGGATCAGTCGCAGACACTTTGCCAGCTTCCGCGGTGTTGACGAGTACCTTCTCCTACTTCCAGATTGCTGAGACTTACACTTCCGATGATGATGCAGCCTGGTGCACCGAGTGGATACTTGATAGCAGCGCAGATGCCCATCTAGATCCTGATCCCCCCTCTAGTCACTTCGGATCTTGCATCTCTCCCCGAGGGCTATCTGCGGGAGGATGCCGCACCCGATGAGTACTCGGTTTCACTTTCTGAGAGTGTTTCCGATCTGGCGGAACACGGAACCGAGTCTTTAGTCTTTCTGATTCTGAGTCTTCTCACCTCGATGACCCTCACGAGGATGAGCCCATTCTTGAGATATTCGATGATTTGCCTGATCTTCTTCTTCTCTATTCATCGAATATAAGTCTGTTTAGAGAGTCTCCTGATCTTGATTGCCCACATCTGCTTGAGACACTGATTGACGTGGAGGATTCCCTGACTGATCCATCCTTCTCCACGTTTGATTTCTTCGGCTCCACACTTCCACTCCAGTCTGACCTAGAGCCGATGATTTCCTTTGTGCTACCGGATCCCGATCACTTATTTCCATATCCTTGGCCGGTAGCAGACACCCGCTTGATTGCATACCTGGGTGTCTTACTTTACAATTTGGAGTTCGTCGCAGTTCTCATACCGAGACCGCGACGACAGTACGGCATTCGCCTTACCGATGCCGTCCTGAACCTTGATACTGCATTATCCTAGCCTTTGCACCCAGCTAGGGGCGTAAAATCTAGCGCTTGTTGAGAGGCACCTCAACATTGTACTCTTTTGTACATATGTGTTTCGTCTTATTTTGATCTTTCTTTCTTCCGTTCTTGTTTTCACCCCAGGTCTCGCTTAGGGTTATCTTTGCTGTACTTAGGATATTACTCATCCTAAGTATAGGGGGGTGAAAACACCGGGTTGTTCTTCGTTCTGTTCCATCACTCCTGTTGTTGCCTATACTTAAGGTTCTTCACCTTAAGTATAGGGGGAGTGATGTCCTCCTTCTTGTATATATTCTTCATTTTCTTCGTGTCTTTCTACCCCTGTTTTGCTGCCTATACTTAGGGATATTTCACCCTAAGTATAGGGGGGGTAGACCCTGTACATTCTCCACTCGGTTTTCCCTTCGTGTACAACCTACTATACTTAGGATTACTTGATCCTAAGTATAGGGGGAAGACCCGAGATCCTCTTGACTTTTCATTTCCCTTTGGTATAGCCTTCCTTTTCACTTCCCTATACATAGCACGAGTTATGTCTTCTTCATCGCTCTTGACTCTGAGGACATCGTTCGAGCTAAGTATAGGGGGGTGTGTATATATTTCATATATACTTTAGCCATAACTCGTACTTTGTGTGAGTGTGTTAATAAATAAAATGGCTAAAAACCACAAAATTTAAAAATTTTTCATGTACATAATCTTCTTTTATTTGCACATACATAGCTAGTGTACAAATTATTTTTGTAAAAATGATTTCAAAAATCTTGTGTGTAAAGCTTGTGTAAATATTTTTGGTATCAAAATTATGTATATAGTACAAAATTTTTCCAAAATGTTTTGAAAATCAAAAAGTTTGCAAAAATCTTGTGTAAATGTGTGTAAATATCTTTTTGCAAAAATTGCACTTCATGCATCATCATTCATGATTTCAAAATATTTTTCAAAAATTTTTGCATGATTGTAAAATATTGTGTAAATATGCATCTTTTTGTACATATGTATATAGTTTTTCTGGATGATAGTTGACATTTAAACTAGCCTGGAATCAAATTGAGGAATGGAGTTTGATTAAGATCTTAATCCACCTAATTCTAAGAGGAACCTTATAGGGCTTAGGTTTAAGGCTTTTCAGGTCCATGGTGACTTAATTCTTTGAGTCCACTAGGCTATGATCACATGTCATCTCAATGAGCCTAAGTAGAGCACTTAACAACAACACATGACTCACATAGATTATGGCTTTACTTGGACAACCGCACTATGCACCGAGCTCTCTACGGATGAGGTGGTGAGGAGGCAGTCTTCCTTGACTTGGGGTAGCATATGAGGGTAGTACTTCTAGGCGAAACCTCTCTTCTTCTTATAGTGAAGGAAGTGCGTCTCAACTTGGTCTGGTTGCCATGAAGTCTAACGACGGGAGTTGTGGGTTGCAATAAAGCTTCAAAAGAGGGATAGTCTACTGGCTCAAGAGGAAAAACTCCTTGTATATATGCTGCACATGTATATGTTGTATAGATGCACTCGAAAAAAAAAAGAGCAAAAAAGAAAAGAACTCCAAAAAAGTGGTGGGTCTGAGAGAAAATGATAATCCCACCGGAGTATGTATATAAGTGCAATAAGCAAAGCTTGGTTTCATGATCCACCTGTTGTAGCTTGCAGCAGGGAGACTTGGCTACACTGGTCAAGCTCCCAAGGGTACTTGGCTACACTGGCCTTGACCCATTCTCTTCTTCCCCCTCTTCTTGAGCCGGTTGTACTTGAACTTAGAAGGGAATACCCCGCTCCTCGAGGAAAGAGTGGCCAGATTGAGGTCATAGAGTTACCTTGTTGGGGAGGGTTGTCAAGTTGCCATTTCTGAGGTGGAGAGCTTAGACCTCACTTTCACAGGACAAGGAAAGATTCATGGTCTTCAGGGTTTGTGATTGATGACTTGTTCTGATCTGGAGCATTGAGGAGTCTTGGTTATAGATTGGTGGAACTTAGAAGCTGTTAGGTTTTAAGCTTAAGTCTAAATAAGGTTCCGACACATTAATAATCCAAAGATCTGATTGAGCTCCATACCTCAATTTAATGAAGGCAAGTTTAATAATCAACCTTGATCCATGTACATCCTCTTTTTCTTTTTCTTTCTTTCTTTTTCACTTCTTTTTTCAAATAAGTGTTTGCTAAGGGACTAGCAAAGTATAGTATAGGGGGTGATGAATACCCATTCATCACTCTTTATTCTTATATTTTAGCTACAAAAACCTATGCAAATGCACGTAGATATGTGTAAATAGGAATAATTAGCAAAGCATGCATTTTTGTAAATATCTATAATTAGCATGTTTTTGTGCAAAAATAAAAGAATAAAGATGAAAAAGAAAAAGAGGGAAATATTTAGAATAAATATTGAGCAACCTAACCCAAGGGAGGGCTCAGCATGGGCCTGACCGCATAAAAGCCAAGTAGAGGGAGATAGGGGCTCATGTGTATATATATATTTATATAAATAAATAAAATTATATTTTCCTCACCCAAAAATATGATTGTACATATTTTGTATATATGTAGAAACTATTGAAAACAAAATTAAAAATTTAAAATCAAAAAAAAATTCAAAAATACCCCTTCACCATGTACATAGACCACCTTCTTTATTTATTTAACCATATAAATAAATAAAATTATTTTCTAAACTTTTTGTAAATATTCTATGTTATATATTGTAAATAAAATAAATAAAAAGAATCAAAACAAAAATCAAATAAAATAACAAAATTAAAATTACAAAAATATTGTATATATACCATGTATATAAATGTACATAACTATTTTATTTCACCTATGTATATAAATAATAAAAATAAAAATAAAAATATCTTTTTATTCCTCATTTTATTCTATAAATAAATAAAATATAAATAGGAATAAAAATGTATAAAAATAACTAATTAAAAATCAAAATTAAAAACCATATATTGTATATATACCTATGTATAGCTATACTATGTAAACACCTTATTTTTATTTCCAAAAATTAATTAAAAATCACAAAAAAATAGAAAAAAATAAATTAAAAAATATTTCATGTTTTAAGTTTTTGAAAATTCGGTCATTTTATGGCCCAAAAAAATCAAATAAAAATTCAAAGCCTGGCGGGCTCTGATTGGTCCACGGGGGATTGTTGACCCCGGTCAACTCCCCCCCCAGGACCACCAGAGCCGGGTCTCCTGTGCCCGACCCGTTTTCTCCCCTTTTTCCACGGATGACCTGATTGCCAACCCATCAAACCTCGAGCTCTGATCATTCCCCATGCATCCGGGAACCTCGCCCGACACCTTGCCTAGGGGTCCGTGCTCCATCGAGCCGGACCCGAGCCCTTCTTCCCAGACCTGCACCCATATAAAGTCTGAGCTCCGCCGCACTCCAATTCCATCTTTGGCTCTCCACTCTCAATCCCGTGACCTCCATAGCAATCCCTGAGGTGACAGCTCGCGATTGCCCTTGTAGCAGTGAGGAGGAGGTGGTCGGACCACTGATCCGGCGACGTTGCGCCGCCGTGCTCCGCCCCGTGCAGGAGCTCGAGCCTCAGGCCTTGGCGACCTTCGAGGCAACGACCAGGAGCTGCCTAAGCTCCAGCACAGCCTTCCACACCACCCAGGTATCCTTCTAGCCTTCCCATTTCGTTTAATTTTTAGTTTCCCCCAAATCGTAGTTCCGCTGCGTTCCTTTGATTCCGACCATATCGCGTATCTTCTCGATCATCGGGACACACTGTCACCTTCGCCATCCCTCGACGCACCTTCTCCACCCCTTCGTTCAACCCAGCTCGCACAGGAGCTGGGGTTCGAGCTCCTCCATCCTCCGCTCGCTGGAGCTCGCTCGCCCCGACCCACAGTTCACCTTCACGCCGCTTCATCGGGTCGAGGCACTTTGACCTCGACCCGCGAAGCTTCTGGTTTACTTTGCAGGTCAAGAGGAGGCCATCTGAGGCCCCTTCACATCCAGGCCAGGAGCTTATCTCCGTCGACCTCGCCGGAGCCCCTCCAGGGCTCGACTGGGCCATCGGAGGCCACCACCAGCTGCGGGACTCCAGTGCGGATCTGCTCCGATCTTCAGAGGCAACTGAGGAGGACCATAGCACGCGCACGAGGCCGGCGAACCTCGCCGGCCACCTATTCTTCGAGGGTCCTCCATCACCGTCCGATAGCCCTCCGAGCTCCAGTTTCAATCGTCACCGCCTATTCATCGAGGAGCAGACACCGTTGATCATCTCGAGGCTTCATACGGACCGTTAGCACAGAGGAGAGAGGCACCAGCACCTGAGGCCGTTAGATCCTCCACATGCCCTCCTTTGCGCCATCGATCGGCCCACGTGCGGAAGAAGAGAGAGGCGCCAGGCACCTGAACCGTCGGATCAGCCACGCGTCCACCATCCAGCCATCGACATAATAAAGGGGTAAATTACCTTAGGCCCCCTCTTAGTTTCTGTTTTACGTGTCAGTCCTGTAAATATTTTTGGCTTTTTATTTACGTAGGGTAAATTGCACATTGGACCTCGTGCTTGTTAATATTTGCACTTATGCCCCTGTATGTGTGAGCCACTGCTTCGTCACGTGTAGTTTTGGGTTATTTGCAGCTCTTATCTTGTAGTTCTGGAGGTTTATGATTGAATAGAAACTTTTGGTAATTGCATATATGCCCTGTGAACGTTTTATTTCCGCATGTGCGTCTTTTGAGTGGGTTATTTGCAACATAGCCCCTGGACTTTTTGGTACGAGTTACCAAAAGGTCCAAGGACTTGTTTTCATTACCAGAAGGTACCTGAGTGCCCCAGGCACGCGCCACGCGCGTGACTTGCTGGGAAAATTGCACCTGGACCCCCCAGATCTTCGGGTATTTGCACTTTAGTCCCTGTGCACAATGCCTCCTTTTGATTTTTGAATAAAATATCAAACCACCTCCAAATTCGATGAAAATTTGACACATGGCTCCTGCCATGTTGTAGAATTTTTGAGAATTTTTGAGGACATTTTTGATTTTATTTGCTATTTTTAAAAATTCAAAAACATCCATTTTAGCTACTGTCTAGGTTTAAACATCCCAAAAAAAATAAAAACACCCCCAAAAATTCTATAAAAATTAGGTACTGTTTCTTTTGTGTGTTTTGATTTTCTAGCCAATTTTGGCTATTTTTCATTGATTAAAAACCCTAAAAACTTAAAAACACCTAAAAACTCATAAAAATCATAGTAAATAATTTAAAAACCCAAAAACAATAATTTTGGTGCTCAAATTTTCCTTGTTTTCTCTAGTATACAGGAAAATTACCTCCAGGTCCCTCTGAGATCCTTAAATATTTTATCTTTGGGTTTTGGACCTGGCTGGATAGTACCTTGTCTTTTTAGCACTGTTTGATTTTTAGAAAATAAAATACACCTTATAAAAATCCCAAAAATTCACCAAAAACACTAAAAAACATTAAAAACATAAAAACAATTTTTCTTGAATTTTTGCTTGATTTTTGATGCTTTTAATAAATTGCTAAAAGTGTGCTTGTTTTTGTTTCCTTTAATTTTCTTCACATTTAAAAATCCAAAAAAATTATAAAAATTATTAAAAACCACTAAAAATCTTTTTATTTTATTTTACTTAATTTTTACTACTTCGTAGGCCCTAGGCCAACCCGTGCTCCTTGTGTTCGACCCTGGGTGCTATACCAGGTTAATCTCATAGCTAGACCGCTTTTCTTTATTTTGATCGATTTTCGATTTATTTCGCGGTTCGATATTTTTCTTGATACGCATCCGAGTGACTGAGGTCGCAACGACCGTCTCAGTTACCTGATTGCCTTAGTTGCTCGGGATTTTGCGTTATCAGCATCCATCATAAAACAACCACGAAAATAAAAAAATATTCTCCCAGTGATAGCATATTACATCAAAAAGTGGGAGGGAAAAACATCACAACATCCAACAAAGGCAAGCTCAGATCATCAACCTTCAACATAGTGCATACATCAGAGATGCATCCACCAAAACCAACCTATAAAGCCACTTAAATATAAACCCAATGATAGCACATATGCATAAGAAATAGGGAGAATAAATCATTACAACAACCAACAAAGGCAAGCTCGGATCATCACCAATTCAAGAGAGATGCATCCATGTAAGAATAATGTCAAACCAATGATAGAAGAATAGAACAAGCCTTCCAAATCAATCAGAAATACAACTATCTCTACAATGAGCTGCAGGGGATTTTGGTTTGATAAAAGACTCGAGTGGTATGATCGATTAAAAAATATGTGCAATACATGCTTCAGTCTAACACAAAGTTGGTAATATAGATCCAATCAAAGAATCTGGCCTCCTACAAAGACTCCAATTTTGTCTAACAAGCAAGTTGGCATATATCGTAGATTGACAGATATTTTCTCGCCAAAGAACATGAAAGTGGAGCAAACATCACAAATCAAGAAACAAACTAAGATCCCTAATATGGGCATCTCAGTAAAACATCGCAATGCACAGCAACAAGCAAGAAAATAGGGGAATCGAAGTCACAAACAACAACAATGACCATGCTCACATATATAGAAATTATGCGCAAAGCATGCATCACAGGTAAAAACCACCGAGTTATGCCATCTATCTCCAGTATCAAGACCCCAATAACATCGCGGCATAGGTATAATGTAGTAAGATTCCAAACAACCCATAGCATAGCAATAATAGAGACGAAGGTACTTCATAATCCAAAGAGCCCAAAGCACTGCAGAGAGAATACCTCATATTCCAAATAGCTCACAATGTCGATGAAATATGAAATCACAAGCACAATAAGATGAGCTTAGCAATAATTTTAGATGGGTGTAAGGAGCAATCCTTCCATGCCATCTTATAGACGGGTGTATTCGAAACCATCGATTCCATGTCGGTCGAGAGGACTAATAGAGCCAAGGACACTATGCTCCTATTGTGAAGCCTGGAGGATGTGCTATATACAAGGGAAGACCACCACCCACCCCCATTGAATGGGATTAAAGAGATCGGTACCAATATTCGTGGGTCACATGGAGCAAGGACAACATGCATAGAAATGAGTGAAAGTTGACAACAAGATGCATCGCGTGAGAGCATCATGACATAAGGAGATGGGAGATGGGAGGTGGATTGCGTAGGAGGGAAGGGTAAGAGAGTCTTCGAGGGAGGAGAGGCGGGAGGGGAGGGGAGAGGGGGGGAGTTGGATTAGTGGAGAGGGGTAATGCTCATGCGATCTTATTAAAATGGAAGAATCAAAGGCATTATCTCGATATTCTAATAATGACAGGAAATTGGTCATTATGTAAAGCCACTACAATGAAAAAGAACCAAACATTTTAAAGGATGAAGAAAACATAATGGACTTTGTCATCACCATATACAAGATATGTAAAATGAAGAAGAAATTCATCATCACAGAAGATCAAGATGCAGACATATTTCAAAGACACTTCCAACAAAAAACTTCTAGTATTTCATGAGGATAATGCAAATTACAAATTAAGATGAGGTTTACAAATATAATCCATGAAGTATTATTATTGCAATGAACCCTTATACACATAGACGTACAATCCTCCACCCATATGAGAACATGGGTGCCTACTATCCTCCATCCACATATGGAGAAGCTTCATGAAGATAAACATTTAGAAGAAGATTCTAGAAAGAGAGATGTAGAACAAATATCTAGATATTTCTCCCTCTACTACCAAAATATATGGATATTTCCACCTAAAGGAGGAGCATGGAATAGAATTCTAGATCCCTCTTTCAAAATATCTCCACCCTCTTGGATGTCCTATAAATACCACCCAAGAGGTCCTCATCAACTCACAATAACAAGAAATAAAATACTTCTGCTACCACCGCAAGAGTCTCTCAAGAGTCCTCCTTCCAAGTATTGTAAGTTCTTCTTCCCTTGTTGTAAGCATTGTTGTCCTCTTCTTGTAAAAGTTAAAGTCTTGTATGCGATATCAAGTTCTTAATGAAAAGAGGTTTTTATGTTTCATTTCTACCTTTTGTATTGATCCTTATTCACTTTCCCTAATTTGCTTCCCACCACAACTAATCTTCTGCTGCCCCAAAAAAGACTTGTGGGAGGTTAGGGCGATGAGAAGGGGGCATAGAAGGTCGAGATCGAAGGTAGTGGGGTAGGCGGTGGGGATAGGATGGAGGAGGTCGGGGGGGAAGTGGGGCTACTTGATATTAGGGGAGGCGAAGGAAGAGGTCGGGGGTGATGAACAAGGCAAAAACGGAGGAGGTCGAGGGTGGGGCTAGGTGATGGGGAGGAAGGGAGGAAGATGGAGCAAAAGAGGAGGATGGAGGACTTGACGGGGATGAGGAGGGGTTGGAAGGGGGAGGGATGGGCGGATGAGGGGCTGGAAGGGGACGACGATCGGGGGAGGAGGAGGGGGAAGGAGGAAGTGTTGGAAGGGGAGGGGCGGTTGAAGGAGAATGGGGTGATCATCGGAGGAGGAGGATGGAGTGGTCAGAGGAGGAGGGGCTGGAATGGGAGGTGGAGGACGGGACGGAGGAGGAGGAAGCAAAATGGGAGGGGGAGGAGGAGGGGCTATAATGAGATAAAGAATGGAAGACCTTTCAACCCCTACTTTTTTAATCTAATTTTGCTTATATCCCCAAAGTTAACGCCCGCTTGTGTTAGGGATAGGTGACAACTAACCCGAGGGATACAAATGATCATTGTGTAAGAAGTCATGGACAGAATTGATATTCCCAAAAAGGGAGGAGCATAACTGATATTACAATATCTCAGAAGGGCACAATGGATAAAAGTATTTTATGAAATTTATGAATGCATAACCAATGTTCTCTTTGTGGATGGCTCTTGCATTTTGCTTGGCATTGGGGCTGTATAGGGGTGAGAACTTTATGCAGTTGGGGTTGTAGTGGGGTAGGGGTTGTGGGTGGTGAGGTAGTGGGGATATGGTGGACATGAGATTATATTCTTAAGGTATAAATACAACTCTATGGGTGGATACTGTTAAGGCACACTGCTCGCACTATTGTGCTGGGCTTTGTAGGTAAGAAAATGGATACAAATGTATTTTTATCAGTTTGTATCTGCATTTGTTAAATAGAAGATATGGATGCAATTTTCTTATATCTGGCAAATATAAATGTGAATACGAATACAAAAAATCAACATTCACAAATACGATACGAGTATGGTATCCTTAATTTTTACAAATATAAATGTTCAAGTTTTAGAGGATACATATACACATTTGTAGAGTTTGATCACTTTATTTTGTGAATTTATGAATGCATAACATAGGTTGCCTTCGTGGTTGGCTTTGCATTTTGCTTGCCTATATGATTTATATATACGTATTTGACCGTTCACTGCAGACGATGAAATCAATAAGTTTATTTCCCCTAAAACCTTATAAAGCAAGGCTATCTAGTAGCTTTTTGAGGTTTTGATATAGATAACAACATATTATTTTGAGTCTAAGATCGCAACCCCACACTAGGATTAGAGGCAATGATGATCATCTCTCATTTTAAGAAATGTTGACTTGTTGTTCTTAAATCTTAAATGGCGTGGTGCATTTTAAGTAGTTTAGTTTACTTTCATATACATTTCTCTTTTCATATAGTTTTGAGGGGTATTCTATTATATATTTGTATATATGCATGATGTATCTTATGATTTGATGAGAGATGTATTTTGATATGATTAATAAGAAATAATGCTTTATATTCATATTATATTAAATTCATAAAATTGAATATATTATCAAATATTAATTCTATATGCACGAGGCAAGCTTGTGTGCATCAAAGATCGTGAATATGTGGGACAGTTAAGTCCATCATTCTATCTCTTTATCCCCAATGATCGAGGAATGAGATGTCATATAGCGATGGTATACGCAAAAACGTGGTATTCGCGTGGCTTCTTTTTCTTCTTCTCCACAGCTACCGTGGAATGGGAGAAAACAAAAGGCACTAGATCTTCCACAACATCAAACTGATACTTCGATTCTGTAAGAGAAAAAGGAAACATCAATGGGGCATTAGCTTTGGATCTTTGAATGAGTCCTTCTCCTTTGGGAGAGTTCAAGGACGATGAATTCTTTTCAAAGGAAGCACAATATGATCACATACACACACACTTGACAACATCCTCCAATTGCATAACTTCTTTCAATTCTTGATACATTTCTCTTTTGCTTTTTAACATTTCTCCCTCCTCATACGTGTGTATTGACTACCCTATAATGACCAGTTCACGCAATATTGATATTAGTTCCAATGATATTAATAAGATAATGTTGCCATCCACTAGTTTTCAAAATTAACCATATAATGATATTAGTTCAATATGGAAATGATCAATGTTGTCAGTGCATGTGTATGCACATATAAAATCCTTTAGATTTGATCATAACAAATTAGTATTCAATATTTGTTTAGGTGGTGTTCATTTGAGGGATATAAGGTTTGTATCCCTATTTATCCCTTAAATTTTCTATCCTTCTGAAAATGATCAATATTTGGACACTAAAGTCAACATGATGGATATGGTTCGACCTCTTTATCCCTCCATCATCAACTCTCCCAACATAAAAATACAAATAACAATCACTTATCTAACAAATTTATTTAGCATAACTAGCATCTTTCTTGTATCACTTCTTATCTAACAAAAGAGAGAATACCACATAATTATCATCTACCTTGCCTTATCTCACAGAGTTTTATCCCTGCAAATGAATAGAAATGAGAGCTACAACAACCTATTCCAAACTTAGTGTTTACACATTTCACATCATGTTATGCCTACTAATAATTAAGTGAAGGTCATGTTGAACTCATGGAGTTAAAGTCTACAAAAAGAAACGCTTAACAGTTAATGTCAAGTAGAGGAGGATGCCTACTAAGCAACTGAAGTTGGATTTTTAAAGTATTTTTTCAACAACATTTAGCGATTTTGTTTAGTACCTCAAATGTAAGATCATTAAGATGAATTCACAAATCTATATTCGAAAAAAAGTTATACAAAAGTTATGAGCTTTTTCTTCGGGGAGTATCATAATAACATAAAACCAAGCTCGATGATTTTTCTTCACTCTTTCAATCTACACATTTCTTCTTATTTGTTGTCAGTTATAACTCTTGATCTTTTACAAAGTAACTTCTTGAGCTCTTTTTGGTTACATTATTGAGTCAAATCTTCATATTTGATGGAAGCTACAATTTTATTGTAGTGATATTTATGATATTTTCTTTAATTACGAGGTTAACGTAATCTGTCTCGTTACGACATTGTAGTCTTTGACTTTGAATGCTATTTGGTTGTAGAATGAGATTGGTTAGGGTTTGATTTATACTAGAGAACAAGATTTGCTTGGATTTGGTTCCACATGCTAAAAGGAGATTGCACATAAAATGTATTATGTTGCCAAACTGAGCTTCCTTATAGTGGAAGCATACCTCTATATGTATATGTATGTATATATGGAATTACAATATTACTAGAGTTCAAAATAAGAAATATAATGAACCTTCTTGTTAAGTTTTGGTAATATACATAAAACTTTATTAAGACAAAAGACCCCTGCCAAGTTCTCTCCCTTGCCAACCCAAATACTTTGCATGTAATCCCTTCCTTTCCTCCAAACATAAAAAAATTAGGTCCACCTCCTATCCCCAAATGAGAAGGGCCAAACAGAGGACATATGGGCAGCAGCCAGCCCATCCCTCCCATCTTCTCCGCTGTCCCTCCACATTCCGCCAGGTGACCTTTCCCAGTGTCACCTCCCGTAATTTCCCCCTAACTCCCACCCCCTTCTCACAGGCCCCTCTTCAAACGCGATGGCTTCTCTCTTCCGCACTCTTTCTCTCTCTCTCTGACCGCAGACTGCAACTCCTCACTATAAATACCCCGAAACACCGGAATCCGAGGAGCAGCATCGACCACGCCGACGAGAACCCCTCGCCTCCTCCCTCCGATCGCTCGAATCCTAGCGGCGGGGCTCGAGATCTGTTGTCGGGGCTCGGCGCGATCCCCGTCGATCTCGGCTCAGAAGAGGAAGGGATTCGACTCCCAGGCCTCCGCCACTGGAGCCCCTTGCGGTTTATGGATTTTGGGCCGCCGACGGAGAGATGAATTTTTACGTCGCTCGCGAGGCTTCTAAGGTCCAGAAAGTCGATTCTCTTTAGCCTGTCCCGGATTCTGTGTGATTTTTGTGTAGATTCTGACGGTGTTTCTCTGTTGCTTTGATCTGAGAAGCTATGGAAGAAGGTTGCGGCGGAGATGGCGGTGGAGGTGAAGCTTCTCCTGGAGAAGTGGAAGCTCCTTCTTGCGGGACTCGTTTTTCAGGTGTGCTTCTTTTCTCGGGCCGTGCCGTTGCGATTTTCGATTGAAAGGTGCCTCCTTTTTCGGTTTTTTTTGATATGTGGTCAGTTGCAAAACTTGGGTTGGGGTTACTGCGTTCTGTAACGATCCGAGTTGGAAGACGGGTTCAATTGATGGAAATACAAATGTATTCGCCAGATAACGGCCGATCAAATTAAGGTCTAGTGCAAACTGGCGGCTGTGCCTCCCCTGTTTTTGGCTAGGGTTCCATGCCAGGAGGATTTACTTCTACAGTGAGAGGCGAACTTGACTACTCTGGCAGCAGTATTTGCTCTATACGTCCTGGTTATCTGTGCTCTATGACGTATTGATTATGTGCGCCTTCTCTAGGCCTGCAACATAAATGGGGAAGTTTAGGCGGACTGGATAGAGGTTCTGGGCCATTTAATAGTTTGAATTATGAGCAAACGCTGCCAGCCATTTTCATGGGCTGCGGACCACTACAGTCTTTAAGGTGGGGCTTCACTGGGTGGTTCCATGTTCTGTCAGATTTTTGTTAATTTTCTTTTAGGAAGTACATGATATTCCCACAAAATGCGGGCATTAGCGGGAGCTTGCGCATGAAACATGAGAGCCTGATCCGTACCTATGCAGATGCATGTAGTTTTAATACCGGGACTCACATCCATAGATTCCATATAGATATGAACCTCAACTCATTTGCGCATATGCAAAGTGCATATAACATTTGTGATAGTCCTTCAGTTGTGCTTCCAAGTCATGCATTACAAGGAATGATATTCTGAATAAAAAGATTGTGCAATACTGAGAGCCTTGCCCTTGTTAAAGATGTTTAGGTTGTCGTTAGGCCATCCTTATCCATGGGGTCCACTTTCAACCTCAAGAAATCCTAGTCCATATAAATAGTGCAACATTATGTATATCCTGGTTTAGAGCAATGGGGTTTTGACTGCATATTTAATGATTTGGTTCTATTTATCTATGAATTTTAAATCTGTCTTCTCCGTGGCCTTATTCTTCCCTTAAATAATAATTGGACAAACAGTTTGGCCAATAGAAAAGCTTGATAAATGTTAACTTGAGAACTTCTAACTTTTCGTACTGACCCACTCTGATCAAACACACCATGTAAATGCAAAGATTTAAGCTTTTCTATGTATAACCAAGTTACGACATATTATTTTTGCGTTATCATCTCTTCCTATAACACCCAGTATCATGACCTTGGCTCCAACACTCACCCTCTGAAAGGACAACTGTGATAACTGTATGTGTAGAATCATATCAGGGAAATTACTACATCTGTAACATGCAAAACTTTTATTTAAAAGTTGTAGAAATGTGTAGAGCAACTTGATTCTGCATCTCTTCTCTCTGTCAGGGTATTTATTTTTCTCAAATGTAGAAGTTGTCCTAGAGGATAAGTCACCCAAAGATCCATAATGAAGTTGCAGTCTGCTGGCATGAATTTTCATTCAACTAACAATATGCCCACAATAATAGTTCCACTTGATGAATCAGCCGCTGCCACATTACTGGATGGCTAAGGATAGGGTAGTTGGTTGTCGAACTCTAGGCAGCTGACCTCACTACAACTACCGCAGGCTGGCACACCTAGTCCAATCAATAGTTACCAGTAGCCAAATTATTGGGCTCCAGTTAACATAATGCTGGTTATGTGATGATGGAATAAAGAAGTAAATCATGATATCTGTAGCCAATGATTGGTTGTCCATTTGGCAAAAATCTATACGGTATCTTTCAAATGACTGTCATTGTTGTGGAATACTTGTTCTATTGACATCTTTTTAGGATCCTTTTGCAATTCTATGTAGTTATGTCTATCATTTGCTTTGAAGAATGTTTTTTGTTCGCCACTTGATTTATAGCAGGGATACTTCAATTATTTTTTGATTACTTTTTTGTTTGGTAAAATCAATCTGAGAAAGTGGACAGCTGCTATATTATCTCACGCTATGCTATTTATATGAAATGGTAGCATATTCAGATTTTCTAATCCATTTCTTTATCTCCTGTATTCCTTGTTGATATGCTTAGTTTTATTTTATAGTATATTCATGGGCTTGCTGCTCGAGGAGTTCATTACTTGCATCGTCCTGGGCCAATTTTGCAGGATGTTGGCTTCATTGCTCTGCCGGTATGTTGTATTAGTAGTTGAGCTTTCTTCATTGTAGCCTGTCCTCATCTTTCTTCTTCTAATGTTCCATTATGC
Organism: Ottelia alismoides; assembly: GCA_037367405.1. Lineage (NCBI taxonomy): Eukaryota > Viridiplantae > Streptophyta > Magnoliopsida > Alismatales > Hydrocharitaceae > Ottelia > Ottelia alismoides. The sequence goes on along the minus strand of JAZKJV010007725.1, from coordinate 259,607 downwards.
CAATCTATCAGGAACTTGGACCAGACAGAGCTTATATAAGTGAGAGCCTATTCACATATATATTCTTATCCTTTGTCTTGGTAAGTAATCTTTATTGCTGATTGCCACCATTGGCTGCTTTTGGGTACGAAAATGATAAAAGACCATAATTTGGATCGAAAATTGCTGAACAATTTAGATATAGTATTGGGGTCAATCACTAATGACATTGATTCATCCTCTCTTCTTCCCAAAATATTTTGCATGTTCGGTCGGGACTGTTTTTCTAGAAATGATTGAAGAAATGCTGGAAAAAAACAGATCATGCTTCCCACTTTGTTTGTCACTAATGGATGCTATTGTCAATATCTTTGAATAAAAAAAGATATTGTCAATATCATTCTTGCCCATGTGCTTCCATTCCCTTATTAGCTCGAGCCCGTGAAATCTAAATTTCCGTGCAAGATCTACATTTTGTTTGCTTTTATTAATTACTTTGGCATTTTTTGCCCGGATATATGAAGTTAAAATTTAAACTACAAAGATTTATGCTTTACGTGGAACAAGTAGCTCTCTTTCATATCATTGTAGCTTTTTCCATTATTTTTCTCTAAGCACCGGACTTGGAAAGTTCAAGTTGATTGTCTGAACCTCAAAATGAATTTATCTGTGCCATTGCAAGCATCAGTTTTCCTATTTGTCATTTATGTCATCTAAAATTGTGCTTTTGTCAAACCAATATGATACATTTGTTGTTCTGGTTGTCATCATACATTGCTATGATCTGATTCTCGTGTCTCTTTTGCAGTGGACTTTCCATCCATTTGTTTTTCACAGCAAACGGTTCTATACAGTTCTTATATGGCGCCGTGTATTGGCTTTTTTATGTGTGAGTGTTTATTTATCTTTTGGTTAATTTTTATAAACATATTCTAACCCGTATTTTCGTAGCTAACTGTTGTATTTGTGATTTTGTCTTTTGGTTAATTTTTATAAACATATTCTAACCCGTATTTTCGTAGCTAACTGTTGTATTTGTGATTTTGCAGGCCTGCCAATTTTTAAGAATTATTACATTCTATTCTACACATCTTCCTGGTCCCAATTATCACTGTCGTGAGGTAGCTAACAGTACATGGAATTTCTTGCTATAAAATTTTATGAAACAAAGATGCTTACTTGAAGTTTAAAGTTTCTCTTGTTTTTTGGAGTTTAGTTCGAAGGATCATAAACTTAATTATCGTAAACCTAATTTTACAATGTATACTTTGTGGCAGGGCTCAAAACTTGCTAGGTTACCCCATCCTGACAATGTTCTAGAAGTGCTACTTATCAATTGTAAGCACTGAGTGCTCTTCTATTTTATTTAGTATTATAAATAAGCCTAGCAGTTTTGTCTGATTATATGTAAACTGCAGTTCCACGTGGAGTATTATATGGTTGTGGTGATTTGATTTTCTCATCACACATGATATTCTCATTGGTCTTTGTTCGTACTTATCAGAAGTATGGTTCAAACAGGTGAGGGACTGAAACTTGACATCATGTATGCATTTATGTAGTAATTATGTCTGATATAAACTCATAAGTTCACATGGAAATTTTGTAGGTTGATCAAGCAGCTTGCTTGGTTGCTAGTTGTTATACAGAGCCTTCTTATTATAGCTTCTCGCAAGCACTATACTGTAGATATTGTTGTAGCATGGTAAAACATCTTTCATCTCTTTAATCACATTCTAACCAACATCTAATTGTCATCCTTTTTTTCCTTGATTATGTTTTGTTTCAGTTGTTAGGCTTCTTTCTTTGTTTTTATTTTCAGGTATACGGTAAATCTAGTTGTGTTCTTTGTGGACAAGCAACTTTCTGGTAATTATTCCTTTCCAACTTTTGTCAAGGTTGTTGCACCCTAGTTTGGTATACTTATAATTCATCCATGTTGAATGTGTTTTTGGTGCAGAAATGCCTGAACGCACCACATCACCGGTATTACCGTTGAGTGTCAAAGATAGGGACAAACTCGTGAATGGGAATTCTGGCGATTCTGCAGACAGAGTATGTCATAATCATGAGTTTGTCATATTCATGTGATTACTCTTTCATAACCCCCCCCCCCCTCCGGCTCTAATATAGTAATGTCTGCCATCTTAAGGTCCAAAGACCAACCAAATCTGGGCACAGAAGTCCTCAACCCCTATAAATTTTGCCTTCAACTTAGATCATAACAACTCGGGGGGCTTGAACGTGGGGATGGTACGTCCACCATACTCTGAGTGGATGACACGGTTCATAAAATCGGTTAATTGAACACAATCATTAGTTGTTTTGATTTATGTACTTAATTGCCATTTCACTCTAAGTAGTTCATCTAGTGACACTCGGTCGCCACAACACTTTAGGTCGGTCAGGTGAGTTATTAGTCAGGTTCATGCAGATCAACTGATCTGTTGTGTCTTTGGATGTGCTTTATAACATCAAGTTTGAATTTGGAGATCGTGTGCTTCTTTATGTGGCCAGATATTTGTACGCTGTGCTATCGATTTGTAGGGCTTGTGACCATCCTAGCTACCACATTGTGAAAATCAAGCACATCCCTAATTTTTTTGACGGTAAAATACAGTGCCATATGTAAGTGGTGCTCGCGGAGTTGTTTGACGGCACATAGTGATGGTCTGGTCTCATTTTGGCAATGCTCGATCGTTGAAAACCTAATACACTATTAAAAAGGAAAATAGAAACACAACAGAATTTTAAATCGTGGACTTATTTAGCGACTGCTTGTCATGCTTCAAATGCCATTTTGTTATGTTTTTAGTATGCTTGTTTTTTTTTGGTCGAAGATGCATTTGGTTGTGAGATGGTTGAAATCAGGGGATGGTGGGCTGTGTTAGTTAGGGTTTTGTTCTAAATCTATCATCTATCATGTTTGTACAAACATGGGAGTTTCTTTGCATTGTTATTTGGTTACATAAAACATTACTATTTCATGGTTACTCAGTGAAGGATACATTAATAAGGACAACAAAGGTTGTTTATGGGTTATTCTATGATAAGATCAAACAAATATTTATATATTTTTGAATTTGCCTATCTAGGTTTGTCTTTAGGTGCATTTTGTGAAGCAGATGGGCTATATTCTGTTAATAAAAAAAGATCGAGTACTATTTGACCGACCTTTCAAGAAACAAACCTGCTTTCTGGTATTGGACCTTTTAGGGTAAACCCAATGTTGCATCGGTATGCAGACAATGGTTTTGCTTTCTTGGTGACCGAGAGTCTTCAAGGACCAGACTGGGCAGTACACCTTGGAAAAGAAATAATGGGCATAGGGAGTTGCTAAAAGGGTGTCACCACCATCCATGAGTCACGAGGTGGCCATGGACTTGATGTCCCCTGCCACCTTTAAGCCAGCTTGATCTAGGACGTCATAGAAAGGTTGTTGTTGGATTATGGATGAGCCGGAAGTATTTCTGTACATAGTCTCATGATGGCTACATACATTTTATGCGTCATGCATTTCCATCATGTTGAAGTTTGTACATTTGGGAGGTTCTTTGTGTGAGCATTCCTTCACCAAATCCAAGAAAATCCTTGTGTTTAGGAAGTCCATGTTAGAGCTATTAAATACTGCAGAAAAAAACTAGGATCTTCCTGTGTCAGCACGGCCTTCCAAAAAAATACAAAATCTTGCTGTCAGGACAGAATTGAAGGGGATTGCCTTGTTTTGTGGACTTATCTTTGACTAACCATTTATGTTTTGTTACTACATGACATCTGATACATACTAATCTTTGTGAATCCAGAGAACAAGAACGCAGATGAACGGGAAGATTCAAGAAAATGGGAATCATGTTATTCATCCCGATGGCACTCTCAATGGAGGTTCATAGTCATTTAACTGTCCTTTGGTAATCGTCGATGTCTCGGAGGATTTTCACCATCGTTCTCACTTAACATCACTCAACATTGATGTGCCCTTGATGATGCTCCGGTGCCTGGTTTGTTTGTATAATCCCAATCCGATCAAATAGCTCAGTATTGTGCCTCGAGCAGTGGAAATCTGGGTCCCATGTAATATCTTTCTGGGGTGTTTTCAGAACCTTGTACACATGTGTGTATTCTTCCCATTGATGTCGTAGGATGCATCCAACATTTCCATGCTCATGAAGAAATGGGCATGTTTGTAATATTTATTCATTTATTCTTCTGGGATAACTTTCTGGACCGTGCTAGTGAAATTTTTGCTCATGAAGGTATCACCTGTGCTGATCTTTACATTCTTGAATGAATTTTCTGTCAAATTGGGGTTCATTAAAATTAACTGTGTAATTCGCAAATTCCCATTTGCTTGTGTTCAGATTCTGGTATACACAATGAATGGATACTGTTGGGGTTTGTGTGCAATATTTTCCAGTGTGCAGTTGTAAGTAGAAAACATGTGATGCTATTTTCTGATGCTAAGTCGATTCTGGGCACAACATTGCCCTGTGAATCGTGCTTCCACGCATCCTTCTGCTACCAATAGTGGCAATTGTTGAGAGGAGTTGTCCACGGAAGACGGAGGAGGAAAAGGATGGTATATAGTTGTGGGTAAAATGCTGCTGACGTGGACATGACGAGACCAGAAAACTAGAAGAATGTAGGATTGTCTGCCACGATAGCAATAACACTCCTGATGGAGGAAGTGCTCCATCCTGGTCAAACAAAGCTGCGACCAAGTTACAAGGAAATGGGTTGGTGCACTAGGGCTAATTGGCCTCCTCTTTCTTGAGGTGACGTATTTTCTCGGTTGGTTGGTCATCAACGTTTGAACATTCCACGGTGGAGACCGTGTTGACCGAGAGGTCGAATTCCATGGAAAAACGACAATGATATGGTCTCGGGTCTCAACGGGAGATGAATGCTGAATTGTCCGTCCCATCCAGAAGGGTCCTACTTTCAGATTAAGGGAATCGTCGTCCACCCGTTCTATTCTATCGTTATGCAGCTCACGAATTTCTCCATGTAAAAATTACCCCCACCTAAAAAATACTTGACTATAAAATAAATCCTCTTATTTCATGTTCATTGTCCTCCAATTGAACTGTTGAGAGGAATTGGATCAGTAAAGCTTTTTCCATATCGGGAAACAAAAGATACTTCTGCTGATAAATTTGAAAAATATTATCTATCGCCGCCCAACCTTCTGGACATACAAGACACATATGGATTTGATTGATGAAGACAGGCCAGTTATCCCTTTCATCTCATTTGTGAACCAAATTAATCGAGTGGGTCACGTGAGGTAGACGCATAGACACGGATTCAGATCTGATTATAGAGTTCTTATGTGTCGCGGGAGAACGTCTTTTTTCTAACAAAATTAAATATTTAACGAGTATGGAGATGTGAAGGAGTGAAATCAATTCCCATCCAAAATGTGAAGATTTTGGGACAAGAGTGATCCTGGTTTATTGAAGAAAGCGGGGAGTCTGGAGAGCGGTTCGTGGAGTTCGTATTGTATTCTCGAGAATTGCCGCGAATTATTGGAGAGGTTGACCATGTAGAATCGATGTTGGTGTCAATGGAGTCCAACTAAGCCATCCATGGGTGGCCATCTCGAAGGTCTAAGAGGAGATCAAGGAGGGATGAATGATACAGAGGTCAACAAGAAATAAAAGGAGTGCAAAACATAAGAATTTCTAAAAAAATGAGCAGGGGTCAAATGAGAATAAAAGAAGAGGAAATGAAAGTCAAAACTTGCACAAGTACATGGGACTTTGATTAGGGATGTCAGCGGTCGGGTTTGGGGCAGGTATCAATATTCTCAAACCCGTATCCATTTATATAATCACTACCAGTACCCACTCATTTATTAAACGAGTAATTTCTAGCAGGTACCCATATACCCGGTAGATACCCATGTAACCAATGGGTACCACATATTCAACATAATAAAATTTTAAGTTATTCATAAATGTAAATAAGATTTTGACATGTAGAATAAATATAGGGAGATTATGTAAAATGGTGGTACAAAGAGATGCACAACGAGTATGGAGATGTGAAGGAGTGAAATCAATACCTCTTTTGTTTGTCTCATCTCAAATCGATTTTGATTCTTTATTCTGATTTAATTGTCTAATTGTTGAGACGATAGAAAATGATCTTTATCTCTCAACGAATTATTACTAGATAAATTGATCACATCGTAGTTAAATTATCAATTATACTTTTATGTATGTTATAGTTAAATTATTCATTACAGTATCCTTTACTTTCTTAGAACACGTGAAAGATAAAAAAAATATGACTTTTTTTAAAAATAATTACCAATTTAATCATAATTAATTAAATAGGCAAGTATATTCAATATTTAAAATTTTAGATATAAATCGGTACATGAGGTGCCGATTTGGAGAGAAAACCCAAAGCGGCATATTATATTGTAATGTTTTGATTTTCAACATCTAAAATTTCTGGGGGAGAAAATGGGATACCTTAAGCGTCCATTTCGGAGAGGGCAATTATACCAACATCTAAAAATTTTGCATATATACACTTTTCAAAAAATAATTATATAAATAATCCTCTCTTATAAACTATCAAAGAGATATTATATTGTAATGTTTTTTGATACATCGATTTCATAATCTTTAAGGAAAAATAACATATGGATTATTGCATTCACATCTAGTTTTTGCATACATGGATATATAATCTTTATTTGGATACAAATACGGAAAATAATATGGGTTTAATTATCTTTTAAGATATAGATATAAATTGATATATCATTTTCATTCTTATACGGATATGGATAAAAGTATTGATAAGTAGGTTCATCTATGAATGTCCGCCCCTCCTATCATAGCTATGCAACCGGATGATCGGTATAGTCGCCTATCGATTTCGTTCTAAGAGAGTATGGATATGTACTTTTACTTTGACGAATGTAAATATGTAATTTTATTTTGGCAAATACAAATGCATATAATAATATGCAATTTAACTTTTTTTTACAGTTGTTTATGCATTTTAGGATATGCGCACGTAATTTTATTTTGACGAATATGAATATGAAAAAAAGATTGTGATTCAATTAAATTTACAAATACAAGAATAAATACAAACATTATTTCATTTTTTGATATGCGGATACAGATTCAAGTATTAATTTTAACTTTATTTATCCGTATTAATCCCCACTTATAGTGTGATCGGATAATATGTATTTATCCCCTATCACTTTATTTTTATACGATCATGGATAGATAATTCTATTTTGTGATATAATCTTGTAAGTTTATTTTGACAAATAAAGACGCGAAAATGAATATTATTTTTCAATTATTTTTTGTGAATACAAATATAAATACATACATCATTTCCCGTTTTAAATAGTATACATCTATGCATACAATAACGTATGTCTATAAAATGTACGCACGTTAATTAATAGAGTATAATAGATATCCATATCCATATCCTAAAAATATATATAATTTTTTTCGTTCTTGCATTTTAAAGAATGAAAACTATATTAATATTCATGTTCACAAATAAATTGAAACTTATTTCTTTATCATTATCCATACACACCAATATATATATATATATATATATATATATATATATATCCATGGAATGAAAAATCTAAATCCATCAATCATCATAACAAAGAAATTAATAATTAATTTTCCATCAAGACTATGGAAATCATTGCATCAAGATTCAAGAAACATTGCCATATAACGAAGGATTATTTATAATTAATTTTTTAGAAAGGATACATATGCAAAATGTTTGGACGTTGGTGTAATTGTCCCCTCCCAAATTAGGACTTGAGATGTCGTATAGGGCTTTATTTCCTACAGCTCAGGTGTCGATTTATACCTAAATTTTAAATATTGAATTTTCATACTTATTTAATTAATTATAATTAAATCAGTAATTATTTTAAAATTAATCCTAAAAAATAAAGAGAAATAAGTGATTCATGCTTCCACGCATCCTTCTGCTTTCAATTTCTATCGGGAGAAGAAATACCATTGTAAGTATGATGTGGCTATTATACCATGGGTAATTCAATCCGGGATAAGAGAAGATTATCATGCCTAAAGATCTTGCATTTATCGCGATTCCAGTTAAACATACCTTAACCTCAACAGCTGATTAGTGATGCATATGCTTCGCGAATAACATATGTAGTGGTGATCCGTTAATAGCATCTCATGATTATCTAGTTGAATGATCGATGGTGAATTTACGAACCAGTTAATGAAGGAACCTTGATCATCAGGACCATTAGAGGAGTCGGGGATGGCTTTTCGGTTCTTCGACATATAACAAATTCTAACTTCAACCTCTACCTCTATGTTTTCTCCTACTCTATTTCCAACTTTTGTACATACAAGTGCACCGGTCTTAATCTTGATTTCTAGCTCTGCTACTTATCAGGATTTCTCTCTCTAGATGTCATAGTTCATGATAGATTATCCAAGCTTTCTAAGTAGTATTCCTAACCACTTCCATGTTGGTTTGAAACATAACATAGAATGGCTACTGAGACAACATCGGATTCCTTTCCGGTTTCAATATGACAATGCTGCGCAAATCAAAATCACCTTCGACCCACCAGAGGACATAGGAATCCTCAGATTCCCGGATCTTTCAAGAGAATTACCACAGGAATTACCGAGCAGAGAGGGACCTCTGCAGCCTGCAGCAGCACAGTTGTTGCCTCACATTTGCATCTCAAGAAGAGGGACCCCCACACATTTTATAAATGATACCACCTTCATTCAGCTCCCGTGAGCATTCTTCACAAGGTGGGGGATGACAAAATCCAAAGTAGCAGTGACGACAAAGCCATTTGCCCACACATCAGTAAAGAGCCAAACTGGACAAAAAGGTCAGAAGCCGAGAAAGAACAAGAGGAACAAGGCATGAATTACATGCATGCATGCACGCTTCCTGAACGAGCACTGTCAGTTGCCACCTTTACCGTGGGATCCATCGCAGCAGGCTCGCGTCGTTGTCTCGCTTTCGCCTACTTTTTTTACCCGGATCCCTTCAAATGTCGATGACGAACGAGTTAGGAGGATGGTTTCTTTTTCTTCTCTTACTTGGCTGGTTAGCCAGGAGCATTGAAGTGAAAGAGCCACGAGATGATGAATGCGAAGATCATACATGCGAGTAGGAAGTTCAGAAAACGGTGGCCTTGCCAGAAACCCCGCTGGGCTCTTGTGGACTGCGCAGGAGGATGTTCACCACCATTGTCATTCCCAAGCTCACTGAGATCCGCCTCGCTCATGGCAAGGACATTCTTCGCCGTGGCACCGCAGATCTCACAGATTCTGGAAGAAGATTGATTGATTAAATAGAAATTGAATATGGTAATTATGGAAAGGATCTAGATATAAATATATAGAACCGAATTGAAGGCTTCTGAAAGTGTGGGGGAAAAATACAGGAGATAATGTATCATCTGAATGTTTCTGTCTTAGAAAAGATCAGAATCCTGCCCCCTGGGAATCCAAATCAAGTTAAAATAATTTTATACCTACTTTTAATCCACTTTTATCTTATTTTCAGGACAATATAACCAATGCTATAATAATGTCAGTAGTAATCTCATTGAGGGATGTTACTCATATCTGAACAGGCGCACACTATTTTGTTTGGTTCAGTCCTTATGGAAACAAATAGCCTTATCTCCATTAGTGATCTTAGTTCAGGGGCATATTCCATTCATAGGATATCAAGGAACATGATGTTGGGTGGTTGCAGGAATCTGCACTCTCAAAAGAGAGGAAACTATAAAGTTTAAGGTGTAGTTTGGCATTAGAGCAGCTGTAAAGAAATCCTTAATATGATGGTAGGTGCTGGGTACTATATCATGTTCAATTTCCAAAGACTTCCACTATGGCTCAGAAGCAGATTCTTAGCTAAGATTTATGCTAAAAACAAGTATTTTAAAGAGGAAATCAAATAGGATCACAGAAACAAAAAGGAAGAGCATGACGACATGATTAGGGTTCCACGATGAGATTCGGTTCAAGTGTAAACTAAAGCTGACGTGAAGAGGGAAAAGGGTGCCACTTGCATGCAAATAACTACACAGGAGCGACATACAAGAATCGACTATCAAGAACACGAGGAGTGAACTTAAGGAAATCAGCCGTAAATGGACTAACATGAACAATCACAGACATGGCATTTCTTAAATATTTTTTTTCTCGGTTCACATGCTAATCTTATCTTAGCCTTCACAAAAAGTATGCACATACTTTTAAAGTAAGATAACATCATTTTTTGCGTCTGCTTTACTTCAAATAATCTTTTCTTCCATGTGCCAAAGTACTAGTAAAATAATATGCTTCCTATGTTCCTTGTAAGCCAAGGGGGATGCTCATGACTCCAGATCAATCTTTCCTTCAATAAGAGGAGATTGTTAATTATCAGCATTTAAAAGCAATGGACCAACCACAATTGCAAATGTCAGGGGGGCATCAAGTTTTATCTCAACAACCTTTCAAATTTTTTCTCGCATTGGCATTATGATCTAAAGCTTGGTCTGGAGCATTGTTCTTTCCTCTCTACAACCGTACTAAGCCCTAATCAATGTCAGTTATCCATGGCCAGCAAGAAATAAACTTGGATCTTTTACTCTAAATGCACATCTATTGTGCAAAATGCCTAAATTTAGGTTATTATCCTGCTTCGGGATCTAGTTTTGTTGTAACTTGACTGAAGCATTCAATGAGAATGTTTATAACAAAGGAATAACGAAAGTAAATGCAACCACAGAGTATAACTACATTAAGAATCAGGAAAATGGGATACCGATATCGAGAAATCTGTCAGTATATGGGTAATACACTCTCCAAATAACAAGAAATCCATCAAGAACACAATCCACTGTGGTAATGCATTCAAACTAAAGCTATAACTTGAACTCAGTAACACGGAAATTTGTCAGCAATATAGCTCCTAGGAAAGGTTGAAATGCTTCTTACTTGTTTCCCTTGATCTTGAACCATGTCTCAGCACACTGCTTGTGCGCCACTGCTAAATCTTGCTTGCAAGAGCAGCCCAATTCTATGGGGACCCCTGACTCTGGGGTGCCCTCCAAGCTCAGATGGCAAATACGGCAGTCCTCCGCTTTCACTGGATCAACAACCACCTCTGGCAGCTCGCATTCATCGTCAGCCTCACCCGAGCAATCAGAGTTGTACAGATGGCCACAACACTCATGCTCATCAGCAATCTCATACACAGAGGAAGCACATGAAAGCCGGACCTCGTCGATGGATGATCCTGCACGATGGGAATTGCAAGCCGAGTGCCATGGTTCTTCCTCTGCATCAGATAAGCAGAGGCTCCCCTCATGGTCATGACACGCAAGAGGTGGTACACATTGCAAGCCAATCTCAATGTCACCATAGGAGCTCTCTCCCTTCATTCCCGTTAACTATGCAAGACCCAGAAATCTACTTACAAGAAGATGGGAATTTACAGAGGAACGACCATTAAACATTCAAAGTAGACAACACCAAATCAAACAAGAACCCTAATCAGGCAAGTGAATAACTTGAGTATTTTCAAATCATTGATGATGATACCATCATCAGGAATAACAGTAAAAAAACTACAAGACACAGATAATGACTAATCTTGGTGGGTTTGACCCTCCACCAATCACATAAGAACGAGTTAATGCGGGCAATCGCAAGCAATAACTGAGACAATACGATCAACAAGAGATGTCTGGAGATGCCCAAAATCAGATAATTCCGATTATGAAGGCCTAGAACAGAGCATCAGAAAGCGGGAACGCCGAAAGCAAAGGCCCTATTCCCACTCAGGAAAAAGGGAGACGAAAGCAACGGCCCATTTGTGCATGTAAATCCCCAAAATCCACAAAGGAAAACCGATCAAAATGCAAACTTTCCAACTGGAGATCCCACCAGAGAGCTCAACCAGCGAAACCCACAACCAGAATCCCCAAAAGGCGATCTCTTTGCAGCAGAAGAACAGGAGGAAGAAGCTGAAGAAGAAGAAGAGAAGGGGGAGAGCTGAGAGTCTGAGACAAAAAGAGAAAAGGAGATGTCAGCTTAAAGTGTGAAGCGAAGTAGCAACATCAATCAAGCGTGAGCATACAACTGTCAATCTGCAGCAGAGAACAAAATTTATTACTAATAAGAAAAAGATCGTTTATGGGTTAAAAACCCAAAAAGCTTGTGTTCTTGTGCATCCTCTTCATTCATGTACCTGTGATTGCGCTTCTTCCTCCTGGACAATATCAAAAATGGTTGCTGCTCCTCTCCGTGCTCTCTTGCTGCTATCTCTGCGAGTCCATCATGTCATATCTTTCAATCTCGGAGCTCTCGAGCAGCAGTCCCATGAATCGGGCCCTTGCCTTTCACATGATCAAATTATGGGTTTTATCCGTTGTACCCTTCGAGATATTGCAATGTCAATTATATCCTTCTCTTTTTTGGGATATCAATTGTGTCGATGAAGCTCTGTCACTTGTGTCTCTTTGTTACTTTATCTTTCTATAAGTTGAACTTAACCATGATTTTTTTAAATCATAGTGAAGGTAAGAGGGGAATAACTGTCCACACATTCCCCTCACTCATCCTCCTTCTCCGGCCCATTCTCCTCCTCCACATCCCCCTCCTTGATGGTGACGACAAGCTCGAGCTTCGTCAACTCATTTGTTGGTCGAAGGCGAAACCTTCTATGGAGCTGATCTATAACTATCGCAGGAGGATAACTTGTTGACAACAAAAGAGAATGCCCATTACCTGGAGTTTGAGAATGTTATCAGAGCTTGTATCTGATCCTCAACATAACCTTCAAGGTGCATGCGATGCTCCTTGTGATGGCAGTTGTTCGTATGGGGTTGTATGATTGAGGAAGATGATTCTTACATGGAGGAGAAGTATCATAAGGCAGACATTGAAAGGATAGATGCCACTCGGAGGTGCTGATCGCAGATGGTCTCATATGCGTTTGCTCCTAACTTATAGCGTTGAATGTCGTAACACTCTTGTTTCAGCTCAAAGCGGTTTATATGAATGGCGTGGTTGATCATTATTGTAGACGATGGTCTCCTCGCAAAGGCGGTGTCGTGGTGCTAGATAGGGGTGGAGAGCTGTGAAGCTGGTTCAGGGGAATCAAACTGGGGAGGGGAGGAGATTGTTGGGAACATTATCCATTCCTAACTTTTTTTAAAAAGGTTGTTGGTTATTATCCAATCCCAAAATAGGGGAGAGGTTATTGGATAATTATCTCTTTGGGGCCTATTCCAAATAGGACTAGGAGGAGAGAGAGGAGGCAAGAGTAGTATAGATAAGGCCCCATGCATGGCATTGGGGATTATCCCAACTCAAGCATCTCTCCCTCTCTTCTCTCTTAGTTCTTTCTCTCCAAGTAAGGAGAGAAGCCACCCACACAAGGCGTGAGGAGCAGTCATCGCAAGGCGTGAAGAGCAGCCCGTAGGGGCGTGAAGAGCAATCCGTAGAGGCGTGAGGTGCATCCACGAGAGGAAGAATCACGCACGAGGAGAAGCAGCGGTATCGTGTTATCCTAGTGCAAGGTGACAGTTATCTGATTTTATTCTTGTAACTGAGCCTCATTTTTGTTGAGCAACAAAATTGAGAAGATATTGTGCCCTCTTATTTTTCCGACCTAGTGGATTTGTTGCGGGTCATTGTACCCTATGGGGTTTTCCCCTTTCTCAAATCGCGAAGGGTTTTCCCACATAAAATTTCTCATCTCTTTGTGGTTGCTTGATTATCATGCTACGATTATTTTACTTGGTTCTTGTATGGAGAACGTTCCGCTGCTAGTCATCCTTTGGAGGACAGGTTAAGGGAACCCCCTCGATTTCACAATAACGATCTGGTCCAATGAGGAGGATCGGCCAAGGAGGTAGTCCAGGATGGGGACCCGATCTAGAAAGGTGATCAAGGGGAGCCAATTCAGAGAGGAGGATTGTAGCGGTCCCTCCCCATCCCCCGCTGCTCCTTCCTAGCCGATTAGCGGGTCCATATTCCATTTGATTTGTGACGGGGGAAGGAGGTCGAGGGTGGGGCTGGGCAATGGAAACGAAGGGAGGGGTATGGAGTGAGGGTGGGGGGTTATGTGGGGAGGATGATGGACTGGAAGGGGAGGGAAGGGAGGAGGAGGATAATGGGACAGAGGAGGAGGAGGAGGTTGGGGGCAGAGGATGGGGAGGTGGAGGCTGGGGGTGGAGTATGGGGAGGGGAGGAGGAGGATGGGGGCAGAGGAGAAGAGAGCTGGGGGACGGCGGACGAGGAGGGGGAAGAGGAGGCTGGGTGCGGGGGAGGGGGAGGAGGAGGCTGGGGGCAGAGGGGAAGAGGAGGAAAAGAAAGTGGAGGATGGACAGGGAGAGGGTGAAGAGGGGAGAAAAGACATTTCACCTTTTTTTTAAAATTTAATTCTCCTTGTGTCCCCAAAGTTAATGTCCGTTTGAATTGGGTATGGGCGACAACTAACTAGAGGGCCACAAGTGATAGAATGACAAGAAGTCTGGGACACAAATGATATTCCACAAAAAGTGGGACATAACTGACATTACAATATCTCAAAGGGACATAACTGATAAAAATCCTTAAATACACTCCGATCACTCAAACCAAATACTGATACGGACCTCCTACTTCTCACAGTCCAATCTATTTCTTCTGCTCGTTGTTTTTATGCTCATGTTCTACTTTGCGGTCAAGAAATGAATAACCCCTCCCTCCAGCATCCGCACACAAGACGTCAACGCGCCTCACGAGAAACAAAGAAGTAAGCCCCTAGTGCCCAGCCCCGCAACAACCTCCACTTAAGCTACTACAACTGTTTTGATTTTTGTTTCCTATCATTTAGTCAAAACAAACATTACACTAGTTTTTCACTACCGGCTTGGAGGTACTCATCGATTGTACTAAATGTCAGGGCCTCAAAGCCTTTACTACTCCTACTGTTTTTTTATTTTTGGATGTTTTTTTTCTAATACTTGTCTATGAGGAGGCTGGCTCTTTTTTTTTGATGAAATGAAATTCTAATCTTTTATCAAAAAAAGTATCATGCTCGCGGACCCTTGAGAACCCCGGTTAGCTCGAACCTCAGTTAGCTCGACCAGGCTCACGTCCCACCCACACCTATGTAGACGTTTGCATATGCTTGTGCATGCCCACGCCTCACAAGTCCCACAGCGACCCTCTCCCCGCAACCCCCTCCCTTTCTTATCCCTGCTATCCCTCATCGGGGCCTCCATCCCCACGATCTCTCCCGGGCGGACAGACAACCCCACCCCGCGACCCTCACCGGCGCCCCTGCCCGGTGTCCCTTTCATGATCAGTATCCACGAGAATTCCTTCTCATGCTTTTATCAATATCTATATAACAACCAATACAAGGAAAAACATAATGGGAAATGGCACATGATAATATACGAACTTCCCTCCGAACCATCAGGAAGCCTTCCAATCCAATGGGTAAAGTCCACTTTATCCCAATAATTGATCCATTTGCTTAATTCGATGCATATTCATGTTCGGACATAAACGGATGTCAATCATCTACAAAATTTTGAAATTCATATCTCGAAATTGGCCGAAAGATGTTGGAATGATTTAAACGTAGGGATGCAAACGGATAAGATCCGTAGTGATGTAAACATATATGGATATATCCGTTCACTTATCGTGTATCTGTTTTGTACAGATTCTGACATCCGTATCTGTTTCCATTTTAGAGTAGATACACATATGGATATTATTTTGATATTCGCAAACATCGGTATCTGTATCCATCTCTCTATTTCATATATAAATATAGCCGTCAATTTATTTTTAATCATATATGACATAATTCTATACCTTCTTTCATCATATTTGGTATACATAAACTTGTTAATATAAGCACATTTAGTATATTTTTATCATGTGCTTTCTATTCAATTCATGTGTATTTAAGTCAATTATAGAGTATTTCTAACGTTACTCATATGCGATAAGTATTCGTTTTACATTCACAACCATTTTAAGGATATAATACATAGTCTTAATATCCATCAATATCTGTATCCACATCAGTACTCATATTTAAAAATGAATAAGGATATGATAATACCTATATCTATATCCGCCCCTACTTAGTAATGAGTGATAAATATTGGGACTTAATAACAACTCCAATGATCTCTATCTAGGAAAGCTTACAAGAACTTACGCCAGTATGCATGCACTGCATTCTCTTTA
This sequence comes from Ottelia alismoides, assembly GCA_037367405.1. NCBI lineage: Eukaryota > Viridiplantae > Streptophyta > Magnoliopsida > Alismatales > Hydrocharitaceae > Ottelia > Ottelia alismoides. Next base: position 243,363 of record JAZKJV010007725.1, on the reverse strand, counting down.
TTTACATGGAGAATAAGATCAATACAATAAAATTGGACTATGATAACGAATAACTCAACAACACTCATTGGTGTATCGTCCGTAATTAAATTATAACAATGAAAAGTATCCGTTGTTTGATTATTAAAATTCACAACTAAATATTGTATTTTTTGGTATATTTCTCGCAACGAATCATACATTATTTCTTTCTTATAATTGTTAATAAAGTTAACAATAATCACTATAATAAAATTGACCTAAGGTAATGATTAATTTGAATATTCGTTGAGATATCTTTTGATGTTAAAAATATAAAAATGAATATATTCACTGTAAAATTATTTTTTATTCTTGTAATTAGCAACGAATGTCATACTCCTTATTAAAGTTTCATATAACAATCTACAGGCTTATTCATTGAAATCTATATTAATGATGTTAAATCTAACGATAATTAGAAGAAAAAATCAATGAAAAACCATTGTTTATGATTCGTTGTGTGTATATAACAACGAATAAGATATTCATTGGGAATATAAAAATAAAGCAACACATAATATTTACTGTTGTATATTTTGACTACGAGTAACATGATAACAAATAAACGAATAAGTCAATAGAAAAATCATTGTTGTTTGAAAATTTAATAATAGACATATAATTCATTGCTAAGTACAAGAGAACCAAAGATAATTTAGTAACGAATAATACTCGTTATATCGTTATATCTTTAACACTGCGAAATATGATGAGGAATATTTAAAGAATTTGTTATACCTTATGTCAATTTTATGGTAGTAGATGTAAACTAAGAGATACATAAACACACACACATATATTATACGCAATATGCAACATATTTAGATATATGTCTACACACCGATATATATCTATCTAATATAAACACACTTACTCATTTTCGCTAGAAATTCATATATATATATATATATACATATATATATATATACCCACATCTATATCCACAAAAACAATAAAGTCATATGAACCCTCTAATGGTCTGGTGGTAGAAACAGTAGCTTCCACTAAAAAAGATCAGGATTCGAAACCCCTCAAATCTCCCCTTCTAGTATTAGAAAAACAATAAAGTCATATCCTTACTCATATCCATAATTGCTTAAAAATGGAAACAATGACGGGCAAAAACGGATATATATCCATATCCGTTTGCATCCCTAACGAAGAGTCTTGTGCATCCATAAAAAATATCCCCTGTAGATAAATTGCGAGAATCTCATCAATCAATCAAACAGAGGATTAAGGAATGGTGTGATTCATCAATCAATCATTCTTTAGTAATTAGAAATCAAATGTTTGAATGCTGTTAATTCAAATATTCATTAGGACCAGGGTTAATCCAACTAGAGATAAGTTCCGATATGAAAAGAACCTACCTAATAGATCTCTCCACGGTGGATTATCAACACCTTTTCTAAACCCCTACCCCCAATCAAAGCCCATGGATTTCGTTGTTGATACCATACAAATATCGATCCAACGCAGAGACCTTAAGCACATTGTCTATACAAAAAAAAAGGAGATCGCATTTCTTCAATATTAAAATGATATAATTTGACCAAGGGTCGATAGGAGGCCAATCGTATGATGTAGAGCCGGGATCCGTCGGATGAGAAATGGACAACCTCGATATGGCGGTCGGAGACAATCGGCCTCCTATCAGCATTGTCCATTTCTCATCCGACAAATCCCCGCGCTATAGCAGGGTATTTTACAGCAAACTATACCCTCGCCTCTAAATAACTCAATACAAAGAGGTAATTAAAATTTGACTAACTGAGAAATGTTAAAAACGAATGCAACATATGATTAAAGTACAGTGATTGTACAGAGAGCTGTTCCAGTTTTGTCTCTAGGAAATCTTCACCTCTATTAGTGTTAATGATCCATCTTTGTAGGTTGCAAAAAAACTAGCTGCTTATTTTCCGAACTAATTATCACAGTGAACCTCAAGATACTCACGAAGTGCATATTTTGATCCTTCATGTATCCCTTTACGCATATGCATGCAAACAAGCACACAGGCATATACATGAATTAGTATAATCCTGACGTATGTGGTATTCGTATTACGTATGATCCAGCGTGTAGTTAGGTGTGAATGAAGCAGGTTGTTCAAGGGTCCTGCTCTGTTGATTAAAAAAAGGGTGCCTCAGGCAATAAGAAATTAATGGAGGAAATGGGACACACCGATTGCGGTTAGGGTTCCTTTTTCTGCCTTTTAAATGCAGTGTCCCTTCTTTGCAATCTCAACAACTCCTCTCTTGCTGCAGAGAAGAACCCGATGGCACTTTGCTGCACCAGTTGTGGCTCTAGGAAGAATCCAAAGGGATCGCATTGATCCATACTGTTTCCCAGCACTGAAATGGATCATGCTGTCCCTTTGGATTTCTCCTCCTCCCACTGCAGCTCTTTCTGCATACAAGCTGCGTTGGATGAATCGTTGAAGACGATCTGTAAGTTCTCCATGTTAGATCTTGCGCTCCTTGTTCCATTCTACAATGAGTAGTGATTCGAGTTGAGATAGAATTCTCGTTCAGTTCCCAACATAAATTATGCGTTACATGATCACAGTCGATCTCTTGCATTCCAAAATGACAATGTCTCTGCAAGAATCATGCAGGAATACTTCAGAACCTCTGCAATGTTGGCCCTTCAATTTGCAAATTCGTTGAACAGTAAGCAAGTAAAAAAACATGTACCGTGTTCGTTTCCATGGCATCTATATATGTTTGGTCCTTTTTTTTTTAAAAGTAATCTTTGAAGCTGACGAATTATAGGTGTATTCTATGATCAGCAGACCACGAAAAGGTTTTCAGGAACTAGGTCACTACCGGAAAGGTGTGTTGCATCGTGTCACTGATGATACAAAAGGGAAGATCTTATCCACAAGAATAAAATGATGCTGTTTTCTTCAAAGGCGGGCGAATCGAACACATGACTGTTCAAACTTCAGACTCCTTTTGGTCCTCCATCTCCTGCAATCTGAATTAAAAATAGCTATGGCAGTTTAGGTTTCACATGCAGCCAACTAATTAAAGATGTATTTTTCTTGTAGATCTAGCAGCGGAGATGGTCTGTGGATAGTCTATCGCTAGGACGGCCCTTTCATTTCAGGGCTAACGATTGTAGGCTGACAGGCTATTACTGTACTTTCTGATCATTAAGCGTAGGGAAATAGTTAAAGGGTGGTAGCTGATGAAAGCCATGTTTTTTGATGGGTCATAGTACGTACATGGGGGAGATGTGACGTTCAGCATTCAAATGGGTACCGTATATGCTAAGAACATCGAGGAGGATTCTTCATATTTACCGTGGCCACTGTAGCCGTCGAGAATGGAAGAACGTTTATTTGCAGTCGTTCTTAAATCATCAAATATATTGCTGCAAAAAAAATTAATTACCACTTATAGCAGATAACATGTCAGTACATTTCACAGCAGAAACCTATCAAACTTGCATAGCAAAAAATCCAAGCTGCAGGATGGGGAAGGATGACTTTTGGAGGTTAATAGTTGTTGGCCTTTTTAGATAAGCAAAGTAGTTTACCATTTGCTTTGGTGTTTATTGCTTTCTCTTGTGAATCCTTTCTTGGATGAAATTAATCAGTCCTATTAAATATAGGAAATCCGCGTTAAGGGTGGTGGTGTTTGGTGGTTTGTAGGTTTGAATTTTTTTGACGCATCTATGTCTTCTATTTCTCAAGACGAATAACAATATTTTTCTAGAAAAATATAAAGCGAAACACCTGCATGTCATGATAAGTACTTTACATATTTACAAATCTTTATCCTCATAAATAGATCCTATTTTGAGATAAGTGGATTTTATCTCAAGATAAGTGAACTTTGTTCTTTATTCCTTATCCTCAAATCAACAGAAAGGATATAAACCTTATTTATGGCATATCTCCACATTATTTCTCCTCATCATCTAAACATGTATAAAAATGTATTATAATTATACTTTTTTCAAATGATCGAATCCTTATTAACCTAGTTTTTTTTCAAATGATGAAGAAGAGTTAGATAAAGGAAAAAACTGAATGAATGTTTATTCTAATTATAGATACAAATATATATTTCTATTTCTTTTCTTTTCAATTCCTCTTATCAAAGAATTCTCATGTTCGATATTCGTTTATGTTCGATTTGACTAAAAAGATGTTCAATCAGATTCGGTTAGAAAATAAATGAACTGAACCTGAACACAAGTCTAGGATCGATTAAATAAACGAACTAAACCAAAAAATGTAGGTTCGCTTAGGTTTAGTCCATTTACACCCCTAACTCTATCACATGTCAGCTCTCTCTCTCTCTCTCCCTCTCTCTCTCTTCTTAATCATACGATAATGCTATTATGTTGATATGATTTGAATCCTAACCACTTGTTGGGCTGCTGATGTAGCTGATCTGTGTCCTAACTTATGATTGATTGAGAGCTGTTGGACTAGAATTGCTGACATGTCTGATCTGTGTCCTGCCTTCTGATTGGTTGAAAGCTGTTGGGCAAGGATTGCTAACATGTCTGATCCATGTCCTACCTTCTGATTGGCTGAGAGCTGTTGGACCAGGATTGTTGACATGTCTGATCTGTGTCCTGCCTTCTGATTGGCTGAGAGCTGTTGGGCCATGATTGCTGACATGTCTGATCCGTGTCCTGCCTTCTAATTGGCTGAGAGCTGTTGGGATGGATTGTTGAATACAAATGGTATTCTTCTATTGTAGTATAAAATGGGCCTTAGGGCCATCAGATACTGCAATCCTCATTTAGATCATATTTCTCATCCCATATCTGTATCTTCTCAGTGCCCTATGTTTTACATTTTTCTCCATATAGTGAAACCGATCGCTGCCTCCCAAGGACGTAGCCCATTTACGGGTGAACCTTGTAAATCAGTGTGTTTGCGTCTTAGTTGTTTGATCGTGTTTGTATATATTTGCTTCCGTGATTCATAACAAACTGATATCCGAGCTTCAGGTTCCGTCAAGATCATTCAGTAAGATGGAATTGCACAATCTGAAGATCGAGAAGTTCATGGGGAAGAATGGATTCAGTCTATGGAAGATTAAGATGCACGTTCTTCCGAAGCAGCATGGCATCTGAGCACCGTTAGATCAGGAGCGGACGAAGGCACTCGAGCCGTCCGAGTTGATGGTACAAGAAGAGAAGGCGCACTCAACGATCATGCTATGTTTGGCGGACGAGATTATCGCGGAGGTTACCGATGAGGATTCCGCGGTCGGTTTGTGGTTGAGACTCGAAAGTCTATTGATGAATACCCATTCATCACTCTTTATTCTTATATTTTAGCTATACATGTAGATATTTGTAAATATAAATAATTACCAAAAAGCATGCATTGTATAAAATTAAATAATTAGCATGTTTTTGTGTAAAAATAAAAGAATAAAGAAATAAAAGAAAAAGAGGGAGATATTTATAATAAATATTGAGCGACCTAATCCCAAGGGAGGGCTCAGCATGGGCATGACCGCATAAAAGCCAAAGTAGAGAGAGATAAGGAAGCTCATGTGTGTAAATATACATGTAAATAGAATAAAAATATTTTCCTCTAAAAATAAAAATAAAAATGGGTTTGTATACATTTGTCTATATTTGTAAATATTAAATTAAAATAAAATAAGAAAAAAAACTACAAAGAAAATAAACCCCCTCATCTATTGTACATACACCTTGTACATAGAACCCACTTCTGTATTTATTTCATCTTGTAAATAAATAAATAAAATTCCATAAAAATTGTATATATTCTATATTTTATGGTGTTAATAAATAAAATAAAAACCATTAAAACAAAAATAAAATAAAAAGAACAAAAATGAAAATCAAAATAAACATTGTAAATATACCTTGTACATACTTGTATATACCTATTTATTTTACCCTTGTAAATAAATAATAAAAATAAAATAAAAACACCAAAACATTCCAAATTTTATCTTGTAAATAAATAAAATATAAAATTGGAATAAAAATGCATAAAAATAATTAATTAAAAATCAAAAATTAAAAATCAATGTTGTATATATACCTATACATAGTACTATATTGTAAATACCTAATTTATATTTCAAAAAAATAATTAAAAATCACAAAAAAATAGTTTAAAATAAGAGAAACACTTTTCATGTTTTGAGTTTTTATTAATTCGGCCATTTCCTATTTTATTTCGAATTTCCAAATCATTTTCGACGTGGCCTCTCCTGATTGGTCCACAGGGGATGTTGACCCCCCGGTCAACTCCCCCCGGACCACAGACCCGCGGATCCTGCGTTGCGACCCGACTTCTCCTAATTATCGCACCTCGATCCGATATCCAAATCCGTTAACCCCGGGCCCTAATCCGACCTTGATCAACCCTGATCCACGCCCGGGGTGGGTTTTGGGGATCCGCGCTCCGATCAGCTCGCCCGAACTCTCTTTAGCCGGACCCCTAGCCGTATAAGACCTCAGCTCCGCCACTCCTTCACTGATCTTTGGCTCGTGCATTCTCCACCCCAGGACCTCCATCATCTCCTCCTGAGTGACAGCAGTCGGCCGGTGGTGTTGCAACGAGGAGAGGGTGACCGGACCATCGATCCGGTGACCTAGCGTTGCCATGCGCTGCCAGCAGCATGGTGCTCGAGCCTCGGGCATCGACGGCCCTCGAGGCTAGGACCCAGAGCTCCGTCAGCTCGTCCCCAGTCGGCCTCGACCATCAGGTAGCCTTCTTCCCTTCTCTTTTTCGCCAATTTCGATTTACGCCCAAATCGTCCCATCGCCGACGACCGTCGATTCCGACCACCTCCCTCACCATTTCGATCATCGGACGACACCATCACCGTCGCCTCAATCCCCCGCACCTTCTTCGCCCATCCGTTCACCCCAGTTCGCACAGGAACTGGGATTCGAGCATCTCTGCCGTCGCTTCGTCGGAGCTCGCCCATCTCGACGCACCGTCCACCCACTCCGCTCCTTACAGGGTCGAGGCATTTTACCCTCGACCCAGCGTGCTCTTTGTGCCATTTTGCAGGTCAGAGGAGGACCATCTGAGGTCCTCCATCTTCAGCACAAGAGCTCCAGCTCCGCCGGTGTCGCCTGGGCTCTCCGGAGCCCCATTGCATCATCGGAAGGGCCCGTCAGATGCGGGAGGCTCCGACGATCGTTTTCCACCTATCAGCGTCCCGCAAGGAGGTCCACTGCGTGCTCACCGGGCCGGCGAACCTCGCCGGCCATCAGTTCTTCCAGGATCCTCCACGACCGTCCGTTTACCCCCGGAGCTCCAGATCATCTGCGGACCGTCCGATTAGGGTTAAGAGGAGGCCCATCAACCACCGTCAGATCGACACGTGGCCTCCTCTCAGCCCTCCATCCAGCGAAGGAGATCCATCGCCTCTCGACCGTTGATCAGATACGTGGCGCATCCCCAGCCGTTGGATTATCACCGAGGATTCCATTGCTGAGGCGCGACGCACCATCACCGCACGATCCTCCACGTGGCGTCCATCGCAGCCCTCGGATTAGAATAAGGGGTAATTTCCCTTAGGCCCCTCTCTTTTTGTTTTTACTAATTAGTCTTGTAAATATTTTATCCAGTTCATTTTATTTTGGTACATTTGCATAGTGGACCTGGTAGTTTGTCTTATTTGCTTTTATACCCCTGTATGTTGTGGTCACGTGCATCGACACGTGTAGTTTTGGTAAAATTGTATGTAAGGGCCTGTATTTGCTGCTTGTTATTGAATGAAATTATCTTTTTAGTATTTGCACATATACCCCTGTGAATGTTTTAATTGTGCATGTGCCGAATTTAGTGGGTAAATTGCAGATAGGACCCTGGGATTTTAGCACCTGTTGCTAAAAATCCCTCGGAACTATTTTATTTACATTTAGGTCCCTGAGTGCCCCAGACACGTGCATCGTGCGTGCGGATCTGGGAATTTTGTACCGGACCCCCTAGGTTTCCTTGCGTGTTACTTTTAGGTCCTCCAAGCATATTTTTATTGCAACTAGGTCCCTGTGTACTGTGGGCTCTTGGTTGCTTAAATAAAATATCAGGATCACATCCAAATTGAGTGAAAATTTGACACGTGCCTCCTGCCACTGTGTAGAATTTTCACTGAATTTTAGGAAATTTTTGGAGCCCTTTTGTTATTTTTAAAAATTCAAAAACATCACTTTTTCTTACTGTCCAGTTTTAACATTCACAAAAAAACATTAAAATATCTCTAAAAAGTCTAAAAAAATTAGATTATGTTTATTTTAGTGTGTTTGATTTTCTGACAAAGTTTGGTCATTTTTATATTTATAAAACTTATAAAAATTGAAAAAGCCCTAAAAACCCATAAAAATTCTAGTAAATAATAGAAAAATCAAAAATTAATAAACTTTCTTTCTGATTCTTCCTTTTTGTTTCTAGAATACATGAAAAATACCTTCAGGTTTTATTAGGGCCATTTTGCATTTTATTTTGGCCCTTGAAACCTGACTGGACATTGTCTTCCAATTTTTGCCTTGTTTTATTTTTATAAAATTCCCTAAAAATCAGAAAAATACCAAAAATTAACCAAAAACTTAAAAAATTATAAAAAAAACATAAAAATGTTTTTATTTGAATTTTTGGATTAATTTTGAGTGATTAAATAATTGTGTGAAGTTGCTTGTTTCCCTTGTTTTCCTATTTTCTTTATTATTTAAGAATCCAAAAAAATATAAAAATATTAAAAACCCACCAAAAATAATTTTCTTTTATTTGTTTTTATTTCTGACTATTTCTTAGGCCGCGAGGCCATCACGTGCTCCTTGAGTCCGACCCTGGTCGCTATACCAGGCTAATCTAATAGCCAGGGCCACTATTGAGTTTCTTTAATTTTTATCTTGTTTTGGTGGTCTGATCTTATATTTTCTTGATCGACTGAACTATCTCCGAGATCCGGGTCGCAATGACCCTTGATCTATTTTATTCACCCGTGTCTTGGTTATTTTTCGATCATCAGAATGGCACCGTTGTCGGGGAGCATGGCTTAGTGGTCCTTATTTTTCATTTTATTTTTGTTTTCTTTTTCACGGCTTTCCGCGGCTCTTTTTGAGTTCGTGGCTTTCCACAGTTTTTTATTTTATTTTATTTTATTTTATTTTATTTTCTTTTATTTCTATTTTTGTTTTTGTTTTCTTTTGCTTGTTTATTTTATTTCTATTTTTGCACAGATACCCTGTTTTACTTTTCCTGCCTTTAGTTGCTTTATTTTATCTGGTATTTGACACTCTCTTGTTTTCTTGCGAGCGCCCGAGGACCGAGGCGGTGACTCTAGAGTAGCCGACGCAACCACGGTGATCAGAGGCGGCTCCCTTCTGCACGGAGCTGCAGAAGAGCGCAAGGGAGCATCTGAGTGTGGGAGGATTAAGATTAGATTAGATTAGACTTTATTTCAGCCATTTGAACTATTGTAATAATACAGGGACAGTAGGACTCACTCAGACTTTTCAGACACTCTCGGGGTCTGTTTCGCCGAGCACCGGTGTGCTCAGAGGACCCCCTTAGCTTGTTCGGCTTTTTACGCGGCTTTTGAGTTTTCACTGCCTTTTCCGATTTCTCGCGGTTTTCTCGAGCCCCTAGCCTTAGGAATTTCTGTTTGATTGTGACGTAATTCATATGATCCAAACACCCTAATACATTTGTCTGTTCCTATAGTTCGGTAATTGGACCTAGTAATAAAAGATTAATAAAAATAGTTGACTCGCTTCCTTCGAGCCTACGTGCCGTAGCCCGCCCTGCCAAGCGCTGCTCCTGAACCCGATTTGTCGGGAGGAGGAGGGGTAGACCGAGACCGGACCCTTTGGATCGGAGGCTGGTGATCAGCTAGTTGTTCTTTCGAGTAGAAATTGCTATCTAGGGACTCGGTTTTTCGCTTGCACCATTTAGGTAGTTTATTTTCTGTCTTTCAATTCTGTGCGGATCATCTTACATGTAGACTGCTAGAGTCAGGTACGCATTTCTTACTCTGCATGCATCATTGATTTCATCGCGCATCGGCTTTTTCGTCTTCTCTCCCTGTTTCGGAATTAATAACCAGGAGAACCGAAAAATTTGTTAGACGATTTTCTTTTTATTGAAAAATACCTAAAAAAATCATAAAATTGGGACTGCTAACACTATCGACCCTAAAAGACACTTCACCTAAAAAATTATCTTGGGGAGAGCAACCCCCTCCTTGTCTGGTTTGCTTGTACGAGAGAGTGACCCCGAACACTAGGTAGAGCCCTCCGATATTCTTCTCGACTGATTACCAGCTATTTCCGTACGAGACAGTCGGTTGGGAAAATATCGGGTAACCCAACAGGTCACGTAATCGCTCTGCTATCCTGACTGATCACCAAAATAAAATCGACAAGATAATTGACCGAACCTTTACGGTCTTCAGCTCGCGTTGCGTTGGTGAATCGAGGGTTTGCTTGTGATCGTAGTTGTTACCAGATCTCATCCGCACTACTCGCCACATCAAGATGATGGGCAGACGATCTCTTAGGCAGCCTCTGGCTGCACCGCTTTCGGGCACGTCTACCTGCTCATCTAGGTTGGTTCGCGAGAGCCGAGACCCGCTCTCCGAACCCGAGTATGACTCCACCCTGTTCCCCCTCGATCCCCCTTTTTCTGAGACCGAGATACCAGTGCCAGAGGAGAGACAGACAGATGATTTATCGGCACCTGAGTTTGGATGTTTTGATTTTGCAGAGACTATGGCCGGCAGTAGTGATGATCACACCAGAGGTCCGCAGCATGAGCATTTCATTCTGGACCAGGGTACGATCAACTCCACCCTGATCGCCTCCCTCGAGATAGTGCAGCAGCAGTTGAGGGATCAGGGAGCATTTATGTTGGACATGAGGCGAGAGATGGAGCAGTTGAGAGCCGCTCGCGACCAGCGCGAGCCCGATGACGGGCCGAGGAAACCCGACCACACTGCAGCCGTCGCAGCAGCCGCAGCCGTCGCAGCAACCGCAGCAGCAGCAGCAGAGGCACCGAGACCGATGCGGGAGTTACACAACCCCGGATCGACCTTGATGCATCACGGGGTTGTTCTACCAGCTATCGTGGGGGACTTCAAGTTCCCCCCAAACACTTTGCAGCTCCTCCCCCGGTTCCATGGGCTCGCCACTGAGGAGCCCCATCTCCACCTTCAGGAGTTTCTGATGATCTGCAGCACAGTCCACGACCGTCAAGTGGACCAGGATACCATACGGATGATTGCCTTCCCCTTCTCCTTAGCAGACAGAGCAGCCACCTGGCTGAAGCACTTGGGGAAGTTCGTCTACACCTGGGAGCAGCTCCGCACCGAGTACTTGCATAAATACTATCCACTCGGGCGGACGAACACCGCTAGAGCCCTGATCAGCAACTTCTCCATGCTCCCCAACGAGTAGTTTCACGAGGCATGGGAGAGGTTTCGAGAGATGATCGACAGATGCCCGCACCATGATATTTCCAAGCCGAACCTTGTTCATAGCTTTTTCAGCGGGCTGGCACTAGAGCTTCAGGGCTTGGTGAACGCTTCTTGTGGTGGGTCTTATTTTGCCAATGACCACGATCAGGTCTGGGCCATCTACGAGGAGATGGCTGAGAACTACATGGTGATGTCCTAAACCCGATTGTACACTCAGGGGAGAGCCCGGCCACAGACTGTGCAGTACCAGAGGATAGCATGGGTCGACGCCGGTCCATCCAGTTCGTCCGCGGCAGCAGCACAAGCAGAGAGTTCAGCCGCAGACATGGGGATCATCAGCGAGAAGCTGGACCGGATGGAGATTATCGAGAAGAAGCAGTGCCAGGGCATCATGCAGATGGAGCAGATGGCACATACTCTGAGTGACCTGAAGACACAGCTCATGTGTCTCCAGGAGGAACAGACGGCTTCACAGCCTCGTCTTTAGGCACGAGGCGATCCGAGTAGCAGCAGCAGCTCGTCCCAGCGCTCCAGCTCCCACCAGCAGCCTAGACAGGTCCATCTTGTATAGGCGGAGCCGTACCCATAGCCGCAGCTCACCTACCAGGCACCACCATCCACTGACACACAGATGGTGGTATACCAGCCGGATCAGCCTCTGGCAGTGATCCCGCCACCCCAGTACGATTCAGAGCCGGTGATGGATGTCAACGGGATTTGGTACGACTGCCCCCAGCCCGATATCCGACGAGACTATCCCGGATTCCGTTGGTCAGTCGGAGGTACCCAACCCCAACAGCAGCCATCAGGATAGGGTGGCCAATACAACCATCAGAGGGATCACCAGCAGCAGCAGCCCCCAGCATATACCCAGCCACAGCCACATCAGTCACCGCAGTATGGTCCTCGTCCCTATCAGTAGGGACAGTCTTGGAGGCGTGATCAGCCTCATCAGCCGCAACATCAGCCACATTCTTACCCCTCTCAGCCACAGCACCAGCAGCCTCACTACCATAGAGGCCACCCGTCGGGTTCTCATGGGCCATCCTATGAGAGCCCCGCCTTGGATGACATAGCCCGCCTTCTCACAGATCAGCATGCTACTTTTCGATGGGAGATGGATGAGTTCCGCCAGGAGATGCGGGACATAGTGAGAGGGAAGGCCGCCGTCCCTGCCCAGATTGAGCCGAATCCCAACAACCTAAAGAGGAAATCTGAGCAGGTAGTTTGTATTGAGTATGCCACTCTGAGTGATACTTTTGGTGATATGTCTGCATATCTTTTTGGTACTGATTTTGTCACACTTAGGAGCGGTAGGATGCCAGTAGGCAGCGACTCGTCTGAGCGACACCCTGAGGATACATCCAGAGCGCCAGGAGAGCAGGAGAGTGGTACTGAGGCCGCTAGAGATGATGACGGTGGTACTGATGCCACCACGGATGCTGATCACACCGGCGGTACTGAGGCCACTGTTTCACCAGTTGGAGGAGGTGGTACTGAGGCCACCCATGTTGCTGAGCCAGAGCGCGGTACTGAGGCCGCCCGTCTACCAGCCGATGGTGGTGCTGATGCCACCAGTTCTTCTGAGATTCCTGTTGTTTTTCCTTTTGCTGATGTATCTCGAGACATTTCTGGCAATAAAGGAAAGGGTTTGTTTTCTTCTGGTCCCACTGTGGTGCATAATGTATGTGTGGATCCGGCCGTCGAGCCGTCTAGACCCTTTCCTAGTCCTTCATCTGAGAAGGACCCTGTGATCCCCTTCCCTAGAGCCCTTCAGATGGGGAAGGGGAAGAAAAATGAAAATCCAAAAAAGAGACAGCAGGAAGAGTTCAGCCTGCAGATGATAGATCATTTCCACATTCAGCTGACTCTGCAGGAGGCTTTGCAGCACATCCCTCTACTCCAGCGTTCACTGAGAGACAGGACTACAGTTAGGAGGAAGAGGAGGAACCACCATTCAGAGATTCATGTGCTGACGAGAGCCACTTATTTCGCGATCCAGAATCGTCTGCCGGCCAAGAGTCTAGATTCAGGAGCCCCATATGTCAGATTCCATATCAGTGAGCAGAGGTTCGACCGTACTCTATTAGATAGCGGATCGTCGATCAACCTACTTCCGGCAGCCCTTCTCGACCGCTTCGAGTTGGGCACTCTTCGACAGAGCAGGACAGTCCTTTAGTTTGCTGATCGATCTGTCAAGAGGCTGAAGGGGTTGCTTAGAGACGTTGTCGTCACGATTCAGGGCCTACAATTCCCCATGGACTTCGTAGTGTTGGACATGGAGATCCCTGATTCAGTGACCGATACCCCCATCATTCTCGGTCGCCCGTTCTTGGCCACAGCCAAGGCAGTGATCGACCATGATAGCGGGAAGGTATACTTTTGCGTCGAGGACGAAAGTGTACAAATAGAGACGGTCGAGGACAGCAGAGCCAGAGATAAAGCATGCTCAGAGACTACTTCAGATACAGAGCATATGACAGATGCCGGGCTAGACATCCACCAGGACTGCAACTTTGTGATTACAGATGATGAGGCAGTATGGGCAGATCCAGATGCACAGGCCATCCTCTCACTTTCAGAGTCCGCTGATGCAGAGACGCCAGCAGAGGACAACTTGGAGAGCACATTCCTAGTCCAGGATACTTTGGAGGCAGCAGAGCCGGTTCTCGACCGTGAGACTGACTTTTGTGATGATGGTGGTACTGAGGCCACCTTGGTTGATACAGATCCCTCGGAGTCAGGTTTTGACTGGGTGATGAGCGGTCTGAACGACTGAAGTAAAGGTACAGAAGTAGGTCGTTGCGACCTCGATCACTCAGATGCACTCAATCAAGAAAATCGAACCACTAATGAGAATAAAATCGATCAAAAACGCGAGATAGCGGTCCTGCTATGTGATTAACCTGGTATAGCACCCAGGGTCGAACTCAAGGAGCACGGGTTGGCCGAGAGGCCTACGAAGTAGTAAAAATAAAGAAAATAAAGAAAGAAATTATTTTTAGTGGTTTTTAATTATTTTTATATTTTTTTGGATTTTTAAGTAATTAAGACAATAAAGAAAACAAAGAAAAGCACACTTCAACAATTTATTTAAGGTACTAAAAATCAACCAAAAATTAAAACAAAAATGTTTTTATGTATTTTATATTTTTTAGTGTTTTTGGTGAATTTTTGGTAATTTTCTGATGTTTTTTTGATTTTCTAAAAATCAGAAAGTGAAACAAACAGGGGTACTGTCCAGCCGAGCCAAAAAGCCCTAGATAAAATATCCAAGAGCTCCAAAAAGGCCTGGAGGTAATTTTCCTGTAAAGAAGATGTAACAAGGAAAATTTAGGTACCAATTTTATTATTTTTGTATTTTTAATTTATTTATTAGAATTTTTAGGGGTTTTTGAGTGTTTTTAAGTTTTTATGGGTTTTCAGCAATGGAAAATAGCCAAAATTGGCTAGAAAATCAAGCTAAGCAAACTAAACAGTAGATAATTTTTATAGAATTTTTAAGTGAGTTTTTATATTTTTTTTGATTTTTCAAACTAGACAGTGGCAAAAATAGATGTTTTTGAATTTTTAAAAATATCAAACAAAATAAAAAATGTCCTCAAAAATCCACAAAAATCCTACACCATGGCAGGAGCCATGTGTCAAATTTTCGTTGATTTAGAGGTGATTTGATATTTTATTCAAAAATAAAGATAGGGCACTGTGCACAGGGACCAAAGTGCAAATACCCAATGTTCTGGGGGTCCTGGTGCAAAATACCCAGCAAAACACGCGCCACGTGCGTGCCTGGGGCACTCAGGGACCTAAATGTAAGAAAATTAAGTCCCGAGGACTTATTGGTAACAGGTACCAAAAGTCCCGGGGGCTTACCTGCAAATAACCCAAAATAAATCACACATGCTCAAATAAACCACGCACAGGGGTATAAATGCAATTATCTAAAAACTTTCATTCATTTAATAACATCCAGAACTACAGGGTGGGCCACTGCAAATAACCCAAAATAACACGTGACGAAGCACGTGGCATACAACTGGCAGGGGTATAAATGCGAATAAACTGAAGCTCAGGGTCCACTATGTAAATTACCCTAAAACTAAACAACTGATTTCGATATTTACAGGACTAAAAAGAAATAAAATAAAGACAGGGGCCTAAGGGTAAATTACCCTTTATTAAGCGGGGGCGTTGGATGCGCGCCACGTGGAGATCTGACGGCTGCGGATGGTGGGCGCTCCGGATCGTCTCTCCTTGGATCGAGCGGTGCTGGTGGCTCCCAGGATGGACGGCCAAGATCAAAACTGGAGCGAGGGGGAGGCGATCGACGGCAACTGGAGGTCCTGGATGAACAGGTGGCCGGCGAACTTCGCCGGCCTCGTGGACGCGCTCCCGACCTCCTCTGCTGCGCCTAAGGATCGGAGAAGCTCCGGCGTGTCTGTGCGCAGCTACTGATGCCCTCCGATGGTCCAGTCGAGCTCGGGTGAGCTCCGGCGAGGGTGGCGGAGGTGAGGCTCCTGGTCTGAACGGCAAAAGGCCTCAGATGGCCTTTGTTGGACCTGCAAAGCAACCCAGAAGACTCGCGGGTCGAGGGCAAAGTGCCTCTACCCGGTTAGGCGAGGTGGAGGTGGCTGGTGCGTCGGGACGGCGAGCTCCGGCGAAGGGGGTGGACGGAGGAGCTCGTTTCTGATAACAGGGGTAATCCATGATAGTCTCCATGAAAAATATAAAAGTGTTGTCGCTGAGGCGACCACTCATAGAAGACCGGTGTTAATCAGCAATTAACCCACAATCCAAAGAATACAACAATCAAGCTCAAAAATAAATGTGAATTAATCTTTATTTTACTCTACCATAAAATGTATAGTGACAAATATGTAGAGGTCGAACCACAGAGAGCAACACAAAATGCAATAGCCTACGTGTCAATCACAGTCATCCTTGTGTGGGTTTTATTATTATTATTATTATTATTAAAATATAATAATTAAGTATTATATATATATATTTATATAATACAAATATATTACATATATATATACATAGAGGGTAAGCATATAGCTTATAATACATGTAATATATATATAGGTGTATCTAAATATAATAAAATAAATATATATTTTTTTCTTTTTCTTTTTTTTATATTATATTAAGATTAATGAGAATACATATTACTAAATATATATATAATATATATTTTTTTCTTTTTCTTTTTTGGATATATAGATATATATACATAAAAGGGGTATTATAATATTCACAAAAATACTCAAAAATGGTCAAAAATTCAGGAAAAGGATCTTTTGGAATTTTCATGGGTTTTTACTGTTTTTATGATTTTTGGGTGTTTTTGCAAATATTTTTAGTATTTTAAAATAGCTAAATAATAGCAAATAGTGGACTAGGTACTGGCCGTCACAAAAACAGAGATTAAAAATAGCTAACAGCCTCAAAAATTTTCCACCTTAATTTTCTAATAACAATAATAAAATATAGCATAAGTAGGGCCTGAGTTTATATTTTTTTGATTTTTCTTTGATTTTTTATATTTTTTTGAAGTTTTAGGATATTTTTGAATTTTTAAGGTTTTCTTTTTGAGATTTTTAGGGATTTTTGGACTGACACTAATATAGGTCAAGATACACTAAAGG
The DNA here is from genome assembly GCA_037367405.1 of Ottelia alismoides. Classification (NCBI taxonomy): domain Eukaryota; kingdom Viridiplantae; phylum Streptophyta; class Magnoliopsida; order Alismatales; family Hydrocharitaceae; genus Ottelia; species Ottelia alismoides. The sequence continues at coordinate 226,250 of JAZKJV010007725.1, read as the reverse complement.
TAATTTTTTTGGAATTTTTCGAGGCATTTTCATATTTTTTTGGGATTTTATAAGTTAGTCAGGGAATAAAAGACATGTTTTCGATTTTTAATAAATGCAAAAATGCAACAAAATGCAAAACTGAAAATATGGCGTTCAAGCATGACCAAACAGGAGCTTAAGTCTATTTTTGCAAGATTTTTCGATTTAATATGAAGCATAAAATAAATAGACAAAGCCTTCAAAAATTAAATGGCCTAGCAGGGGTATTTTTGCAAATAAAATAGTTGGCAGGGGCATACAAGCAAAAATTTACAACAAAAAATACACTTCACTTTTATTTTGCAGGACCATTTAGTAAATACAAGAACCCGGCAGGGTTTAGATGCAAATTTTCACGCGCCTCACGTGGTTGCTGCACGTGAGGCGCGGAGGGACTAAAGTGTAAATACGAAAACATCAAGGGGTCCAACTGCAATTTTTACAACTTATTTACAACTAAAACTTTTATTTTGGGGATCAAACTCTAAATACAAAAAGCGGGGGGTGAGATGTGAAATTTACCCCTAAATAAGGCTTTTCATCCTGCGGCGCTGGAGGCGCCACTTATACACGTGGCAACCATCGGACGGCGGACATCGGTTCGACGATGAAGGGCCAGGGTTAGAACCTCCTGGCTGATTTGACGGTGGATGTGCATCTTCATCGAACGGTCGGCTTTCAATCTGGGCCGCCCCTCTCGATCCAACGGTGCGGAAGGCACCTGGAAGAACTGGGAAGAAGCTCGCCCCCGGCGAGCTTCGATCGGGTAGCTCGGGCTCCTCCGGGCACCTCCCGCGCATCTGAAGCTCTCTGATCGTAGCTGGGAAGCTTCCGCGTCGTCTGACGGATCTTTGATGGCTCCTGGAGGTCCGAGTCGATGGAGCGAGGTCGGAGAAGAAGAGGACCCCCAGGAACCTCTTCCTGGGTCAAAGCAAGCCCAAAAGGGCTCGATTCCTCGTTGTACCTGCACAGGAAGAACCGCAGGCGAGAAGGCTATCTCCTCGACCCGGGGTTATGAAGCTGCGACGCAAGATGGAGGTGGGCGGAGGGGCTCCGGCGAATGGCGGAGGTGGAGCCCTGATTCGCCAAGACCAAGGGTCCTGGGTTGATCTGATGGGTGCGATGGATGGAGAAAGCGTTGGGTTTCGAAATGGGGTGAACAGGGCGGTCAGATACGGTCAGGTCTACAGTCCGCTCCGGCGAACTTCGATTTTTGATTTTTACGCTAGGGTGATTAACTAACCACTAATCTAACTACTGGAATGAAATGCTAACATTAAAAACTAACTAAGAACGCATTAAAAGGGCAGCTCTTATACCTGGGGGCCTCCAGGGAGCAGGGCGGACGCCGGAGCTCCGCCGCGACAAAATCCTCCTCTCTCCGGCCGATTCGAGGCACCAGCTCACTCCCCCTGTCACGAGGAATGTCCTAGGACTAGAATTAAGGCTTGAGATTGGATAAAAAGTGGCCAAATTCGAGGAAGGAAGCGGAGCTTTTTATTTATAAACATTGGCGAGTGGCCTTATTGACCGGCGATTATTGCATGATCTAGAGAGTATTAGGTTGATCCAAAGAATCGGCGGGCATCATGGATGATTAGGGATTAATTCTTGTGAAGGAAGCATCCTCGATTGATGGATGGTGTGCCCGGGAAAAAGGTATGAAATCGGGGGAGTAGACAGTTCAGAGACGCCAGGCGAGGGATGGGACAGTTGACCTGGGAGTCAACGTTGGCCGGCGCCTTATTGGGCCACGTAGGCCGCTACGAGACAAAATAGCAAATCTGGAGGAAGATTGATTTATTTGACGCCTTAAATGATTTTATTAATTTTTTCTTAAAAAATAAAAAATGTGTATTATTTCATCTAGTATTTATTCATGATTTTTATTGAATTTTTCGAGGTGTTTTATTATAGTTTTATTTTAATAATGTGTATATGTATGTATTTACATGTATTTTTGGGTATTTTATTTTTAATTTATTTATTTTCTTTCAATATTTTCTTGGCTTATTTTATAAATTTATAACTTATTTTTGTGAGTATAAATGTATTTTTATTTGATTTTTATGAGTTCATTTATATATTTAAATAAATAGGTATATATGTATGTAAGTATACTTATAGGTATTTTACATGTATAGTATATACATTGTATTTATTCGATTAATTTTATGTGTTTTTATTATGGATTTGTATTTTTAATAAGATATATATAATATATACAATATTACAAAAATATAAAAGAATTGAATAATTAAAGAATGTTTTCCTCTTTTATTTATGTACATCCTTCTCATAGGTATGTTGCCTATATATATTTCATAGACTTATTTTATTTTATTTTACAAACTCTTTTTGGTTTTATTCTAAGGCTAATATGTATATGAATTATATACATTATTTACAAGATTCTAAAAATATTAATTTATAAAAATAATGAATGGTGAATATAATGAATGTTTTAATCAGGTATTTTGTACAAGAAGGGCCAAAAACCTATCTTCCACAGATGGACTCCAAAAATTATGAAACCAATTTTATAAAATAGTTTATGAAATGCTATACACAATTGAAGGTGAGTTTGGTTGATTTGGAGTTTTTATTTGCAAGATATGGGTCTGTGAAGTTGAGACTTTGGCTTTTTTATTTTGTGCATAAAATGTACACTGGGTATTATTTTTACACAAACTCAATTTTGTATTTTTATTTACATTATTATCTACAACTTTTATGAACAAAGTTTCTTTATTTGATGAATAAATAATTATGCATAAAATAGGTGTCAAAAATGTATAAATGGATGAATAAATAAATGAGGTATTTATTGTATATCGGCCCTTATCTCCCCCTACTTTATTCCTTGTCGACCAATTCCATGCTGGCCTTGGTCTCGGGGTTAGGGTCATAAAATATTTGTAATATTTTATTCCTTTTTCTTTTCTTCTCTTTATTCTATAATTTTGGCATTAAAAACCTTATTTAATGTACAATAAATACAAGAAACAATGAATGCTATTATATACAAATTAATGCTATTTACATGCATTTGCTGGGGTTTTTGAGGCCAAAATGATAGAATAAAGGTGATGAAATGGAGATTCATCACCCCCCTATACTTGCCTTTTGCTAGTCCGTAGCAAACACTTATGCGATAAGTGCAAAAAGAATAAAGAAAAGAAAAAGGAAAATGACAGAAATATAGAGTGAATAGGGGTGCTTTCAGTGCAATGCATGTCCTTACAAAATCTGAATTTGGAGCTCCTGTCAGACCTTGGGTGTGAAGGTGTGTGGAACCTAGTCGGGAACCAGCTCTAAAGTACAACAGCCTTCGGTAATCACAGAAATCGGTTCAACCCACCTCAATAGCCGGGTCAGAACTAGTCTACATCATACGCAAACTCTTATAACTATGAAGCTGACTTGTACGGTGTAAGTGATAGTGGCTCTCCCCAACTGAAATGATAAAGGAACTGACTTCTCCAGAATGACAACCCAATGATTCCCCAATCCAACAGCTCTTTCCTCGAGGAGCAGGGTATTCCCTTCTAAGTTCAAGTGGCAACCAGCTCTAGAGGAGGGGGTGAAGAGAAGAATGGACGGTAGCCAGTGTAGCTACCTATCCCGGGATGCAAGACCAGTGTAGTCAAGTCATCCAGCTGCAGGCTTACATATTTGACTTTGGAGCTCAAGCTTGCTTATTGACTTTGTACATACTTTGCAGGCATTTTATTTTTGTACAGGCCTGACCATTTTTTTTTCAACATACTATTCACAACAGCATTTACATAAGGAGTTTTTCCTCTTGAGCCAGTAGACTATCCCTCTTTTGAAGCTTTATCGCAACCCACAATCTCCTGTCTTTAGACCTCATTGCTATTGGATCCGGTTGGGGTGCACTTCCCTCCCTAGACGAGGACGAATGTTTCCACCCGTGTGCGTCTCAGACTGGCAAATCCAACCCCCTCACCACTCCAACTGAGTTGAGCCAGGTGAAAGGTGCAGGTGTCCAAGTTAGATCACGGTCGGCAAGAGTCATACGTGTGTCTCGAAAAGTTTTATTTAGTCCACTGAGGTGACTTGAACCCAGCCCTGATTTCTCAAAGGATTAAGTCTGTATAGACCTGAAGTACTTTAAACCTAGTTCCCATAAGGTTCCAGTGCAATTAGGTGCGGTAAGGTCTAACCGAGCTCCAATTTGAGACTTTCTTAGACTGATTCAATCATTAAGCTTCACTCAAAAAGAATATCAATGGTATGCTTATGCTATGCACAATGAATGATGCAATTTTTCACAAAAATTTGAAAGGATCAAAGAATGTTTTTACAAAAAGAATTTCTGCACAGGAAGTACGAACTGAGAATATTTAAAAAGTATGTACACTTATTTACACACGCGTGCTGCTTTATTTTCAAAATTTAGGAATTTTTAGCAACTTTTCAGGTGTGAATGAAATAGTTTATTGAAGTATGTCCAGAAAGAATTGTATGTGTCTTGTTTCTGATTTACTAGTATCTGAAATGGTGTTCTTATTAGCTTTTTGAAAATAATTTTACAAACTATAGTACACGATAATTTTTGCAATCCTTTACACACATTTGAAAACTATTTTTGCAAAGATTTTTCACACTATATGTATATATATACCATTTTCACAATAAGTTTGACAATCATTTTTCAAAACATTTGCACATAGGTTTTTGAAATCCTTTCTTTCACACAAAGAAAAGTTTTGCAATCAACACAGTTTCACACATTTGAAATCATTTCACATCAAATTTTTCAAAACTGGTCACACTATTTTTCAAATTATACTGTATAGGTATCTGATTTATTAATCAGTAGATACAAAAGAAGAAAACTTGTATTTGACGTATAATATGGTTCCCGTTCTTATAAACTTTATTTGACTTATTCCTTATTTACAAATGAGAGATTTTTGTGCGGATTCCTCAGACTTACTCGAGAATCATTTTCACAAGGGTTTTTGAAAAACTCTAGTCCAAAATAATTTTGCAACATGTACACGCGTTTGAAAATCCTTTTACGAATGTTTTACACAACATAGATAGATTTTTCAAAACACTTTTGACAATCAACTTTTCACAATCATTTGCACACTAATTTTCACAAAGTTTTTGCTTTCACTCAAAGAAAATAGGTTTTACACACAAACTAATTTTTCAATCGTTGAATACTTGTTCACGCTATTTTCAAACAAATTTCACAAGATTTTTCAAAGGAAAACGTTTCGTACAAAACACTTTTCTGACTTACTAGTCAGTATAATTACAATGAGTCTGAGGAACTCACAATCATCTTTCATTATTATAAAGCTACTTTTTACATTTTATTTTGTTGTTGTAGTGATGTTTTATTTTTCAGTATGAGTTATGGCTTTTAGTATATACACGGTATATACGACCCCCCTATACTTAGCTTGAGCTATGTCCTCATAGATTGAAAGGAAAAGCAAAGACATAACTCGTACTGAGTATAGACAGATCTTAAAGAATAAATATGAAAGAAATGAATGAATGAGAAGTTGACCGTCCCCCCTATACTTAGGATCAAAGAATCCTAAGTATAGCAGACTGTACAAAAAGCGGGGAGGGTCAAGGGTGGGAATATACTGATCGTACTCAGATTGTCTCCCCCTATACTTAGGGTAAGATACTCCTAAGTATAGAAGAGGAGACAATGGAGAAGATCGAACTGAAATCAAAAACTCTAGGTGCACATCCCCCTATACTTAGGACAAAGTACGTCCTAAGTATAGAAAACTGTCTACAAAGGCGGCACCTTTTAGATAGAAAAAGAAAAGAGAAAAGGAAAAGAAGAAAAGAAGAAAAGAAGAAAATCAGATAAATAGTGGTTGGAGTACATCGTCTGAATCTTTTGGTGCTGCAGGTGCTGTGGAGATGTCATCGTTGTGCACTAGTTGAATAGAGTCAACAATGGCCAAGAATGCATCAGGTTCCAAGTAAGGCTTCAGTAGTTGGCCATTGACGACGAAAGGCTGTGCGTCAGGGGACAATTCTGATATCGCGATGCTTCCGTTGTCACGCACTTCACATATTCGGAATGGCCCTGTCCACTTACTTTTTAATTTACCTGGGAAAATCCGCAACTTTGCATCAAACAACCACACTTTCTGCCCAACATCGAAGGTCTTTCGTCTGATGTGCCGGTCATGCCAGCGTTTCACCTTCTCCTTGTACATCAAGGTATTATCGTATGCGCAGTCTCGGAATTCCAAGAGCCTGTTCAGATCGTCTTTTCTCTTCTGACCACCTTTTCGTGAGTCCAGGTTACAATTACTAATTGCCCAAAGAGATTTGTGAATTAATTCCACGGGCAGATGGCATGGTTTTCCATATACAAGACGGTAGGGCGACATGCCCAAGGGAGACTTGTAGGCCGTACGGTAAGCCCAAAGAGATGAGTCCAAGAGTTGAGACCAGTCTTTTCTGTTTGGCCTAACAAGTTTCTGCAATATGGTCTTGATTTCTCTATTGGATAACTCCGCCATGCCATTGGTCTGCGGATGATAAGGAGACGCGACACGGTGATCGATGCCGTACTCCTTCGTTAACTTCTTGACCTCTTTGTTGATGAAATGGCTACCCCCGTCTGAGATGAGAATTTTTGGTATCCCAAACCGTGAAATGATGTTCTTCTTCAGAAACTGGCAAACTGTTTTGCTGTCGGCGGCTCGGGCGGGGATAGCTTCAACCCAACGACTCACGTAATCTACGGCAAGAAGGATGTGCTCGAAACCTTGACTGTTAGGGAAAGGTCCCATGAAGTCAATACCCCATGCATCGAAAACATCTGCTATCTGAATGATTTTCAGAGGCATTGAGTCTTTGGCAGTGAGTGTTCCTTTCAGTCGCTGACAGTCAATACATCTTTTAACAAATTCTGCTGCATCCTTGAATAAAGTGGGCCACCAGAGGGCACACTGTAATATTTTTGCTGCCGTACGATCTCCAGAGTGGTGCCCACCAGATTCGAGCGAATGACAATGCTCGAGGACACTAGATTGCTCCGTCTGAGGAATGCACCTGCGCCAAATACAATCTGCTCCTTCTCTGAATAGAAGGGGATCTTCCCACTGGTAAAAGCGGATGGTCGACATGAATTTGTTCTTCTGATTCTTCGTCCAATCCGAAGGTATTACCCCCGAGGCGAGGTAATTGACGATGTCAGCATACCAAGGGAGAGCATCCACGGCAAAGATAGCTTCGTCAGGGAAGGTTTCTGTGATAGGTGCATTGCTCAGAGGAGAGTCATGCTGCTCTATTCTGGAGAGGTGATCTGCTACCACATTCTGAACTCCAGGTTTGTCTTTGATTTCCAGATCGAATTCCTGGAGGAGAAGGATCCAACGAATCAGTCTGGGCTTGGCATCCTTCTTCTGCTGTAGGTACCGAATAGCAGAGTGGTCCGTGAAGATAGTGACCTTCGACCCCAACAAATAGGATCTGAACTTCTCTAAGGCGAAAACCACAGCCAGCAGTTCTTTCTCTGTCACTGTATAATTTCTTTGAGCTTCATCTAACGTTCTGCTGGCATAGTGAATGGCATAGGGCGCCTTGTCTTTCCTCTGCCCTAGAACAGCTCCGACTGCAAAATCTGACGCATCGGTCATTATTTCAAATGGAAGAGTCCAGTCGGGAGGCTGTAAGATTGGAGCCTGAGTGATAAGCTCCTTCAATTGATTGAAAGCAAGGAGAACCGGCTGATCAACAATGAACTCCGTCTCCTTGCACAAGAGTTCTGTTAGAGGTCGGGCAATGCGGCTGAAATCCTTGATAAATCGTCTGTAAAATCCCACATGCCCCAGGAATGACCTCACATTCTTTACTGACTGAGGTGGTTGAAGGTTTGAAATGACATCCACCTTGGGTGGGTCGACTTCCATGCCACGTTTGGAAACGACATGGCCCAGCACAATACCCTCTGTGACCATAAAGTGGCTCTTTTCCCATGAGAGCACTAAATTGACTTCCCGGCATTTCTGAAGCACTCTGTCTAGGTGCTCGAGGCAAGAATCGAAACTATCACCATAGACAGAGAAATCATCCATGAACACCTCGAGAAAACTGCCTACCATTTCGGCGAATACAGCTAGCATGCATCTTTGGAAGGTTGCGGGTGCATTGCATAATCCAAAGGGCATCCTCTTGAAGGTGTAGGTACCGAACGGGCAAGTGAAGGTAGTCTTCTCTTGATCCTCAGGGGCGATCGCCACTTGTTTGTACCCGGAGTACCCATCCAGGAAGCAGAAGAACTCCTTGCCTGCTAATCTCTCCAATACTTGATCAATAAATGGCAAGGGGAAGTGGTCCTTCTTGGTTGCTGTATTAAGACGGCGGTAGTCAACACACACCCGCCAGGATGTCGGTACCCGAGTTGAAATTTCCTCTCCTTTTTCATTTGTGACCACGGTAAGCCCGGATTTCTTGGGAACTACATGCAAGAGGCTTACCCATTTTGAATCGGAGATGGGATAGATGAAGCCTGCTTCACACCATTTTGTGATTTCTTTTATAACCACGTCCCGAAGGTTAGGGTTCAGCCTTCTCTGAAATTTGCGGGGACGGCTTGGCATCGTCTTCTAGATAGATATGGTGTGAGCACAGAGCTGGATTTATCCCTCGGAGGTCTGATACGCTCCAACCAAGTGCCTTGCGGTTCTTTTCTAGAATCTCGAGAAGTCGAGATTCTTGATCCAGATTCAGCCTGCTGCTGATGATGACTGGATACATGTGTTCTTCACCCGTAAGGAAAGCATACTTCAGGCCTGCAGGAAGTGGCTTGAGTTCTGGTTTCAGTCTGTCCACTTTACCGGTCACTTCTGATACCATGCTGGTGGTGGGATGTACTTTGAGACTGTTACCATCCTCAACATCCTGTTGAGATCCCAGTGATGTACCGAACGGTTCTGTGGTGGGCTGATCATGTTCGGTCTGGAGTGAATGCTCAAGAAGATGCGCCTGCATCTGAGAATCTGTCTCCCACAAATCATCGAAGCTTATGATGACTGTGCTTTCCAAGTCCTCCTCAAGAGTGAGGATTTCTCGGGTCCATGGATCGTCCAGCGACAACTCTGAGTCTCTGATTTCTGCAATCAAATCACATTCTTCTTTTGGTGCTGCTTGACTCTCATCAGTTGTGGCATTCTGCTCCTTGTTCATGTTGATCGTGATTTGCTGGGTGTTCGAGCTGAAAGTGATCTTTCCAGACCCGTAATCAACCACGGCCCCTGAAGTACGGAGAAATGGTCTGCCAAGGATGATAGGAGTCTGGAGCAGTGGTGCAGGAGAGTCCATATCAAGGACTACAAAGTCAGCTGGGAATTTCATCTCCTGCACGGTAACTATCACGTCTTCCAACAAACCTCAGGGCCGCTTAACGGATCGGTCAGCGAACTGAAGGATCATTCGTGTCTGCTTGAGCGGTCCCAGCCCGAATTCTTGCATTATGGACGAGGGCAGAAGGTTGATGGAAGAACCACTGTCAAGAAGAGTACGTTCGAAGACCTGATCGAAAATCACACAACTGATCAGAGGCGCTCCTGTATCTTGCTTTTTCTGGGGGAGGTTGGTGATAGCTGCAACTGTGGCCATGGATAGGGCGTGCTTTTCTACCTCTCGGCGTCTGTTATCTTGCGCTGGGCGACGCCTGTTAGTACATGCCTCTTTCAATCCTTTCTTCACAGCTGGCATGTATTCCACGGCCTTCAGCAATGGAATCTCAACAGTCAATTTATCCAAAATGTCCACGACACCTGGATCAGACAATGCATTTTTTCTTTTTGCAATTTTTTTGGATTTTTGTATTGCATGCGGAAAAGGAATATTCACATTACTGGCAGGAGAATTAGAGTTCTTATTTACATCAAAATCATCGCCCATAGAATGTTGTACATCCGGACTACAAAAAGGAGTACAAGCTGGATCTGAATATGCTGGTGCTGCTGGGCGATCAAAAAGGGTAGCATTGTCTCCATCGGCTGGCAAGGAATCGGCTGCTGCTGGCGGCCCCTCCAAAAGCTGGCGCGGCTTCACTTCTGCTACATGCTTCTTTTTGTTGTTTTTGTTTTTGCTGATTTTTTTGTGTTTTTGGTTGAGGCTGATGACATGGCACTACGGCTGGACTGGCTTCTCCTTCCTCTTCCTCCTCACCCGCCCCTGGAGCTGGTACGACTGATGCGGAAGATGACGATCCACCTGTTTCTTTATTCACCCCATATCTGGTAGCAGGCGGAGGCAAGGCCCTACCGCTCCTGAGAGTAACAGCATTAGAATAAACAGTAATATCATTATCACACGCGGACTGGACATCACATTCTACCTGCTCCTTCTTCTTGAAATTGTTGGGGTTGGCTTCGACCTGCCCGGAATGGTAGTGCGAGTGGCGGTCAGGTCATCAAGCCGCTTGGTCATCTCTGCCAGCCCTTGGACAAGCTGGGCTAGACACTCCATGGTGGGATTAGCTGAGGGCACATCAGAAGATGCAGCGTGCAGACCACGCTGCTGTTGGTTAGATGGGTGGGGAGGCTGCTGGTGGTGTTGCTGTGGTGGAGCAGGAAGTTGAAGTTGCTGGTAGGACGGAGGTGGATACTGCTGGTATGGTTGAGGCTGAGCAGCCGCGTATTGGTGATACGGCTGTGGATGGCGATACTGCGGCTGCTGCTGATACGGAAAGTTCTGCCTCCATTGGTGTGCGAACTGAGGAGGCTGCTGGTGTTGTTGGTGAGGTTGAGAGGTTTGGCCAAAACGACCACCCTGAGGTTGGTGGCACTGCCGGTTGGCAAATTGCTGACCCTGGAGTTGTCCCTGAGGACGGGTCGGCTGTGCATCATTTGTCCATACCCCGTTAACTTCTTGGATCAGGGGTGGTGGTGGGAAAACTGGATCAGGCATGGAAAGGAACTCTGGCTGATAAACGACCATCTGCTGCTGCGGCGGGCCCTGGTCGGGCGCCTGTACGTAGTACACGTGCTGGACTGCCGGTGGCTGCTGGCTCGGCTGAGGCTGATGCTGCGGTTGCGGCTCATCCTTCCTCTCAGCAGGAGCGTCTGATGGTGTAGCCGACTGGACAGAGTTGATCGTACCGACCAACAGCTCGAGGTTCTTGTTGATCTGATCGAGCTTATCCAGATTCTGGGTCCTCTTCTCAATCACAACGAGTTTTTCAAGGTCCTGTGATCGCTTCTCGATTATGTCGACCTTAGAGAGATGTCCCCCAATGATGCTGAGGTTGGAGCTCTCATCTCTCTCTGCTTCTTTGGATGCAGCCATGTGAACTTGTTTCTGGAGGATTTGGGGCTGCTTTTGGTACGCCTTGGATGAAGAGAGGGCGGCCTCTCCTTTGGCCATTTCTTCGAAAATCTGCCATACAACATCTTCATCCTTGTTGAAGTGGGAGCCCCCACATGCTGCGTCCACGAGCCTTTGACTTTCAATATTGAGTCCCCCAAAGAAATGCTGGACCAGGCTGGTCTTAGGGATCTCATGGTGGGGACACTTCTCCTGCAGATCAGTGAATCTCTCCCATGCCTCATCTACGGACTCATGTGCCCCTTGGGAGAAATTACTAATACGGGCTCGCATCTGGTTGAGCCGACCGAGAGGGTAGTACTTGTGCAGGAAGGCAGACTTCAACTCCTCCCAGGTCGTCACGACCTTTCCCATGTGATTGACCCAATAAAGGGCCTTATCCTGTAGACTGAAGGGGAAAGCCGTCATCTTGACAATGTCCAGGGGGACATTCGGATAATGGGTGGTGCGGCAAATGTGGGAGAATTGCTGCAGGTGAATGTACGGCTCTTCATTGGTGTTGCCATGGAATGCAGGGAGAAGGGCTATGAATTGGGGCTTCAGCTCAAAGTGAGCGTGTACCGGTGGAATGAGAATCCACTCGGTCATCTGGCTGTCTCCCGGATTGTATGTTTCTTTGAGTGTCGGTTTCGGCGGTGGTGGGAATTCAGGATCATCATTGGGGTCATCACCACCTTCTCCTCCTCCACCTCCTCCTCCCCTGCCTCCTCTGCCTCGGCCTCCTCCTCCGTCGTTACGATTTATCATATCATTCAACATGTCCTGGAAAGTGGTCTGCGTAAGGGCCTGCTCAGTCAGCTGCTGCTGGATAGCCTGGATAGATGCCAGTAACTGTGCATTGACTTGGTTCTGATCTGGCACCTGTCCCTCTGGTGTGGGTGGCTGCTGACCCTTTCCTTTTCCTCCTGGCGCCATGTCAGGGTCTGAGTCGGACAAAATGAACTCCGGAGTAGTCTCCAGGGCTCGCACTGTCTTCTATCTGCATAATGAGATGGTCCGAATCAGATCACTTGCAATTAATGCTCAGCTGCCGTGATGAAGCTGGAATTCAGGTCAACCCCAACATGTTGTGAGTGGAAAATTGATGTAGAATGTAATCGACTCCCATTCACAACGACGATAGCGGGACAAAAGTGATCCCGGTTTATTGGGTGGCCCAGAGAAAGGTAGAAAACGAGGAGTCTGGAGATCGATCTGCAAAGTCCGGATCGGGTTCTCGGGAATCGCCTCGAAATTATTGGCGAGGTTGAGTCCATGGAATCGATGTAGGTGTCGGCATGGTCCCGACGAGACCATCCATGGATCAACTTCGCGGAGCACAAGAGAATGTCGGATTTTGGAAGAATGATACGATGGTCAACGAGGAACAAAAGGAGTGTAAAACAGTAGAAAGGCTCGGTTGAGCGGGGTGGTCAAAGAAAGACATAATCAAAATTTGCGCAAAAGCGTGGGACTTTGATCTTTGAACCTTAATCTAGATCCATACAAACACAAGACAAAATTGGGTTCACCAACTCACGCCATGTGAAGCCGTGAAAGCTCGGCTATTTATTATCTTTTCATTTTTAGAGTTGTGATTTTCAGGCATATCTTATAACAAGTCCTTAGTACGCTACCCTATAGGAGAGAGAGTACTGCCGGAAGAGTATCCCGTACTTGTCCTCCTCCTGTGTAACCTGTAGTCTGTACTTTTTGGAGTCCTTGTAACCCTTCCTGGATCCCTACTCAGCCAAAGAAAAGAGAGAGGAAGCCGATAGGCGAAACCAATACTTCGGTTCTCGCTCGCAACGGAATCACCCGTGAGCGTGCAAGAACCTACTCGGACGCAGGACGATGAGACAAACACCCCCGTGAAGGCGTGGCCTATGCTCAATACTTCGGACAGGGTCGATGCTCTCACAACAGAGAGTCACCATTGGTGACCAAGTCCTACTCGCCTACGTACGATAGAAGCGCCATTACTTCGGAAATCCAGGCGATACACAAGGCAGTTGTAGACTGGGTTTTGGGCTTTTCTATCCTTAGGGGTCGCACTCGCTCAAGGGAGCAGGGTTTTGGTCCCCCTCCAAGTACCTGAAAACAATGAGGGCTTTATGAACCCGGTACAATGATAGTCCATTACAGATTTTAATTAAGGTCAAAGTTTATTTAGCAGTCCCCTGGTTTTAATTTTTTTGGTTTTCACTTTTTTTGGATCTGTTCTCATACCAACGCTTAATCGTTTTTGTAGATTTTCATTTAAGTCCTAGGTGCTCAAAATCAGAGGGAGATAGCGGAAAAGCCGTGCAAGTGGTTCCATGATGGAAATCTCACCATTGAACCGAATGATGCATGCTGAGTTAGAAGACTTACAGTGCATCCCAGCTCTCTCCATGTGGTATGCAAAACAGAATTTTTAAACCTATCTACATGTCGGTATGCAAGGCACAAAATCGTCCTAAACATAAGCTGCTATTAGCGTGAAGAACCATAAGTTGCTTATTTGTCTCTAGCCCAAGAGAGTCCGGTCTTGGCTCACCCCTCCTCTGCTCAACAAATTGAGGGTAGGAGAAAGCGCTTTACAGGGTTCGCTACGGCACAGAGGGCTAAGAGACAAATTTACAACTTGTTTGAGTTTGACTAGATCCAATCGAAGTAGACTATAGGAGCATGCATTCTTATTAATGTTTGGACCTAGCTACTGAGTCAAGCAACCTATATCTAGGGGTTCCAAGCACACAAAACAAAGTAAAAGAAAGGCGGAAAGCTCAAAACTGCGGGAAACAAAATAAAAGAAGGCGATGAAAACTCGAAAAAAACCGCGATGAGGCCCCCAGATGAACAATCACCTAGGCACTGGACCTCATTGTGAAGAGTAGAGTCCTGTTTATATACATGCCAAAATAGTCTCTCTCTCACCATGAATTACACAAATAATTTTCCTAAACATCTAGCCTATCTAATGCCCCTCTCTTTGCTTCTTTGGTGCACTCTCCAGATGGCCATGAGAAGAGAAGACCATCCTCCTCCAAGCTCGGCTGCCTTGGCCTCCTAAGAAGCCATCCTAGCGTGGCGGTCCCTCGCATCAAAGTTACAAAAAAGATTGCATTAGCATACTCAGTTAATCAAATAGAGCAGATAAATTAATCACAATAAATAAAGGAATGAAGCATGGTGATTAATGGCAATAAAACAATAGCTGCTCACACAAAAATGAATCATGAATCTAAATTTTTATACAAGAATGACAAAAATCAATTTGGCTATGCTCATTGCTCCCTGGCAACGGCGCCATCTGATAACAGGGGTAATCCATGATAGTCTCCATGAAAAATATAAAAGTGTTGTCGCTGAGGCGACCACTCATAGAAGACCGGTGTTAATCAGCAATTAACCCACAATCCAAAGAATACAACAATCAAGCTCAAAAATAAATGTGAATTAATCTTTATTTTACTCTACCATAAAATGTATAGTGACAAATATGTAGAGGTCGAACCACAGAGAGCAACACAAAATGCAATAGCCTACGTGTCAATCACAGTCATCCTTGTGTGGGTTTTATTATTATTATTATTATTATTATTAAAATATAATAATTAAGTATTATATATATATATTTATATAATACAAATATATTACATATATATACATAGAGGGTAAGCATATAGCTTATAATACATGTAATATATATATATAGGTGTATCTAAATATAATAAAATAAATATATATTTTTTTCTTTTTCTTTTTTTATATTATATTAAGATTAATGAGAATACATATTACTAAATAAATATATAATATATATATATAATATATTTTTTTCTTTTTCTTTTTTGGATATATAGATATATATACATAAAAGGGGTATTATAATATTCACAAAAATACTCAAAAATGGTCAAAAATTCAGGAAAAGGATCTTTTTGGAATTTTCATGGCTTTTTACTGTTTTTATGATTTTTGGGTGTTTTTGCAAACATTTTTAGTATTTTAAAATAGCTAAATAATAGCAAACAATGGACTAGGTACTGGCCGTCACAAAAACAGAGATTAAAAATAGCTAACAGCCTCAAACATTTTCCACCTTAATTTTCTAATAACAATAATAAAATATAGCATAAGTAGGGCCTGAGTTTATATTTTTTTGATTTTTCTTTGATTTTTTATATTTTTTTGAAGTTTTTGGATATTTTTGAATTTTTAAGGTTTTCTTTTTAAGAGTTTTAGAGATTTTTGGACTGACACTAATATAGGTCAAGATACACCATAGGTAATTTTTTTGGAATTTTTCGAGATTTTTATATTTTTTTTGGGATTTTATAAGTTAGTCAGGGAATAAAGACATGTTTTCGATTTTTAATAAATGCAAAAATGCAACAAAATGCAAAACTGAAAATATGGCGTTCAAGCATGACCAAACATGAGCTTAAGTCTATTTTTGCAAGATTTTTCGATTTAATATGAAGCATAAAATAAATAGACAAAGCCTTCAAAAATTAAATGGCCTGGCAGGGGTATTTTGCAAATAAAATAGTTGGCAGGGGCATACAAGCAAAAATTACAACAAAAAATACACTTTACTTTTATTTTGCAGGACCATTTAGTAAATACAAGAACCCGACAGGGTTTAGATGCAAATTTTCACGCGCCTCACGTGGTTGCTGCACGTGAGGCGCGGAGGGACTAAAGTGTAAATACGAAAACATCAGGGGGTCCAACTGCAATTTTTACAACGTATTTACAACTAAAACTTTTATTTTGGGGATCAAACTCTAAATACAAAAAGCGGGGGGTGAGATGTGAAATTTACCCCTAAATAAGCTTTTCATCCTGCGGCGCTGGAGGCGCCACTTATACACGTGGCAACCATCGGACGGCGGACATCGGTTCGGCGATGAAGGGCCAGGGTTAGAACCTCCTGCCTGATCTGACGGTGGATGTGCTTCCTTCATCGAACGGTCGGCTTTCAATCGGGGCCCGCCCCTCTCGATCCAACGGTGCAGAAGGCACCTGGAAGAACTGGGAAGAAGCTCGCCCCCGGCGAGCTTCGATCGGGTAGCTCGGGCTCCTCCGGGCACTCCCGCGCATCTGAAGCTCTCTGATCGTAGCTGGGAAGCTTCCGCGTCGTCTGACGGATCTTTGATGGCTCCTGGAGGTCCGAGTCGATGGAGCGAGGTCGGAGAAGAAGAGGACCCTCAGGAACCTCTTCCTGGGTCAAAGGCAAGCCAGAAGGGCTCGATTCCTCGTTGTACCTGCACAGGAAGAACCGCGGGCGAGAGGGCTATCTCCTCGACCCGGGGTTATGAAGCTGCGACGCAAGATGGAGGTGGGCGGAGGGGCTCCGGCGAATGGCGGAGGTGAGCCCTGATTCGCCAAGACCAAGGGTCCTGGGTTGATCTGATGGGTGCGATGGATGGAGAAAGCGTTTGGGTTTCGAAATGGGTGAACAGGGCGGTCGGATACGGTCAGGTCTACAGTGGAGAAGTCGTCGGAGCTCCTTGATTTTTACGCTAGGGTGATTAACTAACCACTAATCTAACTACTGGAATGAAATGCTAACATTAAAAAACTAACTGAGAACGCATTAAAAGGGCAGCATCTTATACCTGGGGGCCTCCAGGGAGCAGGGCGGACGCCGGAGCTCCGCCGCGACAAATCCTCCTCTCCTCCGGCCGATTCGAGGCACCAGCTCACTCCCCTGTCACGAGGAATGTCCTAGACTAGAATTAAGGCTTGAGATTGGATAAAAAGTGGCCAAATTCAAGGAAGGAAGCGGAGCTTTTTATTTATAAACATTGGCGAGTGGGCCTTATTGACCGGCGATTATTGCATGATCTAGAGAGTATTAGGTTGATCCAAAGAATCGGCGGGCATCATGGATGATTAGGGATTAATCTTGTGAAGGAAGCATCCTCGATTGATGGATGGTGTGCCCGGGAAAAAGGCATGAAATCGGGGGAGTAGACAGTTCAGAGACGCCAGGCGAGGGATGGGACAGTTGACCTGGGAGTCAACGTTGGCCGGTGCCTTTATTGGGCCACGTAGGGCCGCTACGAGACAAAATAGCAAATCTGAGGAAGATTGATTTATTTGACGCCTTAAATGATTTTATTAATTTTTTCTTAAAAATAAAAATGTGTATTATTTCATCTAGTATTTATTCATGATTTTTATTGAATTTTTTCGAGGTGTTTTATTATAGTTTTATTTTAATAATGTGTATATGTATGTATTTACATGTATTTTTGGGTATTTTATTTTTAATTTATTTATTTTCTTTTATTATTTTCTTGGCTTATTTTATAAATTTATAACTTATTTTTTGTGAGTATAAATGTATTTTTATTTGATTTTTATGAGTTCATTTATATATTTAAATAAATAGGTATATATGTATGTAAGTATACTTATGGTATTTTACCTGTATAGTATATACATTGTATTTATTCGATTAATTTTATGTGTTTTTATTATGGATTTGTATTTTGATAAGATATATATAATATATATACATTATTACAAAAATATAAGAGAATTGAATAATTAAAGAATGTTTTCTCTTTTATTTATGTACATCCTTCTCATAGGTATGTTGCCTATATATATTTCATAGACTTATTTTATTTTATTTTACAAACTCTTTTTGGTTTTATTCTAAGGCTAATATGTATATGAATTATATACATTATTTACAAGATTCTAAAAATATTAATTTATAAAAATAATGAATGGTGATATAATGAATGTTTTAATCAGGTATTTTGTACAAGAAGGGCCAAAAACCTATCTTCCACAGATGGACTCCAAAAATTATGAAACCAATTTTATAAAATAGTTTATGAAATGCTATATACAATTGAAGGTGAGTTTGGTTGATTTGGGTTTTTTATTTGCAAGATATGGGTCTGTGAAGTTGAGACCTTTGGCTTTTTTATTTTGTGCATAAAATGTACACTGGGCATTATTTTTACACAAACTCAATTTTGTATTTTTATTTACATTATTATCTACAACTTTTATGAACAAAGTTTCTTTATTTGATGAATAAATAATTATGCATAAAATAGGTGTCAAAATGCATAAATGGATGAATAAATAAATGAGGTATTTATGTATATCGGCCCTTATCTCCCCTACTTTATTCCTTGTCGACCAATTCCATGCTGGCCTTGGTCTCGGGGTTAGGGTCATAAAATATTTGTAACATTTTATTCCTTTTTCTTTTCTTCTCTTTATTCTATAATTTTGGCATTAAAAACCTTATTTAATGTACAATAAATACAAGAAACAATGAATGCTATTATATACAAATTAATGCTATTTACATGCATTTGCTGGGGTTTTGAGGCCAAAATGATAGAATAAAGGTGATGAAATGGAGATTCATCAGTTTCCCAGCTCCTGTGCGAGCTGGGTTGAGTGAGTGGGTGGAGAAGGTGCGTCGGACGAAGGCGAACGTAATGGGCGATTCCGATGATCGAAGTGGGTAACGGGGTGGTCGGAATCAAAGAACGACGGCGGCGGTGCGATTTGGGGATAAACGAAAATCAAAGGAAATGGCGGAGCTAAATGGCTACCTGGATGAACGGAGAGACTGGGGAGGAGCTGGGGATGCTCCTGGTCGTCGCCTCGAGGGTCGTCTCTGCCCGAGGCTCGGAGCTCGCGCTGGTGGCGGAGCTGCGGCGGCTACGTCGCCGGATCGATGGAATCCTCCTCCTCTCCTTGCTGCAACAGGCTCAGGCGCGAGCTGTCACCTCACACACTCTCTGGAGCTCACAGGAGAAGAAGGCGAATGGCCAAAGATGGAGAGAGAGGGTGGCGGAGCTGCGGCTTTATACGGCTAGGGGTCCGAGAAAGATGGGTCCGGGCAAGCTCAGGAGCGCGCGGATCCCGAGGGAGCGGCTCCGGCGAGGATGTCGGATGAGCGATTAACGATTCGGACCCAGGATTTAGGGAAATGGGTATTGGATCAAGCGGGTATAATTGCGAGAAATCGGGTCGGGTCTTGTATCCGCGGAAAGGTGGTCCTTGGGGGGGGGGGGTAGTTGACTGGGCGGTCAACATCCCCAGGACCCAATGAGAATGGGCCACGTGGCCTGAATATTGAAGTGACAAATGAGGGTAACTAGGGCCCGATTCAACCAAAACTCAAAACATGAAATATTTTTCTTTTATTTTTTTCTATTTTTTTGGTGATTTTTAATAATTTTTTCGAAATAAAAATAAGCTATATACATAGTATGTACTATCTATAGGTATATGTACAATATATAGGGTTTTGATTTTTTATTTTTAATTATTATTTTTATAAAATTTTACTCCTATTTTATATTTTATTTATTTATAGAATAAAATAAGGAATAAAAGGGTGTTTTTATTTTATTTTTATTATTTATTTACATAGGTAAAATAAATATATAGGTACATCTATATACATGGTATTTGTACAATGTGTTTTTGTATTTTTAATTTTTGCTATTTTTTTTGTTTTTGTTTTAATTGTTTTTATTTTATTTATTTACACTATATAATAGAGACTATTTACAAAAAGTTTGGAAAATAATTTTATTTATTTACAAGGTTAACTAAATACATAGATGTGGTTTATGTACATGATGAAAGGTGTATTTTTGATCTTTTTGATTTTTAACTTTTTCTTTTGATTTTATACTTATAGATATATACAAGTATTTACAAGCATATTTCAAGCTATTTTTGGTGAGGAAAATATATTTATTTTATTTACATAGGTATTTACACACATGAGCCCCTATCTCCCTCTACTTTGACTTTTATGCGGTCAGGCCCATACTGAGCCCTCCCTTGGGTTAGGTTGCTCAATATTTTTTCTAAATATTTCCCTCTTTTTCTTTTTAATCTTTATTCTTTTATTTTTGCACAAAAACATGCTAATTATAGGTTTTTACATAATGCATGCTTTTGGTATTTATTCCTATTTACACATATCTACATGTATTTGCATAGGTTTTTGTAGCTAAAATATAAGAATAAAGAGTGATGAATGGGTATTCATCACCCCCCTATACTTAACTTTGCTAGTCCCTTAGCAAACACTTATTTGAAAAAGAAGTGAAAAAGAAAATAAGAAAAAGAGGATGTACATGATCAAGGTTGATTATTAAACTTGCCTTCATTAAATTGGGGTATGGAGCTCGATCAGATCTTTGGATTATTAATGTGTCGGAACCCTATTTAGACTTAAGCTTAAAACTCAACAGCCTCTAAGTTCCACTAATCTATAACCAAGACTCCTCAATGCTCCAGATCAGAATCAGAACAAGTCATCAATCACAAACCCTGAAGACCATGAATCTTTTCTTGTCCTGTGAATGTGAAGTCTAAGCTCTCCACCTCAGAAATGGCAACTTGACAACCCTTCCCAACAAGGTAACTCTATGACCTCAATCTGGCCACTCTTTCCTCGAGGAGCGGGATATTCCCTTCTAAGTTCAAGTTCAACCGGCTCAAGAAGAGGGGGAAGAAGAGAATGGGTCAAGGCCAGTGTAGCCAAGTACCCTTGGGAGCTTGACCAGTGTAGCCAAGTCTCCCTGCTGCAAGCTACAACAGGTGGATCATGAAACCAAGCTTTGCTTATTGCACTCTATATACATACTCCGGTGGGGTTATCATTTTCTATCAGACCCACCACTTTTTTGGAGTTCTTTTCTTTTTGCACATTTTTTTTTCAAGTGCATCTATACAACATATACATGTGCAGCATATATACAAGGATTTTTTCCTCTTGAGCCAGTAGACTATCCCTCTTTTGAAGCTTTATTGCAACCCACAACTCCCGTCGTTAGACCTCATAGCAACCAGACCAAGTTGAGATGCACTTCCTTCACTAAAAGAAGAAGAGAGGTTCCGCCTAGAAGTACTACCCTCATATGCTACCCCAAGTCAAGGAAGACTGCCTCCTCACCACCTCATCCGTAGAGAGCTCGGTGCATAGTGCTGGTGTCCAAGTAAAGCCATAATCTCTATGAGTCATGTGTTGTTGTTAAGTGCTCTACTTAGGCTCATTGAGATGACATGTGATCATAGCCTAGTGGACTCAAAGAATTGAGTCACCATGGACCTGAAAAGCCTTAAACCTAAGCCCTATAAGGTTCCTCTTAGAAATTAGGTGGATTAAGATCTTAATCAAGCTCCATTTCTCAATTTGATTCCAGGCTAGTTTAAATGTCAACTATCATCCAGAAAAACTATATACACATGTACAAAAGATGCTTATTTACACAAATTTTATAATCATGCAAAATTTTTGAAAAATGTTTTGAAATCATGAATGGATGATGCATGAAGTGCAAGTTTTGCAAAAAGATATTTACACACATTTACACATGATTTTTGCAAACTTTTGATTTTCAAAACATTTTGGAAAAAATTTTGTACTATATACATTATTTTGATACAAAAATATTTACACAAGCTTTACACAAAAGATTTTTGAAATCATTTTTACAAAATAATTTGTACACTAGCTATTTATGTGCAAATAAAAGAAGATTATGTACATGAAAATTTTTAATTTTTGTGATTTTTAGCCATTTTATTTATTAACACACTCACACAAAGTACGAGTTATGGCTAAAGTATATATGAAATATATACACACCCCCCTATACTTAGCTCGAACGATGTCCTCAGAGTCAAGAGCGATGAAGAAGACATAACTCGTGCTAGGTATAGGGCAGTGAAAAGAAAGGCTATATACAAAGAAGAAGAATGAAATGAAAAAGTCAAAAGGGTCTCGGGTCTTCCCCCTATACATAGGATCAAATAATCCTAAGTATAGCAGGCTGTACACTAAGGGAAAACCGAGTGGAGAATGTACAGGGTCTACCCCCCCTATACTTAGGGTGAAATATCCCTAAGTATAGGCAACAAAAACAGGGGTAGACAGAAACAAAAGAAATACCCAAAAGGTCTCACATCCCCCCTATACTTAGGGTAAGGTGCACCCTAAGTATAGCATAATCACAAGATGAAGACAGTGATGTGGGGCTAAAGAATGTAGCGATATGGACATCTGGATCTATGCAAGGTGGAAGATCAGTGAAACTCAGGCGTGAGATGCATTAGATGTGAGTCAACGACCACATCTCACGCAAAATGAATAGGGGCAAGATCAGCGACCCGCGGCTCATGATCTAGAAATGGCTTGAGCCGCTGGCCGTTCACTCGAAAGGTACTCTCAGAAGACAACTCAGATATGTCAATGCTATCGTTGTCGTGTACCTTTCTAACCAAGTAGGGTCCCTTCCATTTGCTCTGTAGCTTCCCTGGAAATAATCGTAGCCTCGCATCAAACAGCCATACTCTCTGTCCAATCTCAAAATGCTTGTGGCTGATATGAGAATCATGCCACTCCTTCACTTTCTCCTTATAATGTAGGCTGTTTGAGAAAGCTGAATCTCTGAGCTCCTCCAGGGCAGCTAACTCTGCCCTCCTTTGGTCTCCCATACCATCTGGATCCATAAGAATATCTGTGACTGCCCAAAGTGACTTATGCCTCAGCTCAACAGGTAAATGGCATGGCTTGCCATATACGAGGCGAAAGGGAGATGTGCCCAATGGAGTCTTGAAAGACGTCCTATATGCCCACAAGACCGAGTCCAAAAGTTGTGACCAATCCTTTCGGTCAGGGCGGACGACTTTCTGCAGTATAGTCTTGATCTCCCTATTCGACACCTCGGCTAGACCATTCGTCTGTGGATGATAAGGTGTAGCAACACGATGGTCTATACCGAACTCGCTAGCAAGGGCCTTCACCTGGTCGTTGATGAAGTGAGATCCCCCATCAGAAATCAGAACTCGTGGAACCCCGAACCGCGTGATGATGTGCTTCCTCAAAAATATGCAAACTGTCCTCGCATCAGCGGCTCGGGCGGGGATAGCCTCCACCCAACGACTAACATAATCAACGGCCAACAGAATGTACTCTAATCCCTGACTCTTAGGGAATGGACCCATGAAATCGATGCCCCATGCGTCAAAAACCTCACAGAAGTGAATGGGCTGCATCGGCATCATATCACGCTATCCACAAGTGCCCATCCTCTGACAGTCAGTACACCTCTTCACGAACTCATCTGAGTCCTTGAAGAGGGTAGGACACCACAAGCCGGATTGGAGCACTTTCTGTGCCGTTCTCCTCCCAGAATGATGTCCTCCTGCCTCAAGCTTGTGGCAGTAAGTGAGGACGCGATGGTGTTCCTCCTGAGGAATACACCGACGCCAGACGTTATCCCCTCCTTCGTGGTAAAGGATGGGATCCTCCCAATGGTAGGACTTGGCCTTCACGAGGAAGGTCTCAAGCCTCTGCCTGGGCCAATCTTGTGGGACTTTCCCAGCAACGAGAAAGTTCACAATAGCGGCGTACCATGGGAGTGAGGCGATAGCAAGGATCGCCTCATCTGGGAAGGTATCTCGGATAGGATCAATCTGCTCAGACTCCTCAGGCTGCTCTAAACGGGAGAGATGATCCGCCACCACATTCTTGACTCCAGGCTTATCCTTGATCTCAATATCGAACTCCTGGAGTAGAAGGATCCATCTAGTCAGTCTGGCCTTGGCATCCTTCTTTGCCATGAGGTACCTGATGGCGGTGTGATCTGTGTACAAAGTCACTCTAGATCCAATGATATACGATCTGAACTTATCTAGGGCGAACACTACGGCTAGCATCTCCTTTTCTGTGACCGTGTAATTCCGCTGGGCAGAATGCAATGTGCGGCTAGCGTAGTGAATGGCAAATGGAACTCCATCCCTCCTCTGTCCCAGCATTGCCCCTACGGCAAAATCGGAGGCATCCGTCATGATCTCGAATGGGAGAGACCAATCAGGCGGCTGGAGGACAGGAGCCTCAATAACATACTGCTGGAGAGTCGCGAAGGACGAAAGACACTTGTCATTGACAAGGAACTCGGTGTCTTTCATCAAGAGGTCAGTCAACGGCCGGGCAATCTTGCTAAAATCCTGAATAAATCTCCTGTAAAATCCAACGTGCCCCAGAAATGACCGTAGCTGCCTCAAATTGGACGGCGGTGCGAGTTTTGGCCGGATCAACCTCCATGCCCCTGTTGGAGATGATGTGGCCAAGCACCGTCCCTTGAGTCACCATGAAGTGACTCTTCTCCCAAGATAAAACCAAATGATACTCGATACATCGCTGGAGTACTCGGTCTAGGCAGTCAAGACAGGAGTCGAATCCGTCGCCGTAGACCGAGAAATCGTCCATGAAGACCTCCAAACACTCCCCTACCATGTCCGAAAAGATCGACAACATGCACCTCTGAAAAGTCGCAGGGGCATTGCATAGCCCAAATGGCATGCGTCGAAAAGCATATGTACCGAAGGGACAGGTAAAGGTGGTCTTCTCCTGATCCTCAGGAGCGATGGCCACTTGGTTGTAGACCGAGTACCCATCCAGGAAGCAATAATGGCTCTTCCCTGCCAGTCTCTCAATGATCTGGTCAATAAAAGGCTGGGGGAAATGGTCCTTCTTGGTGGCCTGGTTGAGTCTCCTGTAGTCAACACAGACCCTCCAAGAGGTGGGTACTCGTGTAGCAATCTCCTCTCCCGACTCACTGATCACAGTCGTGATGCCCGTCTTCTTGGGCACCACATGCAAGGGGCTAACCCACTTGGAGTCGGAAATGGGATAAATAAAATCTGCACTCCACCATTTCGATATTTCCTTCATCACGACCTCTCTCAGGTTGGGGTTCAGTCGCCGCTGGAACTCACGCGACGGCTTCGCCCCCTCCTCGAGATAGATATGGTGGGAGCACACTGATGGACTAATCCCATGGAGATCTACTACGCTCCATCCGATTGCCTTGCGGTTCTTTTCAAGAACCCCCATCAAACGGGATTCCTGCTCTCCAGTCAGATCGGCGGAGATGATGACTGGGTACATCTCTGGCTCGCCCGCAAGGAATCGATACTTCAGCGAAGTAGGGAGAGGCTTCAGCTCTGGAATGCTGGGTGCTGGCAAATCTGGCTGTGGAAGGAAATGAGTGAATGCTGCTAAGTCTGCCAAATCTGCCTGGGAGAAAGAAAACGAACTCTCGCAAACTGTATCGGGAGAAGGCTGCTCAACTGTGCTGTCTCTGATCTGCTCTGCATCTACCTCCTCCTCATCTGTAGGCTCAGGGGGACTCAGGTCTGGCATCTGATCATAGCAATCTGCCCAATCAGACTCTGAATCCGAGGGATCTGTATCAACCGCGGTGGCATCAGTACCACCGTAAGGAAAGGTGGCCTCAGCACCACCATCACTGAAATCTGTGTCGCGATCAAGGACCGGCTCTGCTGCCTCAATGGTATCCTCAACCAGGGCTGTGCTCTCCAGACTCTCCTCTGCTATCATCTCGGCATCAACTGTATCTGAAAATGAGATGATGGCCTGTGCTGCAGGATCTGCCCATGCTGCCTCGTCGTCTGTGATCACAAAATCACAGTCCTGGTGGATGTCTGGCTCTGCGTCTGTCAGCTGCTCTGAATCGGTACTAGCCTCTGAGCGTGCTCTCTCTCTAGCTCTGTAGTCCCTCGACCGTCTCTATTTGTATACTCTCGCCCTCAACGCGAAAGTACACCTTCCCGCTATCATGATCAGTCACCGCCTTGGCTGTGGCCAAGAACGGACGACCGAGGATGATGGGGGTATCGGTCACTGACTCAGGGATCTCCATGTCCAACACTACGAAGTCCACGGGGAATTTCAGGCCCTGAATCGTGACGATAACGTCTCGTAACAACCCCTTCGGCCTCTTGACAGATCGATCAGCGAACTGAAGGACTGTCCTGCTCTGTCGAAGAGTGCCCAACTCGAAGCGATCGAGAAGGGCTGTCGGAAGAAGGTTGATCGACGATCCGCTATCTAGTAGAGTACGGTCGAACCTCTGCTCACTAATCTGGCATCTGACATACGGGGGCCCTGAATCTGGCCTCTTGACTGGCAGACGGTTCTGGATCGCAAAACACGTGGCTTTCGTCAACACATGTATCTCTGAAGTGTGGTTCCTCCTCCTCCTGCTGACTGTGGTCCTGTCTCTCAAAGATCGTTGGAGAAGGGGGATGTGCTGCAAAGCCTCCTGGAGGGTCAGCTGGATGTGGAATCGGTCTATCATGCTCTGGCTAAACTCCTCAAGCTCTCTCTTTTTTGGATCTTTTTCTTTTTTCTTCCCCTTCCCATCTGAAGGGCTCTAGGGAAGGGGATCACAGGGTCCTTCGTAGAAGAAGGAATAGGAAAAGGCCTAGACGGCTCGACGGCCGGATCCTCACATACATCAAGCACCACAGTGGGACCAGAAGAAACTAAACCTTTTCCTTTATTCACAACAGTATTCTGAGGTACATGAACTGAAGGAAAGACAACATCTCTATCACGAAAAACACCGGTGGCCTCTGTACCACCATGGGCTGACTCTGCTGCTGCTGCTGCTGGACGTCTCGCGGCATCAGTACCGCAGGTGGAATCAGCATCCTTGGTGGCATCAGTGCCACCATCGTCATCTGGAGCGGCCTCAGTACCGCTCTCCTCCTCCTCATGTGGCGCCCCGGAAGTATCCTCGTGGTGTAGCTCAGACGAGGCGCCGCCGCCTGCTGGTGTCCTACCGCTCCTAAGTGTAACAAAATCAGCATCAAATAGATCCGAAGATGTATCATCAAATGGGTCACTAGGAGTGGTATGCTCAGTAGAAACTACCTGCTCAGACTTCCTCTTGAGGTTGTTCGGGTTCGGCTCGATCTGTGCAGGAATGGCGGCCTTCCCTCTCACCAGGTCCCGCATCTCCTGGCGGAACTCGTCCATCTCCCGTCTAAATGTGGCCTGCTGATCCGTGAGGAGGCGGGCGACGTCATCCAAGGCGGGGCTCTCATGGGAGCCCGACGGGTAGCCTCTCTGGTGCTGAGGCTGCTGGAACTGCTGGTGGTGCTGCTGAGAGGGGTAGGAAGAGGGATGCTGCTGGTATGCTGGGTGAGCCTGTTGCTCACGTCTCCACGACTGTCCCTGCTGCTGATAGGGACGAGGAACGAGGGATGATGGCTGGTGTGACTAGTAAGCTGGGGGCTGCTGCTACGGCTGGTGATCTCTCTGCTGGGCGTACTGCCCTCCCTGACCGGCTGGCTGCTGCTGGGGCTGGGTACCTCCACTACCCCACCTGAATCCGGGATGATCTCGTCGGATCCCAGGCTGGGGGCGGTCATACCAAATCCCGTTGACATCCATCAACAGCTCTGCATCGTAGGGGGCTGGCGGGAGTACTGCCAGAGGCTGGTCCGGCTGGTATACCACCATCTGCATGTCTGGAGATGGTGGGGACTGGTAAGTGGGCTGCGGCTGCTGGTACGGCTCCGCCTGTACAAGATGAACCTGTCTAGGCTGCTGTAGGGAGCTGGAGCGCTGGGACGAGCTGCTGCTACTGCCGGAGTCGCCTCGCGACTGAAGCCGGGGCTGTGAAGCCGTCTGTGCCTCCTGGAGACACATGAGCTGGGTCTTCATATCGCTCAGAGTCTGTGCCATCTGATCCATCTGCGCGATGCTCTGGCACTGCTTCTTCTCTATCAGCTCCATGCGGTCCAACTTCTCGCTGATGATCCCCATGTTCGCAGCGGACGACTCTACCTGTGCTGCTGCGACTGCGGACGAACTGGAAGGACCTGCATCGACCCGTGCTATCCGCTGGTACTGCACGGGTCCTGGCTGCTGCTGGGGTCTCCCCTGAGTGTACAACCAGGTCTGGGACATCACCATATAATTCTCAGCCATCTCCTCGAAGATGGCCCAGACCTGGTCGTGGTCCTTGGCGAAATAGGACCCGCCACAAGAAGCATTCACCAGACCCTGAAGCTCTGGTGTCAACCCGCTGAAGAAGCTCTGCACAAGGTTCGGCTTCGTGATGTCGTGGTGCGGGCATCTGTCTGTGAGCTCTCTAAACCTCTCCCATGCCTCGTGAAATCGCTCATTGGGGAGCATGGAGAAGTTGCTGATCAAGGCCCTCGCTGCATTCGTCCGCCCGAGTGGATAGTACTTGTTCAAGTACTCGGTGCGGAGCTGCTCCCAGGTGTAGACGAACTTCCCCAGATGCTTCAGCCAGGTGGCTGCTCTGTCTGCTAGTGAGAAGGGGAAGGCAATCATCCGAATCGTATCCTGGTCCACATGGCGGTCGTGGACAGTACTGCAAATCATCAGGAACTCCTGGAGGTGGAGATGGGGCTCCTCGGTGGCAAGCCCGTATAAACGGGGAAGCATCTGCAGGGTGTTCGGGGGGAACTTGAAGTCCCCCACGATAGCAGGTACCACCACCCAATGGTGCATCAGTGTGGATCCGGGGTTGTGCAACTCCCGCATCGGTCGTGGTGGTCCTCCTGCCGCGGCGGCTGCCGCTGCGGCAGCCGCGGCTGCTGCTGCTGCTGCTGCTGCGGCTCGTGCATCTGCATCAGGTATCTCCTCGGGCTCGCTCTGCTGATCTCGCTCTGCTCTAAGCCTCTCCAACTCTCGCCTCATCTCAATCATAAATGCTCCCTGATCGCGTAACTGCTGCTGAATTGTCTCCATCGATGTGATCAGGGTGGAGTTGATCGCTCCCTGGTCTAGTACAAAATGCTCGGGCTGACGGGAGTGATCATTTGAACTGCCGGCCATGGCGACGTCTGCAAAATCAAACGAGCCCAACTCAGGTGCTGTCAAATCAATCAGTCTCTCCTCGGGCTCGTGTCTCTCAGGTAGGAAAGAAAGGGGGTCGAGAGGGAACAGGGCGGAATCGTACTCGGGCTCGGAGAGCTGGTCTCGGCTCTCGCGGGCCAACCTAGATGATGAGGTAGACGTGCCCGAAAGCGGTGTAGCCAGAGGCTGCCTAAGAGAGCGTCTACCCATCATCTTGATCGGGTGAGTAGGGCGGATGAGATCTGGAGAAACTATGATCACAAAACAAACCCCCGGTTCACCAACGCGACGCGAGCTGAAGATCGTGAAAGTTCGGTCAAATTATCTTGTCGATTTTATTAGGTGAACACACAAAATATCAGAGCGCTTACGTGACCTGTTAGGATACCCGATGCTATCCCAACCAACCGGCCCACACGGAAGAGTCGGTAATCAGTCGGGACTAGCACCGGAGGGCTCTACCTAGGGTGCGGGTCACTCTCTCGCGCATCCAAACCATACAATGAGGGGGTTGCTCTCCCCAAGACAAAATTTTTAGGGTGAGCGTCTTTTAAGATCAATAGTGTTAACCAGTCCCAATTTTATGGTTTCTCTTTTTAATCTTTTTCAAATCAAAACAAAAGGCCTAACGAATTTTTCGGTTCTCCTGGTTATTAAGTCCAAAACAGGGGGGAGAAGACGAAAAAGCCGATGCGCGATGAAATCAATGATGCATGCTGAGTAAGAAATGTGTACCTTGTCTCCAGCACTCTACATGCAAGTGATCCGCGCAGAATTGAACGACTGAAAGTAAACTACCTATATGATGCAACGGGAAAGCCGAGTCCTAGACGAGCAATTTCTAGCGTAAGAACCGTCTAACCGGTCACCGACCTCCAAGCCAAAGAGTCCGGTCTTGGCCCGTCCCTCCTCTGTCCGACAAATCAGGGGTAGGAGAAAGCGCTTTACAGGACGGGCTGCGGCACGTAGGCTACGAAGGAAAATGAGTCGGTTATTTTTATTAATGATTTTTAGTAGGTCCAATTAACGTTCTATGGGAACAGGCAATAGGTTAGGTGTGGGGATCCTACTAATTACTGCACAATCACCAGAAATTCCTAAGTCTAGGGGCTCGAGCAAAAAACGCGTAAACACCGGAAAAGGCAGAAAGAAAATAAAATAAAACCAAAACCGCGTAAAACCGCGAAAGTCCTAAGGGTCTCCCGAGCACACCGGTGCTCGGTGAAACAGACCCGCTAAGTCACAAGGTCCAAGTCCTGAGAGTGTCCTGTATTATAATAATAATAATGCAATAAAAATAAAAGTTCCTCTCCCACTCATCTCTCTCTCACTCTCTCCTGCGGCTCCGCAACGAAAAGAGCCGCCTCCGAATCCCGCGGTTGCGTCGGCTTCTCGAGAGCAGCCGCCTCGGTCCTCGGGCCCTCGCAAGAAATAGCAGAGTGGTCAGAACCAGATAATCAAATAATAATAAAAGAAAAATAAAGGGAAACGAAAAATAAGGGTATATGTGCAAAAATGTGAAATAAAATAAACACTCAAAATAAAACAAAACAAAAATAAAAGAAAATGAAAATTAAACAAAATAAAACAAAAATAAAATATAGACAAAAATCGCGAAAAGCCGCGAGCTCTGAAAGAGCCGCGAAAAGCCGCGAAAATAAAAACTAAAAGAAAATAAAAACTACTAAGCCGTGCTCCCCGGCAACGGCGCCATTCTGATGAGCGGTCTGAACGACTGAGGTAAAGGTGCAGAAGTAGGTCGTTGCGACCTCGATCACTCAGATGCACTCAATCAAGAAAATCGAACCACTAATGAGAATAAAATCGATCAAAAACGCGAGATATCGGTCCTGCTATGTGATTAACCTGGTATAGCACCCAGGGTCGGACTCAAGGAGCACGGGTTGGCCGAGAGGCCTACGAAGTAGAAAAAATAAAGAAAATAAAGAAAGAAAATATTTTTAGTGGTTTTTAATTATTTTTATATTTTTTTGGATTTTTAAGTAATTAAGACAATAAAGAAAACAAAGAAAAGCACACTTCAACAATTTATTTAAGGTAATAAAAATCAACCAAAAATTAAAACAAAAATGTTTTTATGTATTTTATATTTTTTAGTGTTTTTGGAGAATTTTTGGTAATTTTCTGATGTTTATTTGATTTTCTAAAAATCAGAAAGTGAAACAAACAGGGGGTACTGTCCAGCCGAGCCAAAAAGCCCTAGATAAAATATCCAAGAGCTCCAAAAAGGTCTGGAGGTAATTTTCCTGTAAAGAAGATGTAACAAGGAAAATTTAGGTACCAATTTTATTATTTTTGGATTTTTAATTTATTTATTAGAATTTTTAGGGGTTTTTGAGTGTTTTTAAGTTTTTATGGGTTTTCAGCAATGGAAAATAGCCAAAATTGGCTAGAAAATCAAGCTAAGCAAAATAAACAGTAGATAATTTTTATAGAATTTTTAAGTGAGTTTTTATAATTTTTTGTGATTTTTCAAACTAGACAGTGGCAAAAATAGATGTTTTTTAATTTTTAAAAATATCAAACAAAATCAAAAATGTCCTCAAAAATCCACAAAAATCCTACACCATGGCATGAGCCATGTGTCAAACTTTCGTTGGATTTGGAGGTGATTTTATATTTTATTCAAAAATAAAGACATGGCACTGTGCACAGGGACCAAAGTGCAAATACCCAAAGTTCTGGGGGTCCTGGTGCAAAATACCCAGCAAAACACGCGCCACGCACGTGCCTGGGGCAGTCAGGGACCTAAATGTAAGAAAAATAAGTCCCGAGGACTTATTGGTAATAGGTACCAAAAGTCCAGGGAGCTTACCTGCAAATAACCCAAAATAAATCGCACATGCTCAAATAAACCACGCACAGGGGTATAAATGCAATTATCTAAAAACTTTCATTCATTTAATAACATCCAGAACTATAGGGTGGGACACTGCAAATAACCCAAAATAACACGTGACGAAGCACGTGGCATACAACTGGCAGGGGTATAAATGCGAATAAACTGAAGCTCAGGGTCCACTATGTAAATTACCCTAAAACTAAACAACTGATTTCGATATTTACAGGACTAAAAAGAAATAAAATAAAGACAAGGGCCTAAGGGTAAATTACCCTTTATTAAGCAGGGGCGTTGGATGCGCGCCACGTGGAGATCTGACGGCTGCAGATGGTGGGCGCTCCGGATCGTCTCTCCTCGGATCGCGCGGTGCTGGTGGCTCCCAGGATGGACGGCCAAGATCAAAACTGGAGCGAGGGGGAGGCGATCGATGGCAACTGGAGGTCCTGGATGAACAGGTGGCCGACGAACTTCGCCGGCCTCGTGGACGCGCTCCCGACCTCCTCTACTGCGCCTAAGGATCGGAGAAGCTCCGGCGTGTCTGTGCGCAGCTACTGATGCCCTCCGATGGTCCAGCCGAGCTCGGGTGAGCTCCGGCGAGGGTGGCGGAGGTGAGGCTCCTGGTCTGAACGGCAAAAGGCCTCAGATGGCCTTTGTTGGACCTACAAAGCAACCCAGAAGACTCGCGGGTCGAGGGCAAAGTGCCTCGACCCGGTTAGGCGAGGTGGAGGTGGCTGGTGCGTCGGGACGGCGAGCTCCGGCGAAGGGGGTGGACGGAGGAGCTCGTTTCCCAGCTCCTGTGCGAGCTGGGTTGAGTGAGTGGGTGGAGAAGGTGCGTCGGACGAAGGCGAACGTAATGGGCGATTCCGATGATCGAAGTGGGTAACGGGGTGGTCGGAATCAAAGAACGACGGCGGCGGTGCGATTTGGGGATAAACGAAAATCAAAGGAAATGGCGGAGCTAAATGGCTACCTAGATGAACGGAGAGACTGGGGAGGAGCTGGGGATGCTCCTGGTCGTCGCCTCGAGGGTCGTCTCTGCCCGAGGCTCGGAGCTCGCGCTGGTGGCGGAGCTGCGGCGGCTACGTCGCCGGATCGATGGAATTTTCCTCCTCTCCTCGCTGCAACAGGCTCAGGCGCGAGCTGTCACCTCACACACTCTCTGGAGCTCACAGGAGAAGAAGGCGAATGGCCAAAGATGGAGAGAGAGGGTGGCGGAGCTGCGGCTTTATACGGCTAGGGGTCCGAGAAAGATGGGTCCGGGCAAGCTCAGGAGCGCATGGATCCCGAGGGAGCGGCTCCGGCGAGGATGTCGGATGAGCGATTAACGATTCGGACCCATGATTTAGGGAAATGGGTGTCGGATCAAGCGGGTATAATTGCGAGAAATCGGGTCGGGCGCTTGTATCCGCGGAAGGTGGTCCTGGGGGGGGGGGTAGTTGACCGGGTGGTCAACATCCCCAGGACCCAATGAGAATGGGCCACGTGGCTGAATATTGAAGTGACAAATGAGGGTAACTAGGGCCCGATTCAGCCAAAACTCAAAACATGGAATATTTTTCTTTTATTTTTTTCTATTTTTGGTGATTTTTAATAATTTTTTCGAAATAAAAATAAGCTATATACATAGTATGTACTATCTATAGGTATATGTACAATATATAGGGTTTTGATTTTTGATTTTTAATTATTATTTTTATACAATTTTACTCCTATTTTATATTTTATTTATTTATAGAATAAAATAATTAATAAAAGGGTGTTTTTATTTTATTTTTATTATTTATTTACATAGGTAAAATAAATATATAGGTACATCTATATACATGGTATTTGTACAATGTGTTTTTGTATTTTTAATTTTTGCTATTTTTATTTTGTTTTTGTTTTAATTGTTTTTATTTTATTTATTTACACTATATAATAGAGACTATTTACAAAAAGTTTGGAAAATAATTTTATTTATTTACAAGGTTAACTAAATACATAGATGTGGTTTATGTACATGATGAAAGGTGTATTTTTGATCTTTTTGATTTTTAACTTTTTCTTTTGATTTTATACTTATAGATATATACAAGTATTTACAAGCATATTTCAAGCTATTTTTGGTGAGGAAAATATATTTATTTTATTTACATAGGTATTTACACACATGAGCCCCTATCTCCCTCTACTTTGACTTTTATGCGGTCAAGCCCATACTGAGCCCTCCCTTGGGTTAGGTTGCTCAATATTTATTCTAAATATTTCCCTCTTTTTCTTTTTAATCTTTATTCTTTTATTTTTGCACAAAAACATGCTAATTATAGGTTTTTACATAATGCATGCTTTTGGTAATTATTCCTATTTACACATATCTACATGTATTTGCATAGGTTTTTGTAGCTAAAATATAAGAATAAAGAGTGATGAATGGGTATTCATCACTGGGCAGAGTTTGATGAGTGTATACCAGATCTGACTTCCACTGAGCCTGCAGCTAGGGAGGAGGTAGATGCCGAGCAGAGCAGAGATAGTCCATCAGGGCAGCCTTCTCCAGATTCAGAGAGTGACAGAGAGTTTCAGTTCTCCCATGCAGATTTGGCAGCCTTCACGCAGAGTTTTCATAGGCCAGATCCACCAGCACCCAGTTGTCTAGAGCTGAAGCCGCTTCCTGCGTTGCTGAAGTATAGGTTCCTTGCGGGTGAGCATGAGATGTACCCAGTCATTATCTCCACCGATTTGACTGGAGAACAGGAATCCCGTTTGATGGGGGTTCTTGAAAAGAGTTGCAAGGCGATAGGATGGAGCGCTGCAGATCTCCAGGGGATAAGTCCGGCCATGTGCTCTCACCATATCTATCTCGAGGATGAGGCGAAGCCGTCGCGTGAGTTCCAGCGGCGGCTGAACCCGAATCTGAGATAAGTTGTCATGAGGGAGATATCGAAATGGTGGAGCGCTGATTTTATCTACCCCACCTCCGACTCCAAGTGGGTCAGCCCTTTGCATGTGTTGCCTGATAAACACGAAATTCACGGGGGTCTAAATGGTGTCTCACACAAGGCGGAGACAACCGTCGCTGTGGCGACCCTCAAATGAACCTCGTATTTAATCAACAATTAACCCACACTATAGATTAACAATTAGAAATAA
Organism: Ottelia alismoides; assembly: GCA_037367405.1. Taxonomy (NCBI): domain Eukaryota; kingdom Viridiplantae; phylum Streptophyta; class Magnoliopsida; order Alismatales; family Hydrocharitaceae; genus Ottelia; species Ottelia alismoides. Next base: position 191,205 of record JAZKJV010007725.1, on the reverse strand, counting down.
ATGTGGAGTTAAAATTTATTTTTAACTCAGCACAAAAGATGTATAGCAAGCAAGTATGCAGAGAGTTCGAACACATGGAGCAAACAGGGTAGAAGCACAAGTGTGTGAGTGAGAGTGAAATGTGACTACACTATGCAAGCAAATGATTTTTGTGGGTTTTTAATTTTTAATTTTTTTTAATATTGGAATATAAAGACAATGTAATGGAAGGGATGACAAAATATTTATAAAAATATGCAAAAATAGCCAAAAATTCAGAAATAAAATCTTTTTGGTATTTTTATGATTTTCTACTATTTCTGTGATTTTTGGGTATTTTTCAAAATGTTTTTGGTATTTTTAAATAGCAAAATGAAGCAAAATAGTGAACAAGCTACTGATTGGGGGTAAAATGGGAATTAAAAATAGCAAACAGCCACAAAATTTTTCCACACTATTTTTCAAATAAAGATAATAAAAACAGGAGACTACAGGACTTGAGTTTACAATTTTTAGAGTTTTCTAGAATTTTTATATTTTTGAAGTTTTTGAGTATTTTCAAATTTTTAAGGTTTTTCTTTTGAGATTTTTAGTGATTTTTGGACTGACACTAAAATAGGCTAAAATAGACAGTAGGGAATGTTTTTGGAATTTTTTGAGGTATTTTAATATTTTTTTGGTATTTTCTAAGCTAGATAGTGCTGAAATGAAGAGTTTTTGATTTTTAATAAATATTAAGATGCAATAAAATCAAAAACTAAAAATATGGCGTTGAAGTACAAGCACACATGAGCTTAAGTTTTTTTTTTAGAATTTTTGGAATTAAAATAAGGCTCCAAATAAATCGGACAGGTTCACACAAATATCACAGCCTGGCTGGGATATATATGCAAATAGACAAAATTCAAGGGGCACACATGCAATTTTCGCACAAAAATAACACTAAATATTTAATTTCCAGGACCAAATACAAATTATAAAACATGTAAGGGTGTTGGCGCAAATTACCCACCAGGGCGTGTGACTTGCACGCGCCTGACAGGGACCTAAATGCAATATCAAAAACCTCTAGGGGCTAACTTGCAATTTCTCCAAAAAGTTCACATTTAATATAAAATTCCTTGGACTGAAACGAAATATCAAAAGGGTCGAGGGCCTCAATGCAAAATGCCCGCACCTCACGTGTACAGGTCACGTGAGGTGACGTGGTAGAGGACCTATGTGTAAATACGAAAAGTCTAAGGGCCTACTTGCAAAATTTACAAAATATTTAAACAGCTAAATAAAATTTCAGGACTAAAAAAAATTACAAAAATAACGAGGGTATACATGCAAAAATCCCTCGCTGAGGTGATTCAACGGCGTTGGGTTCTTCACTTGACACGTGGCGCGGATCCAATGACCGATGACGCTTCGCGTTGGACGGCGAAGATTAGATCGTTGGGAGATGATCCAACGGTGACGAACGTTGCTCCATCCAACGGTAGCTGTGCATTCTGGAGAATCTCCTCGATCCGACGGTTGGGAGGCGAGGACCAAGAACAACGACGAGCGCCGGCGAGGGCGAACTTCGCCGTCCAAGATCTCTGCCCTCCGGCGACTATTGGGCTTCAAAATGGACGTGGAGGCTCCTGGGGGTCTCCTCTTCCTCCTGGGGGCGTCAGAATGCCACGACGAAGGCCGGGGTGCTCGCGGGTGGCCGGCGGAGCTGGAGGGCTCGGCTGAGCTCCGACGAGTGCCAAAATCGCTCCCAGGCACTAGTCAAAGCGCGTTGACCCTGCAAAAGTGATTAGGAGGTCCAGGGCAAAATGACTGGACCTTAGGAAGGAGGAATCGAGGCGAGAAGCGACGTGGCGGTGCCGGCCGGAGTTGCGCTCCGGCCAAGATGGGGGGTGGGTTGATTCGCGCGACGAAACTTCGATCTTTTTTAGGGTTTTTGATGTTTGGATTATAACTAACAAGATGCAGATGGAAAATAAGGGAGAGAGGGTCCTCAATGGCCGGAACCAGAGGAAGATGTGTACCTCGACCGCCGGTCTTGCGGGAGGTGGTGGAGACGCCTTCGACCTCGAACGCCTCGGCTGATGAGCTCGCGGTGGAGCTGTCACCTCCAGGGAGCTTCAGAGTGCAAGAGAGGTGGAGAGGGGGGACCAAAGGGACTCAAAATCAAATTCAAAGTCGGGGGTGAGTTTTAAGTGGTTTGACCCGAGGTGACAAAGGCTCAAAGATCAACGAAGATTGGAGCAATCGTTGGTCCTCGGCCCAAGGTTATTCATGGGCGAGCTAGAGGGATGATCGAGGAACAATGTTGCAGAAGGTTGCAACACAAAAAGGTGAAAGAGTTGGCCTCGAGAAATCCGTGAAGTCGGGTCAAAAACGAGGTTGTCAGACTCCACAGGGGTCTAGGACACCTAGTTGACCAGAGTCAACTAGGGCTTGCGCCTGGTTGGTCCATGTGGACCAACCAGGAAAAACCCTGATTAAATCTTTTATTAATTCATTTAAAAATAGAAATAGGCTGAATTAAATTATGATTATAAAATAAAAAAATATTCTTTTTTTATGTAGTATTTTATTATGATTTTTAATTATTTTTATGAAATATATTTTTACAAGTTGACTTTTTAGCCCTATATAGGTATAATACTTATATATTTTAGTCTTTATTTTTATTCTGTATGTTTTAATTTTATTATTTTTATTTAGTATTTTATAAATTCATATAATACTTTTATATACACAAATATATTTTTGTTTTATTTTTCTGATATGTTTGGTATATTTAATAAAATATGCAAGTGTGTTGTATAGGTATGGGTGCATGTATAATACCTATGTATTTGATATACAAGTATTTTTATTTTGATTTTATTTGCATTTTTATTCTGATTTTAATGTACATATGTATTATAAGTAATATTTACATAATTATAAAAATATAAAAATATACAAATAGTGACTAAATAATAAATTGAATATTTTAATCAGTACAACTATACAAGATGGGTCTAAAACTCAACTTTCAAACCGTAGCTCCGTCAAATGCGAAACCACCACCATTAAATAGCTTATTTTATTCTATATACAATTAAAGGTGAGTTTGATGCATTTGGAGTTGTCATTTGTGAGATACGGGTCTGGGAAGTTGGGATTCTGGATTTTTATTCAGACCATAACTTTTTATCTGTGTATTATTTTTGAGTGAAATCAATTTTGTATTTTTCTTTATTTAATTATCTACAACTTTCATGTATAAAGCTTCTTTATTTGATGTACAAAAAGTGGAACCAAAAATAGGTCCCAAAATGATTAAAGAATGAATTAATAAATATAGGTATTTGGCCCTTATCTCCCCCTACTTTATTCCTGGTCGACCTATTCATCAAGATGCCTAGGTCTCGGGGTTTTGGGTCATAAAATATTTACAATATTTTATTATTTTTCTTTTCTTTTATTTATTCTATAATTTTGGCTTTAATTATAGTATTTTATACACTATTTACATGCACATGCATGAATGCTAAGATGATGGAATTAATACTATTTACAGGCATTTGCTAGGGTTTTTGATGCCAAAATGATAGAATAAAGATGATGAAATGTGGATTCATCATCCCCCTATACTTTACCTTTGCTAGTCCCTAGCAAACACTCATGCAATAAGTGCGAAAAGAAAAAGAAAGAAAAGAAAAAGACGAACTTGGATTTTGTTTGATTATCAAACTTGTCTTCACAAAATCAAAGTTTGGAGCTCAAGTCGGACCTTTGTAATTTTAGTGCGGGCGGAACCTTAGTGAGAACCGAATTTGAAATCCAACAGTCCTTGAGAATCCCAAAACTCTGTCAAAGTCTCCTCAATAGCCAGGTCAGAAATACTTCAACTCATACGCAAACTCTTACGACTATGAATCTGACTCGTACAGTGTAAGTGATGGTGGCTCTCCCCAACTAGAATGACAAAGAGACTGACTTCTCCAGTACAACAACCCAATGATTCCCCAATCCAATAACTCCATCCTCGAGGAGCGGGGTATTCCCTTCTAAGTTCAACTGGCAACCATCTCAAGAGGAGGGGGTGAAGAGAAGAATGGACGGTAGCCGGTGTAGCTACCTATCCTGGGATGCAAGACCAGTGTAGTCAAGTCATCCTGCTGCAGGCTCACATGATATGACTTTGGAACTCAAGCTTGCTTATTGACTTTACAACATTTGTACATACTTTGCAGGCTTTTTATTTTTGTACATGCCTGAACATTTTTTTGGATACTATTCACAGCAGCATTTACATAAGGAGTTTTTCCTCTTGAGCCAGTAGACTATCCCTCTTTTGAAGATTTATTGCAACCCACAGCCTCCTGTCTTTAGACTTCCTAATCACTGGACGGGTTGGGGTGCACTTCCCTCCCTAGAGGAGGACAAGTGTTTCCACTTGTGTGCATCTCATACCGGCAAATCCAATCCCCTCACCACTCCAACTGAGTTGAGCCATGTGAAAGGTGCAGGTGTCCAAGTTAGGTCATTATCAACAAGAGTCGTGCGTATGCTCCGAAATACTCTACTTAGGCAGTCAAGAATCCATTGAACCAAGTCCCGTGATCCTCAAAGAATTAAGTCAACTAGACCTGAAGTACCTCAAACCCAGTTCCTATAAGGTTCCTGTTATTAGGTAGATTTTAAGGTCCAATCAAGCTCCAATCTATGGATTTTACTTAGACTTGTTCAACTATCAAACTCAATCCGAAAAATGCAAATGCTATGCAATGCTATGCAGAAAATATTTTTGTAATGCAATTTTCAAGAGTTTTGAACTTTTTATGGATTTTTGAAAAGATGATGCATATGCATTTTTTTGTATTTTTCAAAAAAGATTTTTCAAATGTTTTTGGATTTTAATTTTGCAAATGTTTTTGGGATTTTTGAAAATAAAAAGTTTTTGGCTAGGTTAAAATATGTACACGGGAGTGCTTCATATATATACAAGAAGTGGATTTTAAGAATTTACAAGGGTAAGTGATCAATTTTATACATATATATAGTGGATTTTGGTGTGATGTTAGTATAATCCTCAAACTTATTTGACACAAGCTTTTCAAAGAATTTTTGAAAACTATAGTCCAAGATAATTTTTACAAACATTTTTTTTTGCAAACATGTACACACATTTGAAAATCATTTTGCAAAGGTTTTCAAACAGTATCTATAGGTTTTTCAAATATTTTTGCAACCATTTTTCAAACCATTTGCAAATCATTTTTCACACATTTTATTTCACACAAAGAAAAGAAATTTTACAAACCACACAATTTTACACAGGTTGAAAACATGTAACAAAATATTTTCAAAATAGCTTTCAATAGATGTTCACACAGATTTTCAAACTATTTTTCAAACATTTTGAAAAAAAACATTTTCACCTGATTTATTAATCAGTAATTACAAAAAGAATTTGAGGAACAAAACACCTTTTTATTAAGGATTTTTATTGAATTTTAAAGAATAATTAGCCATATTATTAAGAAAATACGAAAGTACGAGTTATGGCTAAAGTATATACGTAGTATATACAGACCCCCCTATACTTAGCTTGAGCTATGTCCTCATAGATCGGAGAGAAAAGAGAAGACATAACTCGTACTAAATATAGGCAAGTCTAAATAATAAATGAATGAATCAACGAATGAGAAGTTGATCGTCCCCCCTATACTTAGGATCAAGTAATCCTAAGTATAGCAGACTGTACACAACGCAGAGAGGGTCAAGGGTGGGAATGAACAGATCGTACTCGGGTTGTCTCCCCCTATACTTAGGGTAAGATATCCCTAAGTATAGACAAGAAGAGGAGACAATGGAGAGGATCGAAAAATAGAGAAACTCGGGGTGCACAACCCCCTATACTTAGGACAAAGTACGTCCTAAGTATGGAAAACTGTCTACAAGGGCGGTACCTTTTTGATAGATAAAGAAAATAGAAAAGGAAAAGAAGAAAAGAAGAAAATAAAGCAACAGATGAAAGAGTGATATGGACAGATGGATTTGTACAGCGGAAGATGGAAGTGATCACCATGTATGAGATGCAGGTGATATGAGTCAAAGGACACATCTCATACCAGAATAATGGGGGCAACGTCAATGGTCGGCGGATCATGATCTAGATAAAGTTTCAGGCGTTGACCATTGACGCGGAAGGTAGAGGAAGATGACGGTTCGGATATGTCGATGCTGCCATTGTCATGTACCTTCCTGACCACATATGGACCTTTCCACTTGCTCTGTAATTTTCCTGGGAATAATTTCATCCTGGAATCAAACAACCATACTCTCTGATCTGGCTCAAATCGTTTATGGCTGATATGCGAATCGTGCCATGTCTTCACTTTCTCCTTGTACTGTAGGCTGTTGGAAAAGGTTGTATCTCTCAGTTCTTCCAGGGCTGCCAATTTTGCTCTTCTCTGTTCTCCTATGCTCTCGGGATCTAACAGTAACTCAGTGACTGCCCAAAAAGATTTATGCTTGATCTCCACTGGTAAATGGCACGGCTTGCCATAGACGAGTCGAAAGGGAGATGTCCCCAATGGATTCTTGAAGGAGGTCCGATAAGCCCATAAGACCGAGTCTAAAAGCTATGACCAATCCTTTCGGTCTGGGCGGATGACCTTCTGCAAGATAGTTTTTATCTCTCGGTTCGATACTTCGGCAAGACCATTAGTCTGAGGGTGATACGGTGTGGCGACCCGATGGTCAATGCCGAACTCGTCTGCAAGGGCCCTAACCTTGTCATTGATGAAATGAGACCGCCGTCTGAAATCAAGACTCTAGGTACCCCGAACCGTGAAATGATATTTTTCCTCAAAAATTTGCATACGGTTTTAGCATCTGCGGCTCGGGCGGGGATGGCCTCAACCCATCGGCTGACATAATCAACAGCGAGCAAAATATGCTCGAATCCCTGACTCTTAGGAAATGGGCCCATGAAATCAATCCCCCATGCATCAAAAACCTCACAGAAGTGAATGGGTTGCATGGGCATCATGTCTCTCTGTCCGCAGGTTCCCATTTTCTGACAGTCAGTACATCTCTTCACAAACTCATCAGAATCCTTGAAGAGAGTAGGCCACCATAGGTCGGATTGAAGCACCTTCTATGCTGTCCTCTTTCCAGAATGATGTCCTCCTGCCTCAAGCTTGTGGCAGTATGTGAGGACGCTATGATGTTCTTCTTGAGGAATGCACCTCCTCCAGATACTGTCCCCTCCTTCATGATAAAGGACGGGATCCTCCCAATGGTAAAACTTGGCCTTCGCCAGGAAGGTCTCGAGTTTCTGCCTGGGCCAACCTTGTGGGACTGTCTTGGCGACAAGATAGTTCAAAATGTCGGCGTACCACAAGAGCGAGGTGATAGCCAAGATCGCCTCATCTGGAAATGTCTCTGTGATAGGTGCGCTGGGCTCAGATTCCTCAAGATTCTCCAACCTGGAGAGATGATCCGCCACCACATTCTTGACTCCAGGCTTATCCTTAATCTCAATATCAAACTCCTGGAGCAGAAGGATCCACCTGGTAAGACATGCTTTGGCATCCTTCTTAGCCATTAAGTACCGGATGGCGGTGTGATCAGTGTAAATAGTCACTTTAGATCCGAGATTATAAGATCGATACTTATCCAGAGCGAAGACTACGGCCAGCATCTCTTTCTCAGTCACAGTGTAATTCCGCTGAGCGGCATCCAAAGTCCGGCTGGCGTAGTGAATGGCAAAAGGTAAACCATCCCTCCTCTGTCCAAGCACAGCCCCAACGGCAAAATCTGAAGCATCCGTCATGATCTCGAATGGGAGAGACCAATCGGGTGGCTGAAGGACAGGAGCAGAAACAACCATATCTTTGAGAGTCTCGAAAGACACAAGACACTTATCATTGACAATAAACTCAGTGTCTTTCGTCAGCAAATCAGTAAGCGGTCGGGCAATACGACTGAAGTCCTGAATGAACCGTAGGTAGAAACCGACATGCCCCAGAAAAGACCGCAATTGGCGCAAATTGGATGGTGGATTGAGTTTTCTGATGATATCCACCTTAGCCGGATCGACCTCCATGCCCCTGTTGGAGACGATATGACCGAGGACCGTCCCTTGAGTCACCATGAAGTGACTCTTCTCCCAAGATAAAACAAGATTGACCTCTATGCAACACTGAAGCGCACGATCTAGGCAGTCAAGACAAGCATCGAACCTGTCGCCATAGACCGAGAAGTCATCCATGAAGACCTCTAAACAGTCACCCACCATGTCCGAGAAGATGGACAACATGCACCCTTGGAATGTCGCTGGAGCGTTAAATAGACCAAAGGGCATCCGTCTGAAAGCATACGTCCCAAACGGACAGGTGAATGTCGTTTTCTCCTGGTCTTCGGGCGCAACGGCCACTTGATTATATCCAGAGTACCCGTCAAGAAAGCAGTAATGGCTCTTCCCAGCTAGCCGCTCGATAATCTGATCAATGAAGGGTAGCGGGAAGTGATCCTTCTTGGTGGCCTCATTCAATCGTCTGTAGTCCACACAGACCCTCCAAGAAGTGGGTACTCGAGTAGTGATCTCCTCTCCGGACTCATTGACAATTGTAGTGATACCCGTCTTCTTAGGTACCACATGTAGTGGACTAACCCATTTGGAGTCGGAGATGGTGTAGATAAAATCGGCGCTCCACCACTTCGAAATTTCCTTCATGACTACGTCTCGAAGATTCGGGTTCAGCCGCCGCTGGAACTCACGCGACGACCTAGCGTCATCCTCAAGATAGATGTGATGAGACCACAGAGCCGGACTAATCCCCTGGAGATCAGCTATACTCCAACCTATCGCCTTGCGGTTTCTTTCAAGAACCTCCATCAGACGAGATTCTTGCTCTCCAGTCAAACCTGCTGAGATAATGACTGGGTGCATATCGGGCTCACCCGCAAGGAATCTATACTTCAGCGACTACGACAGAGGCTTCAGTTCTGGACAACTGGGAGGTGGCAGATCTGGCTTCTGATATGTCTGTGTGAAGGCGACCAGGTCTGCATGGGAGAACTCTCGCTCTGCATTAATTTCCGATGGAGAGGAGCCTGCTGAATCATCAATGAACTGTACTGGCTCGCACTCTGTCATGGTTGTTGGCTCAAAAGGAATCAGACACGGCAAGTAATCATCAAAATCATCCCAGTCGATGTCTGAATCCGAGGGATCAGAAGAAGAAGAACAAGAATGAAAGTCATCAGCACCACTCGTCCCAACATTGTTAGCCTCCAGTGTATCCTCATCCAGGGGTGTGCTCTCCCGGCTCTCGACTGCCATGAGCTTGAGATATAGTGAATCTGTAGGCAAGGTGAGGGTCGTTGCTACATGATCTATCCAGTTGGATTCATCATCTGTCATCACAAAATCGCACTCCTGGTGGATGTCTAGCTCTTCCTCTGTCATCTGCGGGGCTTCGCTGTACTGTTCTGAGCATTCCAGTTCTCTGGCTCTGGTTTCCTCGATCGTCTCTATTTGTATGGTTTCGCCCTCTACGCGAAAACATACCTTCACACTGTCATGATCGGTCACCGCCTTGGCTGTGGCCAAGAATGGACGTCCGAGAATGATGGGGGCATCAGTTACCGCCTCAGGGATCTCCATGTCCAACACAACGAAGTCCACGGGGAATTTTAGGCCCTGAATGGTAACGACCACGTCTTTCAATAACCCCTTCGGCCTCTTAGTCAACCTATCAGCAAACTGAAGGACTGTCCTGCTCCTAAGAAGAGGACCAAACTCGAATTGGTCGAGTAAGGCTGCCGGAAGAAGGTTAATTGAAGAGCTGCTGTCTAACAGAGTACGATCAAACTGTTGCTCCTGAATCTCGCATCTGACATAGGGAGCTCCTGCATCTGGTCGCTTGACTGGTAGCTTGTTCTGAATGGTGCAACAAGTGGAATGAGTGAGCACATGGATCTGATCTCTGTGGTTCCTCCTCTTCCTGCGGACGGTAGTCTTCTCTTTCAAATTCTTTTTGAAGAGGGGGATGTGCTCAAGTGCTTCCTGTAGAGTCAGCTGGATATGGAACCTGTCAATCATCTTTTTTGCTGAACTCTACCTGCTGATCTTTTTTGGAATTTTCTCTTTTGTTCCCCTTCGCTCGGCGGAGTGCCTCAGGGAAGGGGATAGTAGGGGCCTCCACAGATGGAGGACTAGGAATAGGTCCCTGTGCCTGTGAAGGAGGAGAATCCATACAATAATCATCATTCAACATATATGGATCCGCAATGTGAACAGAAACCTTTCCTTTATTAATATTTTTGTTTTTCTTTTTGTTACCACAGTCCATAGATACAAAAGGTGGAAACATCACAGAGGGAGGCTCACCAAATGTAGATGTGGTGGCCTCAGTACCACCACTAGCACCTGTGTTCGCGACATCAGCACCGCGCTCTGGCTCAGCATCCAAAATGGTGGCATCAGCACCACCATCTTCATCTGGTATCACGAGGGCCTCAGTACCGTTGTCTGGATCTCCATCATTGGTGGCCTCAGCACCACCGTCTTCAACATCATCATTAGCGGCATCAGCACCGCTACTCTGCTCCTCTGACGCTCCTGGTTCAGCTGGTGGTTGTCGCTCAGAAGAGGCGCCGCCGGCTGGCATTCTACCGCTCCTAGTAGTCACAAAATCAGCATCATACAAAGAAAGAGATATGTCACTCAAATAATCACTAGGAGAGGTATCCTCTATAAACTCTACCTGCTCAGACTTCCTTTTCAGATTGTTCGGGTTAGGTTCAATCTGAGCGGGTATGGCGGCCTTCCCTTTGATTATTTCCCTCATCTCCTGCCGGAATTCATCCATTTCTTGCCTGAAGGATGCTCGTTGTTCGGAGAGCAAGCGGGCAAGATCGTCTAAAGCTGCGTTCTCAAAAGCTGGGGCCTGAGAACCGGATGTTTGTCCCTGCTGGAACTGAGGTTGTTGTTGCTGCTGCTGGTACTGCTGGTACTGGGGGTGATGGGGGTAAGACTGATGAGGCTGCTGTCGCTGCCTCCACTGTTGTCCCTGATAGGCGGGACGAGGACCACTCTGATACTGTTGCTGCTGGGCATACTGGGGCTGCTGGTGCTGCTGTTGCTGTTGGCTGCTCTGCTGTCCTTGAGCGGGATTCTGCTGCTGGGATGAGGAGCCACCGTTGCCCCAACGGAAGCCTGGATGATCACGACGGATCCCAGGCTGAGGGTACCGGTCGTACCAAATCTCATTGACTTTCATCAATGGGTCCTGCTCGAAGGAGGGTGGAGGGAGAACTGCCAGTGGCTGCTCCGGCTGATACACCACCATCTGAGTGTCTGGATATGGTGGCTGCGCTGGGTAGTACTGTAGCAGTGGAACCGGCTCTGCCTGGATATGATTCACCTGGCAGTACGAGGTAGAGGGTTGATTGGAGCTGCTACTGCTGGGGTCAGCCCGTGACCTGGGAGGCTGCTGGGAATGAGTTTGTACCTTATGTACGCAAAGGATCTGCGTCTTCGGGTCACTCATGGTCTTGGCAATTTGGTCCATCTGGGCCATGCCTTGCATCTGTTTCTTCTCGAGGATCTCGAGACGGTCCAGCTTCTCACTAATGATGCCCATGTCGGCTGCGGTTGATTCAGCTTGGGTTGCGGCTGCCGATAATGTGTTAGGACCGGCGTCGATGCGGGCGATCCTCTGGAATGATCCTGCTCTTTGCGGGGGCTTCTTTTGTGTGTAAACACGGGCTTGGGCCATCATGGTTGAGTTTTCTGCCATGCCCTCGTAGATGGCCCAAACGTCGTCTTCACCCTTGGAAAAGTACGACCCACCGCAAGAGGCGTTGACAAGCCCCTGCAGCTCCGGTGTCAGCCCACAAAAGAAGCTTTGAACTAGATTGGGCTTGGAGATATCGTGATGTGGACACCGGTCAATGAGCTCTCGGAATCGATCCCAAGCTTCATGGAACTGTTCATTCGGGATCATGACAAAGTTGCTTATCATAGCTCTGGCTGCATTAGTCCGGCCGAGAGGGTAGTACTTCTTCGAGTATGCGGTCCGGAGATCTGCCCATGTGTCGATGAATCGCGCCAGGTGTTTGAGCCAATATGCGGCTCTGTCAACCAAAGAGAATGGAAAGGCGATCATCTTTATCGTGTCCTCAGTCATCAACCTGTCATGGATGGTGCTGCATATCATCTCAAATTCTTAGAGGTGGAGGTGTGGCTCTTCAGTCGGCAATCCATGGAATTTGGGTAGAAGCTGAATGGTGTGGGGCCGAAGCTCGAAATCTCCATGGATAGGCGGGAGTCTGATCCACCGATGTGTAAGGGACGCTGCTGGGTTATGCAATTCTCGCATGATGGTCTGCGGCGGTCTCTCAGCGTCGGGATCACCTCCTCCTGCATCAGGTCCTCCTCCTCCATCGCCACCGCCCCCAGGTCGGTTTTCTCTCATCTGTGCTATCTCTCGCATGAGATCACCCATGAAGGTACCCTGGTCACGAATCTGCCTCTGCATAGTCTCCAGGGATGCAAGAAGTGAATTGTTGATGGCCGCCTGATCAAATAAGAACGGAGGGTGATCATGGTCATCCGGGTGCTTGCCTCTATCTGCCATCTCGGGATTCTCTAAAAAAGCAAAAGAGGCCATCTCAGGTGCTGTCGAATGTCCTGAACTCTGTGATGCACTGAATTCTGAAACTATTGGACTGAGAGAAGGAGAATGAGAAGGGTGGTCGAGGGGGAACAGGGTGGATGTGAACTCGGGCTTGGAGAGCGGACTCTCCGAGGTCGTCCTAGATGAATGAGGAGGAGTGCTGGATAGCAGTGCTGACAAGGTCGGCCTAAGAGATCTCCGTCCCATCATTTTGATTATTGGGAAGAGCAGGGGGAATGCAGAAGAAGAGGAATGAAGGAAAAGCAAAATTGCGCACAATTGTGCTGTGTTTTTTATCTTGACCTAAATAAATCTAGCAATCAAACACAAAACAGGGGTGATTTCACCAACTCAACACATGAAACCGTGAAGGTTCGGCTTTTATCTTATCGGTTTTAGCTTGAATTCAGGAATTAATCTTTTCACGAGTCCTTAGAGCGCTACGCCTAAAGGAGAGAGAGTAATACCGGAAAAGTACTCCCGTACTTGTCCTCCTCCTGTGTAACCTGTAACTTGCGCTTATTAAGGTCCTTGTAACCCTTCCTGGATCCCTACTCAGCCAAAGAATAAGAGGGAGGAAGCCGATAGGCGAAACCGATACTTCGGACCTCGCTCGCAACGGAATCACCCGTGGGCGTGCAAGATCCTACTCGAACGCAGACAGTGAGACCGACACACCCGTGAAGGCGTGGCCTATGCTCGGTACTTCGGACAAGGTCCGTGCTCACACAATAGTGAGTCACCAATGGCGACCACGCCCTACTCGCCTACGTACGATAGTAGCGCCAATACTTCGGAAATCCAGGCGATACACAAGGCAGCTACAAGTTGGGTTTTGTGCTCTAATCCTTACGAAGCGCTCACCTCACTTGGAAGGAGACCTTCCCATGCAACCTGAATACAAGTGAGGGTGTGACTCTCCCCAATCAAGGAATCCAATTACCAATTTTATTTTTGGTCAAGGTTTTCTTAGCAGTCCCTTTTTTAATTTTTTTGGTGTTATCGCTTCTTTTGAGTAGATTCAAACAAGCGCCTAACGGTTTTTGTATTTTCTTGATCCTACTTTGTCCAAAAATAGAGGGAGAATAGAGTCGGAAAAGCCGTGCAAGTCGATACCAAGGTGGAAATCTCACCTTTGTGCCTAAATTATGGATGCAAAGTGAGAAGACTTACAGCGAATCCCAGCTCTCTCCATGCGGGATGCAAAGCAGAATTTATAAACCTAAACTACATGGCGGTATGCAATGCGGAAATCGTCCTAAGATAGGCAACTGCTAGCATGAAGAACCACAAGCTAACCACTAACCCCCAATCCTAATGTCCGGTCTAGGCTCACCCCTCCTTCTCTCGACACATCGAGTTTAGGAGAAGCGCTTGGCGGGATGAACTCACGGCGCGCGGATCGAAAACTAATGACTAACTGTTTAATTAGACTAAGTCCAAATACGATCTATAGGAACATGTAGAGGTGATTATTGTGTTTGGACCTAATCTAATCGATCAACCAAGCCTAGAGTCTAAGGGCTCAATCCACAAAATAAATGAAAATGAAAAAAAATCGGAAAATGACAGTCGGGAAATCGTGATGAAAAGCCGTGGTGAGCCCCCGGGTGAATAAACACCCGGAAATTAGGCCCGAAGTGTTCAAGAGTCCAAGTCCCTGTATTATTACAAATTAAGAAACACTCTCTCTCACAAATGCAACTAATCTAAGCACTCTCTCTCACTCCTCCTGCTCTCTCCTGCCGGCTTGGCCAAAGAACAGCCGGCTCCGCTTCCCAAGGATGCTTCGGATCCCCTAGGCGATCTGCCTCGCTCTACGGTCCCTCGCAAGAAGACAAGAAAAAGAGTGGTCAGAAAGCTCAATCAATATATATCAAAAATGCAAGAGAGATAAAATAAAGCTATGGTAGACAACAAACACAAACAGACAAAAAGATAAACTACTCGTTGTTGCTCCCCGGCAACGGCGCCATTTGATAAACACGAAATTCACGGGGGTCTAAATGGTGTCTCACACAAGGCGGAGACGACCGTCGCTGTGGCGACCCTCAAATGAACCTCGTATTTAATCAACAATTAACCCACACTATAGATCAACAATTAGAAATAAATGTGGAGTTAAAATTTATTTTTAACTCTGCACAAAAGATGTATAGCAAGCAAGTATGCAGAGAGTTCGAACACAGGGAGCAAACATGGTAGAAGCACAAGTGTGTGTGTGTGTGAGTGAAATGTGACTACACTATGCAAGCAAATGATTTTTGTGGGTTTTTAATTTTTAAATTTTTTTAATATTGGAATATAAAGACAATGTAATGGAAGGGATGACAAAATATTTATAAAAATATGCAAAAATAGCCAAAAATTCAGAAATAAAATCTTTTTGGTATTTTTATGATTTTCTACTATTTTTGTGATTTTTGGGTATTTTTCAAAATGTTTTTGGTATTTTAAAATAGAAAAATGAAGCAAAACAGTGAACAAGCTACTGGTTGGGGGTAAAATGGGAATTAAAAATAGCAAACAGCCACAAAATTTTTCCACACTATTTTTCAAATAAAGATAATAAAAACATGAGACTACAGGACTTGAGTTTAGAATTTTTAGAATTTTCTAGAATTTTTTATATTTTTTGAAGTTTTTGAGTATTTTCGAATTTTTAAGGTTTTTCTTTTGAGATTTTTAGTGATTTTTGGACTGACACTAAAATAGGCTAAAATAGACAGTAGGGAATTTTTTTGGAATTTTTTGACGTATTTTAATATTTTTTGGTATTTTCTAAGCTAGACAGTGCTGAAATGAAGAGTTTTTTATTTTTGATAAATATTAAAATGCAATAAAATCAAAAACTAAAAATATGGCGTTGAAGTACAAGCACACATGAGCTTAAGTCTATTTTTTTAGAATTTTTGGAATTAAAATGAGGCTCCAAATAAATCGGACAAGTTCACACAAATATCACAGCCTGACAGGGATATATATGCAAATAGACAAAATTCCAGGGGCACACATGCAATTTTCGCACAAAAATAACACTGAATATTTAATTTCCAGGACCAAATACAAATTATAAAACCTGCAAGGGGTTGGCGCAAATTACCCACCAGGGCACGTGACTTGCACACGCCTGGCAGGAACCTAAGAGCAATATCAAAAACCTCTGGGGGCTAACTTGCAACTTCTCCAAAAAGTTTACATTTAATATAAAATTCCTTGGACTGAAACGAAATACCAAAAGGGCTGAGGGCCTCAATGCAAAATGCCCCCACCTCACGTGTACAGGTCACATGAGGTGATGTGGCAGATGACCTATGTGTAAATACGAAAAGTCTAAGGGCCTACTTGCAAAATTTACAAAATATTAAACTGCTAAATAAAATTTCAGGACTAAAAGAAAATTACAAAAATAGCGAGGGTATACTTGTAAAAATCCCTCGCTGAGGTGATCCAACGGCGCTGGGTTCTTCACTTGACACGTGGTGCGGATCCAATGGCTGATGACGCTTCGCATTGGACGGCGAAGATTAGATCGTTGAGAGACGATCCGACGGTGATGAACATTGCTCCATCCAACGGTAGCTGTGCATTGTGGAGAATCTCATCGATCCGACGGTTGGGAGGCGAGGACTAAGAACAACGACGAGCGCCGGCGAGGGCGAACTTCGCCGTCCAAGATCTCCGCCCTCCGGCCACTATTGGGCTTCAAAATGGACGTAGAGGCTCCTGGGGATCTCCTCTTCCTCCTGGGGGCGTCAGAATGCCACGGCGAAGGCCAGGGTGCTCGCGGGTGGCCGGCGGAGCTGGAGGGCTCAGCTGAGCTCCGGCGAGTGCCAAAATCGCTCCCAGGCACTAGTCAAAGCGCGTTGACCCTGCAAAAGTGATTAGGAGGTCCAGGGCAAATTTCCTGGACCTTAGGAAGGAGGAATCGAGGCGAGAAGTGACACGACGGTACCTGGCCGGAGTTGCGCTCCGGCCAAGATGGGGGTGGGTTGATTCGCGCGACGAAACTTCCATCTTTTTGAGGGTTTTTGATGTTTGGATTATAACTAACAAGATGCAGATGAAAAATAAGGGAGAGAGGGTCCTCAATGGCCGGAACCAGAGGAATATGTGTACCTCGACCGCCGGTCTTGCGGGAGGTGGTGGAGACGGCTTCGATCTCGAACGCCTCGACTGATGAGCTCGCAGTGGAGCTGTCACCTCCAGGGAGTTTCAGAGCACAAGAGAGGCGGAGAGGGGTGGACCAAAGGGACTCAAAATCAAATTCAAAGTCGGGGGTTAGTTTTAAGTGGTTTGACCCGAGGTGACAGGGGCTCAAAGATCAACGAAGATTGGAGCAATCGTTGGTCCTCGGCCCAAGGTTATTCACGGGCGAGCTTGAGGGATGATCGAGGAACAATGTTGCAGAAGGTTGCAACACAAAAAGGTGAAAGAGTTGGCCTCGAGAAATCCGTGAAGTCGGGTCAAAAACGAGGTTGTCAGACTCCACAGGGGTCTAGGACACCTAGTTGACCAGAGTCAACTAGGGCTTGCGCCTGGTTGGTCCACGTGGACCAACCAGGAAAAACCCTGATTAAATCTTTTATTAATTCATTTAAAAATAGAAATAAGCCGAATTAAATTATTATTATAAAATAAAAAATATTCGTTATTTTATGTAGTATTTTATTATGATTTTTAATTATTTTTATGAAGTATATTTTTACAAGTTGACTTTTTATCCCTATATAGGTATAATACCTATATATTTTAGTCCTTATTTTTATTCTGTATGTTTAATTTTATTATTTTTATTTAGTATTTTATAAATTCATATAATACTTTTATATACACAAATATATTTTTGTTTTATTTTTCTGATATGTTTGGTATATTTAATAAAATATGAAAGTGTGTTGTATAGGTATGGGTGCAGGTATAATACCTATGTATTTGATATACAAGTATTTTTATTTTGACTTTTCTTTGCATTTTTATTTTGATTTTAATGTACATATATATTATAAGTAATATTTACATAATTGTAAAAATATAAAAATATACAAATAATGACTAAGTAATAAATTGAATATTTTAATCAGTACAACTATACAAGGTGGGTCCAAAACTCAACTTTCAAACCGTAGCTCCGCCAAATGCAAAAACACCACCATTAAATAGCTTATTTTATTCTATATACAACTAAAGGTGAGTTTGATGCATTTGGAGTTGTCATTTGTGAGATACGGGTCTGGGAAGTTGGGATTCTGGATTTTTATTCAGACCATAACTTTTTTTCTGTGTATTATTTTTGAGTGAAATCAATTTTGTATTTTTCTTTATTTAATTATCTACAACTTTCATGTGTAAAGCTTCTTTATTTGATGTACAAAAAGTGGAACCAAAAATAGGTCCCAAAATGATTAAAGAATGAATTAATAAATATATGTATTTGGCCCTTATCTCCCCCTACTTTATTCATGGTCGACCTATTCATCAAGATGCCTAGGTCTCGGGGTTTTGGGTCATAAAATATTTACAATATTTTATTCTTTTTCTTTTCTTTTATTTATTCTATAATTTTGGCTTTAATTGCAGTATTTTATACACTATTTACATGCACATGCATGAATGCTAAGATGATGGAATTAATACTATTTACAGGCATTTGCTAGGGTTTTTGATTCCAAAATGATAGAATAAAGATGATGAAATGTGGATTCATCAATGCCCAAGAAGACGGGCATCACTACAGTAGTCAGCGAGTCTAGAGAGGAGATTGCTACACGGGTACCCACTTCTTGGCGGGTTTGTGTTGATTACAGGAGACTCAACCAGACCACCAAGAAGGATCATTTCCCCCTGCCCTTCATAGATCAGATCATTGAGAGGCTGGCAGGGAAGAGCCACTATTGTTTTCTAGATGGGTACTCGGGCTACAACCAGGTGGCCATCGCTCCCGAGGACCAGGACAAGACTACCTTTACCTGTCCCTTCGGCACATACGCCTTCTGACGCATGCCATTTGGTCTAGGCAATGCCCCTGCGACCTTTCAGAGATGCATGATGTCGATCTTTTCAGACATGGTAGGGGAGTGCTTAGAGGTCTTCATGGATGATTTCTCGGTCTACGGCGACGGATTCGACTCATGCCTTGCTTGGAGGTCTTCATGGATGAGTCCTTCAGCGTTGTATAGAGGTTCACTTGGTGCTATCTTGGGAGAAGAGTCACTTCATGGTGACTCAAGGGACGGTGCTTGGCCATATCATCTCCAACAGGGGCTTGGAGGTTGATCCGGCCAAGGTAGATGTCATTAGAAAACTCGCACCGCCATCCAATTTGCAGCAGTTACGGTCATTCCTGGGGCACGTCGGTTTCTATCGATGATTCATTCATGATTTCAGTAGGATTGCCCGACCGTTGACTGACCTGTTGACGAAAGACACCGAGTTCCTTATCAATGACAAGTGTCTTTCGTCGTTTGAGACTCTCAAGAGATGTGTTGTTGAGGCTCCTGTTCTTCAGCCGCCTGATTGGTCTCTCCCATTCGAGATCATGACAGATGCCTCCGATTTTGCAGTGGGGGTCGTGCTGGGACAGAGGAGGGATGGAGTTCCATTTGCTATCCACTACGCTAGCCGCACATTGTATTCCGCGCAACGGAACTACACAGTCACAGAGAAGGAGATGCTAGCCGTAGTATTCGCCCTAGATAAGTTCAGATCATACATTATTGGATCTAGAGTGACCTTGTACACAGATCATACAGCCATCAGATACCTCATGGCAAAGAAGGATGACAACGCTAGACTGACTAGATGGATCTTTCTACTCCAGGAGTTTGACATAGAGATTAAGGATAAGCCTGGAGTCAAGAATGTGGTGGCGGATCATCTCTCCCGATTAGAGCATCTTGAGGATTCTGACTTGATTGACCCTATTTGTGAGACCTTCCCAGATGAGGCGATCCTTGCTATCGCCTCTCTCCCGTGGTATGCCGATATTGTGAACTTCCTTGTTGCTAAGAAAGTTCCACAAGATTGGCCCAGACAGAGGCTTGAGACCTTCCTCGTGAAGGCCAAGTCCTACCACTGGGAGGTTCCCATCCTTTACGACGAAGGAGGGGATAGCGTCTGGCGTAGGTGCATTCCTCAGTAGGAGCACCATAGCATCCTCACTTACTGCCACAAGCTTGAGGCAGGAGGACATCACTCTGGGAGGAGAACGGCACAGAAAGTGCTCCAATCCGGCCTATGGTGGCCTACCCTCTTCAAGGACTCTGATGAGTTCGTGAAGAGGTGTACTGACTGTCAAAGGATGGGCACTTGTGGATAGCGTGATATGATGCCGATACAGCCCATTCACTTCTGTGAGGTTTTTGACGCATGGGGCATCGATTTCATGGGTCCATTCCGTAAGAGTCAGGGATTTGAGTACATTCTGTTGGCCGTTGATTATGTGAGTCGTTAAGTTGAGGCCATCCCCACCCGAACCGCTGATGCCAGGATAGTTTGCAGATTTTTGAGGAAGCACATCATTACACGGTTCGGGGTACCTCGAGTATTGATTTCTGATGGGGGTCTCATTTCATCAACGATCAGGTGAAGGCCCTTGCTAGCGAGTTCGGTATAGAACATCGAGTTGCCACTCCATACCATCCACAGACGAATGGTCTAGCCGAAGTGTCGAGTAGGGAGATCAAGACTATTTTGCAGAAAGTCGTCCGCCCTGACCGAAAGGATTGGTCACAGCTTTTGGAGTCGGTCTTGTGGGCATATAGGACGTCTTTCAAGACACCTTTGGGCACATCTACCTTTCACCTCGTATAT
The DNA here is from genome assembly GCA_037367405.1 of Ottelia alismoides. Classification (NCBI taxonomy): domain Eukaryota; kingdom Viridiplantae; phylum Streptophyta; class Magnoliopsida; order Alismatales; family Hydrocharitaceae; genus Ottelia; species Ottelia alismoides. Next base: position 170,746 of record JAZKJV010007725.1, on the reverse strand, counting down.
GGCAAGCCGTTCCATTTACCTGTTGAGTTGAGACACATGTCACTTTGGGTAGTTACAGATATTCTTTTGGATCCAGATAGTGTAGGAGACCAGAGGAGGGCAGAGTTAGCAGCCTTGGAGGAGCTTCGTGATACCGCCTTCTCAAACAGCCTACAGTACAAGGAGAAAGTGAAGGAGTGGCATGATTCTCATATCAGCCACAAGCATTTTGAGCCTGGACAGAGAGTATGGCTGTTTGATGCTAGGCTTCGTCTATTTCCAGGGAAGCTACAGAGCAAATGGAAGGGACCTTATCTTGTGAGAAAGGTACACGACAACGGGAGCATTGACATATCTGAGTTGTCTTCTGAGGGTACCTTTCGAGTGAACAGCCAGCGGCTCAAGCCATTTCTAGATCATGAGTCGCGGGTCGTTGATGTTGCCCCTATTCATTTTGCGTGAGATGTGGTCTCTTGACTCACATCTATTGCATCTCACGCCTGATTATCACTGTTCTCCCGACCTGTATAGATCCAGATGTCCATATCATTTCATTCTTTAGTCCACATCCCCTTCTCATCCTTTGATTATGCTATACTTAGGGTGTACTTTACCCTAAGTATAGGGGGAATGTAGGTCCTTTGGGTGTTCTTTTTATTCTTTTTTTTACCCCTGTTTTTGCTGCCTATACTTAGGGATATTTTACCCTAAGTATAGGGGGGGTAGACCATGTACATTCTCCACTCGGTTTTCCCTTTGTTTACAGCCTGCTATACTTAGGATTATCTGATCCTAAGTATAGGGGGAAAAGCCGAGACTCTCTTGATTTTCTATTCATTCATTCGTCTTTGTATATAGCCTTCCTTTTCACTTCCCTATACTAAGCACGAGTTATGTCTTCTTCATCGCTCTTGACTCTGAGGACATCGTTCGAGCTAAGTATAGGGGGGTGTGTATATATTTCATATATACTTTAGCCATAACTCGTACTTTGTGTGAGTGTGTAAATAAATAAAAATGGCTAAAAACCCAAAATCCACAAAAATTAAAAATTTCCCCTGTAAATAAACATTCTTTTATTGCACATACATAGCTATTGTACAAATTATTTTTGTAAAAATATTTTCAAAAACCGTTTGTGTAAAGCTCGTGTAAATATGTGTATATAAAAACTATGTATATAGTACAAAATTTTTCCAAAATGTTTTGAAAATTAAAAGTTTGCAAAAATTTTGTGTAAATTTGTGTAAATACTTTTGCAAAACTTGCATTCATGCATACACCCATGATTTCAAAACATTTTTCAAAAATTTGTGCATGTTTGTAAAAATTGTGTAAATAGCATCTTTGTATATACTTGTATAGTTTTTCCCGGATCATAGTTGACATTTAAACTAGCCTGGAATTAAATTGGGAAATGGAGCTTGATTAAGATCTTAATCCACCTAATTCTAAGAGGAACCTTATAGGACTTAGGGTTAAGGCTTTTCAGGTCCATGGTGACTTAATTCTTTGAGTCCACTAGGCTATGATCACATGTCATCTCAATGAGCCTAAGTAGGGCACTTAACAACACACACATGACTCATATAGACAATGGCTTTACTTGGACCCGCACTTAGCACCGAGCTCTCTATGGATGAGGTGGTGAGGAGGCAGTCTTCCTTGACTTGGGGTAGCATATGAGGGTAGTACTTCTAGGCGGAACCTCTCTTCTTCTTTTAGTGAAGGAAGTGCGTCTCAACTTGGTCTGGTTGCCATGAGGTCTAACGACAGGAGTTGTGGGTTGCAATAATGCTTCAAAAGAGGGATAGTCTACTGGCTCAAGAGGAAAAACTCCTTGTATATATGATGCACATGTATATGTTGTATAGATGCACTTGAAAAAAATGCAAAAATAAAATAACTCCAAAAAAGTGGTAGGTCTGATAGAAAATGATAATCCCACCGGAGTATGTATATAGTGCAATAAGCAAAGCTTGAGATGCATGACACACCTTATGTAGCTTGCAGCAGGGAGACTTAGCTACACTGGTTGAGCTCCCAAGGATACATGGCTACACTGGCCATGGTTCATTCTCTTCTTCCCCCTCTTCTTGAGCCGGTTGAACTTGAACTTAGAAGGGAATACCCCGCTCCTCGAGGAAAGAGTGGCCAGATTGGGGTCATAGAGTTACATTGTTGGGGAGGGTTGTCAAGTTGCCACTTCTGAGGTGGAGAGCTTATATTTCACATTCACTGTACAAGGAAAGACTCATGGTCTTCAGGGTTTGTGTTTGTAGACTTGTTCTGATCTGGATTGTTGAGGAGTCTTGATTATAGATTGGTGGAACTTAGAGGCTATTGAGTTTTAAACTTAAGTCCAAATAAGGTTCGGACGCATTAATAATCCAAAGATCTGATCGATCTCCATATTTCAATTTAATGAAAGCAAGTTTAATAATCAACCTTGATCCATGCACATTCTCCTCTTTTTCTTTTTCTTTTTCTTTTTCACTTCTTTTTCAAATAAGTGTTTGCTAAGGGACTAGCAAAGTTAAGTATAGGGGGGTGATGAATACCCATTCATCACTCTTTATTCTTATATTTTAGCTACAAAAACCTTTGCAAATACATGTAGATATTTGTAAATATAAATAATTACCAAAAAGCATGCATTGTATAAAATTAAATAATTAGCATATTTTTGTGCAAAAATAAAAGAATAAAGAAATAAAAGAAAAAGAGGGAGATATTTAGAATAAATATTGAGCGACCTAATCCCAAGGGAGGGCTCAGCATGGGCCTGACCGCATAAAAGCCAAAGTAGAGAGAGATAAGGAAGCTCATGTGTGTAAATATACCTGTAAATAGAATAAAAATATTTTCCTCTAAAAACAAAAATAAAAATGGGTTTGTATAAATTTGTCTATATTTGTAAATATTAAATTAAAATAAAGTAAGAAAAAAACTACAAAGAAAATAAAACCCCTCATCTATTGTACATACACCCTGTACATAGAACCCATTTCTGTATTTATTTCACCCTGTAAATAAATAAATAAAATTCCATAAAAGATTGTATATATTCTATATTTTATGATGTTAATAAATAAAATAAAAACCATTAAAAAAATAAAATAAAAAGAACAAAAATGAAAATCAAAATAAACATTGTAAATATACCTTGTACATACTTGTATATACCTATTTATTTTACCCTTGTAAATAAATAATAAAAATAAACTAAAAACACCAAAACATTCCAAATTTCATCTTGTAAATAAATAAAATATAAAATTGGAATAAAAATGCATAAAAATAATTAACTAAAAATCAAAAATTAAAAATCAATGTTGTATATATACCTATACATAGTACTATATTGTAAATACCTAATTTATATTTCAAAAAAATAATTAAAAATCACAAAAAATAGTTTAAAATAAGAGGAACATTTTTCATGTTTTGAGTTTTTATTAATTCGGCCATTTCCTTTTTTATTTCGAATTTCCAAATCATTTTCGACGTGGCCTCTCCTGATTGGTCCACGGGGGATGTTGACCCCCCGGTCAACTCCCCCCTGGACCACAGACCCGCGGATCCTACGTTGCGACCCGACTTCTCCTAATTATTGCACCTCGATCCGATATCCAAATCCGTTAACCCCGGGCCCTAATCCGACCTTGATCAACCATGATCCATGCCCGAGGTGGGTTTTGGGGATCCGCGCTCCGATCAGCTCGCCCGAACTCTCTTTAGCCGGACCCCTAGCCGTATAAGACCTCAGCTCTGCCGCTCCTTCACTGATCTTTGGCTCGTGCATTCTCCACCCCAGGACCTCCATCATCTCCGCCTGAGTGACACCAGTCGGCCGGTGGTGTTGCAGCGAGGAGAGGGTGACCGGACCATCGATCCGGCGACCTAGCACCGCCGCGCGCCGCCACCAGCGTGGTGCTCGAGCCTCGGGCATCGACGACCCTCGAGGCTAGGACCCAGAGCTCCGTTAGCTCGTCCCCAGTCGGCTCGACCACCAGGTAGCCTTCTTCCCTTCTCTTTTTCGCCAATTTCGATTTACGCCCAAATCGTCCCATCACCGACGACAGTCGATTCCGACCACCTCCCTCACCATTTCGATCATCGGACGACACCATCACCGTCGCCTCAATCCCCCGCACCTTCTTCACCCATCTGTTCACCCCAGTTTGCACAGGAACTGGGTTTCGAGCTTCTCCGCCATCGCTTCGCTGGAGCTTGCCCATCTCGACGCACCGTCCACCCACTCCGCTCCTTACAGGGTCGAGACATTTTGCCCTCGACCCAACGTGCTCTTTGTGCCATTTTGCAGGTCAGAGGAGGACCATCTGAGGTCCTCCATCTTCAGCACAGGAGCTCCAGCTCCGTCGGTGTCGCCTGGGCTCTCCGGAGCCCCATTGCATCATCGGAAGGGCCCGTCAGACGCGGGAGGCTCCGACGATCGTTTTCCACCTATCAGTGTCCTGCGAGGAGGTCCACCGCGTACCCCCAGAGCTCCAGAGCATCTGTGGACCGTCCGATTAGGGTTAAGAGGAGGCCCAACAGCCACCGTCAGATCGACACGTGGCCTCCTCTCAGCCCTCCATCCAGCAAAGGAGGTCCAACCCCTCTCGACCGTTGATCAGATACGTGGCGCATCCCCAGCCGCTGGATTATCGCCGAGGATTCCTTTGCTGAGGCGCAGCGCACCATCACCGCACGATCCTCCACGTGGCGTCCATCGCAGCCCTCGGATTAGAATAAGGGATAATCTCCCTTAGGCCCTTATCTTTTTGTTTTTACTAATTAGTCCTGTATATATTTTATCCAGTTCATTTTATTTTGGTACATTTGCATAGCGGACCTGGTAGTTTGTCTTATTTGCTTTTATACCCCTGTACGTTGTGGTCACGTGCATCGACACGTGTAGTTTTGGTAAAATTGTATGTAAGGGCATGTATTTGCTGCTTGTTATTGAATGAAATTATCTTTTTAGTATTTGCACATATACCCCTGTGAATGTTTTAATTGTGCATGTGTTGAATTTAGTGGGTAAATTGCAGATAAGACCCTGGGCTTTTAGCACCTGTTGCTAAAAAGCCCTCGGAACATTTTATTTACATCTAGGTCCCTGAGTGCCCCAGACACGTGCATCGCGCGTGCGGATCTGGGAATTTTGCACCGGACCCCCTGGGTTTCCTTGCGTGTTACTTTTAGGTCCTCCAAGCATATTTTTATTGCAACTAGGTCCTGATGAATCTCGTATTCATCACTCTAAATCTCATTTATTAAGCTCAAATCCCTAAAAATCAACAGCATTCTTGCATCTATTTTTCATAATTAGCATTCATGCATGTTTCCATAAGAATGGCATTTTAGCACAAAAATCTACATAAAATAAGAAGCCAAAAATCCAAGCCAAAATGACCTGTAAATAGCCTAACTTCCCGGATTTTTAACTCATTCATGCTAACTCCGAATAACTCAAAACCACTTCCACTGTGTACATATCACTAACAAGAATAAAGGAAAAATACAAAAAAAATAACTAACCCAAATAAGTGGACCAAAAACCCAAACCCTAATTTCAGGATTTTCGGACTAAAAGCCCCATATCTCCCTCATCCAATGTCCGTTTTAATCCTACTCACTTTTGAACTAATGTGCATTCAATTACCTTCAAACAAGACCAAGTTCAAGTGAATCGGAGCTCGTATGCGAAAGTTGGGTTTTGGGCCTCTTTTGTACATTGTTTATTTTCGCGGCTTTTCTGACCTATATTTTATGTATATATTTTCTTTATTAATAAAAATCCAAAAAAATAGATTTAGATGTCTTTTATTTATCTTTAATTTTTCCATATTTTTCCGGATTTTTATCTTGTTTAAAAATGACATAAAAATTGCAAAACCCCAAAATTAAGGTATTCTATGTACATAGGATACCACAAAAATTCACTTTGTGCAAATGATCGATTTTGATTTTGATGTCTTCATGAAAGTTGTAGATCTCATCGAGACGAGCAATTTTTGTAAAGAAAGTTTTTCGATCCGAGGTCATTTACTATTTATTTTTGATTTTACAAGATATTTAATTTGCGAATTTTCTGGTGCTGACACGTGGCAGCACCTGGTGCCGCCACGTGTCAGCCTTTTTTGGCTATATTATATATTCGTTTTATTAAAAAATTTAATTAATAAATGGAAGCACGTGCGTCGCACGTGCCTCCCAGGCACGTGCTCCGCACGTGCCATCCCTTCCCCTCTCTCTTCCGCCACATGGCATGCTGACGGCCGTCCGATCTCGGCCGATCGGATGGCCACTGTGCTTCTTCTCCAGGCCTCCTTTCCCAAACCGCCGCAGCCGCCCCCGATTTTTACGCCGCGGATCTCGCGATCTCCGCCGTATCCCGCCCATCTCCGATCGCCGCCTCTCCTCCCGCGGTTCTCGCCAATCAGATCTCCAATCAGACCCCCTTTGAATCCATCCCCGATTTACCTTCCTTCTCTGGCGTAACCTCCTCGCACTATAAAAACACCACCGCCGAACTCCGTGAAACCCATCCGTCGATTCACACAGTTGAAGGGAAAGCCTCGTCGACGGCGGTGACAGCACCGTTGGCAAGGCTGCCTTGGAGGCTGGGCGAGATCCGAAGCCTTCAAGCTTCGTTGCAGCTCACGGTGACCTCCCTCGCCGTATCTGCCTCTGCTCCGATTCCGTTGAGCCCACGCGATCTTCATCAACCAACGACGAACTCTACGCCTTCCGCCAATGCCATCATCGAGCTTCACCGCCTACGCCTCCGCCTGGAGCTCCTTCGCAACCGCCGAGGCCGAGCACAGCCCTTCGTCTCCAATCGCCGGCCCTTCGCCGCCTCCACCGCACTGCAGGCTCACTCCACCGTCATCGACAACCTCCCCCGCACTCGTCCAACCACGGCCGTGTGTTGGTCGTGCCATACAACGCCTCCCGGAGCTCCGCCTTCAGCATCACATCAGCCACCGCTAGGCCGGGCGCCACAGGCCCGAGACCCCCGCGCACGTGCGAGGCACGTGCGTCAGGGGGGACGTCAGCATTTCATCAGCCCCAGGTCACGTGCAGAGCACGTGACCGTGGGGGTAAATTACATCAAACCCCCCAAAAGACCCTCATATTGCGCTCAAGCCCCCACCGACTAGGTCATGTGCTTGTCACGTGACCTAGTGGCGATTTTGCAAGAATACCCCCACGGGTATAGGTATTTACATTTCAGTCCTCTGTAGTCTTATTTTATTTACATTTATTACATCTATACCCCTGTGTTCCCCCTCAGTTTTGAACCTTCTCTCTACATTATTTTATTATCTAAAAATAGCATGATGTTTGTTAATTGATTCTCTACACTTTGACATGTTGTGGGTATTTTTGTGATTGACGGTTAATTAATAAAAAATTATTTTGTAGAAATTTATATATTTTGCCCATCTTGCGCTTTTAAATTCATATTTGATTAATCATTGCTCTGAAAATTCCTGAAAAATCACATCTTGTAGAGTTAATTGTGCTTAACTTTGTATCCAAAAAAATTTGTATTTGCATGCATGTTTGTCCGGTAAAAATCATTTTGCATATTATAGTATTTAATTTTTAATAGGTATTAAACCCCACATTTTTGAGGTTTAAGATTTTTCTAAGATCCGTCACCTAGTGATAGATCTTAGATAATTTTATTTCCTGAAAATAAGTAGGTTTAATATTTATTATAATTAAATATTGAAAATCATTTTGTTTGCATTTAAAAATCCATAAAAATTTATATTGAATCCAAAAATTCCAAAAAAATTAAAGTACGCCCATTTCATCATAATTTACATTGTGGCCAAGTTTCGTATTTTTCGGACATCGTTTGATTGAAATTTACATTTTAGTCCCTAAAATAAGGCCAAATTTGCATTTTGTCCCCTTTATTGCATTGAAAATTCCAAAAAAAAGACCGCCTCGAAAATCGAACACGAACTTTGATAGACTTAATTCTAGGTTGTTCCTTTGCCTCCTTGTGATCGACCTTGGGACTTGCCCAAGTAAAACAAACATAAAACCACGAGAGTAAAAATTGAATAACTGATTTGTGGTATTTTCTTGACCGTTTCCGATTGCCGCCTACAACACACGACACGACAAGAACACATTCTTAAAAGCGACATTTTCGGATTCGTCAGATGGCGCCGTTGCCGGGGAGGCAAACGGCTTAGATTTTTGTCTAAAAATTTTTCATTCGGTTTTCCGCATTCGGGTAGTCTGACCCCCAAAATTTTCATTGTAAATCCCATAATTTTTTTCTTTCTTTTTTCTCAGCATTTATTTCATTTATTTTATTTTTGATTATTTTCTGAGTCACTCTCTTACATTCTCTCTCTTATTTTTCTTGCGAGGTACCCGGCGCACGTGGAGCGGTTTTTCAAGGAACCGATGCATCTTCACTGACACCCGAAGAAACCGCAATTAAATTAAGATCGAGTGGAGTCGTGAGAGAGCGTAGAGTCTAGGTTTTTAATTTCTGCACTTTTAATTTCTGTTCATTTATAGCGGTGTCCGTTTGGACTCTCGCGTGTGTAAAAAGACCTTGAACTTTATTGGTGGTGTGTCGTGGCCTGTTTCACTCTCCGGAGAGGGTGGGGCCCGACTTGAGTGGCGAATAGGATAGACCTGCACATACGGCTCTCAGAACAATTTAATTTTTGATTGTGCTCGTAGGATTAAGCCACACTGCACTATTAATTGAGACGCACATAGATTGTTCAACTTAGCCAAATTTAACTCAATTCTTTCCCGCTAATAGAACTTTCTGCTTAGGTGCGGTTTTCATCGGCTTGCATTTCATATAGAATAAATTTAAATTTCTGTCTAGCATCCCACATGAAGATTGCGAGGATTCACTGTAAGTCTTCTAACTGAGCATACATCATTATTTTCGCGTGCATCGGCTTTTCCCGAATCCCTCTCTCTTGTTTTATAACATAACTTTAAAGGAAATTGGGACTGGACGGTAGACGTGTATTCGTTCTCATCTAATTCTTCAGTGATCACCTCATTAAAATCGGAACTGCTAAATATAGCTGATCTTAAAGAACCCATAAAATCAAGAATTTTTGCGAGAGAGCAACCCCGACCTTGGATGATTTTATTCTTCTGAGTGAGCGAGAGATGACACTTAAGGTTAGAGCCAAGCTCCTACACCTAACAGCTCGCTAATTTTTTGCCAAGATTGATTTATCACCAACTAAAATTGAAAAGATAAAAGCCGAACTCTTACGGCTTCATTGTGTAAGTTGGTGAACCTGGGGTTTGATTTGTGTTTGTATTGGTGTGCGTGAACCGATATCGAAGATCAATAGCCGCACATTTGATAAATTTTCTGTCCTATACAATCATTTCTCTCATCTCTTGATTTTAATCTCATCATGGAAATTTTTCCAAATTTCAGATCCAACCCATCATTTCTCTCAACTCCTTCAAAAATGACCGAACATCACTATGAAAACAAATCTGTCTCGGTTTGGCCCAAATCAATTTTCAATAATCCTCCAACATTTGTGGGTAAGTTTCAACCGCAAATGAATTCGACCACCTCATTAAATCCTTTCTCAAATCATCCAACCACACCATCTTGGACTGAACCGTCTTATTCTCACTTTCTCGCCAATGAAGCATTTCAAGATCAAAATCTCTTTAAATCCCATGACTGGCAGAGAACCCAAAATCAGATGGAAAGACATGCGCTTAATGATCATCATCGTTGGATTGACCATGACAGACCCCTTGTCAGACAAGATACTCATACAAGGGACTGGACTGACCTCCTAGACACATATAAACCCTGTATGCTGACTTCACAATATCAAGAGCTGACCAATCATGATCAAAAGACTGAACTATACTCAGATCAAATACACATTCCTGTACCATATGAGCAGCCTCCTTCCATAATTTTGGAGGAGAAATTTTCAAGAAATGATCGTATAATGGATATTCCAAGAAATTCTCCTCTCCGCACGTACAGAAAAATAGAAGACGGAATCATTGAACAAAATCCGAGTGCTCCCGTGGTTGATCATGAACAAAATTGTGAGGACAATGTTTCGAGGATAAAAACAAGATTTGAATTGATGGAGGATAGATTTCAAAAATTTGCCGACCGAGTAATCTCATTCTACGGTGGATCGGGTGTAAAACTAAATGAGGAAATGATTGGATCCCATGATGAAAATTTAGAGGATATTCAAAAATCTAGGGATGAGTCTAATATCAACACCTCTGCTTATTATTCCCCTAGGAATGACTATGCCTCTGACCCAAACTCTGAATATCAAGGCCCCTTCTCATCTAAGGAAGACACCACATCGCCACACCACACAGAAAATACAAAAAATTTTGAAAATCCAGAAAATCTCATAAAAATTGAATCTGAAGAAGATCTGAGGAATTTGGATCCTGCTTTACGGGAAGCACTGGAAAAATACTTGATTTTTGAACTTTCCATCATAAAGGCCATTGAACACATCCCTGACCTTAAGAAATTTATAATGGACAGATTAATCATCAAAAAGTCAGGAAGGATTAGAACAAAAACTGAAAGACATATCTTGTCAATGGCCTCCTCCTTGGTGTTGAGGAGAAAAACCAAGAGCCGCATAGTGAAGCGGTTGCCCAGATTTGACTGTGAAATCAAAGACGCAATTTTCACACATGCTCGTATTGATGACGATTCACCAATCAATATCCTCCCGACCTCTGTATTTCAGGAACTCAAACTCGGACCAATTCGGAAGATACGACAGATTGTACAATTAGCGGACCGATCGATAAAAAGGCCGAGAGGAACCATTTCTGTCATCATGAAATTCCAAGGTGCTCCGCTCAAGGTAGAATTCACGATCAATTATATTGAGCATCAAGGAGAATTCACCCAGTCTCCAATCATTCTCGGAAAACCATTCTTGGCATTGGCCAAGGCGAGTATCGATTGTGAGACTCGGGAAATAAATTTTACGGCATTGGAATCACTACGATCTGATACAGTCTTTGAGGAACCACGATTTTCTGAGGTAACCCACAAAGTACCCAACAACCGCAACCATGAAACGGTAGAAGAGCCCTACCCCGCTGCTACACCTGAGATTGCGTTTGTTAATGAGACTATTAGTTTAGAGACTCTCCCCGATATCTCAATTCCCGAAGATTTCAAATCCTTCTACTACGATCCTGAGACATTTGCATGGTCGCACCCTGGAGCAACATACTCTGATTATCTTGACCAAATCCTCCCAAATCAAGAGTGCACCAACATTCAGGAAACAAAGAACGAACACGTAGCCCAAACACCAACCAAGGAGAAGAATTTTAATGGCTATTCATCCGGGTACTCAAGTGAACCGACATCTTCACGAAACAAGAAAAAGAAAGTCACCTTTGATCTTTCGGAAGAGGAATCGGTTGATGATCCCTCATCAGGTCCGGAAAAGGTAGTCTACATGAGTGAAGTATGTTCGGCAGCTCTAAAGCCATATCTTCGCAAGGATCCAAAATTCGATTCTCGTTGGACAACTCCCGTTCCTAATTATTACTCATCCAAAGCTGATGCTCCTACCTTCCACAAGTACACTGGAATTATTTCTTATGAGCTGACTGAGATCGGAGCATATGAATATTCATCTGAGGACAAATCGATTGATCTTAAAAAGGAACGAATCTTGAGGAAACAATTGAAGAAACAAAAAGACATGAACATCTGGAGTGTGTCCACTTTCAAATACTATTCTTCTGAGGATAACTCTGATGATGGATATCTTTCATCTGACTCAAACACTTCGTCCACTATCCATCATGACTTTTCTGAGGATGACACTGATAATAGTTGGGAATCATATACTTCATCTCAAACTCATTACGATCTCCCACCGCAGGCTCACAAGAAGATTAGCCGAAAACCGCCTTAATCATCGGCTACCCACCCTCCCTCCCGACCACATCGGTCTCCTTGTACAGCTTCTTCCTCTACTTAGGCCAAGGCCTAAGTATAGGGGGGACCGATGCCATCTATATATACCATCACACTCCATCTCCAGATCGACTCGCCTCCACCCTTCTTTTATACTTAGGCTGACCAAAGCCTAAGTATAGGGGGAACCGGCACCCACCTATATATACTCTCCTCATTCACACACCCCGATCGCTTCATTTTTTTTTCTTCTTTTCTTTTCTGCTCTTCTTCTATACTTAAGACTATTCACGGTCTAAGTATAGGGGGGCGATTTTGTAAATTTTGTTCTTTTTCACTCTCTTACGCTTAGCCTGAGCTATGTCTTCTTTACGCTTCGTGTGCTCTGAGGACACAACACTCGCTAAGTATAGGGGGGTTTGTATATATACTGTGTATATATTTTAGCCACACCTCGTACTTTCGCGTAAGTCTATATGAATTTACGGGGCGGGTTTTTCTTAAAAATTGAAAAAAAAACACACAAAAATCCTTTGCATAAAAAAAAATATATATGTCTGCATTTCACACACCTGCACTTCATCCAAGCATCACATTTGCATATGTGAAAAGTCTTTGGGTTCTGAACCGAGTTATGAGCCGAAACCGAGAGTGGTCTGGACTTGACCTTAATCCACCTAATTTTCAGAGGAACTTCACCTAGAAATAGGATTTTAGAGTCTTCAGGTCTTTGACTTAATTCTTTGAGTTCCACATGACAATGTACAGCGTTTGACTCTTAGTGTCTAACCTGGTCTCTTCATTCTGGGTACAACTCTGGAATAAGGAATTAATTTGTACTCTCGCACTATACACTTAGCTCAACTCAGACGGGATGTTGGAAGACTATGTGAGTTTCTTTTCTGGTAGCGTGGAAATCTAAAGACCGGAGTACGGGTTGAAATAAAGCTTCGGAAAAGGGATGGACGGCTGGGCACAATTTTTCTAAGACCCCAAAAAATGTACGGAACAAAAAGATGCTATATCCGTAGGGGCACAACAAGATCCAAGCAGAACCACCAAAAATTCCAAATACAAAGAAGCATTCTACCAAATAAAAATCTGACCAAAAAGGTCCAAGCTTCAAGAAACCTGCAGATCTTGGTGGAGACTCGGCCACACTGGCCATCTTCACAAGGAGAGGTGACTACACTGGCCACCCTCCAGTTCTTTTCTCTTTCTTCTATCTTCTCCCTCATTCGATTGTGAACACAGCGCGACAGACCTTAGAAGGAAATACCTGACTCCCCGAGGACGAGTTACTGGAGAGGACGTTCGTGCGGTAGTCCGGCATTCTGGATGGGAAGAGCTAAAACCTTTCACACACATGAGTCGGTTATTCAATGTTCATAGGGTATACTTTGGGATGATGATTGATCTAAGATGACTTCTGAGCCGAAACTGTAGCAATGATGTGTAGAACTTGAGGGCTGTTGATTTTAAAATTCTAAGTCTCACAGAAGTTCCGACACACACATAATCCAAAGGATGAGTTTAGGTTCACTCTCACCTTCAGCTCATGGTCTTGGTATGGAACCCAATCTCATTTCACCTCATGGCATTTCTTTTTAATGCTCAGGGACGAGCATGGTTTAAGTATAGGGGGATGATGAATCTCGTATTCATCACTCTAAATCTCATTTATTAAGCTCAAATCCCTAAAAATCAACAGCATTCTTGCATCTATTTTGCATAATTAGCATTCATGCATGTTTCCATAAGAATGGCATTTTAGCACAAAAATCTGCATAAAATAAGAAGCCAAAAATCCAAGCCAAAATGACCTGTAAATAGCCTAACTTCCTGGATTTTTAACTCATTCATGCTAACTCCGAATAACTCAAAACCACTCCACTGTGTACATATCACTAACAAGAATAAAGTAAAAATACAAAAAATAACTAACCCAAATAAGTGGACCAAAAACCCAAACCCTAATTTCAGGATTTTCGGACTAAAAGCCCCATATCTCCCTCATCCAATGTCCGTTTTAATCCTACTCACTTTTGAACTAATGTGCATTCAATTACCTTCAAAACAAGACCAAGTTCAAGTGAATCGGAGCTCGTATGCGAAAGTTGGGTTTTGGGCCTCTTTTGTACATTGTTTATTTTCGCGGCTTTTCTGACCTATATTTTATGTATATATTTTCTTTATTAATAAAAATCCAAAAAAAATAGATTTAGATGTCTTTTATTTATCTTTAATTTTTCCATATTTTTCTGGATTTTTATCTTGTTTAAAAATGACATAAAAATTGCAAAACCCCAAAATTAAGGTATTCTATGTACATAGGATACCACAAAAATTCACTTTGTGCAAATGATCGATTTTGATTTTGATGTCCTCATGAAAGTTGTAGATCTCATCGAAACGAGCAATTTTCGTGAAGAAAGTTTTTCGATCCGAGGTCATTTACTATTTATTTTTGATTTTACAAGATATTTAATTTGCGAATTTTCTGGTGCTGACACGTGGCAGCACCTGGTGCCGCCACGTATCAGCCTTTTTTGGCTATATTATATATTCGTTTTATTAAAAAAAATTAATTAATAAATGGAAGCACGTGCGTCGCACGTGCCTCCCAGGCACGTGCTCCGCACGTGCCATCCCTTCCCCTCTCTCTTCCGCCACATGGCATGCTGACGGCCGTCCGATCTCGGCCGATCGGACGGCCACTGTGCTTCTTCTCCAGGCCTACTTTCCCAAACCACCGCCGCCGCCCCCGATTTTTACGCCGCGGATCTCGCGATCTCCGTCGTAACCCGCCCATCTCCGATCGCCGCCTCTCCTCCCGCGGTTCTTGCCAATCAGATCTCCAATCAGACCCCCTTTGAATCCATCCCCGATTCACCTTCCTTCTCCGGCGTAACCTCCTCGCACTATAAAAACACCACCGCCGAACTCCGTGAAACCCATCCGCCGATTCACACAGTTGAAGGGAAAGCCTCGTCGAGGGCGGTGACAGCACCGTTGGCAAGGCTGCCTTGGAGGCTGTGCGAGATCCGAAGCCTTCAAGCTTCGTTGCAGCTCACGGTGACCTCCCTCGCCGTATCTGCCTCTGCTCCGATTCCGTTGAGCCCACGCGATCTTCATTAACCAACGACGAACTCTACGCCTTCCGCCAACGCCATCATCGAGCTTCACCGCCTACGCCTCCGCCTGGAGCTCCTTCGCAACCGCCGAGGCCGAGCACAGCCCTTCGTCTCCAATCGCCGGTCCTTCGCCGCCTCCACCGCACCGCAGGCTCACTCCACCGTCATCGACAACCTCCCCCGTACTCGTCCAACCACGGCCGTGTGTCGGTCGTGCCATACAACGACTCCCGGAGCTCCGCCTTCAGCATCACATCAGCCACTGCTAGGCCGGGTGCCACAGGCCCGAGACCCCCGCGCACGTGCGAGGCACGTGCGTCAGGGGGGACGTCAGCATTTCATCAGCCCCAGGTCACGTGCAGAGCACGTGACCGTGGGGGTAAATTACATCAAACCCCCCAGAAGACCCTCATATTGCGCTCAAGCCCCCACCGACCAGGTCACGTGCTTGTCACGTGACCTAGTGGCGATTTTGCAAGAATACCCCCACGGGTATAGTTATTTACATTTCAGTCCTCTGTAGTCTTATTTTATTTACATTTATTGCATCTATACCCCTGTGTTCCCCCTCAGTTTTGAACCTTCTCTCTACATTATTTTATTATCTAAAAATAGCATGATGTTTGTTAATTGATTCTCTACACTTTGACATGTTGTGGGTATTTTTGTGATTGACGGTTAATTAATAAATAATTATTTTGTAGAAATTTATATATTTTGCCCATCTTGCGCTTTTAAATTCATATTTGATTAATCATTGCTCTGAAAATTCCTGAAAAATCACATCTTGTAGAGTTAATTGTGCTTAACTTTGTATCCAAAAAATTTTGTATTTGCATGCATATTTTGTCCGGTAAAAATCATTTTGCATATTTTAGTATTTAATTTTTAATAGGTATTAAACCCCACATTTTCAAGGTTTAGGATTTTTCTAAGATCCGTCACCTAGTGATAGATCTTAGATAATTTTATTTCCTGAAAATAAGTAGGTTTAATATTTATTATAATTAAATATTGAAAATCATTTTGTTTGCATTTAAAAATCCATAAAAAAAATTTATATTGAATCCAAAAATTCCAAAAAAAATTAAAGTACACCCATTTCATCATAATTTACATTGTGGCCAAGTTTCGTATTTTTCGGACATCATTTGATTGAAATTTACATTTTAGTCCCTAAAATAAGGCCAAATTTGCATTATGTCCCCTTTATTGCATTGAAAATTCCAAAAAAAAAGACCGCCTCGAAAACCGAACACGAACTTTGATAGACTTAATTCTAGGTTGTTCCTTTGCCTCCTTGTGATCGACCTTGGGACTTGCCCAAGTAAAACAAACATAAAACCACGAGAGTAAAAATTGAATAACTTATTTGTGGTATTTTCTTGACCGTTTCCGATTGCCGTCTACAACGCACGACACGATAAGAACACATTCTTAAAAGCGATATTTTCGGATTCGTCAGGTTCCTGTATACTGTGGGCTCTTGGTTGCTTTAAATAAAATATCAGATCACATCCAAATTGAGTGAAAATTTGAAACATGGCTCCTGCCACTGTGTAGAATTTTCATTGAATTTTGGGAAATTTTTGTTGCCCTTTTGTTATTTTTAAAAATTCAAAAACATCACCTTCTCTTACTGTCCAGTTTTAAAATTCATAAAAAACATTAAAATATCTCTAAAAAGTCTAAAAAAATTAGATTGCGTTTATTTTAGTGTGTTTGATTTTCTGACCAAGTTTGGTCATTTTTAGATTTATAAAACTTATAAAATTGAAAAAGCCCTAAAAACCCATACAAATTCTAGTAAATAATAGAAAAATCAAAAATTAATAAACTTTCTTTCTGATTCTTCCTTTTTGTTTCTAGAATACATGAAAAATACCTTCAAGTTTTATTAGGGACATTTTGCATTTTATTTTGGCCCTTGAAACCTGACTGGACATTGTCTTCCAATTTTTGCCTTGTTTTATTTTTATAAAATTCCCTAAAAACCTGAAAAAATACCAAAAATTAACAAAAAACATAAAAAAATTATAAAAAAAACATAAAAATATTTTTTTTTGAATTTTTGGATTAATTTTGAGTGATTAAATAATTGTGTGAAGTTGCTTGTTTCCCTTGTTTTCCTATTTTCTTTATGATTTAAGAATCCAAAAAAATATAAAAAATATTAAAAACCCACCAAAAATAATTTTCTTTTATTTGTTTTTATTTCTGACTACTTCGTAGGCTGTGAGGCCATCACGTGCTCCCTGAGTCCGACCCTGGTCGCTATACCGGGCTAATCTAATAGCCAGGGCCACTATTGAGTTTCTTTGATTTTTATCTTGTTTTGGTGGTCTGATCTTATATTTTCTTGATCGACTGAACTATCTCCGAGATCCGGGTTGCAACGACCCTTGATCTATTTTATTCACCCGTGTCTTGGTGATTTTCGGTCATCATCTATATATGACAAAGTCTCTGACCAACAAGTTGCTCTTGAAGCAACATCTGTTCTCTCTCCGCATGCATGAATTTCGCACGAGTCTACATACGCGTGAACTTCGACATACAACTATGTGGATGCAGGACTCTAAAGGATACATATACAACATTGAAGGTGGAGTCATGCAGGTTGCCAAAGCTGGGGTTATTGTCATCGAGGGAAATAAGAAGAAGACTTTATATGTCTTGCAAGGGTCTACAGTTCCTGGGAGTAAGTTCAAGCGTTGTTTGGACTTGTTCAATGTCGACAGTTGGTAGTAGCCCCAAGGAGGGGCTAGCGACGGCAAGGTGAAGCTCGGTAAAGGTTCTCGAGAAATTTCAATGTGAATATTGTTTATAATTCCTTGATTCGTGTTATCTGAATTTCAAGTGGTGAATTATAGTATCGGTTAATTCTCATATATAAGAATTCAACCCCAGTGGAGTCTAGCAGTGGCTAATTCTGCTAGTGAAGAATTCAACTCATGGTGGAGTATAGTAGTGATTAATTCTACTATATGAGAATTCAACCCCGGTGGAGTCTAGCAGTGGTTAATTCTGCTAGTGGAGAATTTAACTCATGGTGGAGTAATAGTAGTGGTTCATTCTGCTATATGAGGATTTAATTCAAGGTAGAGATTGTTGATATGACTTGAATCGTAACCACTTGTTGGGCTGCTGATGTGGTTGATCTGTATCATGGCTTCTGATTGGCTGAGAGCTGTTGGACCAGGATTACTGACATGTCTGATCTGTGTCCTGCCTTCTGATTGGCTGAGAGCTATTGGACCAGGATTGCTAACATGTTTGATCTGTATCCTGCCTTCTGATTGGCTGAGAGCTATTGGGCCAGGATTGTTGACATGTCTGATCTGTGTCCTACCTTCTGATTGGATGAGGGATGTTGGGCCAGGATTGCTGACATGTCTGATCCGTGTCCTGCCTTCTGATTGGCTGAGAGCTGTTGGGATGGATGGATTGTTGAATACAAATGTATTCTTCTGTTGTAGTATAAAAGCGGTCGGGGGGGGGGGGGGGGACGAGCGCGTGCAGCAGGGGTGTAAGCACGAACGGTGTGGCAGGGGGTGGTTTCCCAGGCGGTGGTCGGGGGGGGGACGAGCGCGTACAGCAGGGGCGTAAGCACGAACGTTGCGGCAGGGGGTGGTTTCCTAGGCGGTGGTTGGGGGGGTCGGAAGGGGGCCGGGGGGGCTTCCCAGGTGGTGGTTGGTCGGGGGGGATGGGGGGCTTTGGACGAAGCGCGAACGATGCGGCAGGAGGCGGTGGCAGTTGGTCGGTGTTGCCGATTCAGGCGGTTGGTCAGCTAGAGGGGGCCTTTGGCCGAAGCTGGTGCAGAGGTTGGGGGAAGAAGGGGAGGGGCCATTCCTAAATAAAAGACAAATTTGGAGTATAAAATGTAAAATACGTAATGGACACTGTCATAGTTAACGGAAAATTGGTAGAAATTAACATGGGGTTATGAACGTAAGAGTTAAGCACTATTCAAGGTCTCAAGTGTAATTCGTGTTTATACGGGGTTTTCGGGGTAATTATGGAACTACTCAGGATTATGGGTGTAAATATCCCTTTTGGATTTTACTTAGTTTTTATTGATTTTTATTATATTTTTATGATTTTGCAAATTTAAGGCTTTGGTTGCATATTTTTTGGGGTTTTTGGTTATATGGTAGAATATATATATTAATAGATCGAATGCATTTTTTGGAATTTTTAGAGTTATTTTTATATTTTTTCGGATTTTAATTATCAAACAAGGAATAAAAATATCTTTTTATTTTTAATAAATAGAAAATTAATTAAAAAGGCTTGTGAAAAATATATATCAACAAGAACATAGCAAGCACTTAAAATAATTTTCTTATAATTTGTAGAGTAATAAAAATATTTATAAAGACAAATATACATAAAAATAAAATCTATAATTACAGGGACCTATTTGTAATTAATGAAAATATTTCTACCATTTAATAACATGTCCTAAAAGCCTAGGGACATGCATGAAAATATTATAAGTAACACGCTCCCCCCAAAGGTGATGCGAGAGGACCTACGTGCAATATCCAGAAAGTTTGAGAGTCTAGTTGCAAATTTTACAAAATATTAGATTTTCGTACAATATTTAGGACTATTTAATAGATACAAAAGGAGGGAGGGTCCTTGATATTTACCCACTTAAGGCGTGATCAAGCGATGTAGAGAGTGCCATGTCTCTCCACTTACCATGATGGAGCAGCTCGGAGAGCGTAACAATTCGCTCTGATCCAACAGACATGAAAGAATTTGGAAGGCCTCCTTGATCGGATGGTTATTGCTCTTCTCTAAGAATGGGAAAGAACAATAGCAAGTCCCAGCTTCAATCGTTGATGCTTGCCGCTCTAGACATTCTTCTTCGATCCTGAGGTGCTCCACACGTTACGGGAAGGCTCGGCTTGGTCCAGACCTCGTTGATCAAGTCCTGGGTGTCGAGTGGGTTCAGGTTGTAGGGGTATTCGTTCTTTATTTGATTTCCCTGTCAGGTACCTTGGATGGAGCTCACTCCTACATACGAAAATTCATGGGCTCGAGGGGGACTCCCACAATCCGATTTGAAGCTGAAAAGCGCAATGAAATTGAAGGGTGATGGGGCTCCGACATAAGTGTGGAAGAGGAGCTTGATTTGGGCCTGCTCCTTGAAAGATCAGGGTGGTAGGTAGATCGAGAAATGGAGAATGCTATAGGGTTTGAAATGGGGGCGAAGGTGGGTCGAAATAGGGTGATTTCACCTCGCAACAAGGGCCAAAGCCTAGTTCTCCAATGAACAAAGAAATTGGAAATAAGATTAGAACTACTGAAATTACGCTAAACTAACACTAGATCATGCTACGAAAAAGAAATGCGATAAAAAAACCTAAAATTAGCAGCTTATACCTGCGAAAACAAGGAGCAGGTGAAGCTCCACCAAATGACTCCGATGAGGCTGGGCTGCCCTTTCTCTTCCTTTTCCACGACAATAAGGATGGGAAAACGCTCGTTGTCACAAATGATTTCGACCTAGTAGCTCCTATTAGGATTACGGTAGGAAGAAGCGGGTCAAAAGTTCAAAAGAAAAAGATGGGGGTTATTCATAGATAGAAGGTCTGGGAAACTTTGAGGTGATATTGCGTGAATATGGAGGTGGGTTGGTGGGAGCTAATGGGCTAGCGAGATGGAGAGATATATGGGGAAGAGGTTTGGTGAAGGGCTCAAGGGTTGAGGAGCATGGAGATGGTGTAGGAAAATGGAGAAGGTCAGAAAGTTCATGGGTCTGATAAGATGGACGGTGAAGACTGGACAGTTAATAGAAGGTCAACTATCCGCGAAACCTTATTGGCCTGCATGGATTAATCAGGAAAATATTTATATAAAAAGATTTATTAATTTGATAATAGATAGTAAGTGGTTTTATTAATTAAAAGTCAAACCATGAAAAATGTTTCTTATATTATGTACTAGTTTATTGATATTTTTATTTATTTTTACAACCTTATTTGCTAGGTGTTAATTTTTACAAGTATATACATATGTATATTTACCTATGTTTTAAGTATTTTATTGTTTTTGAATTATTTTATTATTATATGCACATATTTTATATATTTATAATATATTTAAATCCATATTTACATTTTTTACTTTATTTTCATTATTTTATTTGTATACTTATATAAATATGTGTATATACATTATAGGTATAGTATACCTATATATTTTAATGTATTATTTATTTTAAGTACATTTGAATGGTTCTATTTTATGTTTACATATTTAATATATTTCAAATAACATTTACAAGTATTTAAAAGTATAATAAAGGTAAAAATATACAGAATAAATTAAACGAATAAAATATGTATGTATATTGTACAACGGGACCCCAGAAATTGACTTTTGCATATTAAATATATTTTTAATGAAACTACATTCATTAGATAGATAATTTAATTTTAAGAATGATAAAGGTGAGGTTGATGAATTTTGAGCTTGTATGGAGAAGATATTAATCTGTGAAGTTCAATTTGCGGCTTTTTCATCTATGTCATAGTTGCACTATGCATTATTTTTCTTGGAACTTATTTTGATAGTTTTCTATACATTATTGTGTACAAGTTTCGTGTTGAACAAATATTAATTTGTGATGTATAAAATGAATGATAAAATAGATTAATATTAATCTATATATACTGAAGTGAATTAGGGATTTTGAGGTAGATTTCTGTACAGTTAATCACCTTATTTCCCCCTACTTTATTCCTTGTCGATCAAGTCTATATTGACTTGGTATCGGGATTCAGGACCATTCGGTATCTTTGATACTTCATTTATTTTTCTTTACTTTTTTTCTTCTATTTTGGATTTAAATACAAGTATTTATGTATTATTTATAGATGTAAAATAATTGTTAAATTGTATAATTTATCTATATTTACATGTGCTTTGATAAGGATTTGAATGCAAAATGGAAGAATAAAAGTAGATGAATGGCTATTCATCAATGGCTCTCTTTCTAACTTTGTAGCTTGAAAAAGAAATTCAATTTATTAGTAAAAACTTATATCTATCACAAGTTAGAGATACAAATATAGGATTAAGTTTATTAAAAA
The DNA here is from genome assembly GCA_037367405.1 of Ottelia alismoides. Classification (NCBI taxonomy): domain Eukaryota; kingdom Viridiplantae; phylum Streptophyta; class Magnoliopsida; order Alismatales; family Hydrocharitaceae; genus Ottelia; species Ottelia alismoides. The sequence continues at coordinate 148,556 of JAZKJV010007725.1, read as the reverse complement.
TACCAGCTTTGTTCTTGTCTGATCATGGTTTTTGAGCCATTGGTCAATCAATTATGTTGATCGGGTATTTACATATATTTGGTTGGTTTACGAGGGTCATATGGAGCTACAAGACCCTAAATTTGTGTCGAAACAAAGTGTTTAATATAACCATTATTGGGAATGTACTGCAAAAAAATCCACATACACACATCAAAATCCATGATCATTGGATCGGGATATCTTATTCTAAAATGAGTCCACTATCTTTGTAAAAAATAAAAAATATAACACATTAGAAGTAATTATATCTTCCAATGTGTTGCACACGCCTTCTAGTGTGCAAGGCCACACACCACCAGATGAGAGGGATGAATGGTGTGTAATTGGTTTTGTATGATTTAATAGATAATTAATATTTTCACCTTATTATCTACCTAACTATAAATTAATGTGGCACACTTGGCTACATTAATTGATATTTAATGTATGATAAATAAATAATCACAATATATCTTTTATCCTGAAATAATCATGTATACATGCACCCACACTTACATAATTGTAGGTACACATACCCACCTCCCCACACATAATTACCATCCATTTGTATTGACATACATAACCCATCTATATACCATACTCAATACACATACACATACTACCCTCATCCGCACATACACGTGTTTTACACATAAACATACATAGATGTACACTAATCTCATATCTATATATACGACCCTCACATATACATTTATACAACCTTCACGTTCACATCATACATCTACACCTTCATATTTACATAATATATCTACACCTCCACATCATACATCTTCACATTTATATCATAGATCTACACCTTTTGGTATTTTTATAACAATGAACATGGTTTAGTCATCAAATGCATTCACATATATACATAATACTCTCACACTCAAATATATACACCTTCACATTCACATCTAACATCTTTATACCTTCACATACTATCATCACATTCACATCTATACACCTTCACATCTTACTCCTTCACATTCACACCATACATCTATACATTCACATTCACATCTATATACCTTCACATCATACACCTTTACATTCATATCAAAACACTCCAACATAACATCTATCGGCATTCCTTTTCGTCATACACGATCAATATATGTTAATTATAAACAATAAATATGTTTAATCATTTCATCATACACCTTATATACAACATATTTTGCATAATATTATTATTCCATAATGAAATCTAACATTGATATCACATCAAACAATTTCAACTTCGCATCACAAAAACTCCATCATAACATCAAGATACCTTCCTTTTCATCATAAACAATCTGTATAAGTTGACTATAAGCAATTACTTTCTTGAGAAATTTCATCATACACCTTATATATAAATTGATTTTACATAAACTATTAATCCACAATCAAATCAAATGCCTACTTTTATCTAACTAATGATTACAAATAATTAAAAGATGAGCTATGAACTATAATAAACAATACACTGGTGAAAATAAACCCAAATCGAAAAATCCTAAATCATACATTTCTACATATGTATGCAATAAAAACACAAAAAATAAGAGGAATGGTCGATATACCCGAAGGATGGGAAGAGTTGGCGAGAGAGATGCAACGGAATCATGTTAGCGACTGATCGATCGTTAAGTACGTGAATTAATTTGGGCTCACTGTAGTACGTGTACTTAGCGAATCGTTCAGAATCGAGAGAAGATCTCTGTGAAGAGTGTCTCGGCTTTAATTTATATCTCGGGCAAGTCCGGGGTCGAACACAGGGAGGCAAAGGAACAACGTCGGGTTAATTCAGAAACTTAGGTCTAAGTTTCCAAATGGTATCTTTTTTAAAAAAATTTTAATGCAAAAACAAATGCAATATGCCAGTGAACTAAGACAATAAGAAAACACACAACTATGCTAAATTAATTTTAATATGAAATTAATCAAATTTAATCAAATTGTATTTTTCCTATTACCCTAATCCAGAGGTGAGTACAAAACACATTTTTTAGAATTTTAGGAATTAAAATGCAATAATTAGAAATGCACACTTTTTGTGGGGTTTTTAGTATTTTTTCACACAAACAGAATGCAAAAATTATGAAAATTTTAATAAATTAAAACATTATACAAGGATGCTACATTAATTTTTTTGGAATTTTCTGACAAAATATGAATTTTTTATGGATTTTTTAATGGAAACAAAGTGATAGTGAGTAATTAATTCCTAATAAATCCACATCATCAAATCAGGCAAGGAGCAAATTATCTCATATAGGTATTGTCATATGTAATCCAGAAGATTTGAAATTTTGCAAAAAAGATGTATGTGGATTTAACTAAAAAACAAATACCAAAATTACTCTACAATTTATTTAAAGCACATGACAACTCCAATTGATATGAAATTTGGACAGTAAATAGATCGTACTTCAAGCATCATTTCTAATTTTTGTGAAATTTTTCGACCAACTGTGAGTGAGATATGAATTTAAGTTCTCAGATTGGATAAAATATAGAAATTTGCAGTAAAACAATTTTAATCAACTTCCCACAACTCACACAAATACAAATAAATATTGATATGGTAGACAATTTGTTGCTCAACACAATGACATTTTTCGTTATATTAAAATGATGCAAAAACTATGTCCAAATGAACATGCAAACATAGGGGTGTCCATGCAAAATAGAAAATAAAAAAAATTTACTGTAGCATCCTTGCATCATGTTTTAATTTCAGTAATCATATTTTTTTTTCATTCTATTTGTGTGAAAAATTGTTAAAAACCCCATAAACAATGTGCATTTTTTATTATTGCATTTTAATTCCTAAGATTCAAAAAAAATGTTTTGTACTCACCTCTGGATTAGAGTAATGGGAAAATACAATTTGGCTAAATCTGATTAATTTCATATTAAAATTAATTTATCCTAGTTGTGTGTTTTCTTATTATCTTAATTCACCCGCTTATTGCATTCGCATTTGTTTTTGCATTAATTTTTTTTAAAAAAATACCATTTGGAAACCTAGACCTAAGTTTCCGAATTAACCCGACGGTATTCCTTTGCCTCCATGTGTTCGACCCCAGACTTGCCTGGGATATAAATTAAAGCCGAGATACTCTTCACGGAGATCTTCTCTCGGCTCTGAACGATTCTCTAATTACACGTACGACAACGAGCCCAAATTAATTCATGTGCTTAGAGATCGATCAGATGGCACCGTTGCCGGGGAGAGGAGCGGGCCGCCGGAGGTGCGGCTTGTTGAGCGCCGACAGCGTTGGGTGCTTGAGCCACCGCTGGCGGCGTGGTTGCTCACGGCAGACGGCCTGGTGGGTGGTGGGTCGCTGGCCTGGTGGGTGGCCGACGGCGGTGGGGAACGCTTCTATGTTTTTTTTATTTTATTTATTTTTTTTGATTTTTTTGTTTTGTTCTAATTAATTTTTTTTATTTTTTTGGAACAGGATAGAACATAAAAGAAATAAAATAAAAAATTAGTGGTAGAGAGGGATGATGAAGAAGATGATAGAGGTGGTGATGGAATGATATGATATAAAAAAAGGAAAAAAATGTTAGATAAAATAAAATAACAAGGGATAAGAGAGGAAAAACTTACCTGATGTTCGTCGAATTTGTAGAGCAGCTACACTGGACTCCTGTCGTCGCCTCGATCCGATTGGTGAAATAAAAATAAGAGAAGCTATGCGAGCTTGATGGGGAACTCGTGACGCGAAGCGGAACTCAACAGATCTGGCTGAAGGAGGTCGTCGCTTGAGGAAGATGCTTCGCCTCGATGGGGAACTCGTGACGTGAAGTGGAACTCAACAGATCTGGCCTGAAGGAGGTCGTCGCTTGAGGAAGATGCTTCACCGCTATCACCAATAAAACACTCTAAGCTCTCTCCTTTTTTATTAAAATGGTGGATGGCAGAAAATGAGGATGTAGAGATGAATATAAAGAAGAGAATGAGAAGTTAGAGAGAAAAATGATGGTGGATGAGATGGAGTGGAATGGGAGGTTAATGAAAGATGGTGGAGTTGAATGGATGTTGGTGGTAAAAGAGAAGTTATTGTAGAGAATGAGAAATAAATAAAGGGAAAAAATAAAATAAAGGAGGCTACTTTAAATACAATAAATAAAAGAGAAGAAAAATAGAGGAGAAATTACAAAGAAGACAAACAACATGTACATTTTTTCTTTTTTAAATTTAATTTTTTTTGTATTTTTAATAAAAGATATTTACAAAAAAAAAACAAGAAAATACTAGGAATAAAATACAACACAAAAGAGATTTTTTTTGGATTTTTTAATAATTAAAAAGAGTAAAAATGAAGAAAGAAAAATATACAATATATATAATGCACACTTAGGTCCCAAAACTCAAATTTTACAAACGAGCTCCGATTTTAATTACTTTCATTGGAAAGATAATTTTCTAACTTAAACGTTAAAAGTGAGTTTGGTGAATTTGGAGTTCATACGGAGCAGAAATTTGGCCGGGAAGTTGGACTTTACAGCTTTTATCTTTGGGATCTAGGAGTATTTATTTGAGATGAAATTTATTTTGTATTTTTGTATTTTTATATACATTTTTATAAACAAATCAGAGAAAGAATTAGCTAAAAAGGAGTTGAAATGAATTTATTAAAAACATATGAAGTTTTAGGCTATTTATAGGTGAAAAACTCCTTTAATTTTGCGGCTTTTTATTATTAATTCATTTTGTACAATCTAATATCTATTATTAGTGTGTTTTATTTACAAGAGACATTTTATTAATTTATTGATTTTATGGATATTTATTTGAGATTTTACTCGGGGATTTTGCTAAGATCAAGATATTGAGATGATGAATCGCAGATTCATCACCCCCCATACTTAAACTTTGCTAGTCCTCGAGCAAATAAAGAGTGAATAAGTTGGAATAACCCTTGACCGTGCATGAGAATACAAGACTTGATCCATTCAAGAACTCTCGATTTTAGATATCCTAAAATTCTAAGCTGAACCAAGCTCTAGTCAAAAGGTATCCAATTTCCCTAATCATCAGACTCTCTCTCTCTCTGTATACATATATAGTAGGGATATGACTTAAGTGTGGACTGCAGTTACAAGAGTAGAGTCGCAACGTCACCCAAGGTTCCAGTTCAAGAGACTCTCCTAAGAACCCAATCCTCAACACTAGGGAATAAACCATTTCTTGTATCTAATCCACCGTCTCTTTAGTTGTCAGAATGGAATGTGTAGATGCTGGCCAGTTGATGGAGGGCATAGGATTTTGTCATTTCTTCTCTCCCTCTCATTGGAATAAGGATTCTCTCAGGAGCCTTATTACTCAACGCATATTTTTGATGTTGTCCGTCAAGAGAAGTTGGAGTCGTCTGCACTTTTTTTCCTGGGAGTACACCTGGGTGTGCCTTTTTTGAGTACATATCGTACCTTCTACATCCATACTTGTAGCATTTACGATGCAGAGTCCTTTTTTGGTGCAAGCCCGACTCCTGATCCTAATAGCGGTGGTACAAGTGGACACTTTGAAATGGTTGGGAGTGCTCACCTTTGGTGGAAGCTCTTTTGATATTTGACTTTGAGGAATGAGATCCTTTCTTTAATATTTTATTGTTTTGTAATATTTTTGGCTAGCTCCACTGCTTTTACCAAGAGTTGACGCACACTGATCAACATTTTTTTATTTTATCACACCCTGGCAATTAGGTAAATGTCAAGAGATAGTACAAGAACCATGTTCTTATACTGGCTAAAGGTGCTGACACTCAGGTTTCATGAAGCCTTCATCGATTATATCCCATCCTCTAGTATCATCAAGTAAGGTCCAAACTCAAATCCCTCATCACAGTTCCTCAAGTTAGATTTTAACTGATCTCATCATAACTGCAGTCGTGGATGTGAGGTGCTGATCATATTCTTAAGGTAGAGACTAAGCATGCAATATAGCCCACAAATCTTCCAAACTAGGGAAATGTGAATAAATAAGTCAAAGACCCAAATGACTAAGGCTGGTTAACTCAAAATCTCAAGACCTCATAAACCAAGTGTTCTTGAACATTACTAGTCTTGTATGAAAGTGTAAGTGTCAGGGGTTAAACCAACACATTAGTTATTTTGTTGTTGTTTTATTTTGCTTTGTTTTTTTGTTTTTTTTGAAAAGGAAAGGAAGAAAGAAAGATGTTTTTTTTTCAAAAAAAGAATTTTTTTGTTTTTTTCAAAAGTTTTTTTAAAAAAAGGAAAAGATTTTTTTTTAAAAAGGTTTTTGCTTTTTTCAAACGTTTTTTTGGGAAAATAAAGGTAAATAAGAAAGGATACTCTTTTTTTGAAAAAGTTTTTTTTTAAAAAGGGGGGGGGGGTTTGAAAGTTTTTTTTGAAAAGATAGAGGAAGAAAGATAAAAATTTTTTTTGAAAGTCTTTTTATAAGAGAAAATATTTTTGAAGATATTATTTTTTTTTGAATTTTTTGTTATACCTCTTATTTACAACAATTTACCCATAACCTCTTATTTTAATTACAAACAAGTCAAAGTACGAGCTATGGGTAAAGTATATATCTAATATATACAAACCACCCTATACTTAGCATGTGTTATGTCCTCATGGCACTAGGTGACAAAAAGACATAGCTCGTACTAAGTATAAGTGGGTGAAAAGAATAGAAGTGAAAAAGAATATAAGAGTGTGGATAATACACAACGGGCATCGCCCCCCTGTACTTAGGCTCTAGTCAGCCTAAGTATTGGAAAGAACACAAGAATGGGGGATCGATGAGAATGTGGAAGAATATACAAAAGGGAAATAAAAAGAAGAGACAGAGCAAATCGGGTCACTCACCCCCTATACTTGGGATCTAGTCATCCTAAGTATATCCACAAAATGAAAACGATACAGAACTGGGGCGAGTGATGCGAATCACAGAAGAGGGAGGGGAATAAAGGAAGGAAAATATGTACAAGGAGGAGTAAGAATATACAAGGATAAAGAAGGTTTGTGACATACCTTCTTGGGGGAACGAGGGGGAGGGTAGTATACATGTGTATCGCTGTCAGAGTCGTCCGCAGAGGAATAATAGCGAGGTATGGGGAACGTCCAACGAGGGTCGACACACGACTGCTTGCTCAAATATGGCTTCAGAACAGCCGAACTGAGCTCACTCATATAGATCACCTCATCCGGAGCTGATGAGGACTCCTTACAAAGTTCCTTCTCTGGTAAGTCGAAGGTAACTTTCTTAGCCGATTTTCTAGTTACTGAAGAATCAAGAGGAAGAGGAGAGTGATACGTCTGGAGGAGTTCGGAGGAACACCTCGAGGAATCAATACTCTTCTTCTTCTTACCAGATGACCGACTAGAGGATGGAGCATCCGATTTATCAAGATTGGTCAATTTGGTCCCAGTTGTCTCTTTTGGTGTAGATCCTGGATGTAGTGAGTGTGAGGTGTTGACCAGAGGTCCATCATCAGATGAGTCACCATATGCATTGTAGTACTCCTGTAGGGTCAGCACACGTCTCTGGTATGGTATAGTGTTCTCAGTTGGCTTGGCATTTATCGGCTCATGCGTCGGATCATCTAAAAATTCAAGGAAATCAGAAATGATCGTGTCCGACTCAGGGGAAGCTTCTGGTTGTGAGTCCTCTCTAGAAGCTGTTGCGGTGGTGGTGCAAGCAGTAGGTGGTGTGGGGGTGTAGGGAGTCTTTGAACCAATGATCGTCTGGAGAGTCGATATCTCAGGCATAGTAGAGAGACGGGACTCAACTCTCTCGAAGGTTACGATTGTCTGTGACTGTACGGGTTACCTTGGAATATCGTGTATCCTCAAAGATCGGGTGAGGTCGAAGTGCTCCCAATGCAGTGAAATCGATCTCCCGAGTCTCTCAATCTATAGTTGCCTTAGCCAAGGCTAAGAACAGCTTCTCAAGAATGATCGAAGACTGGGTGAACTCTCCTCGGTGCTCAATGTCAATGATAGAGAAGTCTATCTGCAATACATTACCTTGGAAAGTAACGATGACAGAAATGATTCCTCTCGACTGTTTAATGGATCGATCCGCCAACTGAATGATCTCTCTTGACTTCTTGGCAGATCTGAGTTTGAGCTTGGCAAACACGGAGGTCGGGAGGATATTAATCGGTGAGTCATCATCGATTCTTGCATGGATGAATGTGGTATCTTTGATTTCACAATCAAACCTAGGCAACCGCTTCACCTGCGGCTCTTAGTTTTTCTCCCTATCATCAAAGAGGTGGCCATAGACACTATATGTTTCTCGGTCCTTGTCCTCTTATTTCCCGACCTTTTAGGCATCAATTTACTTCTCACAAATCTTTTAAGGTCGGGAAAGTGTTCAATGGCCATTATTAAGGGAAGCTCAATAATCAACTCTTTATCAAGTGCTTCCCTAAGTGCAGTATCCAATTTTTGTAAGTCTTTTCTATTTTTAATTTTTATGGTATTTTATGGTTTTACAAAAATTGTAACTGTAGCATCCTTGCATCATGTTTTATTTTCAGTAAAATTTCATAATTTTTGCATTCTGTTTGTGTGAAAAATTGTTAAAAATCCCGTAAAAAGTGTGCATTTTTAATTATTGCAGTTTAATTCCTAAAATTCCAAAAAAATGTGTGCAATTTTAATTATTGCATTTTAATTCCTAAAATTCCAGAAAAAAATGTGTTTTGTACTCATCTCTGGATTAGGGTAATAGGAAAAATACAATTTGGCTAAATCTGATTATATTCATATTAAAATTAATTAGCCTAGTTATGTGTTTTCTTATTATCTTAATCCACCCGTATATTGCATTCACATTTGTTTTTGCATTAAAAAATTAAAAAAATACCATTTGGGAATCTAGACCTAAGTTTCCGAATTAACCCGATGTTGTTCCTTTGCCTCCCTGTGTTCGACCCCAGAATTGCTCGAGTTATAAATTAAAGCCGAGACACTCTCACGGAGATCTTCTCTTGGTTCTGAACGATTCGCTGAGTACATGTACTACAACGAGCCCAAATTAATTCACGTGCTTAGCGATCGATCAGATGTCGCCGTTGTTAGGGAGAGGAGCGGGTTGCCGGAGGTGCGGCCTGTGGAGCGCCGACGGCATTGGGTGCTTGAGCCGTTGATGGGCTCACGGCAGGCGGCCTGGTGGGTGGTGGGCCGCTGGCCTGATGGGTGTCCGGCGGCGGTGGGGAACCATTGATGCTGTTTTTTTGTTTTTTTGTTTGTTTTAATTAAATTTTTTAAATTTTTTTGAACAAAATAGAAAATAAAAGAAATAAAATAAAAAAATAGTGGTAGAGAGGGATGATGAAAAAGATGATAGAGGTGGTGATGGAATGATGTGATATAAAAAAGGGAAAAAATGTTAGATAAAATAAAACAACAAGGAATAAGAGAGGAAAAGCTTACCTGATGTTCCCCGGATTTGCGGAGCAGCTACACTGGACTCCTGTCGTCACCTCGATTTGATTGGCGAAATAAAAATCGGAGAAGCTATGCGAGCTCGATGGGGGACTCGTGACGCGGAGTGGAACTCAACGAATCTCGCCTGAAGGAGGTCGTCGCTTGAGGAAGATGCTTCGCCGCTGTCACCAGCAAAACACTTCAACCTCTCTCCTTTTTTTATTAGAATGGCGGATGGCAGAAAATGAGGATGTAGAGATGAATATAAAGAAGAGAATGAGAAGCTAGAGAGAGAAATGGAGGTGGATGAGATGGAGTGGAATGAGAGGTTATTGAAAGATGGTGGTGTTGAATGGAAGTTGGTGGTAAAAGAGAAGTTATTGTAGAGAAAGAGAAATAAATAAAGGGAAAAAATAAAATAAAGTAGGCTACTTTAAATACAATAAAATAAAAGAGAAGAAAAATAGTGGAGAATTTACAAAAGAAGACAAACAACATGTACATTTTTTTCTTTTTTTATTTTATTTTTTGTATTTTTAATAAAAGATATTTAAAAACATAAAAATACAATAAAATATTAAGAATAAAATACAACACAAAAGAGATTTTTTTGGATTTTTTAATAATTAAGAAGAGTAAAAATGAAGGAAGAAAATTATATACAATATATACAATGCACACCTAGGTCCCAAAACTCAAATTTTGCAAACGAGCACTGATTTTCATGAAACTACTTTTATTGGAAAGATAATTTTCTAACTTAAACTTTAGAATTGAGTTTGATGAATTTGGAATTCATACGAAGCAGAAATTTGGCCGGGAAGTTGGACTTTACGGCTTTTTCTCTTTGGGATATAGGAGTATTTATTTGAGGTGAAATTTATTTTATATTTTTATATTTTTATACATTTTTATAAACAAGTTAGAGAAAGAATTAGCTAAAAAGGATTTGAAATAAATTTATTAAAAATACATGAAGTTTTAGGCTATTATAGGTGAAAAACTCCTTTAATTTTGCGGCTTTTTATTGTTAATTCATTTTGTACAATCTAATATACAATAATTAGTGTGTTTTATTTACAAGAGATATTTTTTAATTTATTGATTTTATGAACATTTATTTGGGATTTTACTTGGGGATTTTGCTAAGATCAAGATATTGATATGATGAATCGCGGATTCATCATCGACGACGGAACCTCGTCAAGGATAACCGAAAAGGAGTTTTGGGGATGAAAATACGCAACAATGACCTCCTGGACGAGGGTTGTATTTTATTAACAGGTGTTAGCGAGCATACTTACGTGCTCACCCTGTGCACTGCAGGTACTCACCCACAATTCAACAAGTGTCACGCTACCCCGTGCCTCTAAATTCAAGTGCGTGAGGAATCCGAACGACCATAGGTTTTGTCTATGTGCTCGTCCATGCGTGGGTGAACACACGTGCTCCCCATTTGCACCTTTTCTTGTAGTGTTATTAGACAATTAGCCAGGAACATGAGCATTAAATCTTCTTTATAACATGTCTATAGAAAAAAATGATATCTACTTTAACATGACCCACATTTATCTGCATGTTAGATAGACTCGTAGCATTTGTCGAGGCATCATTGTATAATTGATTAAGAGAAAATATTCTCATTAGGGATGCAAATGGATTTTAATATATCTATATCCAATTCGTCATCTTGTTTGTTTTATACATATTTTGACATCCATATTTTTTTTAATTAGATACGGATATGAATATCACTTTGATATCCACAAATATCCATATCTGTATCCCTGCATCCGTGCATAGCTTTTTTTGCCATATGTAACATATTTATACACATTATTTCACCATATTTAATATAAATTATTTATATTATATGTAATCCATGTCGTACATGTATATTTAAGCTAATTTTTATATCATTTTTAAAATTGTTTGCATCGATATGTATATGATTTACATCAATATATGTTTTTTAAGGATAAGGTAACATAGTTTTCATATTTATCAATATATGATTTGCAATCATATACATATTTAAAAATAGATAAAAATATGATAACACATATATCCATATTCATATCTGACTGTCTCCATCACAGTGTATGGATCCAATAAGATATGTTTTTGCCAACTCAAAAACTAACCGCATCGAGTACACGCTCTCGAACACGATCTGACTGCCCAATGTTACCAGATTGCCTTGCATTCTGAGTCCATAGGCTAAAGGTGCAATCCAATCACGGTCTAGATCTTACTAGGGGTGTCAGCTGGTCAGGATCAGGCAGGTTTTAGTATTCCCAAACAAATATCCATATATAAAATCACTACCCAAATCTACTTATTTATTAAATGAGTAATTCTAAGTGGATATACATATACCCAATAGATATCCATATACCAAACAGATATCTGATATCCTATAGCAAACAGATATCTGATATCCCATATAAAATCGATTCTAAAACTAACAATTCATACAATATATTCTTACAAAAAGATAATAAAGTAAGTTACACAGAAACTTCACACACACATTCAACATAGAGTCAATGATAAATCAATTAAAGATATAAATTATTGGAAGATACGTATTGAATAAAAATATTGAAGATGCATAATATGTTGACATTTAGTTCACGGGCAATACATATTGTATAAGGTCCGTGTATGTACGCCAAATATATGCAACATATGTGTGGGGAATATCATGGATTTATATTAATTGAATGGTTTATTCATATTATATTAAAAATATGTGTATGTTAGAGATACAAAAAGATAATTGAATCTGAATCATTAAATGAATTGGCGGAATATAGCAAGACTTTTATATTGATGAGTTGAAAATAATCTAGATTAAATAACGTGAAACACATAAGCAAACACACATGTATACGTGTGTGTGTGTACATGTAGAAGTATATGTAGATGTACATGTACATGTAGATATACATGTTTATATACACGTATATGTATATATATGTGTACTTAAATGTATTCTCGTTCGGGTACCCATAAGAGAATTCCAAAACCGAACCTGTACCTGCATGAATAGTAAGTTTCAAATCCAAATCCATCGTAAAATAATCAAGGCGGTTTTGGATCACTATGTGGAGCATATTTGTGTTGGATACCCAGCGGATACACCCAGATTGACATCCTTAGATTTGGCTGTGCAACTTCAATGCTTGTGTATCCTCTCGGATTCACATGCCCATCTCCATGACTTTGGCGGATCTTGTAAGATCCGCGAAGGCATGCTGCACGGTTTTTAAGCCCGTTGGGCCGGATCCACCTAAGCCCTTTTAAGGGTTCTACCATTCGAACAATACTTTAATCAATTTATTTAAACCAGATCTGATGGGGATTTCGGACTCGATTGGAGCTCCAATCAGGTTGATCTAATTCTCCAAACTCTATGAAAAAGAACACGTCGACTTCTGGATTAGCCCAATTACTGAAATTCCGCAACCACCATAACAAGTCCAAATTTCCAAGGGAATCATGGATAAACTAATATGATCTAAGTTGGTCCATGTAAGGATCATCGATTTAAGCTGCCTGTCGTCTAATTAATCTACGTCACTTGACTTCTGATCTACATGAAAAGCTCGACTCAAACGTCGTTAACATGTGATCTATGAAAATGAATCCAAAAGTCAGTATTCCACTATCATACATGAGGCTCATAGATTTCATGAAGAATATAAGCATGGTAAGTGTTACAAGGTCAAAATCCCGCTACTGATTTCGACATGTGTGGTATTAGCTAATCCGTACCTAACCAACCCTTCTGAGTAGAATGGTCACAAATACGCCTCAACTCTTCTCGAACTTGCAATTGCTCACATACCGACGCTCCAATACAAGCACAAGCACGGACTCCGGATATCTCAAGAACACATTCAAAAACGCTAAAAAACTCAATCACACAATCACACAAGCACATATATAAAACTTCTTCTTTTATTAGAAGAGGAGACTCGCTCTGGAGCGGGATCTGGGGTGTGTACAGATGACCCACCACCCCTCCTTATATACACCACCCCTCCTTATATACATGACTCAAGGCAACCCAAGAGACACTCATTATTACATATACAATAATGATACATAAAGACTTAAGACCATTAATGTTCTATGACAACCCTTCATTTTCCACTGCAACTCTTCGTCTTCGTCTCTCTTCGATTCCCACTTGTCCTTCCATCTTCTCGCATGGTTGACGCCACATCAACCACTCAGTCATCAACACATACACGCTCCAATACCTTTCTGATGCAGCTTTATCCTAACTCACCAAGTACCGTCGAATACTCGATTTTTGTGCCAAAGGGAACCCGGAACCACCAGACCCTCATGCGGTAAAACCTTCCTTAGTGCTCCATATGCTAAGGGAAAGTCCACTAGGACATCGCTATCGTGGCCCAAAGACCACTCGTGTACGTGTACTATCGAGCATGCTCGTAATGAATACCCATTCATCACTCTTTATTCTTTTATTTTAGCTAAAAACTTATGCAAAACACCATGTATATTCATGTAAATAGCATAAATTACCATCTTGCATGCATCTTGTAAATATGCATAATTAGCATGTTTTTTGTGCATAAATAAAAGAATAAAGAAATAAAAGAAAAAGAAGGAAATATTTAGAATAAATATTGAGTGACCTAATCCCAAGGGAGGGCTCAACATGGGCCTGACCGCAAAAGAATCCAAGTAAAGAGAGATAGGGAAGCTCAATCATGTGTACATATACCTATGTATATAAATAAAATTATTTTCCTCTAAATAAAAATAAATATGTGTTTCTCTCTTTTTGTACATATTTCTAAAAAGAAAACTAAAATAAAAATGGGAAAAATAAAATAAAAATAAAAATAAATAAAATTTCTCTCAGCAGTGTATATAGACCATGTACATAGAATAACATATCTATTTTTTTCTCTTTGTAAATAATTAATAAAAATACCATAAAAATATTTCTATATTCCACATTTCATGGTGTAAATAAATAAAATAAAAAGCAGAGAAATAAAAATAAAATAAAATAAAAAGAAAAAGAAATAAAATCAATTTCTATCTTGTATATATACCATGCAAATATGTATATAAAAGTATTTATTTAACCTATGTAAATAAATCATAAAAATAAAATAAAAATACCCTTTTATTCCAAATTTTATGTTATAAATAAATAAAATATAAAATTGGAATAATTTTTTAAAAATAAATAACTAATTAAAAATTAAAAATACATACATGTATATACCTATATATAATAATAATATAATATAAATACCTTATTTATTTTTCAAGAAAAAGAAATAAAAAATACTAAAAATTAATTTGAAAATAAATAAACATTTTTCATGTTTTAACTTTTTCAAAATTAAGTCATTTATTATTTTTAATTGAATTTCCAAATAATTATTAAACGGGGGCTTCTGATTGGTCCACGGGGGATGTTGACCCCCGATCAACTCTCCTCCTGGACCTTCCGCCTGCGGATCTTGCTCTAGACCCGACTTTGCCTAATTACCTAAGCCGGATCCGACCTCCGTTTACCCAAACCCTAGGTGCTAATTGACCCCCAATGATCCGAGATTTTCACCCGATCCTTTGCCTAGGGGTCCGTGCTTCACCAAGCCGGATCCGACGCCTTCTTCTCGAACCTGCAGCAGTATATAGCCTCCTCTCCGCCGCACATTAATCGCGATCTTTGGCTACGCCCCTTCGTCCCAGTACCTCCATCTTCTTCCCCAGAGTGACAGCTGCGTGAGGAGGGTGTTGAAGAGAGGAGGAGGAGCCTCCAGCCATCGATCCGGCGACCCTCGTAGCCGTGCGCCGCCGCGAGGTGCGCTGAGCCTCAGAACCCGACGCTTCCTCGAGGCGAAGACCCCCAGAGCTCCGCAGACTCATCCTCAGTCAACCACCTTCATCAGATAACTCCGATACCCCCTAGGTTCCTCTAATTTTCCATTTCGCCCAAATCATCTCTTCGTCGTCACTGATCGATTCCGCTCGCTCCGATCATCCATTTCACCATCCGACCCGACTATCACCTTCGTGAGACTTCTCCTCACCTTCTACACCCACTCACTCACCTTGGTTCGCCCCGGAACCAAGGTTCGACCTCCTCCTCTTTCGCCTCGATGGTGGTCGTCCATCCGACTCACCCACGCATCCACTTCACCCCT
Source organism: Ottelia alismoides (assembly GCA_037367405.1). Classification (NCBI taxonomy): domain Eukaryota; kingdom Viridiplantae; phylum Streptophyta; class Magnoliopsida; order Alismatales; family Hydrocharitaceae; genus Ottelia; species Ottelia alismoides. The sequence goes on along the minus strand of JAZKJV010007725.1, from coordinate 132,924 downwards.
AACCGGGTCGAGGCAATTTGCCCTCAACCCAGGAAGTCTCCTATGCCATTTTGCAGGTCAATGCGACCCATCTGAGGGTCCAAGCGTTCGAGCACAGGAGCTTACCTCCTCCGCTGTCGCCGGGCTGCTCCGGTGGTCCTTGGCGTCATTGGAGGATCCCATCAGCTGCGGACCAGCTCAGGTTTCACGTTCCACATCCTAGCAGCCGAAGAGGAGGTCTCCACCGTGCGTACAGAGCCGGCGAAACTCGCCGGCGAGCAGTTCTTGGAGCACCCTCCTCCGTCGTCCGATCAGCCCCGGCGCTCCAGATTTGATCTCAGCCGTCTATTTGAGGAGCTCCAGCCACCATCGATTTCTTCTAGGGCTCGATCTGGACCGTCCATCCAGACGAAGAGGTGCCTTACATCCATAGCCGTCGATCATCCACGTGGCGCCTCCTCGTCCATCCAATAATTAAGGGGTAAATTATACTTAGGCCCCCCGCTCTTTTGTTTTTGCGAGTTAGTCCTGTAAATATTTTATCCAGTTCTTTTTATTTTGGAAAATTTGCACATCGGACCTCTATATTTCTGTTATTTCTATTTCAGTCCTTATATATGTGAGCCACGTGCGTTGACACGTGAGACTTGGGTCTTTTGCACTTTATACCCTGTGGTTCCTGGATGTTATTGTTTGATACTTTTTAAATAGGAATTGCATATATGCCCTTCCGTGTCTGATACACGTGCATCGTGCGTGCTTTCGTGGGATTTTTGCATAAGGGACCCTGTATTTTATTTGCTTGTTATTGTTTAGCCCTTGGAAATAGTGTTTCTTGCATATAGGTCCCTGTGCACTGTGAGCCTTTGTTTTATTTAAATAAAATAGAAAATTAAATCCAAATTAGGTGAAATTTGGACAGTGACTCCTGCCACTGTGTAAAAATTTCCCTAAAAATTTGGTACATTTTTTAGGCTTTTTTATATTTTTAATAATTCAAAAACAGTGGTTTTTGTGACTGTCTGAATTAGAAAATCAATTGAAAATATAAAAATTACTTTAAAAATTCTAAAAAAAATTAGGATTTGTTAGTTTTAGTGTGTTTTATTTTCTCTCCAATTTTTGTGATTTTTGGATATATAAAAACCTTAAAAATTTAAAAACCCTAAAAATCTTATAAAAATTCTAAAAAATTCTATAAAACTCAAAAAAATACAAACTCTTTTCAAATAGCTTAGTTTTTGTTTATATTTTTCATAAAAATTACCTCCAGATTTTTATAATCCTTTTTTATTTTTAATGGAACTTTCAAGTCTGGCTGGACAGTAATTCTCTGTTTTCTCTCTTTTGGTTTTTAGAAAATTTTATAAAAAATTTAAAAATCTGAAAAATTCATCAACACCATTAAAAAACCTAAAAAACATAAAAATATTTTTGTTTGAATTTTTGGAGTCTTTTTAAGTGTTTTTATTAATTGTTGAAGTTGCTTGTTTTTGCTTTTCTTTATAAAATCCAAAATGCAAAAACATTAAAAATAATTAAAATCCACCAAAAATAGTTTCTCTTTCTTTTTGTTGACTTTGACTACTTCGTAGGCCGCGAGGCCAATCCGTGCTCCTTGAGACCAACCCTGGGTGCTAGACCAGGTTAATCCTTTAGCCAAGACCGCTATTTTGGTTTTCATTGATTTTATATCTCTCTTTATTTGGTGGTCCTCTCTTTCATTTTCTTGACTGACCAATTCTCCAAGATCCAGGTCGCAATGAACCTAGTTCTATTACCTTCACTCGAGTCTTGGAGATTTTTCGGTCATCAGAATGGCGCCGTTGCCGGGGAGCACGGCTTAGTAGCCGTCTTTATTTTCCTTTTTATTTGATTTTGTTTTTCGTAGCTTTTTTCGCGGCTTTCTTTTTCGGTTTTTCGCGACTGTTTGATTTTATTTGTTTTCTTTTTATTTTTCTTTTGTTTTGTTTTGTTTTGTTTTGTTTTTGCTTGTTTTTATTTTGTGTGTGTTCTTTTCATTTCTGCATATATCTGCTTTTATTACTTTTCTTTTATTATTATTATAATCTGGTCTGATCACTTCTCTCTGTCTTCTTGTGAGGGCCCGAGGATCGAGGCGGCTCTTCTCGAAGAGCCAACGTAACCACAGAAGTCGGAGGCGACTCCCTTCTGCATGGAGCCGTAGGAGAGCGCAAGGAGATGGGCAGGAGTGCTGGAGCTGTAGATAGATTAGATTAGCTTAGAATAGTTTACTTTCCAGTCAGACTAGTTAATATTGTAATAATACAGGTACCCAGACGTTCAGAGACACTTGTAATTGCGGGGTCTGTTTCGCCGAGCACCGGTGTGCTCGAGGGACCCCACCTCTGTTTTGATTTTCTCGCCTTTACTTTTTATTTGATTTCACGTGGATTTATGTGCTTGAGGCCCTAGACTTAGGTTTTTATTCGTTGAGCCAGGTAGCCTTAGGTCCACAACCCTAATAGAATATCTGTTCCTATAGATAGCGCTCAGACTTAGGCAAATAAATCAGTGCTTCACGATAATAGGAGCTTCTATTTAGGACGGTTCTCGCATTGCATTCCATATAGATTAGTTTTACATTTATGCACGGATCATAATTGCATGTAGACTGTTGGAGTCAGGTACGTCTTCTATCTCGTGCATGCATCATTGATTCTCTCGCGCATCGGCTTTTCCGAATTCCTCCCCCTGTTTTCTGGACTTAGGAATAAAAGGAAATCATAAAATTCGTTAGACGTTTTTTTGAAAAATACATAAAAAGAAAAACAATAAAATCGGGACTACTAATCACACTTGACCTAAAAGACACATCATTGAAAAATCTGTCTTGGGGAGAGTAACCTCCTCCTTGTTTGGTTTGGATGAGCGAGAGAGTGACATGCATCCTAGGCTAGAGCCATTTTGATTTCTTGACTGACTACCGGCCTTTTATTCGAGACAGTCGGTTGAGAATATTAGATTCCTATCAGCTCACGTAATCGCTCTGAAAGACTGATTGGATCACCTAAAATAAAATTGACAAGATAATTGTCCGATCTCTTACGGGTTCAACTCAGTGTGCGTAGGTGAATCCGGGGGTTTGCTTTCTCATCTTGTGTGTTTCCAGATCCCTTCTTCCCTTCCCCCTTCTATCTTCTCTATCTATTCATCTGTCTCCCACCCACCCTCCCTTCAGTCTCTCTTCCTCTTCTTTATTCCTGGATGACGGATCCCCCTCACTTCTAGCCGACTCTTGCGGCTTCTTCTCCATCTTCTGACCATCAGTCCAGTCCATCTTCGAGGGAGGTCGGATCTCCGACCAACCTCCTGCTCCCTCCATCCCATCCCTTTCACTACTTTGGGCATGCTGCGCTAGGCGTTCGCAGAGATCAGATGGAGCAAATGCGGAACCCGAACGATGCCATTGCTGAGTTAAGAGTGCACTCCATTCGTGATCAAAGAGAGCAAATGAGATTATTATATAGATCCTATGCCAGATTGATGGAGGAGCAGATAGGACAGGGAGCTCAGTCAGCTTCTATACTAAGTCCATTCAGTCTGGATTTGGAGCTTATTCAGAGACTGCCGACAATTTCAGGGGAGGCGCACGAGGATCCCTATCTCCACTTATCCGAGCTCGAGGAGTTTTGCAGGACACGGATCTATTCAGACATTACTGTAGAGGACATGATGTTGAGGACCTTCCCGTTCACACTTCAGGACAGAGCCATGAGATGGCACAGACGATTGGGAAGGAGATTCGCTACGTGGGGGGAGCTACATTGAGAGTTTCTACAAAGATACTTTCCCCAGCATAGAGCAGAGTTGATGCGGTCTTTGATCACCAAGTTTTCAGTAGACCCCCAGGAGCCACTACATGAGGCATGGCTGAGGTTTCTTGACCTCTTGAGGAGATTTCCCGAACATGGACTTCCACTAACAGATCTTATTGAGATCTCCATGCGGGGAATGACCGCAGAGCAGATAGCACTGGTGATTACCACATGTGGCGGTTCACACCGCAGTTCCGACATTCACTTATTGGATACCATCTCGAGCTTACTTTCACAGAGATCTTCTTCACGAGATGCCGTAGTCGGAACAACACATGAGGACGTTGCAGTACTAGTGGGGTGTGTCGTACGATATGAGGATACAGTTTCTACACACCATCCCGAGGACTTGGATGCTCCAGCACCACAGCATACAGAGGAGATGACTGCGATAGTAGAGGTTCTGACACAGATTCTACTCGAGTTCCCGTTAGTCTTCCAGCTAGAGTTCGAGGCAGCCCCAGAGTTTTCAGTCGGCGATTCTTGGATATCAGATCTTCTGATACTCCAGGAGTCGGAGGAGCCCCCGCTTTTACAGCCATTGATTCATCCACTTTAGTGTCCAGTCCCGGAGGAGTCAGCTTCTTTTCTGCAGAGATACTTCTCGGAGTCCGACATATACCATGACTCAGACCAGCAGCCACAGTTCGATATGGGACACCACTTTGAGAGACCAGACACATATAGTCACGTATTCGAGCCTTTTGTCCTCCACTTTGTTGAGACAGACACACTTGATGATGACCTGATGACAGCCAGCATTGCCGCAGAGCAAGGATCAGCCGCAGACACATTGCCAGCCTCCGCAGTGTTGACCAGTACCTTCTCCTGCTTCCAGATTGTCGAGAGCCACACTTCAGATGATGATGCAGGCTGGTGCACCGAATGGATACTTGACAGCAGCGCAGATGCCCTTCTAGATCATGATCCTCTAGTTCTCACCTCTGATCTTGCATTTCTCCCCGAGGGTTATCTGCGGGAGAATGCCACCCACGATGAGTACTCGGTTTCAACTTCTGAGAGTGTATCCGATCTGGCGGATCACGAAACCAAGTCTTCTGATCATTCTGATTCTGAGTCATCTCACCTCGACGACCCTTGTGAGGATGAGCCAATCCTTGAGATATTCGATGATCTGTCTGATTTGTCTCTACTATGTGCATCGGATATCAGTTTTCTTAAAGAGTCTCCTGATCTTGACTGTCCAGACCTCTTTGAACACTGATCGACGTGGAGGATTCCATGACTGATCCATCCTTCTCCACGTTTGACTTCTTCGGCTCTTCACTTCCACTCCAGTCTCATCCAGAGCCGACGATTCTTTTGTGATACCGGATCCCGATCACATACTTCCATATCCTTGGCCGGTAGTAGACACCCGCCTGATTGCATACCTGGGTGTCCTTCTTTACATTGTAGATTTCGTCACTGTTGTCATACCGAGACTGCAACGACAGTACGACATTCGCCTTACAGATGCCGTCCTGAACCTTGACACAACATTATCCCAGCTTTTGCGCCCAGTTAGGGGCGTAAAACCTAGCTCTTATTGAGAGGCACCTGATGACAGAGGGTTTCATGAGGGTCTAGAGTAATCCGCACAAGGCGGGATCACAATGTCGCTGAGGCGACCGCTCAAGAAACCTCGTATCGATCAACAATTAACCCACAGTAAATATATGCAATGAATATTCAAAAATGTGGAGTTAAAATTTATTATAACTCTACATGTAAATGTGTATAGGTGTAAGCACAGGTAGAGGTCGAACACTGGGAGGCGAATGGTTGTATGTAATGTATCATTCAATTATTCAATCATTTGTTCATGTCCTTTTATTGTTTTAGTGGGTTTTGGGTTTTGTAATTTTTTTTATATTTTTGTTTTTATAATTTTTTTATTTTGTTTTTATATTTTATATTTTTTTATATTTTTTTGTTTTTATTATTTTTAGTTATATAATATAATTAGATAAATATATATATAAGACATATATATATAAAGAGGTGTATGTATAAGAAGAGAGAGAGAAGTACTATAGTCTATAGATATATATATACTTAAAAGATATATATAGATATAATTTTTTTTGGCTTTTTTTTAATAATTTTTTTTATTTTCCTGAAATATTTCTAATTTTTATGTATTTTTAAATTCAAAAATGTCCACAATATAGGACTAATTAAATAGCCGTATATAATTTGGGTTTTAAAAATATAAAATAAACTCCAAAATTACCCAAATTAATTTTAATACATTAATAATGATATATAGATAATTATAAAAGAGAAAAATATATTTTTGGGTTTTTTAAGGATTTTTCTATTTTTTGTTGGATTTTGGAGATTTCTGATTTTTTTAATTTTCTTTTCATATTTTTAGGGTTTTTCATTTTCTGGACTCAATATATATATAATTATACCATATATATAATTTTGGGAATTTTTCAAAAACATTTTCTAATTTTTTTGTATTTTTCAATGTAAACAGTACAAAAATGGCTACCATTTCATTTTTAATAATCAGGAAAATGCAAAAAATGCGAAATAAAATATGAGCGTGAACAAGCATGGCATAGAGCACCTATCCTAATTTTTGTGGATTTTTAGAAGCCATCTAGGTATTTTTAATAAATAGATAAAGAGACAAAAATAAAACAGCCTAGCAGGGGTATTTTTGCAAATAAAATAAGTTACAGGGGCATCAGTGCAAAAATACAACAGAAATAAACATTTATTTTAATTTTTAGAACTATTCTACAATATACAAAAACCGCCAGGGTATAACTACAAAATTTCACGCGTCTCACGTGGGACTGCACGTGAGGCGCGGAAGGACCTAAATGCAAATACTATAAACTCAGGGTCCTTTCTGCAAAATTTACATTTTATTTATAACATGCAAAAATATTTACAGAATTAAAAATTAAATACAAAAAGGCGGGGGATGGTTTTTGCAATTTACCCCCAAAAGAGGCGCTTCATCCGACGGCTGATCTTCGTTCACTTGACACGTGGCGCCTCCACGTGCGCCGATGACGGTTCGTCGATGGAGCGCTAGGATTAGATCTCGCGTGAGATCTGACGGTCGCTGCTTCGCTCCATCGGACGGCTGCTGCTCGATCTAGGCCTTCGTCTTCATCCAACGGCTGAGAGGACGCGTGGAAGAACAGGGAAGAAGACTCGCCGGGGCGAGCTTCCTCCTCCTCGATCTCGCTCTCCAGCCGACCATCGCTGCTCCTGAAGGTCCCATTCGCTTCCTGGAAGGTGTCTCTAGCTGCTGGAGGTGTCGGATCGTCCAAAGGCACACCGGAGCGGCGCCACGAGCTCGAAGAAGAAGCGGCGCTCCAGGTACCTCCGCCCTCATGGAAAACTTCTCCTGGTGCCTTTCTTCGCACCTAACCTGCACAGGAATGTAGAGGGGCTCGAGGTCGTTCTCCTCGACCCGGGGTTTGAAGCTGACAGCACAGGGATGAAGGTGGGCGAAGAAGCTCCGGCGAAGGGTGGTGGAGGAGCTTCGATTCGCGGATTCAGAAGCGAATCCGATTGGACAAGGTGGCTGGGATATGGAGAAGGCGTAGGGGAATGAAATGGCAGTGGAAGGTGGTCGGGGCACAGTCGGAAGCACAGTGAAAAGCTCGCCGGAGCAGAGCTCCGGGAACTACGAATCGCCTAAATTACGCTAAACTAAAGATCTAAATGCGAAATAAAATGCGAGAATGAAATGCATAAATGAAAAACTACCTAAAAATGATAAAAGCGCAGCTCTTATACCTGGGGGCCGCCAGGGAGCAGGGTGGTCGCCGGAGCACCACCGCGACAAAATTTCCCACCTCCTTGGGCCGACTCGAGGTGCTGGGAAGCACCTCCTGTCACGAGGGCTCCGCCAGGAGCTCGTTCAAGCTCAAAGAAGGGGATGAAAATGGCCAAATTCGGCCAAGGAAGTGGGAGGAGTTATTTATATACAGTCCAAGGGACCCCCATTGACCGGCGATTATTAAGGAATCGGGGCTATGTACAAGGGATCTAAGTAGACGGCGAGGATGTACATTGATCAGGGAAGATCTTTCATGAAGGATTCGAGGGCGATGGGTGAAAGAGATGCCCAGGAAAAAGGCATGAAATCCGGGGATGCGATAGTTCTGACGGGTCAGTCAGAGGCGCAGGGGGAGTTGACCGGAGGTCAACTTTCCCTGGCCCCTGATTGGTCCACATCAGACCGAGCTTGACCCATTTATTTAGCATATTAAATGAATTAATTAGAATTTACTTATAAAATAAAAAATGTTCATAAATTAATGTAGTATTTATTTATGATTTTTATTGAATTTTTCGAGGTGTTTTATTATAGTTTTATTTGAATAATGTGTATATGTATGTATTCACATGTATTCTTAGGTATTTTATTTTTAATTTATTTATTTTCTTTTATTATTTTATTGGCTTATTTTATAAATTTATAATTTATTTTCATGAGTATAAATATATTTTTATTTACTTTTTATTAGTTTTTACATTTTTAAATAAATAGGTCTATGTATATGTAAGTATACTTATAGGTGCTTTACCTATATATTATATATGTTTTATTTATTTAATGAATTTTATTTGTTTTTGTTATGGATTTGTATTTATAATAGGTTATATATAATATATGTATTATTATAAAAATATAAATGAATAAAGAATAAAAGAATAAAAATCCCTTTTATTTATGTACATTAGGTAGCATAGGTATTTTGTCTATGTATTATATAGACTTATTTTTATTTTACAAATTCTTTTTGGTTTTATTCTAAGGCTAATATGTATATGAATTATATATATTATTTACAAGATTCTAAAAATATAACTTTATAAAAATAATGAGTATTGAATAAAATGAATATTTTAATCAGGTATTATGTACAAGAAGGGCCAAAAACCTAACTTTCACAGATGGACTCCAAAAATTATGAAACCAATTTTATAAAATAGTTTATGAAATGCTATATACAATTAAAGGTGAGTTTGGGTGATTTGGAGTTTTTATTTGCAAGATATGGGTCTGTGAAGTTGAGATTTTGGCTTTTTATTCTGTGTATAAAATGTACACTGAATATTATTTTTGCACAAACTCAATTTTGTATTTTTATTTACATTATTATCTACAACTTTTATGAACAAAGTTTCTTTATTTGATGAATAAATAATTATGTACAAAATAGGTGTCAAAAATGCATAAATGGATTGAATAAATAAATGAGGTATTTATTGTATTATTGGCCCTTATCTCCCCCTACTTTATTCCTTGTCGACCAAGTCCATGCTGGCCTTGGTCTCGGGGTTAGGGTCATAAAATATTTGCAATATTTTATTCCTTTTTCTTTTCTTCTCTTTATTCTATAATTTTGGCATTAAAAACCTTATTTAATGTACAATAAATACAAGAAACAATGAATACTATTATATACAAATTAATGCTATTTACATGCATTTGCTGGGGTTTTTAAGGCCAAAATGATAGAATAAAGGTGATGAAATGGAGATTCATCACCCCCCTATACTTGCCTTTGCTAGTCCCTAGCAAATACTTATGCAATAAGTACAAAAAGAACAAAGAATAAGAAGAAAAGAAAGAGCAAAAATAAAAAATTTAAAGAATAAATTGAATTGATCATGATTATTAAACTTATATGTACAAAATCAAAGTTTGGAGCTCAAGTTAGACCTTGGTGTGAAAGTGTGTGTGGAACCTAGTCGGGAACCAAATCTAAAACACAACAGCCTCTGAGAGTCACAGAACTCAGTTCAAATCACCTCAATAGCCAGGTCAGAACTAGCCTACATCATACGCAAACCCTTATGACTATGAAGCTGACTTGTACAGTGTAAGTGATAGTGGCTCTCCCCAACTAGAATGACAAAGAGACTGACTTCTCCAGAATGACAACCCAATGATTCCCTAATCCAATAGCTCTTTCCTCGAGGAGCGGGGTATTCCCTTCTAAGTTCAAGTGGCATCCAACTCAAGAGGAGGGGGTAGAGAAAAGAATGGACGGTAGCCAGTGTAGCTACTTATCCTGGGATGCTAGACCAGTGTAGTCAAGTCATCCAGCTGCAGGCTCACATGGTATAACTTTGATGCTCAAGCTTGCTTATTTTCTATACAACATATATACATACTCCGGCAGGCATTTTTATTTTTGTTTACAAGCCTGTCCACTTTTTTTGGAGCTTCATTTTTTTTTCAACATACTATTCACAGCAGTATTTACATAAGGAGTTTTTCCTCTTGAGCCAGAAGACTATCCCTCTTTTGAAGCATTATTGCAACCCACAGTCTCCTGTCATTAGACGTCATGGCTATTGGACCAGGTTGGGGTGCACTTCCCTCCCTAGAGGAGGACGAATGTTTCCACCCGTGTGCGTCTCAGACTGGCAAATCCAACCCCCTCACCACTCCAACTGAGTTGAGCCAAGTGAAAGGTGCAAGTGTCCAAGTTAGGTCACGGTCGACAAGAGTCATACGTGTGTTTCGACAAGTTCTAGTTAGTCAGTTGAGGTGACTTGAACCCAGTCCTGATTTCTCAAAGAATTAAGTCTGAATAGACATGAAGTACCTTAGACCTAGTTCCCATAAGGTTCCAGTGCAATTAGGTGCAGTAAGGTCCAACCAAGCTCCAATCTTCGACTTTATTAGACTAGTTCAATCATCAAGCTCAATGAAAGAATACGAATGCTATGCAAATGCTATTTACAAATATGCAAAGAATAATGCAATTTTTCAAAGAATTTGAAAACAAAGAGAAGAATTTTTACACAAAGAATTTTTGCAAATAAAATAATTTTGGCACTCAAAGTATAAAGTATGTACAACTATTTACACGGGCGTGCCGCTTTATTTTACAAGAATTAAGAATTTACATTTTAATTTTTATATATAGGTATATATGTACACTTATTAAAGAATTTTGTTTATTTTTACTTATTTTTATTTAGTTATTTATTATATGTGACTATTCCTCAAACTTATTTGACACAAATTTTCCAAATAATTTTTGAAAACTATAGTCCAAAATAATTTTTATAATCATCTTTACAAACATGTACACACATTTTGAAAAATCATTTTGCAAACAGTATATATAGATTTTAAAATATTTTTACAACCATTTTTCAAACCATTTGCAAATCATTTTTCAAACATTTTATTTCACACAAAGAAAATAAATTTTTACAAGCCACACATTTTTACACAAGTTGAAAACATGTAACAAAATGTTTTCAAAATAGTTTTCAATAAATGTTCACAATACTTTTCGAACTATTTTTCAAACATTTTGCAAAAAACATTTTCACCTGATTTATTAATCAGTATATACAAAAAGAATTCGAGGACTAATCACATCTCTTTTTATTAAGGGTTTTTAACGAATTTAAAGAATTATTAGCCATATTATTAAGAGAATACGAAAGTACGAGTTATGGCTAAAGTATATACATAGTATATACGACCCCCCTATACTTAGCTTGAGCTATGTCCTCATAGATCGGAAAAGAAAAGAGAAGACATAACTCGTACTGAGTATAGACAGGTCTAAAGAATATACGAATAAGAAATAAACGAATGAGAAGTTGACCGTCCCCCCTATACTTAGGATCAAGTAATCCTAAGTATAGCAGACTGTACACAAAGCAGGGAGGGTCAAGGGTGGGAATAAACAGATCAAAGAATCAACACATCAGAGGTGCACCCCCCTATACTTAGGACAAAGTACGTCCTAAGTACAGAAAACTGACACAAAGGGGCGACACCTTTTATTTAGATACAGAAGATAGAAAAGGAAAAGAAGAAAAGAAGACATATATATAGATTGATGAAAAGATCGTGTAGAATATACGCATCACTCCCCCTATACTTAGGGTGAGATATCCCTAAGTATAGGCAACAACAGGAGTGACGAAACTGTGCAAGGAAAGAACAACTCGGTGCGTGCCCCCTATACTTAGGACAAGTTACGTCCTAAGTGTAGACACAAAGATGTGGCGGTAGATCTGGGGCACACAGGACATACGGGAGAAAGAAAGAATAGACAAACACATCTATACAAGCGGTGGAAAACTGGTGGAGTACAGGACGGTATCTGACAAGCGACTACCGTGCTCTCATCGTCGTCTCCCTGTGAGAACGAGGACGCAGTCAGAAGGTGAAAACACACCCGAATATGCAATCAAGTGGGTGTCAGCTACCGGAGTCAACAGATCGAAAGGTTAGATATCGGGTCCGGTAGCATGAAGCAGTCAATCGGCTCATATGGTCAACATGAGGGAACAAAGCCGATACCGTAAGACCAGGAGGAAGAAAGAGCAGTACAGACTCCTCCAGTCAATCATGTCTTAAGCAAATATGGAAGATAGATAGTAGGAGACACCATGGTACCCGATGATGGTGAGGTAGAAAGATCATAAGTACACATCGAATACCGCAAGCCATGGCTCAACCCTGCGAGGGTCCTCAAGGGGCGCAGAATCAGAGTATAATCAGAAGATTCGGCTCCGTGCTCCAACAGACAGGAGGCACAACCAGGGAGGAGACCGAGTACAAAGTCAGAAGACCCGGCTTCGTGATCCAACAAACGAGAGACACCAAAAATGAAGCCGAGTACCCAGAAAATGATGTACTCTCCCGCAGATAACCCTCGGGGAGTAGCACATGCTAGGCAATGAATAATCAGAACAGAAGCTCACCCTTCCGAGGGTCGTCAAGGAGAGCGGGCTCAAAGGAGCCTGATCCATCAGACGGATCATAGAAACGGTCTCGGTAGGCGACAGATCGGCTACCAGCAGAAGAAACCGTAAAATCGAGAAAGTGTGGCAGCGTCCCGCAAATAACCCTCGGGGAGCGGGCTGCCAACTAGTCATGGGAATAGCAGATACCAGGAGCTCCATCTTGCGAGGACCGTCAAGGCGAGCAGACTCAAAGGAGTCTAATCAGACAGGTCCCATGATCCGTAGATCGGATAGGCAACTCAGTAGGGGACCAAAATCATATATATCAAACGACTCGGTTCCGTGCTCCGCAAATCGGAGACATAGTCAGAAGTGGGAACCGAGCGTAAAGAGAGTGTCGCAGTCTCTCGCAGATAGTCCTCGGAGAGTGCTGTGAACTAGGCATGGAATAATCAGAAAAGTGGAGCTCTGCCTTGCGAGGACCGTCAAGGAGAGCAGACTCAGATGAGTCTAGTACACTGGCCCCGTGTACCGACAGGTCAGGTACACAATCACATGGGGAGGCCAATCAAGCATATCATCTGACTCGGTTTCAGGTCCCATCACAATGGCAACCCAAGCAGTGGATGAAACCGCAGTCCTAGAAATTGTCGCATTCTCCCGCAGATAGTCCTCAGGGAGTAATGCGAGATAGATCAATGTAGGTCATGGGAATGCTGGCAAGTCATCTCAGGTCCTCGAAAGCAATAAATCATTCAATCATCCAGAGGGCATAAGATCAAGCAAGGGAGCGAATAATCATATCATTCACCAAACATCCCTTGGGTCAATCCAGTCAGGCTGAGATGGCACAATAGATAATCATAAATCCTCAAAGTGCCATGGTGGATCAAAGAGTCAGGAGATCAAGGATGGGTCACTCAGGTAGATGAGAGATCATGTAGGATCCGCACACCTTTATCAAGAAATCCAAAGTAGAATGATCAGTCAAGCCTCAAAAATCAGGATGGGTGGAACCTCAAAGAGATAGATCAATCAATGCTAATGAAATATTCATCAAATCATTGCATCATATCACATCCTTAATCCGGTGTGCGAGAACTAAAATTCCTCAATAATGCATCACACCTATGCTCTATGCATCAGAAAAAATCCTCAAGAAATCCATATGCATGTATCAAAGGTAAATCCACCAAATCGATCTCAGCAACCTCAACATCATGGGCCCGGCCTACACAAATAATCAGTATAAATAATCCTCGATGCGTGCCGCATCATTATGCACAGCATTCCCGGGATAAAGAGAGAGATGATACGGGGTACACGAGGAAGATGGGTAAGAAAGGTACACAATGGGGTGGAGAAGTTGATTGAGCGAGCGTGCCAATATCATGGGTGGTAGAAGAGTGATACAGAGGGTACGAGAAGGGCGGGCAAGAAAATCGGGATATAGACAAAATTGGGTGCTCCACACAAGGCGGGAACACCGTCAAAATTGCGGTTCAAGGGAAGAGATCTCCCTGAACCAGAGAATGATGATGGTACGGAGAATACGAGGAGAGTGACGAAGAAGAGGGAGACACAGGACTTGGCGAAGAATGATTGAGCTCAAGCGCCAATATCATGACTCGATGCAAGATGAAGAGATATATGTATAAGAGGGATAGAGAGACTCGAAGATGAAAAATGCATGACTCACACGGTGGGGCCAACTACTCTGGGGATGAAAGAAAAACACAATGGATTCCAAGTCACAATCAAGACACAAGGCAAACCCCCAATTCACCTACTCAACATAGTGAAGACCATCAGGTGACGGTCATTTATCTTTTCGATTTTAGAGTTAGGTGAGATCACAAAAATTGTACAATCACTTAGGAGGCTCTGATGGGATTTGGGCTCTACTCCTTAGTGTGTACGTGAGCACTTAAAACGCATCCAATGAGGGGGTTGCTCTCCCCAAGACAAGGAAGTCCATTATGTTTTATCTTTAGATTCAATAGAGTTAACAGTCCCGATTTTATTTAAGTTATCACTTTTTTTTGTATTTTCAATGCACGTGCCTATCGAGGTTCCAATTTCCATTAAGCATCCTAGGTTGGCAAAAACAGAGGGAGAAGATCGGAAAAGCCACGCAAGTCGGAAAACGATGATGCATGCTAAGTAAGAAGACTTACAGTGCCTCCCAGCTCTCTCCATGCGGGATGCAAAACAGAATTTGAAACCTATGCTATATGCAAATGCAAACCGAAGAAATCGCCCTAGGTACAGAAATTGCTATTATCGTGAAGCACCACAAGTCGCTCATTCATCTCTAGCCTCAAAAAGTCCGGTCTTGGCTCACCCCTCCTCTGTACTCAGCACACTTGAGCTTAGGAGAAAGCACTTTGCGGGGCTCGCTGTGGCACAAAGGCTAAGAGATTAATGAGCGGCTGTTTAGAGTTTGATCTAGGTCCAAAGCGCACTATGGGTACATGCAAATCAATTAGGGTGTTTGGACCTAACTCTACGAGCAAGCAAATCCTAATGCTAAGGTTCATTCATAAAATAATAAAATAGAATAAAGAAAAGAAAAAGCGTCAAAATCATCGAGGCCCCCAAGGGAACAATCCCTCGGGCACTGGACCTCAGGAGTCTGCGTGCACCTGTGAGAGTCCTGTATTATTACAAACCAAGTGTCACTCTCTCACATGAATATACAAAACAAGATAAAATGCATAAAAATAAAGACTGTCTTCAAAAATTCTCCTTCTCTTGTCATGGATGCTCTCTCCTGTTGGCTTGGCATAGAAAAGCCAACACCGCCTCGCTTGGGTGCATAGGTCCTCCTAGGAGGTCCTCCTTCACTTGGCGGTCCCTCGCATCAAAGACAAAAAGAAAGAGGTGGTCAGAGCAGTCAATCAATAATCTCAAATAAAAATAAAAATAAAAATCTCACAAATAAATAAATGAAGGACATGAACAAAGGATCAAATAGATGAACAAATAACCACACAAAATCATACAAAATCCGTTGCCTCCCCGGCAACGGCGCCATTTGATGACAGAGGGTTTCATGAGGGTCTAGAGTAATCCGCAAAAGGCGGGATCACAATGTCGCTGAGGCGACCGCTCAAGAAACCTCGTATCGATCAACAATTAACCCAGGGTAAATATATGCAATGAATATTCAAAAATGTGGAGTTAAAATTTATTATAACTCTACGTGTAAATGTGTATAGGTGTAAGCACAGGTAGAGGTCGAACACTGGGAGGCGAATGGTTGTATGTAATGTATCATTCAATTATTCAATCATTTGTTCATGTCCTTTTATTGTTTTAGTGGGTTTTAGGTTTTGTAATTTTTTTATATTTTTGTTTTTATAATTTTTTATTTTGTTTTTATATTTTATATTTTTTTATATTTTTTGTTTTTATTATTTTTAGTTATATAATATAATTAGATAAATATATATAAGACATATATATAGAGGTGTATGTATAAGAAGAGAGAGAGAAGTACTATAGTCTATAGATATATATATACTTAAAAGATATATATTGATATAATTTTTTTTGGCTTTTTTTTAATAATTTTTTTATTTGCCTGAAATATTTCTAATTTTTATGTATTTTTAAATTCAAAAATGTCCACAATATAGGACTAATTAAATAGCCGTATATAATTTGGGTTTTAAAAATATAAAATAAACTCCAAAATTACCCAAATTAATTTTAATACATTAATAATGATATATAGATAATTATAAAAGAGAAAAATATATTTTTTGGTTTTTTTAAAGATTTTTCTATTTTTTTGTTGGATTTTGGAGCTTTCTGATTTTTTTAATTTTCTTTTTCATATCTTTAGGGTTTTCATTTTCTGGACTCAATATATATATAATTATACCATATATATAATTTTTGGAATTTTTCAAAAACATTTTCTAAATTATTGGTATTTTTCAATGTAAACAGTACAAAAATAGCTTCCATTTCATTTTTAATAATCAGGAAAAATGCAAAAAATGCGAAATAAAATATGAGCGTGAACAAGCATGGCATAGAGCACCTATCCTAATTTTTGTGGATTTTTAGAAGCCATCTAGGTATTTTTAATAAATAGATAAAGAGACAAAAATAAAACAGCCTAGCAGGGGTATTTTTGCAAATAAAATAAGTTACAGGGGCATCAGTGCAAAAATACAACAGAAATAAACATTTATTTTAATTTTTAGAACTATTCTACAATATACAAAAACCGCCAGGGTATAACTGCAAAATTTCACGCGCCTCACGTGGGACTGCACGTGAGGCGCGGAAGGACCTAAATGCAAATACTATAAACTCAGGGTCCTTTCTGCAAAATTTACATTTTATTTATAACGTGCAAAAATATTTACAGAATTAAAAATTAAATACAAAAAGGCGGGGGATGGTTTTTGCAATTTACCCCCAAAAGAGGCGCTTTATCCGACGGCTGATCTTCGTTCACTTGACACGTGGCGCCTCCACGTGCGCCGATGACGGTTCGCCGATGGAGCGCTAGGATTAGATCTCGCGTGAGATCTGACGGTCGCTGCTTCTCTCCATCGGACGGCTGCTGCTCGATCTAGGCCTTCGTCTTCATCCAACGGCTAAGAGGACGCGTGGAAGAACAGGGAAGAAGACTCGCCGGGGCGAGCTTCCTCCTCCTCGATCTCGCTCTCCAGCCGACCATCGCTGCTCCTGAAGGTCCCATTCGCTTCCTGGAAGGTGTCTCTAGCTGCTGGAGGTGTCGGATCGTCCGAAGGTACACCGGAGCGGCGCCACGAGCTCGAAGAAGAAGCGGCGCTCCAGGTACCTTCGCCCTCATGGAAAACGTCTCCTGGTGCCTTTCTTCGCACCTAACCTGCACAGGAATGTAGAGGGGCTCGAGGTCGTTCTCCTCGACCCGGGGTTTGAAGCTGACAGCACAGGGATGAAGGTGGGCGAAGAAGCTCCGGCGAAGGGTGGTGGAGGAGCTTCGATTCGCGGATTCAGAAGCAAATCCGGTTGTACAAGGTGGCTGGGATATGGAGAAGGTGTAGGGGAATGAAATGGCAGTGGAAGGTGGTCGGGGCACAGTCGGAAGCACAGTGAAAAGCTCGCCGGAGCGGAGCTCCGACGAACTACGAATCGCCTAAATTACGCTAAACTACAGATCTAAATGCGAAATAAAATGCGAGAATGAAATGCATAAATGAAAAACTACCTAAAAATGATAAAAGCGCAGCTCTTATACCTGGGGGCCGCCAGGGAGCAGGGTGGTCGCCGGAGCACCACCGCGACAAAATTTCCCACCTCCTTGGGCCGACTCGAGGTGCTGGGAAGCGCCTCCTGTCACGAGGGCTCCGCCAGGAGCTCGTTCAAGCTCAAAGAAGGGGATGAAAATGGCCAAATTCGGCCAAGGAAGTGGGAGGAGTTATTTATATACAGTCCAAGGGACCCCCATTGACCGGCGATTATTAAGGAATCGGGGCTATGTACAAGGGATCTAAGTAGACGGCGAGGATGTACATTGATCAGGGAAGATCTTTCATGAAGGATTCGAGGGCGATGAGTGAAAGAGACGCCCAGGAAAAAGGCATGAAATCCGGGGATGCGATAGTTCTGACGGGTCAGTCAGAGGCGCAGGGGGAGTTGACCGGAGGTCAACTTTCCCTGGCCCCTGATTGGTCCACATCGGACCGAGCTTGACCCATTTATTTAACATATTAAATGAATTAATTAGAATTTACTTATAAAATAAAAAAATGTTCATAAATTAATGTAGTATTTATTTATGATTTTTATTGAATTTTTCGAGGTGTTTTATTATAGTTTTATTTGAATAATGTGTATATGTATGTATTCACATGTATTCTTAGGTATTTTATTTTTAATTTATTTATTTTCTTTTATTATTTTATTGGCTTATTTTATAAATTTATAATTTATTTTCATGAGTATAAATATATTTTTATTTACTTTTTATTAGTTTATTTACATTTTTAAATAAATAGGTCTATGTATATGTAAGTATACTTATAGGTGCTTTACCTATATATTATATATGTTTTATTTATTTAATGAATTTTATTTGTTTTTGTTATGGATTTGTATTTTTAATAGGTTATATATAATATATGCATTATTATAAAAATATAAATGATTAAAGAATAAAAGAATAAAAATCCCTTTTATTTATGTACATTAGGTAGCATAGGTATTTTGTCTATGTATTATATAGACTTATTTTTATTTTACAAATTCTTTTTGGTTTTATTCTAAGGCTAATATGTATATGAATTATATACATTATTTACAAGATTCTAAAAATATAAATTTATAAAAATAATGAGTATTGAATAAAATGAATATTTTAATCAGGTATTATGTACAAGAAGGGCCAAAAACCTAACTTTCACAGATGGACTCCAAAAATTATGAAACCAATTTTATAAAATAGTTTATGAAATGCTATATACAATTAAAGGTGAGTTTGGGTGATTTGGAGTTTTTATTTGCAAGATATGGGTCTGTGAAGTTGAGATTTTGGCTTTTTATTCTGTGTATAAAATGTACACTGAATATTATTTTTGCACAAACTCAATTTTGTATTTTTATTTACATTATTATCTACAACTTTTATGAACAAAGTTTCTTTATTTGATGAATAAATAATTATGTACAAAATAGGTGTCAAAATGCATAAATGGATTGAATAAATAAATGAGGTATTTATTGTATTATTGGCCCTTATCTCCCCCTACTTTATTCCTTGTCGACCAAGTCCATGCTGGCCTTGGTCTCGGGGTTAGGGATTGCAATATTTTATTCCTTTTTCTTTTCTTCTCTTTATTCTATAATTTTAGCATTAAAAACCTTATTTAATGTACAATAAATACAAGAAACAATGAATGCTATTATATACAAATTAATGCTATTTACATGCATTTGCTGGGGTTTTTAAGGCCAAAATGATAGAATAAAGGTGATGAAATGGAGATTCATCAGCACCTCAAGATTGTACCTTTTGTATATACGTGTTTCGTCGTGCTTTGATCTTTCTTTCTTCCGTTTTTGTTTTCACCCCAGGTCTCGCTTAGGATTATCTTTGCTATACTTAGGATTTACCTCATCCTAAGTATAGGGGGGGTGGAAACACCGGGTTGTTCCTTTCGTTTCGTTTCCACTTCTGTTGTTGCCTATACTTAAGGATTCTTCACCTTAAGTATAGGGGGAGAG
Organism: Ottelia alismoides; assembly: GCA_037367405.1. Taxonomy (NCBI): domain Eukaryota; kingdom Viridiplantae; phylum Streptophyta; class Magnoliopsida; order Alismatales; family Hydrocharitaceae; genus Ottelia; species Ottelia alismoides. The sequence continues at coordinate 113,170 of JAZKJV010007725.1, read as the reverse complement.
ATTCCCTTCTATCCTGTATATATTTGTTGATTTTCTTTGTGTCTTTCTACCTCTGTTTTGCTGCTTATACTTAGGGATATTTTACCCTAAGTATAGGGGGGGGTAGACCCTATACATTCTCACTCGATTTTCCCTTTGTGTACAGCCTGCTATACTTAGGATTATTTGATCCTAAGTATAGGGGGAAATGTCGAGATCCTCTTGGATTTATATTCTTTCATTCGTCTTTGTATATAGCATTCCTTTTCGCTTCCCTATCTAAGCACGAGTTATGTCTTCTTCATCGCTCTTGACTCTGAGGACATCATTCGAGCTAAGTATAGGGGGTGTGTATATATTTCAAATATACTTTAGCCATAACTCGTACTTTGTGTGAGTGTGTTAATAAATAAAAAATGGCTAAAACCCAAAAATTCATAAAAATTAAAAATTTTTCCTTGTAAATAAACATTCTTTTATTGCACATACATAGATAGTGTACAAATTATTTTTGTAAAAATGTTTGCAAAATTTTTTTGTGTAAATAGTGTGTAAATATTTTCCTATCAAAATTATGTATATAGTACAAAATTTTTCCAAAATGTTTTGAAAATTAAAAGTTTGCAAAAACCTTGTGTAAATATGTGTACATATTTTGCAAAACTTGCATTCATGCATACATCCATGGTTTCAAAACATTTTTCAAAAATTTTGCACATGTGTAAATTTTGTAAGTTGCATCTTTGTAAATATTTGTATAGTTTTTCCTGGATTATAGTTGACATTTAAACTAGCCTGGAATTAAATTGGAAAATGGAGCTTGGTTAAGATCTTAATCCACCTAATTACAAGAGGAACCTTATAGGGCTTAGGATTGGGACTTTTCAGGTCCATGGTGACTTAATTCTTTGAGTCCACTAGGCTATGATCATATGTCATCTCAATGAGCCTAAGTAGAGCACTTAACAACAACACATGACTCAGATGGACAATGGCTTGACTTGGAACACCGAGCTCTCTACGGATGAGGTGGTGAGGAGGCAGTCTTCCTTGACTTGGGATAGCATATGAGGGTAGTAAATCTAGGCGGAACCTCTCTTCTTCTTATAGTGAAGGAAGTGCGTCTCAACTTGGTCTGGTTTCCATGAGGTCTAACGACAGGAGTTGTGGGTTGCAATAATGCTTCAAAAGAGGGATAGTCTACTAGCTCAAGAGGAAAAACTCCTTATGTATATATGCTGCACCTTGTAAATATGTTGTACAGATGCACATTGAAAAAAAATGCAAAGAGAAAATAACTCCAAAAAAGTGGTGGGTCTGAGAGAAAATGATAATCCTACCGGAGTATGTATATAGTGCAATAAGCAAAGCTTGAGACTCATGTTCCATCTTATGTAGCTTGCAGTAGGGAGACTTAGCTACACTGGTTGAGCTCCCAAGGATACATGGCTACACTGCCATGGTCCATTCTCTTCTTCCCACTCTTCTTGAGCCGGTTGAACTTGAACTTAGAAGGGAATACCCCGCTCCTCGAGGAAAGAGTGGCCAGACTAGGGTCATAGAGTTACCTTGTTGGGGAGGGTTGTCACTTTGCTACTTCTGAGGTGGAGAGCTATACCTCACATACACTGTACAATGAAAGATTCATGGTCTTCAGGGTTTGTGTATGTAGACTTGTTCTGATCTGGATTATTGAGGAGTCTTGACTATAGATTAGTGGATCTTAGAGGCTGTTAAGTTTTAAACCTAAGTCCAAATAAGGTTCCGACACATTAATAATCCAAAGATCTGATCGAGCTCCATATTTCAATTTAATGAAGGCAAGTTTAATAATCAACGTTGATCCATGCATTTTTCTCCTCTTTTTCTTTTTCTTTTTCTTTTTCACTTCTTTTTCAAATAAGTGTTTGCTAAGGGACTAGCAAAGTTAAGTAAGGGGGGTGATGAATACCCATTCATCACTCTTTATTCTTTTATTAGCTAAAAACTTATGCAAAACACCATGTATATTCATGTAAATAGCATAAATTACCATCTTGCATGCATCTCGTAAATACGCATAATTAGCATGCTTTTTTTGCATAAATAAAAGAATAAAGAAATAAAAGAAAAAGAAGGAAATATTTAGAATAAATATTGAGTGACCTAATCCCAAGGGAGGGCTCAACATGGGCCTGACCGCAAAAGAATCCAAGTAGAGAGAGATAGGGAAGCTCAATCATGTGTACATATACCTATGTATATAAATAAAATTATTTTCCTCTAAATAAAAATAAATATGTGTTTCTCTCTTTTTTTACATATTTCTAAAAATAAAACTAAAATAAAAATGGGAAAAACAAAATAAAAATAAAAATAAATAAAATTTCTCTCAGCAGTATATATAGACCATGTACATAAAATAACATATCTATTTATTTTCTCTTTGTAAATAATTAATAAAAATACCATAAAAATATTTCTATATTCCACATTTCATGGTGTAAATAAATAAAATAAAAATCAGAAAAATAAAAATAAAATAAAATAAAAATAAATAAAATCAATTTCTATCTTGTATATATACCATGTAAATATGTATATAAAAGTATTTATTTAACCTATGTAAATAAATCATAAAAATAGAATAAAAATACCCTTTTATTCCAAATTTTATATTATAAATAAATAAAATATAAAATTGGAATAATTATATAAAAATAAATAATTAAAATTAAAAATTAAAAAAACATACATGTATATACCTATATATAATAATAATATAATATAAATACCTTATTTATTTTTCAAAAAAAATAAATAAAAATCACTAAAAATTAATTTGAAAATAAATAAACATTTTTCATGTTTTATCTTTTTCGAAATTAAGTCATTTATTATTTTTAATTGAATTTCCAAATAATTATTAAACGGGGGCTTCTGATTGGTCCACGGGGGATGTTGACCCCCGGTCAACTCTCCCCCCTGGACCTTCCGCCCGCGGATCTTGCTCCAGACCCGACTTCGCCTAATTACCTAAGCTAGATCCGACCTCCGTTTACCCAAACCCCTGGTGATAATTGACCACCACTGATCTGAGATTTTCGCCTGATCCTTTGCCTAGGGGTCCGTGCCTCACCAAGCCGGACCCGACGCCTTCTTCTCTCACCTGCAACAGTATATAGCCTCCTCTCTGCCTCACATTACCCGCGATCTTTGGCTACGCCCCTTCGTCCCAGGACCTCCATCTTCTTCCCCAGAGTGACAGCTGCGCGAGGAGGGTGTTGAAGAGAGGAGGAGGAGCCTCCAGCCATCATCGATCCGACGACCCTCATCGCCGTGCGCCGTCGCGAGGTGCGCTGAGCCTCGGAACCCGACGCTTCCTCGAGGCGAAGACCCCCAGAGCTCCGCGGGCTCATCCCCAGTCGACCACCTTCATCAGGTAACTCCGATACCCCCTAGGTTCCTCTAATTTTCCATTTCGCCCAAATCACATCTTCGCCGTCGCCGATCATTCCGCTCGCTCCGATCATCCATTTCACCATCAAACCCAACCATCACCTTCGTGAGACTTCTCCTCACCTTCTGCACCCACTCACTCACCTTGGTTCACCCCGGAACCAAGGTTCGACCTCCTCCGCCGTCGCCTCGCCGGAGGTCGTCCATCCGACTCACCCGCGCATCCACTTCACCCCTAACCGGGTCAAGGCAATTTGCCCTCGACCCAGGAAGTCTCCTATGCCATTTTGCAGGTCAATGCGACCCATCTGAGGGTCCAAGCGTTTGAGCACAGGAGCTTACCTCCTCCGCCGTCGCCGGGCCGCTCCGGTGGTCCTTGGCGTCATCGGAGGATCCCATCAGCTACGGACCAGCTCAGGCTTCACGTTCCACATCCCAGCAACCGAAGAGGAGGTCTCTACCGCGCGTACGGAGCCGGCAAGACTTGCCGGCGAGCAGTTCTTGGAGCACCCTCCTCCGTCGTCCGATCAGCCCCGACGCTCCAGATTCGATCTCAGCCGTCTATTTGAGGAGCTCCAGCCAACATCGATTTCTTCTAGGGCTCGATCTGGACCGTCCATCCAGACGAAGAGGTGCCTTACATCCACAGTCGTCGATCATCCACGTGGTGCCTCCTCGTCCGTCCAATAATTAAGGGGTAAATTATACTTAGGCCCCCTGCTCTTTTGTTTTTGCGAGTTAGTCCTGTAAATATTTTATTCAGTTCTTTTTATTTTGGAAAATTTGCACATCAGACCTCTATGTTTCTATTATTTGCATTTCAGTCCTTATATATGTGAGCCACGTGTGTCGACACATGAGACTTGGGTCTTTTGCACTTTTTACCCTGTGGTTCCAAGTTGTTATTGTTTGATACTTTTTAAATAGGAATTGCATATATGCCCCTCCGTGTCTGATACACGTGCATCGCGCGTGCTTTCGTGGGATTTTTGCATAAGGGGCCCTGCATTTTATTTGCTTGTTATTGTTTAGCCCCTGGAAATAGTTTTTCTTGCATCTAGGTCCCTGTGCACTGTGAGCCTTTGTTTTATTTAAATAAAATAACAAATTAAATCCAAATTAGGTGAAATTTGGACCGTGGCTCCTGCCACTGTGTAAAAATTTCCCTAAAAATTTGGTACATTTTTTAGGCTTTTTGATATTTTTAATAATTCAAAAAAGTGGTTTTTGTGACTGTCTGAATTAGAAAATCAAATAAAAATATAAATACTATTTTAAAAATTCTAAAAAAAATAAGATTTGTTAGTTTTAGTGTGTTTTATTTTCTGTCCAATTTTTGTGATTTTTGGATATATAAAAACCTTAAGAATTAAAAAACCCTAAAAATCTTATAAAAATTCTAAAAAATTCTATAAAACTCAAAAAAATTAAAACTCTTTTCCAGTAGCTTAATTTTTGTTTATTTTTTCATAAAAATTACCTCCAGATTTTATAGGTCCATTTTCTATTTTTAATGGGCCTTTCAAGTCTGACTGGACAGTGATTCCTTATTTTCTCTCTTTTTGATTTTTAGAAAATTGTATAAAAATTAGAAAAATCTGAAAAATTCACCAAAAACATTAAACCTAAATAACATAAAAATATTTTTGTTTGAATTTTTGGAGTGTTTTTTAGTGTTTTTATTAATTGTTGAAGTTGCTTGTTTTTGCTTTTCTTTATAAAATCCAAAATACAAAAACATTAAAAATAATTAAAATCCACCAAAAATAGTTTCTCTTTCTTTTTGTTGACTTTGAATACTTCGTAGGCCGCGAGGCCAATCCGTGCTCCCTGAGACCGACCCTGGGTGCTAGACCAGGTTAATCCTTTAGCCAAGACCGCTCTACTTTGTTTTGCTTGATCTTTGATTGGTGGTTCTTTTCTTTTTCTTGTTGACTGATTTCAAGTGATTGAGGTCGCAACGACCTGAGTTATCTATTTGCCTTAGTCATTCGAATTTTTCGGTCATCAGCTCGCCTATGCTCGTACTCAGCACCTATAATGCTCCATACCTTCTTGAAATGTCACGCATAGCTACCGTACCGTACGCCTTCATACATACACATGTGTGAGCGTACCACATTACTCCTCAACGCCTACCATTTTACAGCATACCGTCCTGCTCCGCCTGCACATGAACTGCTACGTGCATCTGTTATCATGCCTTAAACTATTGTCTGTATTCGTTGTGCTCGCACCATTACAAGCTCCTTGACACTCTACTATCGAACAAGTGTCATTTAATGCCAAAAATGTAGAATAAAGAGAAGAGAAGAAAAAAGAATAAAATATTGCAAATATTTTATGACCCGAACCCTGAGACCAAGGCCAGCATGGAATTGGTCGACAAGGAATAAAGTAGGGGGAGATAAGGGCCAACAGTACAATAAATACCTCATTTATTTATTCATCTATTTATGCATTTTGACACCTATTTTGTATATATTTATTCATTCATCAAATAGAGAAACTTTGTACATGAAAGTTGTAGATAATAATGAGAATAAAAATACAAAATTGAGTTTGTACAAAAATAATATACAGTGTACATTTTATACACAGAATAAAAAGCCAGAATCTCAACTTCACAGACTCATATCTTGCAAATAAAACCTCAAAATCCACCAAACTCACCTTTAATTATATATAGCTTTCTAAGAACTATTTAATAAAATTTTCATAATTTTTGGAGTTCATCTGTGAAAGTTAGGTTTTTGGCCCTCATTGTTATAGTACTGATCAAAATATTCATTCTATTCATTAATTATTATTTCTATAAATTGATAATTTTGGAATCTTGTAAATAATATATATATTATATATACATATTGAAATTAGAATAAAACCAAAAAGAATTTGTAAAATAAAATAAGTCTATGCAATACATAGGCAAAATACCTATGCTATCTATATGTAAATAAATAAAAAGGGATTTAATTCTTTTATTCTTTATTCATCTATATTTTTAGAATATTGTAAATATTACATAAAATTTATTAAAGAATACAAATCTAAAATAAAAACCAAGAAAATACATTAAATACCTCAGCTCCGGCGAACCATTTCACTATGCTCTCGACGTGTTCCAACCGCCACGACCATCCCATTCCATTCCCTTCCAGTTTCTTCATCTCCCAGCCACCTGTGACCAACCGGATCCTTCTTCGATTCGCGACCCGAAGCTTCAACTCCGCCGCTCGTCGGAAGCTTTGCCACCTCATCCATTTTTACTCTAACAGCTTCAAACCCCAGGTCGAGGGTGAAGCCCTCGAGCCATGTGATCTTCCTGTGCAGGTTTAGTGCGCTAAGAAGCACCAGGAGTCGAAGTTGCATGCCGTCGGAGGTACCTGGAGCACCTTGCCTTCTCCGACCTCGCAAGGGCGCTCCAGTGTGCCTCTGACCAATCCAAGAGCTCCAGCAGTTAGAGATACCTTCCAGGAAGCTAGGAGGACCCTTGGGAGCATCAAAAACTGGCCGGGGCACGAGATCTCGTCGGAAGAAGCTCGCCCCGGTGAGCCTTCTTCCCTGTTCTTCCATCCTCGTCCCCTGCCGTTGGATGAAGGGAGCCCCTCCAGATCGAAGCACAGCCGTCCGATAGAGCCGTGTCTAGACCATCGGATCATCTCGGATAATCTAATCTCCTCCGTTCATCGTCGAAGCGGCATCGGCAAACGTGGAGGTGCCACGTGTTTAAGTCACGCACATCAGCCGTAGGATCCAGTGCCTTTGGGGGTAAATTTCAGATATGCCCCCGCCTTTTTGGTATTTATATTTTAATTTTGTAAATAAACTTTCACGCTATAATATATTTGTAATTTTTGTAAAAGGACCCCTATGTTTCCTGTAATTGCTATTTGGTCCCTCCGCGCCTCACATGCAGTCCCACGTGAGGCGCGTGATTTTTGCATTGAAGCCTTGGCGAGTTTTGTAAATTGTAAATTAGTTCCAAAAATGAAAATAAATGTTTAATTCTGTAGTGATTTTTGCGTTGATGTCCCTGATATTTATTTTATTTGTAGAAATGCCCCTGCCAGGCTGTTAAAATTTTGTGTCTTTTATCTATTTATTAAAAATGCCTAGTTAGCTCCTAAAAATCCAGAAAAATTAGGTTAGATGCTTCAGTAGTGTACCTTCACACCACGTGTCCATTCTGCATTTTTTGCATTTTACCTAATTATTAAAAATGAAAAAGGAGCCCTTTTTATACTGTTTAAATTAAAAAATACAAAAAAATTATAAAATGTTTTTGAAAAATTACAAAAAAATTATATGGTGTATATATATATAATGAGTCCAGAAGTTAAAAAACCCTAAAAACAAGAAAAAGAAAAATAAAAAATCAGAAAGCTCCAAAATCCAACAAAAAAATAGAAAAACCCTTAAAAAATCCTAAAAATATAATTTTCTTTTTATAATTATTTATATATTATTATTAATGTATTAAAATTAATTTGGGTAATTTTGGGAATTATTTTATATTTTTCAAACCCAAATTATGTTCGGCCTAGTTAATTGGTCCATATTGAGGACATTTTTGAAATTAAAAATACATAAAAATTAGAAAAATTTCAGAAAAATAATAAAAAAATATAAAAATATAATATATATATATATTATATGTAATATGTTTTGAGTATCTATATATAAATATCCATATTTCATATTACTTCCCTCTCTCCTTATATATATCTCTTTATATATATACACCTATATTTATATAATTAAAAATATAAAACAAAGAAAATATAAATAAAATGAAAATATAAAAACCAAATAAAAATTATAAAAACAAAAATAAAAAAAATTATATAAAATAAAAAACCCACAAAAACAATAAGAATTGGACATGATCATTGAATTGAATAATTATACAACCAAGTTCACCACATCACCTTTCGCCTCCCAGTGTTCGACCTCTACTTGTGCTTACACCTATACACACTTGCATGTAGAGTTATAATAAATTTTAACTCCACATTTTTGGATATTCATTGCATACATTTATTTTGGGATAATTGTTGACTGATTAGGGATTTTGTCTGAGGTCAACTCAGCGACTGTCGATCCGCCCTGTGGAAAGACACGACCTTGGCAAAACCCCTCTCATCAAATGGCGTCGTTGCCGGGGAGGCAACGGATTTTGTATGAATTTTGTGTGGTTTTTAATTCATTTATTTAATTCTTTGCTCATGTCCATTATATTTTTATTTATTTGATTTTTTATTTTTATTGACATTATCTGATTGACTGTTCTGACCCATCTTCCTTCTTTGTCTTTGATGCGAGGGACCGCCAAGCGAAGGAGGACCTTCTAGGAGGACCTATGCACCCAAGTAAGGCGGAGTTGGCCCTTCTACGCTAGCCAACAGGAGAGAGCATCAAAAGCAGATGAAGGAGAATTTTTGGATGGCAGTCTCATTTTATGCATTTTATTTTATTATGTATATTAATGTGAGAGAGTGACACTTGAATTGTAATAATACATGACTATCACAGGTACACTCCGACTCCCAAGGTCCATTGCCTGAGGGATTGTTCCCTTGGGGGCCTCGATGGTTTTGACGCTTTTTCTTTTCTTTATTTTATTTTTATTATTTTGTGTGAATGAGCCTTAGCTATAGGAGTTGCTTGCTCGTAGAGTTAGGTCCAAACACCGTAATATATTTGCATGCACCTATAGTTCGCTTTGGACCTAGATCAAACTCTAAACATTCGCCTCGCCATCTTCGAGCCTACGCGCCGCGAACTCACCCTACCAAGCGCTTCTCCTGAACTCGATGTGTCGAGAGGAGGAGGGGTGAGCCTAGACCGGACTCCTGGCTCGAAGATCGGCAAGCGACTTGTGGTGCTTCACGATAATAGCAATTTCTGAACCTAGGGCGATTTCTTCGGCTTGCATTTGCATATAGCATAGGTTTCAAATTCTGTTATGCATCCCGCATGGATAGAGCTGGAGGCACTGTAAGTCTTCTTACTTAGCATGCATCATCGATTTCCGACTTGCATGGCTTTTCCGATCTTCTCCCCATGTTTTTGCCAACCTAGGATGCTTAATGGAAATTGGAACCTTGATAGGCACGTGCATTGAAAATACCCAAAAAAAGGTGATAATTTAAATAAAATTGGGACTGTTAACTCTATTGGACTTAAAAATAAAACATAATGGATTTCCTTGTCTGGGGAGCGCAACCCCCTCATTGTTTGCATTTTAATTGCTCACGTGTACACTAAGGAGTAGAGCCCAAATCCCATCAAGCCTCCTAAGTGTTTGTACAACTGTGTGATTCTCACCTCACTCTAAAACTGAAAATATAAATGACCGTCTGTGTCGAGTAGGTGAATCAGGGGTTTGCCTTGTGTATTGAATGTGACTGTGAGTTCATTGTGTTTTCCATTCATTGTTAGAGTAGTCGATCCCATCGTATGAGTCATGCATTTTTTTATCCTTGAGTCTCTCTACCTCTCTTATACATATACCTCTTCATTTACATTGAGTCGTGATATTGGCACTTGAGCTCAATCATTTCTTCGCCAAGTCCATGCGTTCCCGACATCTTCTTCATCACCTTCTTCATATCCATTGTACCATTCCCATCTTCTCCGGTTCGAGGAGAGCCTGCTCTTAGGACCACCATTTTGACGGTGTTCCCGCCCTGTGTGGAACACCCAATTTTGTCTATGTCTTGATCTTCTTGCCCGCCCTCCTCGTCCCCTCTGTTTCACTCTTCTATCACCGTGATATTGGCATGCAAGCTCAATCAGCTTCTCCACTTCATTGTGTTACCCTTCTTATCCATCTTCCTTGTGTCCCCCGTATCACCTCTCCCTTTACCCGGGAATGCTGTGCACATCGATAGCCCGCATCGAGGATTCCATGATCACCTTGATTATCTGTGTAAGACGGGCCAATGATGTTGAGGATGCTGAGATTGATTTGGTGGATTTGACTTTGGATACATGCATACGAGCGTATTGAGGATTTTTGATGATGCATAGAGCATAGGTGTGATGCATTATTGAGGAATTTTAGTTCTCGCACACCGGATTGAGGATGTGATATGATGCGATGACTTGGTGATGATTTCATGAGTATTGATTGATCTATCTATTTTGAGGTTCCACCCATCTTGATTTTGAGGATTGAATGATTATTCTGACTTGGAGTACCTGATAAAGGTGTGCGGATCCTGCATGATCTCTCATCTTCCTGATTGAACCATCCTTGATCTCCTGACTCTTTGATCCACCATGGCACTTTGAGGATTTATGATTATCTTTCATGCGATCTGAGCCAGATTGGATTGACCTGAGGGATATCTTGTGAATGACCTGATTATTTGCTCCCTCGCCTGATCTTATGCCCTCCGAATGATTAATGATTGATTGCTTGTGAGGACCTGAGATTTCATGCCAGCATTCCCATGACCTACGTTGATCTAGCTCGCATTGCTCCCCGAGGACTATCTGCGGGAGAATGCGACAATTTCTAGGACTGTGGTTTCATACACTGCTTTGGTCGCCATCTTGATGGGACCCGAAACCGAGTCAGATGATATGCTTGATTGGCCTCCCCCGGTGATTGTGTACCTGACCTGTCAGTCCACGAGGCCAATATACTAGACTCATCTGAGACTGCTCTCCTTGACGGTCCTCGCAAGGTAGAGCTCCACTTTTCTGATTATTCCATGCCTAGTTCATAGCGCTCTCCGAGGGTTATCTGCGAGAGGCTATGACACATTGTAGCTCTCGCGGTCTCTTCTGCTGGTAGACGGTCTGCCGTCTATCGAGACTATGTTTTCTGTGGATCCGTCTGATGGATCAGGCTCCTTCGAGCCCTTCTCTCTCCTTGACAACCCTCGCAAGGATGAGAGGTACTCTGATTATTCACTGTCTAGCTCACATAACTTCCCGAGGACTATCTGCGGAAGGATGTGACACTTTCTTCACAATCGGCTTCACTCACTTCTGGTGCCTCCATTTGTTGGGGCACGAAGTCGATTCTTCTGATATAGGTGGTTGGTCTCCCTTTCTGATTATGCGCTCGATCTGTTGGGGCATCAGACCGACTTGGCTAGGCTCCTTTGAGTCCGCTCTCCTTGATGGTCCTCGCAAGGATGAGCTCATTTCTGATTATTCCTTGACTAGCTCGTAGCTCCCCGAGGGTTATCTGCGGGAGACTATGACATATTTCCGATCTGATTGGTCTCTTCTGCTGGTAGCCGATTTGTCGACTACTGAGACCACTATGCGGGTCTGTCTGATGGATCCGGTTCCTTCGAGCCCTTCTCTCTCCTTGACGACCCTCGCAAGGTAGAGACACATTCTGACTATTCCTTGCCTAGATTGCATTACTCTCCGAGGACTATCTTTGGGAGAATGTGACACTCTCTTTACGCTCGGTTCCCACTGCTGACTGTGTCTCCGATCTGCGGAGCACGGAATCGAGTCGTCTAATATACATGATTTTTGGTCCCATATTGAGTTGCCTATCCGATCTGTGGATCATGGTACCATCTGATTACACTCATTTGAGTCTGCTCTCCTTAATGGTCCTCACAAGGATGAGCTCTTTTCTGATTATTCCTTGACTAGCTCGTAGCTCCCCGAGGGTTATCTGCAGGAGACTATGACATATTTCCGATCTGATTGGTCTCTTCTGCTGGTAGCCGATTGTCGACTACTGAGACCACTATGTGGGTCCGTCTGATGGATCCGGCTCCTTCGAGCCCTTCTCTCTCCTTGACGACTCTCACAAGGTAGAGACACATTCTGACTATTCCTTGCCTAGATTGCATTACTCTCCGAGGACTATCTGCGGGAGAATGCGACACTCTCTTTACGCTCGGTTCCCACTGCTGACTGTGTCTCCGATCTGCGGAGCACGGAATCGAATCGTCTGATATACATGATTTTTGGTCCCATCTTGAGTTGCCTATCCGATCTGTGGATCATGGGACCCATCTGATTACACTCCTTTGAGTCTGCTCGCCTTAACGGTCCTCGCAAGATTGAGCTCCTGATATCTGCTATTTTCATGCCTAGCTGGCAGCACGTTCCCCGAGGGTTGTCTGCAGTACGCTGCCACATTCTTTAGACTTTCTGGTCTCTTCTGCTGGTAGCCGATATGTCGCCTACCGAGACCATACCTGATGATCCGTCTGATGGATCACTGACGCCTTTGCGTCCACTCGCCTTGACGACCCTCGCAAGGTCGAGTCTTTTTCTTATTATTCATTGACTAGTATGTACCATTCCCCGAGGGTTATCTGCTGGAGGGTACATCACCTTGTAGGTATTCAATTTCACTTCTGGTGTCTCCTATCTGTCGGAGCACGGAGCCGAGTCTTCTAAGCTTTCTACTCGGTCTCCTTCTGATTGTGTCTCCGATCTGCGGAGCACGGAGCCGATTTTCCTGATATGTACTTGGTCTCCTCCCTGGTTGTGTCTCCGATCTGCGGAACACGGAGCTGAATTTTCTAATCATTCTCTGATTCTGCTCACCTTGACAACCCTCGCAGGGTTGAGTCGCGACTTCCGATATTCGGTGTATCTCATGTGATCTTCCAACCTCATGACCACCGAATGCCACGATGTCTCTTGCTCTTTACCTTTCCATATCTTATTGAGACTCTGATTGACCGGAGGGCTCTGTACTGTTCCTTCTTCCTCCCGGTCTTATAGTATCGGCTCTGTTCCTTCATGCTGACCCTATGAGCCGATTGACTACTTCACGCTACCGGTCCCCGCTTTACTTTCTGATCTGATTGTCCCCAGTATCCGACACCCACCTGATTGCATATCCGGGTGTCTTTTCACCTTCTGACTGTGTCACTGTTCTCACAGGGAGATGATGGCGCAAGTACGGTATTCACCTGTCTGATACCGTCTTGTACTTCACCAGTCTCTTTAACGCTTGTATATATGTGTACCTTGTTCATTCATTCTCCCGCGTGTTATGTGTGCCCTAGATCTATCACCATATCTTTGTATCTACACTTAGGACGTACCTTGTCCTAAGTATAGGGGGTGCGCACCGCGTTGTTCTTTCCTCGTTCAGTTTCGTCACTCCGGTTGTTGCCGATACTTAGGGATATCTCACCCTAAGTATAGGGGGAGTGATGCGTATATCCTCCACGATCTTTTCGTCTATCTATATATATCTCTCTCTTTTCGTCTTTTCTTCTTTTCCTTTTCTATCTTCTGTATCTAAATAAAAGGTGTCGCCCCTTTGTGTCAGTTCTCCGTACTTAGGGCGTACTTTGTCCTAAGTATAGGGGGTGCACCCCTGATTTGTTAGTTCTTTCATCTATTTATTCCCACCCTTGACCCTCCCTGCTTTGTGTACAGTCTGCTATACTTAGGATTACTTGATCCTAAGTATAGGGGGGACGGTCAACTTCTTTTTCCTTCATTTCTTATTCGTATATTCTTTAGACTTGTCTATACTCAGTACGAGTTATGTCTTCTCTTTCTCTTTTCCGATCTATGAGGACATAGCTCAAGCTAAGTATAGGGGGTCGTATATACTCTGTTTATACTTTAGCCATAACTCGTACTTTCTTATTCTTTTAATAATATGGCTAATAATTCTTTAAAATTCATTAAAAAACCTAAATAAAAAGATGTGATTATTCCTCAGATTCTTTTTGTATATACTGATTAATAAATCAGGTTAAAAATATTTTTGCAAAATGATTTGAAAAATGGTGTGAACTGTTTGGAAAACTTTTTGAGAAGTATTTTCAACCTTTGTAAAAATATTTTGATTGCAAAAATTTCTCTATTTGTGTGAAATAAAGGATTTGAAAATCTATTTGCAAATGGTTTTGAAAACATGTTGTAAAAATATTTTGAAAAATGTATATATAGTGTTTGCAAAATCTGTGCAAAATGGTTTTCAAAGATTTGTAAATATTTGCAAAAATTATTTTGTACTATAGTTTTCAAAATTTTTTCTAAATAAATTTGAGGAATAAAAGCATCTTAATAAATAAAATAAAATACAATAAAAAATAAAATACATAAAATTCTTTATTAATTGTATATACACCTAAATAAATCACTTTGTTAAAACCTGCAAATTCTTTAAAATCCTTTAAGTCCTGTAAAATAAAGCGGCATGCCCGTGTAAATAGTTGTATATATTTATACTTTGGATGCCAAAATTCTTTCGATGTGTAAAAATTTCTCTCTTTGTTTTCAAATTCTTTGAAAAAATTGCATTATTCTTTGCATATTTGTAAATAGCATTTGCATAGCATTTATATTCTTTCATTGAGCTTGATGATTGAACTAGTCCAATAAAGTCGAAGATTGGAGCTTGGTTGGACCTTAGCGCACCTAATTGCACTGGAACCTTATGGGAACTAGGTTTAAGGTACTTCAAGTCTCTCCAGACTTAATTCTTTGAGAAATCAGGGCTAGGTTCAAGTCACCTCAGTGAACTAACTAGAACTTTTCGAAACACATGTATGACTCTTGTCGGCCGTGACCTAACTTGGACACTTGCACCTTTCACTTGGCTCAACTCAGTTGGAGTGGTGAGGGGGTTAGATTCGCCAGTCTGAGACGCACACGGGTGGAAACATTCGTCCTCGTCTAGGGAGGGAAGTGCACCCCAACCTGGTCTAGTAGCCATGAGGTCTAACGACAGGAGAGTGTGGGTTGCAATAAAGCTTCAAAAGAGGGATAGTCTTCTGGCTCAAGAGGAAAAAGTCTTTATGTAATTGCTGCTGTAAATAGTATGTTGAAAAAAAATCTCCAAAAAAGTGGACAGGCTTGAAAATAAAATAAAGTGCATGCCGGAGAATGTAAATATGTTGTATAGAAAATAAGCAAGCTTGAGCATCAAAGTTATACCATGTGAGCCTGCAGCTGTATGACTTGACTACATTGGTCTTGCATCCCAGGATAGGTAGCTACACTGGCTACCGTCCATTCTTTTCTCTACCTCCTCCTCTTGAGTTGGATGCCACTTGAACTTAGAAGGGAATACCCCGCTCATCGAGGAAAGAGCTGTTGGAATGGGGAATCATTGGGTTGTCATTCTGGAGAAGCTAGTCTCTTTGTCATTTCAGTTGGGGAGAGCCACTATCACTTACATTGTACAAGTCAGCTTCATAGTCATAAGGGTTTGCGTATGATGAAGGCTAGTTCTGACCTGGCTATTGAGATGATTTGAACCAAGTTCTGTGACTCTCGGAGGCTATTGTGTTTTAAATTTGGTTCCCAACCAGGTTCCACACACATTTTCACACCAAGGTCTGACCTGAGCTCCAAACTTTGATTTTGTACAGATAAATTTAATCATCATGATCAATTCAATCTATTTTTGAATTCTTTATTTTTGTTTTTTCTTTTCTTCTTATTCTTTATTCTTTTTGTACTTATTGCATAAGTATTTGCTAGGGACTAGCAAAGGCAAGTATAGGAGGGTGATAAATCTCCATTTCATCACCTTTATTCTATCATTTTGGCCTTGAAAACCCCAGCAAATGCATGAAAATAGCATTAATTTGTCTATAAAAGCATTCATTATTTGTTGCATTCATTGTACACAGAATAAGGTTTTTAATGCCAAAAATGTAGAATAAAGAGAAGAAAAGAAAAAGGAATAAAATATTGCAAATATTTTATGACCCGAACCCCGAGACCAAGGCTAGCATGGAATTGGTCGACAAGGAATACAGTAGGGGGAGATAAGGGCCAACAGTACAATAAATACCTCATTTATTTATTCATCTATTTATGTATTTTTGACACCTATTTTGTATATATTTATTCATTCATCAAATAGAGAAACTTTGTACATGAAAGTTGTAGATAATAATGAGAATAAAAATACAAAATTGAGTTTGTACAAAAATAATATACAGTGTACATTTTATACACAGAATAAAAAGCCAGAATCTCAACTTCATAGACCCATATCTTGCAAATAAAAACTCAAAATCCAAAAACTCACCTTTAATTGTATATAGCTTTCCAAGAACTATTTAATAAAATTGGTTTCATAATTTTTGGAGTTCATCTGTGAAAGTTAGGTTTTTGGCCCTCATTGTATATAGTACTGATTAAAATATTCATTCTATTCATTAATTATTATTTCTATAAATTGATAATTTTGGAATCTTGTAAATAATATATATATATATATTATATACATATTGAAATTAGAATAAAACCAAAAAGAATTTGTAAACTAAAATAAGTCTATGCAATACATAGGTAAAATACCTATGCTATCTATATGTATATAAAGAAAAAGGGATTTAATTCTTTTATTCTTTATTCATCTATATTTTTAGAATATTGTAAATAGTACATAAAATTTATTTAAGAATACAAATCCAAAGTAAAAACCAAGAAAATACATTAAATAAATAAAGTGTATATAAAATATTGGTAAAATACCTATAAGTATACCTACATATTACATATACCTATTTATTTAAAAATGTAAATAAACTTATAAAAATTGAATAAAAATATATTTACACTCAAAAAATTAATTTATAATTTTATAAAATAAAAAAATAAAATAAAAAATAAAATCAAACAAAATAAAAATAAATACATATAAATATACTTATAAATACATTATTGAAAATAAACCCATAATAAAATACATCAAAAAAATAAATAAAAATCATAAATAAATACTACATTATTTAATAAACATTTTTTATTTTATAAGCAAAATCTAATTAATTCATTTATTATGTTTAATAAATAGGTCAATATCTTGTTGACGTGGACCAATCAGAGGCCAGGGAATGTTGACCTCCGGTCAACTCCCCCTGCACCTCTGACTCCCGTCAGAACTGTCCAATCCCCCTTATTCTTGTATTTTTCCCGCCTGATATGTTGCTCCATTGACAACCATCACTTCATGAGATTTATGCCCCGTTCATTGTACATTCACTCCGTTCATTTTATTCGTTTGTACATAGCTTGTACCGCCACCTATTAGCTAATTAATAAGGGCACATACACATGTTCTTAAATAACCCATCTTCTTCCTTCGAGTGTTTTGGCCATTTCCCTAGACCTAGAGCCCCTACCTTCGGCCTAGCGTGCATCCAGGTGACAGCTGGAGGTCCCCTGAAGGTCGTGGAGGCTTGCGGAGGAAGGAGATGCGCCCAAGGCAGCGCTCCGGCAGCCGTACTGCTCCTTGGCCCAACCGCCAAGTTTGAGCTGCGCCATTTATTTTTCTAGGTAGGTTTCATTCCCAGCTTTCCATTTCTGCATTTAGTTTAATCATTAGTCCCTAGGTTTAACGTAGATTAGTCGATTCGTAGTTCGCCGGAGCTCAGCTCCGGCGAACCATTTCACTGTGCTCTCGACGTGTTCCAACCGCCATGACCATCCCATTACATTCCCTTCCAGTTTCTTCATCTCCCAGCCACCTGTGACCAACCAGATCCTTCTTGGATTCACGACCCGAAGCTTCAACTCCGCCGCTCGTCGGAAGCTTCGCCACCTCATCCATTTTTACGCTAACAGCTTCAAATCCCAGGTCGAGGGTGAAGCCCTCGAGCCATGTGATCTTTCTGTGTAGGTTTAGTGCGCTAAGAAGCACAGGAGTTGAAGTTGATGCCGCCGGAGGTACCTAGAGCACCTTGCCTTCTCCGACCTCGCAAGGGCGCTCCAGTGTGCCTTTGACCAATCCAAGAGCTCCAGCAGTTAGAGATACCTTCCAAGAAGCTAGGAGGACCCTTGGGAGCAGCAAAAACCGGCCGGGGCACGAGATCTCGTCAGACGAAGCTCGCCCCGGCGAGCCTTCTTCCCTGTTCTTCCATCCTCGTCCCCTGTCGTTGGATGAAGGGAGCCCCTCCAGATCGAAGCACAGCCGTCCAATGGAGCCGTGTCCAGACCGTTGGATCATCTCGGATGATCTAATCTCCTCCGTTCATCGTCGAAGCGGCATCGGCAAACGTGGAGGCGCCACGTGTTTAAGTCACGCACACCAGCCGTAGGATCCAACGCCTTTGGGGGGTAAATTTCAGATATGACCTTGCCTTTTTGGTATTTATATTTTAATGCTGTAAATAAACTTTCACGCTATAAAATAATTGTAATTTTTGTAAAAGGACCCATGTGTTTCCTGTAATTGCTATTTGGTCCCTCCGCGCCTCACGTGCAGTCCCACGTGAGGCACGTGATTTTTGCATTGAAGCCCTGGCGACTTTTGTAAATTGTAAATTAGTTCCAAAAATGAAAATAAATGTTTATTTCTGTAGTGATTTCTGCATTGATGCCCCTGATATTTTTTTTATTTGCAGAAATGCCCCTGCCAGGCTGTTTAAATTTTGTGTCTTTTATCTATTTATTAAAAATGCCTAGCTAGCTCCTAAAAATCCAGAAAAATTAGGTTAGATGCTTCATGTAGTGTACCTTAACGCCACGTGTCCATTCTGCATTTTTTTGCATTTTACCTAATTATTAAAAATAAAAAGGAGCCCTTTTATACTGTTTAAATTAAAAAATACAAAAAATTATAAAATGTTTTTGAAAAATTACAAAAAAATTGTATAAGGTATATTTATATATATATGATTCAGAAATTAAAAAAACCTAAAAACAAGAAAAAGAAAAATAAAAAATCAGAAAGCTCAAAAATCCAACAAAAAAATAGAAAAAGCCTTAAAAAATCCCAAAAATATATTTATTTTTTATAATTATCTATATATTATTATTAATGTATTAAAATTAATTTGGGTAATTTTGGGAATTATTTTATATTTTTCAAACCCAAATTATGTTCGGTCAAGTTAATTGGTCCATATTGAGGACATTTTTGAAATTAAAAATACATAAAAATTAGAAAAATTTCAGAAAAATAATAAAAAAATATAAAAAAATATAATATATATATGTAATATGTTTTGAGTATCTATATATAAATATCCATATTTCATATTACTTCCCTCTCTCTTTATATATATATATATATCTTTATATATATACCTATATTTATATAATTAAAAATATAAAATAAAGAAAATATAAAAAAATGAAAATATAAAAACCAAATAAAAATTATAAAAATAAAAAATAAAAAAATTTATATAAAATCAAAAACCCACAAAAACAATAAGAATTGGACATGATCATTGAATTGAATAATTGTACAACCAAGTTCACAACATCACCTTTCGCCTCCCAGTGTTCGACCTCTACTTGTGCTTACACCTATACACACTTGCATGTAGAGTTATAATAAATTTTAACTCCACATTTTTGGATATTCATTGCATACATTTATTGTGGGTTAATTGTTGACTGATTAGGGATTTTGTCTGAGGTCAACTCAGCGACTGTCGACCCGCCCTGTGGAAAGACACGACCTTGGTAAAACCCCTCTCATCAACACTCCCACTATTCGAGAAGTGTATATCTTCTTAGAGATGCTTACTTGAGATCCATTATTCATGACACCTCCAATTTAACTCAATCATTCCTAAGTCCCATTAAACCAACATGTTTAATGTATGTTCCAGCTGCAATTCCTTTAGTAAAAGAATCAGCTAACATATCACTGGTAGGTATATATGTTACCTTGATTTCTTGTTTAGCCACTATATCTTGAATATAGTGATAATGGATCTCAATATGCTTTCCCTTGGAACTATTTGCTCCACTGTTAATCAAAATTATTGCAGCTTGATTATCACAAAATATTTCAATTGGTTCTTTAACCAATTCGAGACTTAAGTTCTCAAGAAAGCGTCTGATCCAAACTGCATGAGTGGTGGCCATGCTACATGCAATGTACTCGGCTTCTTGTGTATGTCTAGAAACACATGTTTGTTTTTTGCTATCCCAAGAAATAGCCGCTCCACCAAACATGAAAAGGTAACCTGATGTAGATTTTCTATCATCAACATCTCCTCCGAAATCTGCATCGGAGTATCCAACTACCTCAAGTGAATCTGCTTGATAAATTAATTTTAATTGTACAGTACCTTTTATGTATCTCATAATCCTCTTTATAGCTTCCCAATGTGCCATTCCGGGATTACTTTGATATCTACTTACCAGGCTTACAGGAAAAGCCAAATCAGGTCTTGTACACATCATTGCATACATCAAACTTCCTACTGCTTGTGCATATGGAATATCGTGGGATTTCTACCCCTTTCCAGGACACTGACTTTTACTAAGTCTTTTTCCCATCACAAGTGGTGTAGGAGCTGGAGTGTTATTTTGCATTCCAAACCTCTTCAAAATTGTATGCAAGTATTTTTTTGACTTAGGCTCAAGCTCCTTGAGCCTCTATCTCTAGTTATTTGGATACCAAGAACATAGGATGCTTCGCCCATGTCCTTCATCTCAAATTCATTCCTCAATTTTTCTTTTATTTCATTAAGCATTAGCATGTCATTTCCAGTAAGCAAAATGTCATCAACGTATAGTGATATTATAACAAATTTGCTCCCACTTTTCTTGACATAAACACAATTATCCAACCTATTCGCAAAAAATCCGAATTTGGTAAAAGTGTCACGAAATTTGAGATACCAATGTTGTGAAGACTGTTTCAAGCCATATAGTGATTTTTTCAATTTGTACACTTTTTTCTCCTTTCCTTCTACCTGAAAACCTTCAGGTTGTCGCATATAAATATCTTCTCTCAATTCTCCATTGAGAAAAGCAGTCTTCACATCCATTTGAAATAATTATAAATCTATATATGCGACTATTTCCAAAACCATCCGTATAGATGCGAATTTGGCTACCAGAGAGTAGGTTTCTTGGAAATCTATTCCATCTTTCTGGGTATAACCCTTGGCAACTAATCTAGCTTTGTATTTATCAATGGTACCGTCAATGCGATACTTCCTTTTAAATACCCACTTGCAACCTATGGATTGCCTACCTTCTGGCAAGTCACATAGTTCCCAAACACCGTTTCGCTCAATTGAGTCCAATTCATCCCTCATGGTGGCCGTCGATGATTCCAACTCGATAGAAGCCATTTCTTCATTAAAAGAAATAGGATCTGTACAATCCTCTATATCCTCATCTACGGTGTAACACGAAATCTCGCATCCGTACAAATAATAATCATCCATCCATGAAGGTTGTGTCACGGGTCTCTTGTTGCCGATTATACCCGTGGGTTGTGTGGATCCAGCCACTTCCTCCAAAGGTTCTATATTTACTATAGGTTCATGTTCCATCTCCGGATGAGGTATATCATCCAATATTTCTTGTCTCGCTTCTATGTCATTTTCATTATCTTCTAAGATAATTAGAGGTTCTGTTTCCTCTATTTCATACTCCTTTTCATCTTGGTTTTCAAGAAAGGTAGCATCACGACTTTCAATGAGACCTCGAGTATCATGAAAGAACATATACCCTTTGGATTTTTCACAATATCCAATGAATCTACACTTTAATGTCTTAAACTCAAGCTTGTCTCTAAGCTGACTTGGAGGCAAGACATGTGCAGTGCATCCCCATTTCCGAAGATGACTCAATTCTGATTTTCTACCATTCCATACTTCGTATGGAGTTGAATCTACAGATTTGGTGGGAATCCGATTCAATATGTAATTGGATGTCAACACCGCTTCTCCTCAAAATCTTTTAGAGAGACATGAGTGTGATAGCATACACCTTACTACATTCATTAAGGTTCTATTTTTTCTTTCTGCTACACCATTCTGTTGTGGTGTATAAGGCATTGTAGTTTGTCTACTAATGCCTTCCCGAATACAATAATCTTTGAATTCATTTGAGTTGAATTCACCACCTCTGTTAGTTCTAAGTGTTTTTATTGGTCTTCCCAATTTCTTCTCCACTTCCATTCTATATCTCTTGAACATTTCAAAAGCTTCTGCTTTTATACTTAAGAGATAAATGTAGGTATACTTGGAGTAGTCATCAATAAAAGTTATGAAATATTCCTTTTTACTGTATGTACTCACACTCAAAGGACCGTAAATGTCAGAATGGATCAATCCTAATAGTTCCTTTGACCTTGTACCTTCGGAGAAAGGTTTCCTTATCATTTTACCGGTCAAACAATGCTCACAGGGAAATGTTCTCGCTCCTGTCATGCTAGGTATTAGGTTCATTTTAACTAATAGATCCATTTTTGAATTTCCCGGATGTCCTAACCGCATATGCCAAAGATCATACATTGACAAGCAACACAAGGAATAATCAGAACTTTCTTTCATTGATTCATAAGTGACGTTCGGACAAAATAGATCATCGCCCGGTACAAAATTCCCCATGGCAAAGATTTTTCGATCTTTACCGATGGTAACACGATTGTTGTAGAAGCGGACTTCAAACTTCTTTTTCAGTAGCACGGGGACAGAGATGAGGTTCCGACGGATTCCAGGAGCATACAATACATCATTCAAGATCATTATGCTACTTCCTAGATCCAATTTGTATGTTCCAATACCTTCAACATCAAGGTAGGTGTTATTCCCCATGTAAATTCTTTGTTCTCCCTTTTGAAGTTCCTTGAAATCTACCAGGCCCTCCTTGGTCTTCGAAATATGGCGGGTTGCACCGGAGTCAATCCACCATCCTTCGCACTCTGTCACCGCAGAGTTACATTCTACCACTGCCGCAAATTCTGGCTTATGCTGATTTTTGCGTTCTTGTCCCTTGGAGACACTCGCATTCTTTCGCTTCGGGCAGTTGGCCTTGAAATGACCAAAACTCCCACAGCCATAGCATGAGCCTCGCGGTACTTTGCCGCGTTTTCCTTTGAATACAGCTTTGGAGGGTCCCCATCGCTTCTTGCTTTGCACTGTATTTGCTTCATCCTCAGGTTCAACTTCGAAGACCTCTATCTTTTTTCTCTGATTGGCCAAGTCTTGTTCCATCGCTAAGTGACTAGGAAGATCGGAAACATTCTTAATGGTACCACTCAACCTAAGAGATGTCGCTGCTACATCAAAAGAGGATGGCAAACTATTGACAATAGTTGCCACTTGCAATCTATCAGGAATTTCTGATCCTGCTGCCGCTAGGTCCTTTGCCATGACGATCATTTTATTCACTAATCGATTACATTTTCGGATTCCTTCATTTTGAGGGAATTATATTTATGCAACAAAAGTTGAATACTCACCTCTGATTTAGAGTGGTATTTTTCTTTCACGGCATTCCAAAGCTTAAAAGCATTTTCTTGGGTTTCGAAAAATCGAATCAAGTTATCCTCCATGTGAATTAACATGAAGCTTCTTGCCTGGTTATCTATTTTTTCCATTGCTCATGTGTCCTCATTTGTTCAACAGTAGGATTCTCAGGCAATTCGAGAGCGGGCTTATCGATCACGGAATGAATGTTTCCATGCATAAGACCATAGCGAATCTACGGCTCCACATCTCATAGTTTGTACTATTAAGGTGCTCTAATTTCACAAGTTCAGTTGCAACTAATTTTCCGGCCATTTTTCTGAATTTAATAGAAGAAATAGATGAGAAATAGAAGAAGAGAGAGACGAGAAGGTAGACGAAGATGGATAAGAAGAGAAGGTACATTTTTAAAACTTATATCTATTTTTTTAAAAATAACAACTCTTCATTTTCTTGTCTCTTCGACTCGCATGTTATCCTTTCATCTTCTCGTATAGTTGATGCCCCATCAACCGCTCATTCATCAGCACACATGCACTCCAATGCCTTGCTAATGCATCTTTGCCATAACTCACCAAGTTTCGCCGAACACTCGATCTTGTGTCAAAGGGAACCCACGGCCACTAGACCCTCGTATGGTACAACCTTCCCTAGCGCTCCATATGCTAAGGGGATTTCCTCCAGGACTTCGCTATCGTGGCCCTCAGACTACTCTCGTATGTGTATTACCGAGCATGCTCGCCTACGCTCGTACTCATCACCTACAGCACTCCATGCCTCCTCGGACCGTTACGCATCGCTACTGATACTGTGCGCCTTCGTGCATCCGTCTGTGTAACCATACAACATTGCTCCTTAATGTTTTCTACCACTTCACTGCATACCTTCTTGGTGTGCTCGCGTACGTACCGCTGCATGCATCTGTTGTCATGTCTTGCACTGCTGTTTGTACTCAATATGCTTGCATTACTACAAGCTCCACGACACCTGCTACCGAGTCAGTGCCCTCTGTGATGCTTGTCCATTGCAACATATGGTTGAGTCTCCAAGACTTTCGTGTTTAACCTCCAAGCCATCCACTCACTGTAGACTCCTCCTGAAGTCAAAGCTCTATCTCTCATATCCGTGCATCCGCTAACATGTTTGCTCGAACGTTCTTGATCGCGGAATTTGGGGGATGTGACAGTAAAAGTGCTATCCGTACAAGAAGAATCATCAAACATACACCCATAGACTGGTTAGCTTCTCCATAAGCTTCAAGCTTTCATCCATGGTAGTATGATCTTATTTGGAGGGCTTGAAAAGTTCACGATGAAAATAGGATCCATCGTACCATGCTGATAGATCTAATCTCGTATACTTTCTTTTATTAATCAACTCATTGCCTTCAATAATCAGTTAGCGCCAATTATATCCAATTAAATTACGTATTGGGTTTCAATTATTTCACTACAACCAAATGAGTGTTATAGCAACTATATCTCTCCGATTTCAAGTTCTTAATAATGAATATTGTTCATTTTGAAATTACCTTTAATTCTCGAGATTCATAACAAAAGCCATAGATGCTGCTATATTTTTTTAGAACTAATCATATAAAACAGTTATCCTTGGTTTCTTCAAAAAAATCCTCTAGTCATTGCTAAATTTGTGATTAGTAAAAGAATTTTAGTGGAAATTTCAACGGATAATATCTAACATTGGCAAAAACACTGCAACAAAATTGGACTAAAGTGACGTTTTTTAAAAAAAAAATCCGACAATAAATTAACCGTTGTTAAATATATAACGATGATATTGTTCGTTGGGAAATATATCTGTATACTTGAATTTTGCAACGAATATCATATACATTGCTATATCATTAGCTACGGTCCATATACCGACACTTATCCATTGATATTTCTCAAAATTTTAGCTAACTATTACAATTTTTTTAGTTCAAAATTTAACGATGATTAACTACAATTTTGAAAAACAACAGCAGATAAGTGTCGTTATATGATCCGTCGTTAATGACATGGTGACATATATGTCATTAATTTCAAGTATAAAAAATCGTTTTGTAATGAATAATATCGTCACTATTAGTGACGTATTTTGACAAAAATGTCACTATTATTGTAGTCAAATTATAGCAATTGTTGTGAATTCTGCGGACCAAAAATAATTTAGCAATGAATTGCATTTAATTTGTTGTTATATACTTAACTTCGTATAATAACAAATATTCGTTCCTATAAACCTATTCCTTTATTATGCTCACAACGTATTGAAGATCAATCAGATTTGAAAAATATGCAATTTTGTAACCAACAACGCCAGTCAATCAATCTTCACAACTTGTAATTACTTACGAATTGGCATATCAATCAACCCAGTCCTTATACAAGTGCCATTCCATTCGGTTGTATCTCGATCGGGTAAGTTGACTTTCCCGTTGTATCTCGATCGAGCAAGTTGACTTTCGTCTAATTAAATTCGATCACGATCAATTAGGTCTACAAATATTATAAACAGTTACAGTAGAAACAGAGCCAGTGATATCAATTACCCAATGATGATTGTAGTTAAGGTGAAGATTTGTTGAGCATCAGTACAAAATTAGATGATACAACGTTTTGCAATCACGGGAAACTCAACCTTTTCTAAGTTGTTTTCGGCAGTAAATATGGTCAACAAAGCAACCCAAGAAATTAAACAATATAAATTATATAATATATCTTAGAAAATTTTCCGCACGAACCAATTCAAATTTGAGAAATCAAACTATTTATTCTTTACAGTACAACGCACAGACGAATATAAACACGCGACATCCAAAACTAGGAGATCCTCATACAGTACACAAATATGAAAAATAAATATCAATATATTCAAGGGGAGGGTGAAGGTGCCGGAGATGAGGCAATGATGGATGCGGCGGAGCTCGGACCGGACGCGGCGCCGGAGCTAAGGAACTCGACCATCGACCGGTGAGGGTTCCTCCGGGCTTCGCAGAGATCAGGAAGGAACACACCTGCCAGGAATTTAACAGAAATTCTCAATACAAATAACATGAATAACATATAAACCAAAATAAAAATAAAAAAATCAATATTCATTTGATCGTGTAAGCAGACTGTTTCAATTATTTCGCGAAAAGTCAAGGTATTTTAGAAATGAAAAGTACATCCTCCTCTATAAATTTGCATATAGTAAGCAGAAACCTTTGATTTGCTATTGTTTGTGTTTACATAAACGAAAACATCATCTCTGTTTATACACTCTAAAGAAGAAGAAGATATTAATAGGTGCCCATACCAACTATGTCAAATTTTATGGTCCTTTTCACGCGGTTCGTGTAAATTCTTGAAACTTCTTCGAAAAAAATTTAGGGGAAAAAAGTTGACCAACTATTACGAAACCACAATTTAAAAAAAAGGAATAATTAACCCTGCATCAAACGTGAACCGACCCATCAATTCCCCGTTAATTTACCTTCTCCGGCGGCGAGGTTGAAGTAGAGGTCGACGATGTTGGGGCAGTTCTGGTAGCACGCCGGCGAGCAGAGCTTGGCGGTGAAGCCGGGCTCGAGGAACGCATCAGACGAGATGCCGACGGCGTTGCGGTCGAGCCCGCAAGCCCTCACGCACTCGTCCGTCTCAATCACATCCGACATGCGCTCCACCACCACCTCCGACGTCGTGCACTGATAATCAGACGATCCGGAAGCCGTGACGACTCTCTCCAGCGCGCACCGCCTCGAGGACGACGATATCGCAAAGGCGCAAAGGTCCTGGGGGATCTTCTCGCATATCAACTCGGCTGTACAGATCCCAATTCCGTCAGATCACGTATGCATATATTGATAAACCAAGAGAAACATAAATTAACGACCAAATCGATGTCGGAACCTGAGATGCAAGGGAGGAGGACGAGGAGGAGGATGGGGAGAGCGGAGACAGCGCCGGAGGCCATGTTTAACTGGGGACGTTGGTTTCTTCTGGCCTTGATATATATATATGCGGTGTTGATTTGGATGGTGGTGGTGGAGGAAAGAAGGGTTGGAGGTGGGGATATATATAGGCGGAGAAGAGAAAGGGCCGAGAGAAGAGGAGAGGGGGGGCTTCTATTTGTGTGGGGGCACATGGCGATTTGACGTTACGAGGAAGCTGCATGGGACATGCAAAACGTGAGAGCACTCTGGTCTTCGGTTACATATTTTTATATATTTTATTTATTCACATGGTCATGGATTGGAATATTTTTAATTTGTTCATCAGTAATAATATTTACAGTCAATGGCGTTCTCGTCAAGTTAGGTTCCTCCCCACCAGGGACAAACGAGGAAGAAAAATAAATATTTATGACAAGTACATATTCACATCTAATATGTGAATATGACGTATGTATATAGGCAGGCAGAGAAAAGGGGGAGACGCGTGTATGAATTGGTCAGAATAAGTGTACGATAATATCAAGGAACATTCAACACATTATTTGATGTCTGCTGTGGTTTCCCCCCATTGTAGATGTGAGATGTATGGTCGTATAAGGGACCAACTATCCCCGACTTCCTATCAGAACCGTCTATCTTATATCTGACGGTTCTCCTGCATCACAACAGACGATCTGCTTCCTATTTGATGAGAATACTGTACCGCGACTTTGCCTGCCAGGGAGGCTCTGGATCCTTAATTCCAAAAGGTGGTAGTGAAAAACGCAACAATTTTCTTTTATTAGTGAAGAACAACCTATTACAACAAAATGGGTCTGAGTGACGTTTTTTTCCAAAAAAAATTGTCACTGTACGGTCCGTTTGTTGAGAAAATAATGACGATATTATTCGTTTTCAAAATTATTTTTATATCTGAAATTAATGACAAATATACATTCATTGTAATATCATTAGAGACGATCCATATAGCAATGTTTATATGTTGATATTTTGAAAAGAAAATCGGCAAATTGTTGCTGAATTTGAAATTTGAAAATTAACATGATTGCTTAAAATTTTGAAAAAAAAATAGCAACAATTAAATTAATATATGTATGTTGGTAATGATATAGCAACGAATATAACATTCGTCATTGATTTCAAGTATAAAAAAAATAAACTTGCAATGGATAATATCTTTGTTATGTATAGTAATAGTGGACGATATAATGACGGATTTTAAAAATATTGTATGAACCTATTTTGCGTAGTGTGTGTGTGTATTCTTAGTAGTTGATAATTCCTTCGTATAGACACAGAAAGCGTAAGATGGAGTGGAGGATTGAAAGCACGAGGTGGGGTGAAGACAGAGATCACGACAAAGATAATTGAAGGAGGGAGATACTAATACCAAATTCTTCCATACTGTTGCTAGTGGCAGGAGGATGAGAAACATGATTCATTCGATTCTCTTTAATATCTCCTTCTTTGGCAACAGGGAAATAAAGGAGTGATTGAGTTTTTCAAAACCAAAGTTTCCCTCCTCAAATTCAGCCACAACTCCACAAATCTCCTCACTAATCAAATCCCAAAATTCTCTGCAAAAGAAAATGGGGAAACCATCCAGGCCCGAGCATCCATCTGGATTCAATCCAAATACAGCTTCCCGAACCTCAGACACCTCCAACCGCCTCGTCAGCATCTGGCCCCAACACCGAGGTTACCCCAAACCCAACCAGCATGATCCGCAAAATGGGGGACAACTGCTCATATCCCTGAAGTGATCAGTCCCTCGCCACCTCTCTGCCCCCCTCAAACCTCTGACCCCCCACCTCTTACGGCCCATTGCGCTGTCTAACACAATCATTTTATTATTGCCAAGTTGTTAGCTAACCGACTGAAAGGGGTATTGAATAAGATCATCTCTCTGATTCATAGTGCATTTTTTCTTGGTAGGCAACTTATGGATAGTGTTGTTGTTGCCTCTGAGATCGTGGCAGACTGGCGAAGGAAGAAAGCCAAAGGTGTGGTATGGAAAGTGGACTTTTCGAAGGCGTATGACTGTGTAAATTGGAGGTTTATTTGGGCCTCTCTACATAGGAGATGTTTTCCGGAGAGTTGGATTTCGTGGATGAAAATATGTATCACGAAAACCTCCAGTGTAGTACTTGTTAATGGGAAAATTAAGGGAGATTTCTTTCAGTCTCAGAGGGGTGTTCGACAAGGTTATCCACTGGCACCTTTGCTCTTCATTCTTGTGACTGACACTTTGACATCTTAGGGGGACTATGAAGTGGATATTCAAGAGATGATATTTCTATACACATGCTTCAATACGCAGATGACACAATTCTTCTCATGGAAGTTGGGGTTGTCAGTTGCAGAGTCTTCTCTACGGTTAGGAGGAGACTTGAATCCATAATGAGGCAATTTTTCTGGTCATCTTCTCGGCAGTCGGATGGCCCTACGTTGGTGGACTGGAAAACAATGACATGTTCAAAGGTGTATGGGAGCCTTGGTATGTGGAGCCTGGAGGAGATGAATAAGGCGGGCGCTGCTGTCCAAATGGGTGTTACATATTTGGAGGCCCTGCGGGAGTTTGGTTTGCAGACTCATTCGCAGAATCCATGAGCTTGGCTTATCATTTCCTTCCTAGATGGGTCTTGGCACCACTCCATCTTTTTTTTGGAGAGGTATCTACGTTGTAGCATAAGAGATACATCCTCTTTTGAGACCGATTGTAAGTGATGGGTCAGGATTTAGATTCTGGAAAGATGACTTGAGTGAGGAAGGAATCCTTGCAGGGAGATTTCCACATTCAATGGCACTGGTGGAAAATCCTGATTGCTTGGTGGCTGAAATCTGGGATGGACAATCATTTTCCCCATATTTTAGATCTAGACTTTCAGACCAGAGGCTGGAGGAACTCGCGCTCTACTTCGAATGCTTGAGGATATGCGGGGGGCCCAGTGACGGATGAGAATGCTGGGCCTGGCGAGATGGGTGTTTCTCAGTAGGGAAGGCGTATAGGGCGATAAAGGGACTGATGGGATTTGATCATGGTGGTTGTAAGGCAGACTGTAAGTGCATTTGAAAATGGAAGGCTTCGGCCCATGTGAAAGTCTTCTTGTGGATTCTCAGGAGAGGTAGGCTGTTGACGAGGGAGAGGTTGGCACAGTTCAACCAAGTTATGGATCCAATATGCCCAAGGTGCTTAGAAGGTGCGGAGGATATCGATCACCTCTTCTTTTTGTGTGATAGCTCAGTTGAGGTCTGGAATCGTTTCGACAATCGGGTGTATCGCACGGATAACGCATCTAGCTTCTAGGGATCTGAGGGGGTGGATTGGAGCGGCACGGAAAAGGAGAAGCTGAATTACTTGGTGATCGTTTGGGTGATTTGGCTGGCACGAAATGGTGTGATCTTCCGACGGGGCAGGTTCCACCCGGAGAGAGTTGAGTTGCATGCCAATATGTTGGCTGAGAGTTGGGTATTTTAAATAATACTTCCATCTCCGGTGTATTAGATGTGTAATAATTCTTTTGATGATAAATGGTAAAGTTTTTCGGCATTCACCAATACGGTGTAGGCCTTTTTTGCTTTTAAAAAAATGTCCATCGTACAAAAGCTCAACTTGATATAATATACATGTGCGTGTCACTTTTATGCATGAAATATATAGGAAACTCATCAAATTTTATTGACTTCTATAAAATATGGGGGGGGGGGGGGGGGTCTCCTGTGATTACCTCCCCAACTGTCGTCATTAAATCAAATCATGGTGATGTAGGGTCAGATTGTAATATGAACTTGTGAGCCGTGACGACAAGCAATCGAGGTGAATACTATGTCTTTCAGGGCCACTTGAATTTTTTTATCCAAACTTCTTAATTTTGTATTGACCGTTGTTTATAATATACGAATAGATACGATATTCATCGCTAATTTCAAGTATCAAAAATTAATTTCTAACAACTAATATTCATCCGTATATGTATTTAACAATTGTCAATACAGAGATGGATTACTATATTTATTATTAAAACCAAAGTTTGAGTTTTTCTAGAATTAGAAATGGGGGAGGATCGTATATTCTTGCAAATGTAACAAGATATATCATGTCTACATCTCAAATTTTCAATATATCATTCGAATCGAAGATCTCTTTATATTCGATCGTTAAAATATCATAAATTTAGTGAATTAATTAAGAAGGCACGGGATTTTTTTTACTTTTAAATTGTATATATATATATGGTTCGTCTTGATTAGCCCTGAATTGAATGTTTGAATTTAGAATAAATAATGCTAAAAATTACATTTGAATATCCATTTATGATATCTTTTAAAAGTAGATAATCGAAGTTGATGGTGTAATGTGATAAATATATCATAAAATAGTTTATAGATTTATTTTCGTACTCTCTCTTCTCTCAACTACATTTAAAAGTTGTGGTGAAGATAAAAGTCAATACAGTTACATGCTCGTTCAAATATATAATCATGTTATTATTATTTGAAAAGATTATTTTATGAGTTAGAAATAGTCGATATCGATGTCAATTTCGAAGAAATGTTCAACTTATTTAATTTGACACGTAAAACGTTACACAATCGTTTAGTATTTAATAAAAAAACTTTTTAAAATAGAGAGAGAATCTCGTTTAGTACCTCGTATTATTGGTTAACATCCATAAAATATTAATTTTTGTAATATCACTTGACACATAATATTTAGGTTAAATTAAATAGAAGGATCTAAATTTTGAACCAAACATTAAAAAGAGTCCTAATAAAAATCGTTAGAGGCATAGAGGAAGAAGGACAAGAGATAATGATGGATAAGGAGGGATAAGATATTTTTTTCTATTCGGTTAGAGGGAATAAGGGAAGATAAGATGGTTATATTAGATAAGATTATTAAATAAATGGTAGATATTTGTAATTTTTTTGACAAAATAAGCCTCTGATGGAGGAATGTCGAGAGAAATCTTATTCCTCATTTTAACTCCGAGATCAAAACGTTAACCATCTATGGAAGAGAGGGATAAGGAGGGATATCCCCATCCTTATTCCTCAAATGAACCCTTGACATATTGTGACCTTCAGCAATAAAACACATTACCAAATGATGTTCCATTTTTAAAATTAAAATAACAAAATAAACATTTTAGATAAAATATGTGTGATGCAAGATCCTTATCAATAATGTTCAACTAATTATATGTCATTATTATATTATTACTGTCTCCAATCCTTGGAAGAACGCCATATATTTTATATTAATAAGGAGAAGAATAAACGTCGTATATAGCTAATCCGACATTATTTAGCAAAATCTTGAATAACGCAAATCACATATGTAAAGCTAAATTTGTCATTTCCATGAAATAAAATAAAAAAGAATGTTGCTCGAACTATAAAATCCATGCCTTGAAAAATTGCACTTTCTGTTCGTCGACACAAAAAAAAAAGCAAATAGAAATGAAAAACATTTCTATATATGTTAAATGAAAATTACATTTTCTTTATGGCTAGAAAAACCCTCTCTTCAGAACCGTGCTTGTGTTTTT
Source organism: Ottelia alismoides (assembly GCA_037367405.1). Classification (NCBI taxonomy): domain Eukaryota; kingdom Viridiplantae; phylum Streptophyta; class Magnoliopsida; order Alismatales; family Hydrocharitaceae; genus Ottelia; species Ottelia alismoides. The sequence goes on along the minus strand of JAZKJV010007725.1, from coordinate 80,114 downwards.
TATTATTGCGCGTAACTTTTCCTATGTATATTCGCTAAAATATTGATTTAAGAAAAAACATCCTCTTATGTAATATAAAGTTTTATAAAACTTAAAAAAAGATGTTCAATTGAATTAAGGGGGCATGGATGCATAGGACTGACTCATCAAAAGATTCCAATGTTTACTTCAAAATGGGAATCCCAAAGTCAGAGGGGTAACCCTGTAAAGAACCCTAAAAAAATAAAATTGGAAGATGGCGCGGAGGACCGTTTCCATGTCCGCGTACGAGCTGTGGTCAAATAAATGCGTAAATGTGCTCTCGCCGGTCGTCACCGCACAGCGTTCGCGTTCTCGCGCGACGGTACAGAACGCGCAAGACGTTCTTATTGCTTTCGCACCGCACAGCGCGTTCGTGTTCTCGCGCAACGGTACGGAACGCGCAAGCGGTTTTCCAACTCGGTGTCCACATTTTTATGTCTTCGAATGAAGGTCAATATTGCCTGACGTTTTCTTCTCCCTTTAAATGAAAATTTAGTTTTTAGGATTTCTTTTATGCTTGTGTGACTCCAAAATTTTGTAAATTATAGTTATGCCTCTATCTTCTTGCACTGTTGATAATTGTGTCCTTATGTTAGTTTAGTTGTTAATGAGATGAATCAACTTACACAAGTTACGATGTGGTTAAGGAAAAATCTATTACTATGTGCTCCTCATTAATCATTTTTTCTTCATCTCCTTATCGTTGCAGTCTCCGTCTCTTTACCTCGAGCTCTTGCCTAAGCTTACAACCCCTTCGTTCCCTCCGCCTCAATCCCACCACCACAAAGAGAGGAGAACAAAAATGCGAGAAGCTCAAAGCTAGATGAGCGGTCGGGATGATCTGGACTAACAACGAGGAGGTGGAGGATGAGGGTGGTGAGGAGGAGAAGGATGGGGGCGACGAGCTAAAGGGGGTTGGGGCGGGGGGATGGGCCCGGGCTATGGATGACATGGAGGAAGGTATAGGAGTCAAGGGCTGAGTGCAATGAGAATGATCGGGTTGGGGGCGAAGATTGGGGGTGGGGCGGATTTGGGGGGCAATCTCACATGTGCCCCGCTAGGGGCTATTTTGCACAAAAGGCTCCTTTAGGTTTCAATATTGCAAAGAAGCCCCTTCGAATGTCTAATTTGAGAGCATTTCATTAATTTTTATTATATTTATACCCCTGGATGTGTTTTACTCGTATCTTGAGCATTAATTATCCTAATTTTATTCTTTATGTCTTTTTAAAGCATAATTCATTATCCATCGTATAGAACTTTTAATAATTCATTTTGAGACATTATTTGACATCAATACATTTGAGAAATTATTTGTTAGGGATTTTATCACTTGTGCCCCTCCGAGATCTTGCAATTTCAGTTATGCCCCTATCTTTTTGGTAATATCAGTTGTGCCCCTAACTTCTTTCTCCGTCATCAATTGTGCCCTTCCGTCAGATTGATCGTTAATCAATTGACTTAACCATGGTTTTTTCAAACTTTAGTGCAGTTAAGAGGGGTATTATTGTCCATACACATCTTCTTCCTCCTCCAACCTCCTCCTCCTCCCTCTCCGCCCGGAGTTCGCCGCCGTCCCCGCAGAGAGAGATGGCACCCTCTGCGGTCACCGCCCTCCAAAGCCATGAATCTGCCGCTGTCCAGAAATACGTCAAGCCCCAATCCATCACCAATATGACCCGGACGGTGAAGACCACGGCGATCCAAATGACCCCTCTTCTTCACCCCATCGCTAATGTCCCCTCCTTCCCCGCTCCGGGATCCGATTCCGACGAGACCTGGCTGTGGGTCCAGATCAAGGCCGAGTCGCGTCGAGATGCCAAATCGGAGCCGTCGGGACCCCGCCTGCTATCTGCGGTGTGGAAGCTTAAGCGCACGTTCGGCATCGGGTCGGAGAGAGTGCTCGAGGCGTGCATTCTCGGGACGATGAGGTTGTACCCGCCGGGGCGGAGCTGGGAGAAGGTATGGAGCCGGGAGGAGGTGCGGGGAGCTCGTTCCGTGCGGGGTGGAGAGGGAGGTGCTGGGGCGGAGATAGAGCCAGATGAGGGCAGAACGGAGGTGCTGGGGGCGGAGGGGAAGAGCCCGGGCAGAGGAGAGGTGATGGGGTTCCAAAGGAAGGTGTGGGGCGGAGATTGAGGGGCGGAGGGGAGATGCGAGGGCGGTGGGAGGAGCCGGGGCAGGGAGGAGAGGGGCAGAGGAGGTTTGGGCGATGGAGGAAGGGGCTCGAGGGGGAGGGGGTCGGGTTTGGGAGGAGGTGGCGGAAGGAGGGGCTGGGGCTCGGGAGGAGGTGCGGGAGAGGGCTAGGGAGGTGCTGGGAGGCGGAGGCGCAGGGGGCAGTGGGAGGTGCGGTGGGGGAGGGAGCTGTGGCGGGTGGAGGGAGGTGCTGAGAGGCGGAGGCGTGGGGGGCGGTGGGAGGTGCGGCGGGTGGAGGGAGGTGCTGGGGCGGAGGCGCGGGGGGCGGTGGGAGGTGCGGTGGGGGAGGGAGTTGCGGCGGGTGGAGGGAGGTGCTGGGAGGAGGAGGCGCGGGGGCGGTGGGTGGAGGGAGGTGCTGGGAGGTGGAGGCGCCGGGGGCGGAGGAGGAGGAGGATGGGGACGAAGGCGAGTCACGTGGGCGGAGCCGGAGGCTCGGGAGCGGCTGCAGGAGAGCTCCAGGAGGAGGAGGAAGAGAATGGATGAAGAGGAGCAAGAGGAAGAAGATGGGAGAGGAGGAAGAGAAGGGAGGAAGAAGACGGGGGTGGAAGATACTTTTCACTCCATTTTTTAAAATTAATTCCATCTATGTCCTTGTAGTTAACGGCCGTTTGTATTGGTTATGGACGGTCATTAATCCGAGGGGCACAAGTGATAGATTAGCAAGAAGTGAGGGGTACAACTGATATTACCAAAAAGATAGGGGCATAACTGATATTGCGATATCTCGGAGGGGCACAAGTGATAAAATCTCAATTTGTTAACTGTGAGCACATTCTCTGTTATTGATTTTATTGCTCAAAAAATTGTGGAAATTGGGGAATTACTTAAGAATTTATTTGGGAATCATTGATACATTTCTTTGGATTTAATTGATCATTGGTGCTTAGGGATTGAATCGAACTAAGCACTGATTGGCATGATTTTTCTCTTGCATAATTCATTTGCATTCATCGGTAATTTTAAATTTCTAAATTATATGCATTATTTATTATTTCCTCACACGTCGCATTTCATTATCTTCTTGCATAAAAATTACAAAAAATCACTCATTCATATTTGCTTAAATTAATTACATATTTTATTTAAAAATCTAAAAAATATAAAAATTCAAAAAATCTTAGAAAAATATTCTTTTGAAAAGCTAACACTCTGAGTTATTTGAAAATTAATTCTCGACCCTCATATTACCTCTATGAGTTTGACCTTGGGACTTGCTCAAATAAAATAAATAATTATCACATTGAAATTAACTGAATAATTATTCTTCATGTGGTTTTGATTACGCGCTCTTTATCACCTGCTACAACTGGTTAATTCTATTTAATTAATAGTGGTAGAGAGTGTTTCTAGTATGGTAGAAATAGTGTTGAAGTGGTTGTTCATAAGGATTTGAAGGATAGTGTGGTTAATGTGCAAAGATTTGTGAAATGGGTTATTTTGTTAAGATTGATGCTTGAAGAAGAAAATCTAAATATTATCTCAATTTATGCACCAAAAATTGATTTAGAGGAAAGGGATAAACAAGCTTTTTTGGAAGAATTTGTATAAGATATGCGAGAAGTCCCACAAAAAGTAATGATTTACTTAAGTAATCTTAATGAATATGTGGGAAAGGATGCTTCAGAGCATGCTAGCATTCATGGAGGTCATTGCTTCGAAGATAGAAATAAATATGGAAAAGTCATTTTGAATTTTGTAGCACACTTATTACTTTTTCATAGCAAATACTCTCTTAAAAAAAGGATAAGCATTCAATTACTTATAAGAGTGGTCTGACTAAAATAATAAACTATGTTACGATAATAAGAAGAGATCGATTGTGTTGCAAAGGTTAACAAAGTATCCAAGGAAAGAGCTTGACATCTCAACACCCCTTCTAGTCATGGATGTGCAAATAAAAGAGTTGCTAAATGATGTTTCCCAAGATAATCAGAACTAGATAGTGAAATCTTCAATTGAATCAATCAAGCTTCAAGGAGTAGGTTTTAAAAGACTTGTCTTGGGATTGTAACGGAAGGCTGAACAAGATGTGGGAGGCGGTAGCATCTTGTATCCAAAGGTTGGCTAAAGATATGCTAGTCGAGTCTAAGGGACAAGTTCCAGGCCAAAAGGAAACTTGATGGTGAAGTGAGAAAACTGTCACAACTACAAAATGATAATGAAGGAAGCAAAGAAGGTTGTAAGCAAAGCTAAGTCAAAGTCTTATGGAGTTTTGTACAAAATATTGACACTAAGGAGGTTTAGAAGGATATATCCAGATTGGCCAAAGTGAGAGAGAAAAGGCCAAAGATTTTTCTCAAGTAAGATGCATTAAGGATGAGGAAAGACATGTGCTTGTTATTCAGAAGGATATATAGACTAGATGGAAGTAGTATTTCCATAAGCTTTTCATTGGAGAATGGAATAAAGAGTTCACTTTGGAAGATCTAACAAGTAGTGAAAGTTACCTGAATCGTGCAAGATATAGATGAATATAAAGGAAGTAGATGAATCTTGAATATTATGAAACATGAGAAAGGTGTAGGACTTAATGATATTTTTATAGAAGTATGGAGAGTTTTAGGTAAAGATGATTCGACTTGGCTCGCAAATTTATTCAATGTTATTTGGTGATGCAAGAAAATGCCTGAGAATGGAAGAGGAGCATCATGGTACCTCTTTATAAGAAAAAAGAAGACAATTCAATTTTTTTCGAATTACAAAGGTATCAAACTGATGAATCAACTATGAAAAATTGGGAATGTATGATCGAAAGAAGGCTGAGACAAGTTTTCGAAGTAATAGAAAATCAATTCAGATTCATGCCAAGATGCTCAACTATTGAATCTATCTACTTGTTGAGGAGAATAATGGATATTTATAGAGCTAAAAGGGAGAGTCTCCATATATTTTTTATTGATTTGGAGAAGGCTAATGATTCAGTCCTACGAGAGATATTGTGGAGAGTTTTGGAGAAGAGATAAGTACTTATCCTATATATTAACTTATGAATGATATGTATGATGGGGCTACATCTTGTGTAAGAATCCAGTTTCGGCATATAACTATTTTGACATCAACTTTGGTCTGCTACAATGTTCAACTTTGAGTCCATTCCATTTTACTTTCGATTATGGACGAGTTGACTAGTCACGTTCAGGATGAGATGCCATAGTATGTTGTTCACTGTTGTAAAAATCGACCGATTAACCTGATTATCCAGTCCAATTACTCCGATCGAGTAGGGTACCTACTCGACTAGGCCTAATCGACCGATTGATCATCTAAGTCGGTCAACTATGCACCCACATTTTACATAGCATTTTTTTCCCAGAACACCCTCATCGCCCGACTCGAGAACCCGATAAGGGCGATTTGGGGTTATTATGCGCCAGTAATCCTTACTCCTCCAAAAAGTATAGTGCTAGTAACCACAAAACCACCCTCCACCTCCTGGAAAATGAGAGCATCACCTCCTCTTCCATGTCGTCGGTGTTTGCAGTGACTCCTCTTGGCGTCTATCCTCTGCCACACCTTCCTCTCCTTGACATCTCCCCCTTCTCCACCTTTTTCCTCCAAGAAGTGTGTTGTCATGTTGCATCATATATGTTGCTCTACCTTAAAATATAGTATGTTGCCATGTTGAATTTGTTTTGATTAGATTCATTTCGTATTGCTATTGTTGGAAATGAAGAAGCTTTTGAGGGTTGTTTTTAGGAGTGAAAACTTGATATTCTTGTCGGTCTGCATTGTGGATAGCTTATACAAGGTTAGCTTTATGTTTATTAAACTAAACATGGTACATCAAATTCATGTTAATAAAGCCTAAAATTAGCTAATGGTCACATATTTCATTTATCTTTTATTATAAAATTCAGGATTTGTTGATTAGTTTCTTGTGAGTATGTGACTATATAGATGGCTACACCTTCGACGAATGTCGCTTCCGGTAGCGACTTGTCTTTTTATGTGACACTGGAATCAAGTGATTCTGGATGGAAATATGTGTACCTTTTGAACCATACAGATCCAAACACAGTTACTTGCAAGATGTGCAAGAAGTTTGTCAAGGGAGGTGTTTACAAGTCCAAGAAGCATCTAGCACACCAAAGAGGCATCGTGTTTGCATGCCCCAAGATGGATAAGGAGACGAAGAAGAAGATGATCCCTACCTGGATGATGTTGCCAAGACGAAGAGCCAGAAATCGGCTGAAGTTCAGGAGATGAGAGATGGGATTGGTATCACTAGAGATTAGGCATCGACAATGAAATCACGAATATCCAACTCCTTAGAGAAGAATGCCATAGTAGAAGGGTCATCTCGTCAGATGACCATAAAAGATGCATTCTTCAAAGATCATTAATAAAGAATTGCCTCCTATATATGCAACTAGGCATATACATTAGCAATTCCTTTCAATGCATTGACAACAAAGCCATTCATGCAAATGGTGGTGGCAATTGGAAAGTATGATCATGGACTAAAGAATCCAACGAGGTATGACTCAATACCATTTCTGAAGAAGCAGATGAAGAAAATGTATGATGACTTACAATGCCATCGAGATACGTGGAAGTCGATTGGATGCTTTTTGATAATTGATGCATGGAAGAAGCATCATGAAATTTTGAGTCAATTACACATTGGGTACTTCATTTTTGAAGTAGTAGATGAGTCTAATGGTGCATACACTGTAGTAACTGGCGGATGAGTATCTGAATGAAGTTGGTGTGGAAAGGTGGTTCAGATTCTGATTGATAATACATCTGCCAATATAGCATCAGGAAGATTGCTATTCATGAAATATATGCAGATATGGTACACTTCGTGTGTCATACATTCTATTGATCTTGTTATGTAGGATATAAGCAAAGAATCGAAGGTGAGGAGTGCAATTACAAAGGCAAAGAGGCTCACAAAGTTCATTTATTCTCACACCAAAACTCTAAGCTTGATACGTAAGTTCACCAATAAGAGAGACATTGCAAGGACAGGGCAAACGAGATTTGCAATCACTTTTCTTACTCTTGAAGGTTCTAATGAGAAAAAAGATAAGATGAGGTTGATGTTTTCCTCATAGAGTAGAGGAACTGCAAATGTTATAAGACCAAGGGAGAAGCAGCGAGCTCCATAGTCTTCAGCCCTACATTCTGGAATCAAGCCACACATGCTATCCAAGTTTTCACACTGTTGGTTTGTTTATTACACGTGATTGGTGCAGATTGATGCTCATCCATAGGCTTTGTCTACAGAGGGTTTGAAGAGGCCAAGCGAGAGATAATGGCATCTTTCAATGGCGTGGAGTCCTCTTATATATTTTGTGAACATTGGTACCTCCAAGACCACAAGAAGGCTCGATACTCCATTGCGTCTGGTGACTTATAATTATTTGAACCCATTCTTCTTCTACAATGAATTTCGTGGTGATCCAGATATTGTGGTGAGGAGAGGTTTTAAGGATTGCATGGAAAGATTTTATCTAGATTTGAATATACAAGATGCCATCACAAGGAACGAGCTTCAGGTATACAAAATCGATCATGTAGAGTTTGACAAGCCATTAGTTGTGAGGCAAAGGATGACAAATGATGACAATTACGATATATGTGTATCGGTCATTGATTTCAATTCATGTAATTAAAATCATCTTTTATTTTATTCAATTATCCCATTCTCTATTTTAATAGCTAACTGGTGGTATAATCATGAAGATGACACCTCATTTGAAAGCCATGGCCATCAATATCTTGAACTTAGCGTCTTCATCCTTTGGATGTGAGCATAACTGGAGTACATTTGACTTTGTAATGACTCCACTGACTGACCTAGTTGGATTACTAATAATAAATTAGTAATTGATATAAATTTGCAATTTTACTTGTATTTTTGCTTTCAGGTCCATACCAAGAAGAGAATAGGACAGAGAGAAGGAGGTTGGACGATCTTGTGTACATATGTTCCAATTTGAACCTACAGCAACCTCAAATTGAGAAAGAAAGAGATCCCCTTTCATTTCGTGATCGTGCAAACTTAAGTGAATGCACCGGAGATGTCAATGTACAGGCTGAAGATGATGAGGCTTTTTTGGGTTATGTATTGACTGGGGTATTGTAGCACATGTTAGTGGTGTCGAAGAGAGTTTCGAACCGAGAAGGATCCAACAAGATGAGAATGGCAAGGGCGCTTCATCTTCGAGCTTAAATGTCATGCCGATGAATAAGGAGGAGTTACATCTTGATGACATGGAAGAAGAAGAAGATGATGATGAAGAAGAAGAGCTTGATTTGGATGATGGCATTGATGCGGATGAATAACTTGTATCACTTACTACTTGAATTATTTTTGTTTTGACATATTGTATTTGTTTTTGAACATTAGCGTGTGCTACATAGCAAAGATTTTGTTCTTAACTTACTTCTTTTTTTCTTGATTAAATTGCTTCTTTTTTTAAGCTCTTACAAATATGAAAATTGCTAAATCTATGCAAACATATAAGACTATATGTATTAAAAAAGTTATATTTAAAATAATTAAAAATATCAAAATATACTATTTTCTGACTAAATCCAATTAGTCTCCTGACTGCCGATTAATCCTTAGTCAGTGACATGGATGATCGAGTATCGACTACCTTCTTCTACGACCTTGTTTTTAGCTGGTGATATTATATTGATTGATGGGACTATAGATGGAGTAAATGAGAAACTTGAGGTTTTGAGACATGCCTTAACGACTAAATTATTTCATATAAGTAGGGCTAAGAATGTATATATGGAATGCATATTTGATGGGATCAATGGTTAAGGAATCGAGGTGAAGATTGGAGATGATACCATTTTGAAGAAAGACCCTTTGAAACATTTGGGATCTATTTTACAAAATGATGGGGAAATTGATAAAGATGTTGCTCATAGAATAAATGCAGATTGGCTAAAGTGGAGAGGAGCCTCTGTTGTTCTATGTGAAAAGAAAGTTCCTTTGAAAATCAAATGAAAGTATTAAAAAGCAAAAGCGAGACATGTTATGCTCTGTGGATATGAATATTGGCCTGTGAACCCTAGACATATACATAGTATGGAAAAAGCAGAAATTAATACTAAGGTGGGTAAGTGGTCATATACAAAAAGATCTGATTCAAAGTGATATGATCAGATGGAAAGTTGGTTTAGCTCTGATAGATGATAAGATTAAAGAAAATCACTTAATATGTTTGGTCATTTGCAAATAAGGTCGATTGATGCACCAGTTAGAAAATGTGATATTTGAGATGTTTGAGCCATCTACGAGAGGGCGAGGAAGGTCCAAGAAGTGGTGGAATGAGGCTATCCGAAGGATCTTGGTTATTTGGATCTAAACATGAGAATGATCCAAGGTAGATCAGAATAGAGTTAAAGAATCCATGTAACCGACTCTGCTTAATAGATGCTCCATATAACCGACCCAAGTTCATTGTGATATAGGGCTAGATTAAATTATGAACTTGTGAGTCATGACGGCAAGCGATCATGGTAAATACTACGTCTTTTAGGATCACTTCAATTTTACCCAAAATTACATAATTTATAAATTAACAGTTATAACATATAGCTAATTTTAAGTCTAAAAACCAATTTTTAGCAATTAATATGTGTCATTATATATATACATATATATATATATATAACCATTGATGATATATGGCAGATTCTTATTTCTAAAACCAAAGTTTGAGCTTTTCTTGAAGTAGAAATGAGGAGGATTGTATATTCTCGCAAATGTAACAAGATATATCATGTAGACATGTCGAAATTGGAAAGAAGATCAATTGATTGCAAGGCTCTCCCTCGCTCCCTCGCTCTCCCTCGCTCGCTCTCCCTCGGAGGGCTCTCTTGCTCTCCCTCGGAGCGTGCTGCCTCTACCTCGGAGGTCGAAGCCAACTCGGTCGTTCATCTCGGCCATTTCGGCCTCCCATCATCAAAGCCTCTAAGCGCAGAGACCCGAATCCTCCCAACCGCGCACATCCCTCAGTGTCAAAGCCTTTGGAATCAAATCGCCCAGGTTTAGGCTCCCACTCTTTCAGGCCTCTATCCTTCAGGTATTCTAAACTCCTCATTAATCTATACTTAGAGCAAAGTTCTAGCACTAGGGACGACATAGTCCCTCAAATCAAAGGGGAAAGAAGAAGGAAAATTATTACAATCATCGGAAGGTGAAATATGGGTTGCAAGGGATTCAAAAAAAATGGCCCTTCGCTCCAACAAGGAGGCCGGGATCAAAACCAGCATCCCCAGTTCAAATACTGCAGTATCATCAGCGACGAAAGAAACAAAAAAACAAGAGAATACTATCTTTGTGATAAATATCACAAGTTAAATCGAGACAAAATGACTACAACTTCCAAAAAGAAAATCAAGAAGATAACACCAAGAGCAAGCAAGAAAACTAATGTATCCTCAGATGTGAATAAGACTATCTCCACTTTTAAAATAGTCAATGAACAGAAGAAACTGGAGAGACTAAACTCTATAAATTTAGCTATAAATCATCCCACCAATTACGGGGAGGAAGTTATCGATCTTGAAGAAAGAAACGAGATGAAGAAGATAACGACAGGAAGGGCATGGACCATGAACTTAACATCATTCACGAATATAGACTCAGGTAAACAATTGCAAATTCAATGCAAAATTGAATATAGAATGCTAGACAAAAAAGTAGCCTCCTGTTGGATTGAAAATGAACCTCAGAACCCAAAGAGAAGGGTCGGATCCTAGACTCATGGCCGCAAAGAACATGTCCTCACTACAATCAAATAGAAGAGTTTCACCAAGGCACAAACTTAAAATTGACGTCTCACAATAACAACCTCAGCGCGTGCAATCTGATAGAGAAATTACACCCTTGGCACAAAACCAATGACCTTCATCCAATCAGACCGATCAGACCAAAATGGAGTTTTGACTTCTCTAAAATGACCGAGGCACTTAACTGGGGCCCTTCAAAAATTATTTCGTTCTCAAAAACAATTAAACCGAGTTTGAAGACAAAGGGAAAAAAAGTGAACCTAATTGTTTTTGAAAATAATTTAGGCAATAATAACTTTAGTGATACAAAAATCTCTGAAAAAAATCAAAATCCAAAGAACGTTATCCAATTTGGTGCCTTCCCAAAGTGCCCATTACCTAGGGGACATGCAAGGAGTCCCTATGAGAATATCTCAAAAACACCAGTACGAGATCATATCCGGGAAAATTACAAGATAAGACACGCACAAAGCGATGACACGTAAGGTTGGCATCTGGTACAACAGAAAAATCGAAGGAGACAATTGTATAAGACGAATAATAGGAGAAATGTGGGGACGCAGATGAGGCTCTCAGATCATAACACATTCCCATGCACTAATGGGAATAGATTTGGCGCTCTACAGAAGCTGACACACCAGAAACCACATCCCAAAAAATATATTGAAATGATCAGAGATAATCGAATCGGAGCTAAACGACAAAATCAAACCGCCCTCTACAAAACAAATCGCACTTCAAACACTCTCTTCTGGAAAACAAAAGCGGTGACGCTGAGCCTCGTGAAGTCACATCAAAACAACTCTCGATGCTTCCGATGCCTAGAAAAGGGTCATGTCATTAGGTTTTGTACGAAGAGGATTCGTTGCTTCCTATGCTTTCGACAAGGTCATATTGCAGCCTCTTGCCGATTAAGTCTAAAAGACATCCCCTCTCCAAAAACCATGGCCCCCCACCGCCCTCAGAAGCGGGTCCGATCGTCTTCCCCAAACATTGAGGGGCGAAGTTCTAGCAACACTGCACCGGAGATGCAAACACTCATTCCCGACACCCACCCAAACCCTACTGCGGATACTCGTGCAATGGAGCTGAATGTTAGACCACTCACGCGGTCAGCAAAAATGCGTGCTGACATCAATGGTAAGACAGTTCTCCCTTTCTGGAAATCAGAAATTTGTGATGAGGCAAAGCGGCTTCGTTCGGAGTTTCAAAAATGCCTAATCATCGAATATTCTACTTCCTTCGAATCCATCGATTTTGCGAGGGAGATTCTATCAAGAGAAGTTTCGAAGGCATCATTTGGCCGACTGTGGAGAATCTCCGACCGACAGCTGGTGGGGGAGGTCGATTCCTCGAGCATCTTCGAGACATTGGCACATTCCGCGATTCACTGCTCCAATGGAAACTGGTTATGGTTCTTCAAATGGTCCCCATCCTTTGGAGCTAAAAGAGTAGACGAGGTAGCAGCATATTGGGTGGATGCTTTAGGTCTGCTGCTGCACCACAGGTATCCTTACATTCTGGCAAATATGGTCAAACAGTTTGGAAGGCTCCTGGACTATGAATGCCCAAACCTTTCGCTGGATTGCGGAGATGCGACGGCGGTGAAGCTACTGATTGATATACCAGATATTAGAAACGTACCGCGTGCAATTGAAGTGAGTACGGTTGATGGAGTCTTTGAGGTATCCTTTTCGCCTGTTTCTCAGTTTCGATCGGCTAAATTCATTCATTACAATACACCTCTCGTCGATTCAACCACTCTTAAAAATGGTCCGGGAGATTTCAATCTGGAGGAAGACCTGCAGGGAAAGTTAAATAAATGGACGAGAAGAAATTGGCCAACATGCCCAATTGTTGAACTTATGGATGATAAGTTCAACCTCTGCCCTGGAAATGATTGGGAGAGAATTAATTTGAATGTGGTACCTTTCCCAACCCACAGGGGACCATCTACTGAAAAACATGCACATTATGTGGAGGAGCCCACAAGAATGCATCTTGAACGTGCACTCACTTGGCTGGAGAGCAAGGGTCAATCAATAAATCCATTGATGTGGGAGCACATCAAAAATCTACCGACCTCGGAGGTCCAGGAGTCGGGCAACCTTACAATGGAGACGCACATGCAGAGTGCTCTAAACCTGGTGGTGGATCTGACCCCTAGACAAAAAGATATTCCATTGACAACACCGGAGAAAATTACTGCGAAAGGCAAAGGTATGGAAAATACTGTATTACCATCAGACAAAATTTTAAAAAATTTTCTAAATTCACATATTGAGGCAGATCGAATTAGAAACCTCTTAGATCTTTTCAATTTCGAGTTTAAAAACGAGAGGAAAAAATATATTTATTACGGAGCTATGCAATGAATAATTTTAGAAGTTAGCTGGGAGATAGGGTGATTCATTTATAAACATCTAGACGGGTTGGAAGCGTGGGATTACTATACACGAAAAATGGAATTCACGATGTTAACTTGGAATATCAAGGGATTGGGGGGTCAGAGAAAGTGTGGTAGGTTACAAAATCTGGTAGCTAAACACAACATTCACGTCATTTGCTTGCAAGAGACAAAAACAAATTCGACACCAAGAGCCCCACTAAATTCACCCATTGAAATATTTGAGTGGCATGCAAACACACTAGGGCAGACTTGTGGAATTATGACCGGTTGGGATTGTGATAAGATTGCTTTGGTAAACCAACTAGACTATCCTTACTTCAGTTTGTTTGAATTCAGATTGCTACAAAACAACTTGAATTGTCGACTCATAAATATCTATGGGCCGCCGAGAGATGACAGAAAGAATGAATTTTTAAACTCCCTTGATTCATTAACATTAATGGGTATTCCATCGATTTTGGTGGGTGACTTCAACTTGATTAGAAATAGAACAAACCGCATATCAAACAAACCACTAAAAGTATTTGATAAAAGATTTGATCTGTGGATAAACCGCTCAAACCTTATTGAGAAAAAAGAAAGAGGGACAACATTCACATGGTCGGGATCTTCTGATTGCGAATCGTGGGCCATTCTTGACCGTATCCTGGTAGATCTAAACTTCCAGGCCGCGTTCCCTTGTGCTCAATCAAGGAGATTACCAAAAATATTTTCGGATCATAATCCCTTGTTACTGCAAGGAGGATCATTTAGATTAACCAATCGCATCTTTAGGATTGAAAACTTCTGGTTACAAAAGGAATCTTTTATGACCATGATCAACGATTCTTGGTCAGTTGAGGTTATCTCCGACAACCCGTTCCATAAATGGGTTGTTAAGGTAAAACGGTTGCGTGCACGCATGAAGCATTGGAGCAAGCTACAAATCCCGGATATCAATAAGGAATTAGCGAGAATTGAGGACGAAATAAGGATGGCGGAAATTGTACTCAAATCGGGAGACAAGGAATCAGCTGAAAATCTAAAAGGATTGTATAGTAAGCTGGAATCTCTAAGAAACGATGAGAGAATGATTTGGGAGCAGAGAGCAAAGATAAACTACATAAAAAAAGGTAATGAAAACATTAAGTTCATGAAAATTATGACATCCAAGAAATCATCCAGAAATATATTCACGGTTTTGAAAGATGAAAATGGAGACATGGTACATGGTAGGGAAGAGATCACAAGGGTCGTGGTGGACTTTTATACAAAGTTATTTCAAGATGATGAAGCTTGGATGAGTGAAGGCCCCGTGATGAAAATACCATCGGACCTGGTAATCAAATTAGAGGATCCAACAATTTTTACTGTTCCAATAATTCTAACGGAAATACAAGACACTATTAGAACATTCAAAAACAACAAAGCACCGGGACCTGATGGACTCACAATTGAGTTTGTCAAGAAATGTTGGCATTTGCTGAAACATGATTTCATGGACATGATATCAAATCTACACAGTGAGGGATTCAAGACCGCGGACTTCAGACATTTAAATAACACCCTAGTCTCATTAATCTATAAGAAAGGTGGAGTGGAAAACATAGAAAACTATCGACCAATTAGCTTGATCAATTTACCGTTACGCATTATATCCAAAGTATTAGCTAATAGATGGGCAACCTTTCTAGCGAGCAGCATTCCACCATCTCAATGTGCCTTCTTGAAGAACAGATCCGCAGCGGATGCCTTCCTTGTTACATCCTTGATTGTCCATGATTGGAGTAAACGAAAAACTAAGGCTATCGTATTGAAAATAGATTTCAGAAAAGCATTTGATACTTTAAAATGGCCCTTCATCCTAGAGGCTTTGCGGGTGGCAGATTATCCACCAATTTTCATAAATTGGATTACTGCGCTTCTAGAAACCACTGGTATCTCCTTTAAAATCAATGGAACTTCCGCGGGATTCATCAAGCCAAAGCGAGGAGTGAGACAAGGAGATCCACTCTCACCTCTTCTTTTCATACATTCAATGTCAATCCTTGATGTGATGCTACTCAAATTAGCAAAGGAAGAAAAAGTCAAGGGATTCATGAGAGACGGAATGAAAACCCACATTACAAATATCCAGTTTGCTGATGATCTTCTCATCTTCCTGGAATATCAAGAGGAGAACCTCAAAAACGTATTCACCACGTTAAAAATCTTTGGCAAATTGTCGGGCCTACGCATTAGTGAAAAGAAAAGCTCTTTCTATTCGCTAAACTTGTCGGGAGAGGAAATTGATAAGGTAAAAGATATACTAAATTGGTCGGAAGGATCTTTCCCCTTTGACTATCTAGGCTTCACCATAACGAAACATAGGAGGCTCATGAGAGATTGGTCATCCACCATTGACAAATTTGCGGCAAAACTTCAAGGTTGGAAATCCAAGATACTACCACTACCGACTAGAATCAATTTGCTAAACTCAGCCTTAACACCGACCATCATACATGAAATGTCATGTCTTAAGATGCCCAATGGTATTGTAAAAAAAATTGACAGACTTAGACGAAACTTTCTATGGGGGGACACTGAAGATCTCAAAACTAAGGCTAAAGTGGCATGGTCAAAAGTAATTAGACCTAAGATAAATGATGGTTGGGGAATTATTAACCTGCGATCTTTCAATAATGCACTTTTAACAAAATCGGCAATTCGAATTGCAGATTTTGTGAGACCTTGGGTATCATCGGCTATTAGTTCGTCTCATTTTAGAGGTGGTCCCATAACACTTTCTTCTATCCCTAAGCGTTCGCAATCATTTGTATGGAAATCCCATATTAAGGGCTTTACAACACTTCTACCAGTGCTCTATAAAAAAAATTGGGAGATGGTATTCATTCCTCACTGTGGAAAGACCAACTTGGTAGCTCCCCTACACTAGAACAATCTCACCCACTCCTCATGCCATTGATGAATACCCATTCATCACTCTTTATTCTTATATTTTAGCTACAAAAACCTATGCAAATGCATGTAGATATGTGTAAATAGGAAAAATTAGCAAAAGCATGCATGTTTGTAAATACTTATAATTAGCATGTTTTTGTGCAAAAATAAAAGAATAAAGATGCAAAAAGAAAAAGAGGGAAATATTTAGAATAAATATTGAGCAACCTAACCCAAGGGAGGGCTCAGCATGGGCATGACCGCATAAAAGCCAAGTAGAGGGAGATAGGGGCTCTAGTGTAAATACTTGTATAAATAAATAAAATTATATTTTCCTCACCCAAAAATATGTTGTAAATATTTGTACATATTTATAAAGTATAAAAACAAAATAAAAATCTAAAAATCAAAAAGACCAAAAACACCCTTTCACCATGTACATAGACCACCTTCTTTAACCTTATAAATAAATAAAATTTATTTTTAAAACTTTTTGTAAATATTCTATGTTATATATTGTAAATAAAATAAATAAAAAGAAACAAAACAAAAATCAAATAAAAATAGCAAAATTAAAATTACAAAAATATGTTGTACATATACCATGTATATAGATGTATATAACTAATTATTTCACCTATGTATATAAATAATAAAAATAAAATAAAAATAGCTTTTTATTCCTCATTTTATCCTATAAATAAATAAAATATAAAATAGGAATAAAAATGTATAAAAATAACTAATTAAAAATCCTATATTGTATATATACCTATGTATAGACCTATTATGTAAATACCTTATTTTTATTTCCAAAAATTAATTAAAAATCACAAAAAAATAGAAAAAAATAAATTAAAAATAGTTCATGTTTTAAGTTTTTGGAAATTCGGTCATTTAATGGCCCAAAAAAATCAAATAAAAACCTAAAGCTTGGCGGGCTCTGATTGGTCCACGGGGGATTGTTGACCCCCGGTCAACTCCCCCCGCAGGACCACCAGAGCCGGATCTGGTTCGCGGACCCATCTTCTCCCATTTATTCCAACCAGATCCGACCTCCATTTAGCCTAATCCATGGTCCTAATTACTCCCCAGGTATCCGGGAATCTCGCCCGACATCGATCCTAGGGATCCGTGCTCCATCGAGCCGGACCCGAGCTCTTCTTCCCGGACCTGCACCCATATAAAGCCTGAGCTCCGCCGCATTCACGCTCCATCTTTGGCTCTCCACTCTCACTCCCGTGACCTCCATCGCATCCAGTGAGGTGACAGCTCCCGTTTGCCGGTGTTGCAGCGAGGAGAGGGTGGCCGGACCACTGATCCGGCAGCTTCGCGCCGCCGTGCTCCGCCACTTGCAGGAGCTCGAGCCTCAGGCCTTGACGCCCTTCGAGGCAACGACCAGGAGCTAGCTAAGCTCCAGCATAGTCTTCCACTTCGCCCAGGTAACCCTCTAGCCTTGCCATTTCGTTTAATTTTGAGTTACCCCCAAATCGACTCTCCGCCGTATTCCGTTGATTCCGGCCATAGCGTACATCTTCTCAATCATCGGGACACACTATCACCTTCCCCATCCCTCGACGCACGTTCTTCTCCCATTCGATCAACCCAACTCGCCCCGGAGCTGGGATTCGAGCTTCACCATCTTCCGCTCGCCGGAGCTCGCTCGCCCCGACCCACAGTCCACCTTCACGCCGCTTCATCGGGTCGAGGCACTTTGCCCTTGACCCGCGAAGCTTCTGGTGCATTTTGCAGGTCAAGAGGAGGCCATCTGAGGCCCCCTCACATCCAGGCCAGGAGCTTGTCGCCGCCGACCTCGCCGGAGCCCCTCCAGGGCTCGGCTGGGTCATCTGAAGCCACCACCAGCTGCGGGACGACATCGCCGACCTTCTCCGATCATCAGAGGCAGCTGAGGAGGCTCCCAGCACGCGCACGAGGCCGGCGAACCTCGCCGGCCACCTGTTCTTCGAGGGACCTCCAGCACCGTCCGATAGCCCTCAGCTCCCCAGTTTCTATCATGGCCGTCCATTCATCGAGGAGCAGTAGCCGTTGATCATCTCGAGGGGCTGATCCGGACCGTTAGCGCAGAGGAGAGAGGCACCTGCACCGCCAGCCGTTAGATCCTCCACGTGCCTCGCCCTGCGCCGTCGATTGGCCCACGTTCGAGCAGAGAGAGAAGCGCCACTCATCAGGACCGTCCGATCATCTACGTGGCGCTCATCCAGCCGTCGGCGGAATAAGGGGTAATTTACTTAGGGCCCCCTCGTAGTTTTTGTTTTCAGTCCTAGTCCTGTAAATATTTTAGTCATTTTATTTACGTAGGGTAAATTGCACCTTGGACCTTATGCTTGTTGAGATTCGCATTTATACCCCTGTTTGTGAGACCCACGTGCTTCGTCACGTGTACACCTGGTGTATTTGCAACATTTATCCTGTAGATCTGGTTGTTTGTTAAATGAATAGATACTTTCTGGTATTTGCATTTATGCCCCTGTGAGCATTTTATTTGCGCATGTGCGACTTTTAGTGGGTTATTTACATCCAAGCCCCTGGACTTTTTGGTACGAGTTACCAAAAGGTCCTAGGACTTGGTTTTTATTACCAGAAGGTCCCTGAGTGCCCTAGGCACGCGCCACGCGCGTGACTTGCTGGGTTATTTGCACCTGGACCCCCAGATCTTCGGGTATTTGCACTTAAGTCCCTGTGCACTGTGCCCCCTTTTCATTTTTAAATAAAATATCAAACCACCTCCAAATTCGATGAAAATTTGACACATGGCTCCTTCCATGTTGTTGGATTTTTGAGAATTTTTGAGGACATTTTTGATTTTATTTGCTATTTTTAAAAATTCAAAAACATCCATTTTAGCTACTGTCTAGGTGTAAAAATCCCAAAAAAATATAAAAACACCCCCAAAAATTCTAAAAAATTTAGTTACTGTTTCTTGTGTGTTGTTTGATTTTCTAGCCAATTTTGGCTATTTTTCATTGAGTAAAAACCCTAAAAATTGAAAAACATCTAAAAACTCATAAAAACTATAATAAATAATCTAAAAATCCAAAAACAATAATTTTGGTGCTCAAATTTTCCTTATTTTTTCTAGAATACAGGAAAATTACCTCCAGGGCCCTCTGAGATCCTTAAATATTTTATTTTTGGGTTTTGGGCCTTGCTGGACAGTACCCTTTCTTTTTAGTACTGTTTGATTTTTATAAAATAAATTACACCTTATAAAAATATCAAAAATTCACCAAAAACACTTAAAAACCTAAAAAACATAAAAACAATTTTTCTTGAATTTTTGCTTGATTTTTGGTGTGTTAAATAAATTGCTCAAGTGTGCTTGTGTTTGCTTTCTTTTATTTTCTCCACTTTTTTTAAAATCCTAAAAAAATATAAAAAATCATTAAAAACCCCTAAAAATACTTTTCTTTCATTTTATATTATTTTTACTACTTCGTAGGCCCTAGGCCAACCCGTGCTCCTTGTGTTCGACCCTGGGAGTTATACCAGGTTAATCCCATAGCTAGGACCGTTTGCTTTGTTTTGTTTGATATTCGATTTATTTCGCAGTTCGATTATTTTTCTTGATTGAGTGACTCTGAGTGATAGAGGTCGCAACGACCTATTCAGTACCTTTACCTCGTTCGCTAGGGTCGTTTATCAGAATGGCGTCGTTGCCGGGGAGCACGGCTTAGTAGTTATTTTTGTTTTTATTTTCGTTTTTTATTTTTCGCGGCTTCTCGCGGCTCTTCGGAGCTCGCGGCTTTTCGCGGCTTTTGTTTATAGTTTCTTTTTGATTTATTTTGTCTTATTTTGATTTTCTTTTATTTTTGTTTTTGTCTGATTATTTTATTTCCATTTTTGCACATATACCCTCACTTGTATTTTCTTTTATTTTTCTCTATTATTTGATTATTTTTTCTGGTCTGACCACTCTTCTTTTCTTCTTGCGAGGGCCCGAGGACCGCGGAGGCGACTTTCGAGGAGCCGGTGCAGCCGCGGCACTTGGAGGCGGCTTCTTTCTCTACGAAGCCGCAGGAGAGAGCGAGAGGAGAGAGTTGAGTGGGTGAGGTATTAGGATAGAATTTTCATTTATTCATTTATTATTATTGTAATAATACAGGGACACTATTGGACTGCTTGGACACTTGACTACCGTAGCGGGTCTGTTTCGCCGAGCACCGGTGTGCTCGGGGGACCCATTAGGACTTGCGGTTTTTTGCGGCTTTTCTCGCGGATTTCTTTTTCTTTCTTATTGTCATTTGCCGGTTTTCGCGGTTTTTGCTCGAGCCCCTAGATTTAGGACTTTCTGGTGATTGTGACGTAATTGAGTAGGATCCACACACTTAAGGCATATCTGTTCCTATAGAACCGTAATTGGACCTACTTAAAATAAATAATAAAAATAACCGACTCGCTAGCCTCCGTAGCCTACGTGCCGTAGCCCGTCCTGTAAAGCGCTTACTCCTACCCCCGATTTGTCGGGCAGGGGAGGGACGGGCCAAGACCAGACCCTTTGGCTTGGAGGGCGGTGACCGGTTAGACGGTTCTTCGCTAGAAGTTGCTCGTCTAGGACTCGGCTTCCCGCTGCATCATATAGCTTAGTTTTAATTTCTGTCTTTATTTTATGCGCGGATCATTTTGCATGTAGAGAGCTGGAGGCAGGTACGCATTTCTGACTTTGCATGCATCATTGATTTTTCGTGCATCGGCTTTTTCGACTTCTCCCCCCTGTTTTTGACTTAATAATCAGGAGAATCGAAAAATTCGTTAGGCGATTTTGTTTGCTTTGAAAAAGACCTAAAAAGTGTAACCATAAAATTGGGACTGCTAAGATTATTGACCTTAAAACTCGCTCACCATAAAAATTCTGTCTTGGGGAGAGCAACCCCCTCATTGCTTGGTTTGTATGCGCGAGAGAGTGACCCGCACACTAGGTAGAGCCCCCCGTTGCTAAACCCGACTGATTACCGACTCTTCCGTGCGGGCCAGTCGGTTGGGGTTAGCAGCGGATATCCCAACAGGTCACGTAAGCGCTCTGATATCTTGAGTGTTCACCAAAATAAAATCGACAAGATAATTTGACCGAACTTTCACGATCCTCAGCTCGCATTGCGTTGGTGAACCGGGGGTTTGTTTTTAGATCATAATTTTTCCAGATCTCATCCGCCCTACTCGCCAGATCGAGATGATGGGTAGACGATCTCTTAGGCAGCCTCTGGCTGCACCGCTTTCGGGCGCGTCTACCTCATCATCTAGGTTGGCTCGCGAGAGCTCAGACCCGCTCTCCGAGCCCGAGTACGACTCCACCCTGTTCCCCCTCGATCCCCTTTCTGATCTTCCTGAGAGACACGAGCCCGAGGAGAGATTGATACACTTGACAGCACCTGAGTTGGGCTCATTTGATTTTGCAGACGTCGAGATGGCCGGAGCAGGCAGTTCTAATGATCACTCCCGTAGACCCGAGCATATTGTACTAGACCAGGGAGCAATCAACTCCACCCTGATCGCATCACTCGATACAGTTCAGCAGCAGCTCCGCGATCAGGGAGCTTTCATGATTGAGATGAGGCGTGAGTTGGAGAGGCTCAGAGCAGAGCGAGATCAGCAGAGCGAGCCCGAGGAGATCCCGGATGCAGATGCACAGGCACGAGCCGCAGCAGCAGCAGCAGCAGCCGCGGCCGCCGCCGCAGCGGCAGCAGCCGCAGGAGGAGCAGGACCACCGAGACCGATGCGGGATTTACACAATCCCGGATCTACACTGATGCACCATTGGGTGGTGGTTCCAGCTATCGTGGGGGACTTCAAGTTCCCCCCGAACACCTTGCAGATGCTTCCTCAGTTCCATGGACTTGCTACAGAGGAGCCCCACCTCCACCTCCAGGAGTTTCTTATGATATGCAGCACTGTCCACGACAGACATGTGGACCAGGACACGATCAGGATGATCGCCTTCCCCTTTTCACTGGCAGATAGAGCAGCCACCTGGCTGAAGCATTTGGGGAGATTTGTCTATACCTGGGAGCAGCTCCGCACCGAGTACTTGAACAAGTACTATCTACTCGGGCGGACGAATGCAGCGAGGGCCCTGATCAGCAACTTCTCCATGTTCCCCAACGAGCAGTTTCACGAGGCTTGGGAGAGGTTCAGAGAGCTTTTGGACAGATGCCCGCACCACGACATCACGAAGCCTAACTTAGTTCAGAGATTCTTCAGTGGGTTGTCACCAGAGCTACAGGGCCTGGTGAATGCTTCTTGTGGCGGGTCCTACTTCGCCAAGGACCACGACCAGGTCTGGGCTATTTTTGAGGAGATGGCAGAGAACTACATGGTGATGTCCCAGACCCGGCTCTACACTCAGAAGACCCAGCCACATCAGCCAGGACCCGTGCAGTACCAGCGGATAGCACGGGTAGATGCAGGTCCTTCCAGTTCTTCCGCAGCCACAGCAGCAGCACAGTTAGAGTCGTCAGCTGCGGACATGGGTATCATCAGCGAGAAGTTGGACCGCATGGAGTTGATAGAGAAGAAGCAGTGCCAGAGTATCACGCAGATGGAGCAGATGGCACAGGTCTTGAGCGACATGAAGACACAGCTCATGTGTCTCCAGGAGGCACAGACGGCTTCTCAGCCCCGTCTTCAGTCGCGAGGCGACGCCGGCAGCAGCAGCAGCTCGTCCCAGCGCTCCAGCACCCCAGTGCAGCCTAGACAGGTTCACCTTGTACAGGCGGAGCCGTACCAGCAGCCGCAGCCCACCTACCAGTCCCCACCATCTCCAGAGATGCAGATGGTGGTCTACCAGCCGGACCAGCCTCTGGCAGTACTCCCACCAGCCCCCTTTGATGCCGAGCCGTTGATGGATGTCAACGGGATCTGGTACGACCGTCCCCAGCCTGGGATCCGACGAGACCATCCCGGATTCAGGTGGGGGAGTGGTGGTACCCAGCCCCAGCAGCAGCCGTCAGGACAGGGAGGGCAGTACTCCCATCATAGAGACCAGCACCAGCCGCAGCAGCAGCCCCCAGCGTATCAGCAGCAGTCATCTTACGGTCCGCGTCCCTATCAGCAGCAGGGACAGCCTTGGAGACGTGAGCAGCAGGCTCACCAGGGATACCAGCAGCACCCTCCTTCCTACCCCTCTTACCCACCACAGCAGTTCCAGCAGCCTCACCCACGGAGAGGCCACCCGTCGGGCTCCCACGAGAGCCCTGCTTTGGATGATATCGCCCGCCTCCTCACGGACCAGCAGGCTACATTCCGACGGGAGATGGACGAGTTCCGCCAGGAGATGCGGGACCTGGTGAGAGGGAAGGTCGCCATACCAGCCCAGATAGAGCCCAATCCGAATAGTCTCAAGAGGAAATCTGAGCAGGTAGTACATACTGAGTTAGCCACTCCTTGTGACCCATTTGATGATACTTCTTCGGATCTATTTGATGCAGATTTTGTCACACTTAGGAGCGGTAGGACCCCAGCAGGCGGCGGCGCCTCATCTGAGCACCATCCCGAGGCGCCACAGGAGGAGGAGGAGAGCGGTACTGAGGCCTCTCCAGACGATGACGGTGGTACTGAGGCCACCAAGGATGCTGATCCCACCGGCGGTACTGAGGCCGCCACTTCACCAGATCTAGGAGGTGGTACTGATGCCACCCATTCAGCCGAGCCAACCAGCGGTACTGATGCCGCACGACGTCCACCTTCAGCAGCAGCAGAGCAGCCAGCCCGTGGTGGTACTGAGGCCACCGGTGTTTGTAGAGACAGGGATGTTGTTTTTCCTCGTGTCCATGTATCTCAGAATTCTGCTATGAATAAAGGAAAAGGTTTACTTTCTTCTGGTCCCACTGTGGTGCGTGATGTATGTGTGGATCCGGTCCTCGAACCGCTTAGACCTTTTCCTAGTCCTTCATCTGAGAAGGACCCAATGATCCCCTTCCCTAGAGCCCTTCAGATGGGGAAGGGGAAGAAAAATGATTCAAAAAAGAGAGAGCTTGAGGAGTTCAGCCAGAGCATGATAGATCGGTTTCACATTCAGCTGACCCTCCAGGAGGCTTTGCAGCACATCCCCCTTCTCCAGAGATCTTTGAGAGAGAGGACTACAGACAGGAGGAGGAGGAGGAACCACACTTCAGAGATACATGTGCTGACCAAAGCCACGTGCTTTGCGATCCAGAACCGACTGCCAGCCAAGAGGCCAGCTGCAGGGGTCCCGTATGTCAGATGCCAGATTAGTGAGCAGTGGTTCGACCGTACTCTTCTAGATAGCGGATCGTCGATTAACCTTCTTCCGGCAGCCCTTCTCGACCGCTTCGAGTTGGGCACTCTTCGACAGAGCAGGACAGTCCTTCAGTTCGCTGATCGATCTGTCAAGAGGCCGAAGGGGTTATTACGAGACGTTATCGTCACGATTCAGGGTCTGCAATTCCCCGTGGACTTCGTAGTGTTGGACATGGAGATCCCTGAGTCAGTGACCGATACCCCCATCATCCTTGGTCGTCCGTTCTTGGCCACAGCCAAAGCGGTGACTGATCATGATAGCGGGAAGGTGTACTTTCACGTCCAGGGCGAGAGTATACAAATAGAGACGGTCGAGGACTATAGAGCCAGATTCAGATCCCGCTCAGATGCGAGTACCGATTCAGAGCAGCTGACAGACGCAGAGCCAGACATCCACCAGGACTGTGATTTTGTGATCATAGATGATGAGGCAGCTTGGGCAGACCTTGAGACACAGACCACCCTCTCACTTTCAGACACAGCTGATGCAGAGATGATAGCAGAGGAGAGTCTGGAGAGCACAGACCTGGTTCAGGATACCATTGCGGCAGCAGAGCCGGTCCTCGATCGCAGCACGATGATTGATGATGGTGGTACTGATGCCACCTTGTTTCCCGGTGGTACTGATGCCACCGATTCTGATGCAGATCCCTCGGATTCAGAGTCTGATTGGGCCGATTGCTATGATCAGATGCCAGACCTGAGTTCACCTGAGCCTATAGATGAGGAGGAGGTAGATGCAGAGCAGAGCAGAGACAGTGCAGTTGAGCAGCCTTCTCCCGATCCAGTTTGCGAGAGTACGCTTTCACTTTCCCAGGCATATTTGGCCAACCTTGCAGCTTTCACTCAATTTCTTCCACAGCCAGATTTGCCGGCACCCAGCATTCCAGAGCTGAAGCCGCTCCCTACTTCGCTGAAGTATCGATTCCTTGCGGGCGAACCTGAGATGCACCCAGTCATCATCTCCGCCGAGTTGACTGGAGAGCAGGAATCCCGTTTGATGGGGGTTCTTGAAAAGAACCGCAAGGCGATCGGATGGAGCGTAGCAGATCTCCATGGGATTGGTCCATCAGTGTGCTCCCACCATATCTATCTCGAGGAGGGGGCGAAGCCGTCGCGTGAGTTCCAGCGGCGTCTGAACCCCAACCTGAGAGAGGTTGTGATGAAGGAAATATCCAAATGGTGGGGTGCAGGTTTTATTTATCCCATTTCCGACTCCAAGTGGGTCAGCCCCTTGCATGTGGTGCCCAAGAAGACGGGCATCACGACTGTGATCAGTGAGTCGGGAGAGGAGATTGCTACACGAGTACCCACCTCTTGGAGGGTTTGTGTTGACTACAGAAGACTCAACCAAGCCACCAAGAAGGACCATTTCCCCCTGCCTTTTATTGACCAGATCATTGAGAGACTGGCAGGGAAGAGCCATTATTGCTTCCTGGATGGGTACTCGGGCTACAACCAAGTGGCCATCGCTCCTGAGGATCAGGAGAAGACCACCTTTACCTGTCCCTTCGGCACATACGCTTTTCGACGCATGCCATTTGGGCTATGCAATGCCCCTGCGACTTTTCAGAGGTGCATGCTGTCGATCTTCTCGGACATGGTAGGGGAGTGCTTGGAGGTCTTCATGGACGATTTCTCGGTCTACGGCGACGGATTCGACTCATGTCTTGACTGCCTAGACCGAGTACTCCAGCGATGTATTGAGTATCACTTGGTGCTATCTTGGGAGAAGAGTCACTTCATAGTGACTCAAGGGACGGTGCTTGGCCACATCATCTCCAACAGGGGCATGGAGGTTGATCCGGCCAAGGTTGATGTCATTAGGAAACTCACACCGCCGTCCAATCTGAGGCAGTTACGGTCATTTCTGGGGCACGTTGGATTTTATAGGAGATTCATTCAGGATTTCAGCAGGATTGCCCGGCCGTTGACTGACCTCTTGACGAAAGACACCGAGTTCCTTGTCGATGACAAGTGTCTTTCGTCGTTTGCTACTCTCCAGCAGTGTGTGATTGAGGCTCCTGTCCTCCAACCGCCTGATTGGTCTCTCCCATTTGAGATCATGACGGATGCCTCCGATTTTGCCATAGGGGCAGTGCTGGGACAGAGGAGGGATGGTGTACCATTTGCCATACACTATGCTAGCCGCACATTGGATTCCGCCCAGCGGAATTATACGGTCACAGAGAAGGAGATGCTAGCCGTAGTGTTTGCCCTGGATAAGTTCAGATCATATATCATCGGATCTAGAGTGACTTTGTTTACAGATCATACCGCCATCAGGTACCTCATGGCAAAGAAGGATGCCAAGGCCAGACTGACTAGATGGATCCTTCTACTCCAGGAGTTCGACATTGAGATTAAGGATAAGCCTGGAGTTAAGAATGTGGTGGCGGATCATCTCTCCCGATTAGAGCAGCCTGAGGAGACTGAGCAGATTGATCCTATCCGAGATACCTTCCCAGATGAGGCGATCCTTGCTATCGCCTCACTCCCATGGTACGCCGATATTGTGAACTTTCTCGTTACTGGGAAAGTCCCACAAGATTGGTCCAGACAGAGGCTTGAGACCTTCCTAGCGAAGGCCAAGTCTTACCATTGGGAGGATCCCATCCTTTACCACGAGGGAGGGGATAGTGTCTGGCGTCGGTGTATTCCTCAGGAGGAACACCATAGCGTCCTCACTTACTGCCACAAGCTTGAGGCAGGGGGACATCATTCTGGGAGGAGAACGGCACAGAAAGTGCTCCAATCCGGCTTGTGGTGGCCTACCCTCTTCAAGGACTCAGGTGAGTTCGTGAAGAGGTGTACTGACTGTCAGAGGATGGGCACTTGTGGACAGCGTGATATGATGCCGATGCAGCCCATTCACTTCTGTGAGGTTTTTGACGCATGGGGCATCGATTTCATGGGTCCATTCCCTAAGAGTCAGGGATTTGAGTACATTCTGTTGGCCGTAGACTATGTGAGTCGTTGGGTGGAGGCTATCCCCGCTCGATCCGCTGATGCGAGGACAGTTTGCAGATTTTTGAGGAAGCATATCATCACGCGGTTCGGGGTTCCACGAGTTCTGATTTCTGATGGGGGATCTCACTTCATCAACGACCAGGTGAAGGCACTTGCTAGCGAGTTCGGCATAGATCATCGTGTTGCTACACCGTACCATCCACAGACGAATGGTCTAGCCGAAGTGTCGAATAGGGAGATCAAGACTATTCTGCAGAAAGTCATCCGCTCTGACCGAAAGGATTGGTCACAGCTATTGGACTCGGTCTTGTGGGCATATAGGACGTCTTTCAAGACACCTTTGGGTACATCTCCCTTTCGCCTCGTATATGGCAAGCCATGCCATTTACTTGTTGAGCTGAGGCACAAGTCACTTTGGGCAGTTACAGACATACTTATGGATCCAGATGGTATAGGAGACCAGAGGAGGGCAGAGCTAGCTGCCCTGGAAGAGCTTAGAGATGCAGCTTTCTCAAGCAGCCTACATTATAAGGAGAGAGTCAAGGAGTGGCATGATTCTCATATTAGCCACAAGCACTTTGAGATTGGACAGAGAGTATGGCTGTTTGATGCGAGGCTTAGATTATTTCCAGGGAAGCTACAGAGCAAATGGAAAGGACCTTATCTGGTTCGGAAGGTACACGACAACGGTAGCATCGATATATCCGAGTTGTCTTCTGAGAGTACCTTCCGAGTGAACGGCCAGCGGCTCAAACCATTTCTAGATCATGAGCCGCGAGTCGTTGATCTTGCCCCTATTCATTTTGCGTGAGATGTGGTCTTTGACTCACATCTAATGCATCTCACGCCTGAGCTTTACTGATCCTCCGCTGTACATAGATCCAGATGTCCATATCAACACATTCTTTAGTCCCACATCCCTTTCTCCATCTTATGATTATGCTATACTTAGGGTGCACTTTACCCTAAGTATAGGGGGGATGTGAGACATTTCGGGTATTTCTTTTGTTTCTGTCTACCCCTGTTTTGCTGCCTATACTTAGGGATATCTTACCCTAAGTATAGGGGGGTAGACCCTGTACATTCTCCACTCGGTTTTCCCTTCGTGTACAGCCTGCTATACTTAGGATTCCTTGATCCTAAGTATAGGGGGGAGACCTGAGTCCCTTTTGACTTTTCATCTCCTTTTTGTATAGCCTTCCTTTTCACTTCCCTATACATAGCACGAGTTATGTCTTCTTCATCGCTCTTGACTCTGAGGACATCGTTCGAGCTAAGTATAGGGGGGGTGTATATATTTCATATATACTTTAGCCATAACTCGTACTTTGTGTGAGTGTGTTAATAAATAAAAATGGCTAAAAACCACAAAAATTAAAAATTTTTCATGTACATAATCTTCTTTTATTTGCACATACATAGCTAGTGTACAAATTATTTTTGTAAAAATGATTTCAAAAATCTTTTGTGTAAAGCTTGTGTAAATATTTTTGTATCAAAATTATGTATATAGTACAAAATTTTTCCAAAATGTTTTGAAAATCAAAAGGTTTGCAAAAATCTTGTGTAAATGTGTGTAAATACCTTTTTGCAAAACTTGCACTTCATGCATCATCATTCATGATTTCAAAACATTTTTCAAAAATTTTGCATGATTGTAAAATAGTGTGTAAATATGCATCTTTTTGTACATATGTATATAGTTTTTCTGGATGATAGTTGACATTTAAACTAGCCCGGAATCAAATTGAGAAATGGAGCTTGATTAAGATCTTAATCCATCTAATTTCTAAGAGGAACCTTATAGGGCTTAGGTTTAAGGCTTTTCAGGTCCATGGTGACTTAATTCTTTGAGTCCACTAGGCTATGATCACATGTCATCTCAATGAGCCTAAGTAGAGCACTTAACAACAACACATGACTCATATAGATTATGGCTTTACTTGGACAACCGCACTATGCACCGAGCTCTCTACGGATGAGGTGGTGAGGAGGCAGTCTTCCTTGGCTTGGGGTAGCATATGAGGGTAGTACTTCTAGGCGGAACCTCTCTTCTTCATTTAGTGAAGGAAGTGCGTCTCAACTTGGTCTGGTTGCCATGAGGTCTAACGACGGGAGTTGTGGGTTGCAATAAAGCTTCAAAAGAGGGATAGTCTACTGGCTCAAGAGGAAAAACTCCTTGTATATATGCTGCACATGTACATGTTGTATAGATGCACTCGAAAAAAAAATGCAAAAAGAAAAGAACTCCAAAAAAGTGGTGGGTCTGAGAGAAAATGATAATCCCACCGGAGTATGTATATAAGTGCAATAAGCAAAGCTTGGTTTCATGATCCACCTGTTGTAGCTTGCAGCAGGGAGACTTGGCTACACTGGTCAAGCTCCCAAGGGTACTTGGCTACAGTGGCCTTGACCCATTCTCTTCTTCCCCCTCTTCTTGAGCCGGTTGTACTTGAACTTAGAAGGGAATACCCCGCTCCTCGAGGAAAGAGTGGCCAGATTGAGGTCATAGAGTTACCTTGTTGGGGAGGGTTGTCGAGTTGCCATTTCTGAGGTGGAGAGCTTAGACCTCACTTTCACAGGACAAGAAAAGATTCATGGTCTTCAGGGTTTGTGATTGATGACTTGTTCTGACCTGGAGCATTGAGGAGTCTTGGTTATAGAGTAGTGGAACTTAGAGGCTGTTAGGTTTTAAGCTTAAGTCTAAATAAGGTTCCGACACATTAATAATCCAGAGATCTGATTGAGCTCCATACCTCAATTTAATGAAGGCAAGTTTAATAATCAACCTTGAGCCATGCACATTCTCTTTTTCTTTTTCTTTCTTTCTTTTTCACTTCTTTTTCAAATAAGTGTTTTCTAAGGGACTAGCAAAGTATAGTATAGGGGGGTGATGAATACCCATTCATCACTCTTTATTCTTATATTTTAGCTACAAAAACCTATGCAAATGCATGTAGATATGTGTAAATAGGAAAAATTAGCAAAAGCATGCATGTTTGTAAATACTTATAATTAGCATGTTTTTGTGCAAAAATAAAAGAATAAAGATGCAAAAAGAAAAAGAGGGAAATATTTAGAATAAATATTGAGCAACCTAACCCAAGGGAGGGCTCAGCATGGGCCTGACCGCATAAAAGCCAAGTAGAGGGAGATAGGGGCTCTAGTGTAAATACTTGTATAAATAAATAAAATTATATTTTCCTCACCCAAAAATATGTTGTAAATATTTGTACATATTTATAAAGTATAAAAACAAAATAAAAATCTAAAAATCAAAAAGACCAAAAACACCCTTTCACCATGTACATAGACCACCTTCTTTAACCTTATAAATAAATAAAATTTATTTTTAAAACTTTTTGTAAATATTCTATGTTATATATTGTAAATAAAATAAATAAAAAGAAACAAAACAAAAATCAAATAAAAATAGCAAAATTAAAATTACAAAAATATGTTGTACATATACCATGTATATAGATGTATATAACTAATTATTTCACCTATGTATATAAATAATAAAAATAAAATAAAAATAGCTTTTTATTCCTCATTTTATCCTATAAATAAATAAAATATAAAATAGGAATAAAAATGTATAAAAATAACTAATTAAAAATCCTATATTGTATATATACCTATGTATAGACCTATTATGTAAATACCTTATTTTTATTTCCTAAAATTAATTAAAAATCACAAAAAAATAGAAAAAAATAAATTAAAAATATTTCATGTTTTAAGTTTTTGGAAATTCGGTCATTTAATGGCCCAAAAAAATCAAATAAAAACCTAAAGCTTGGCGGGCTCTGATTGGTCCACGGGGGATTGTTGACCCCCGGTCAACTCCCCCCGCAGGACCACCAGAGCCGGATCTGGTTCGCGGACCCATCTTCTCTCATTTATTCCAACCAGATCCGACCTCCATTTAGCCTAATCCATGGTCCTAATTACTCCCCAGGTATCCGGGAATCTCGCCCGACATCGATCCTAGGGATCCGTGCTCCATCGAGCCGGACCCGAGCTCTTCTTCCCGGACCTGCACCCATATAAAGCCTGAGCTCCGCCGCATTCACGCTCCATCTTTGGCTCTCCACTCTCACTCCCGTGACCTCCATCGCATCCAGTGAGGTGACAGCTCCCGTTTGCCGGTGTTGCAGCGAGGAGAGGGTGGCCGGACCACTGATCCGGCAGCTTCGCGCCGCCGTGCTCCGCCACTTGCAGGAGCTCGAGCCTCAGGCCTTGACGCCCTTCGAGGCAACGACCAGGAGCTAGCTAAGCTCCAGCATAGTCTTCCACTCCGCCCAGGTAACCCTCTAGCCTTGCCATTTCGTTTAATTTTGAGTTACCCCCAAATCGACTCTCCGTCGTATTCCGTTGATTTCGGCCATAGCGTACATCTTCTCAATCATCGGGACACACTATCACCTTCCCCATCCCTCGACGCACGTTCTTCGCCCATTCGATCAACCCAGCTCGCCCCGGAGCTGGGATTCGAGCTTCACCATCTTGCGCTCGCCGGAGCTCGCTCGCCCCGACCCACAATCCACCTTCACGCCGCTTCATCGGGTCGAGGCACTTTGCCCTCGACCCGCGAAGCTTCTGGTGCATTTTGCAGGTCAAGAGGAGGCCATCTGAGGCCCCCTCACATCCAGGCCAGGAGCTTGTCGCCGCCGACCTCGCCGGAGCCCCTCCAGGGCTCGGCTGGGTCATCTGAAGCCACCACCAGCTGCGGGACGACATCGCCGACCTTCTCCGATCATCAGAGGCAGCTGAGGAGGCTCCCAGCACGCGCACGAGGCCGGCGAACCTCGCCGGCCACCTGTTCTTCGAGGGACCTCCAGCACCGTCCGATAGCACTCAGCTCCCCAGTTTCTATCATGGTCGTCCATTCATCGAGGAGCAGTAGCCGTTGATCATCTCGAGGGGCTGATCCGGACCGATAGCGCAGAGGAGAGAGGCACCTGCACCGCCAGCCGTTAGATCCTCCACGTGCCTCGCCCTGCGCTGTCGATTGGCCCACGTTCGAGCAGAGAGAGAAGCGCCACTCATCAGGACCGTCCGATCATCTACGTGGCGCTCATCCAGCCGTCGGCGGAATAAGGGGTAATTTACTTAGGGCCCCCTCGTAGTTTTTGTTTTCAGTCCTAGTCCTGTAAATATTTTAGTCATTTTATTTATGTAGGGTAAATTGCACCTTGGACCTTGTGCTTGTTGAGATTCGCATTTATACCCCTGTTTGTGAGACCCACGTGCTTCGTCACGTGTACACCTGGTGTATTTGCAACATTTATCCTGTAGATCTGGTTGTTTGTTAAATGAATAGATACTTTCTGGTATTTGCATTTATGCCCCTGTGAGCATTTTATTTGCGCATGTGCGACTTTTAGTGGGTTATTTACATCCAAGCCCCTGGACTTTTTGGTACGAGTTACCAAAAGGTCCTAGGACTTGGTTTTTATTACCAGAAGGTCCCTGAGTGCCCCAGGCACGCGCCACGTGCGTGACTTGCTGGGTTATTTGCACCTGGACCCCCAGATCTTCGGGTATTTGCACTTAAGTCCCTGTGCACTGTGCCCCCTTTTCATTTTTAAATAAAATATCAAACCACCTCCAAATTCGATGAAAATTTGACACATGGCTCCTGCCATGTTGTTGGATTTTTGAGAATTTTTGAGGACATTTTTGATTTTATTTGCTATTTTTAAAAATTCAAAAACATCCATTTTAGCTACTGTCTAGGTGTAAAAATCCCAAAAAAATATAAAAA
Organism: Ottelia alismoides; assembly: GCA_037367405.1. Classification (NCBI taxonomy): domain Eukaryota; kingdom Viridiplantae; phylum Streptophyta; class Magnoliopsida; order Alismatales; family Hydrocharitaceae; genus Ottelia; species Ottelia alismoides. The sequence continues at coordinate 46,791 of JAZKJV010007725.1, read as the reverse complement.
CACCCCCAAAAATTCTAAAAAATTTAGTTACTGTTTCTTGTGTGTTGTTTGATTTTCTAGCCAATTTTGGCTATTTTTCATTGAGTAAAAACCCTAAAAATTGAAAAACATCTAAAAACTCATAAAAACTATAATAAATAATCTAAAAATCCAAAAACAATAATTTTGGTGCTCAAATTTTCCTTATTTTTTCTAGAATACAGGAAAATTACCTCCAGGGCCCTCTGAGATCCTTAAATATTTTATTTTTGGGTTTTGGGCCTTGCTGGACAGTACCCTTTCTTTTTAGTACTGTTTGATTTTTATAAAATAAATTACACCTTATAAAAATATCAAAAATTCACCAAAAACACTTAAAAACCTAAAAAACATAAAAACAATTTTTCTTGAATTTTTGCTTGATTTTTGGTGTGTTAAATAAATTGCTCAAGTGTGCTTGTGTTTGCTTTCTTTTATTTTCTCCACTTTTTTTAAAATCCTAAAAAAATATAAAAAATCATTAAAAACCCCTAAAAATACTTTTCTTTCATTTTATATTATTTTTACTACTTCGTAGGCCCTAGGCCAACCCGTGCTCCTTGTGTTCGACCCTGGGAGCTATACCAGGTTAATCCCATAGCTAGGACCGTTTGCTTTGTTTTGTTTGATATTCGATTTATTTCGCGGTTCGATTATTTTTCTTGATTGAGTGACTCTGAGTGATAGAGGTCGCAACGACCTATTCAGTACCTTTACCTCGTTCGCTAGGGTCGTTTATCAGCCATACATTAAAAATTGCTTCATGTCGGTAAAAAAAGGGATGAAATCCTGGCTAGCAAGATACAACCGGTTTAAAGCATTGCAAAACAAACTACCATCAGTACTGTCAACTGAGGGAGTTAGACTGAAAAATGCATTGAACAATATATTCCAAGATCTACACACGGATGAAACAGACACAACAATATTTCCCACCATCTCTTCAAACAAAAGAGACTCAACAACAAAATAATTATACTACCTACTTACAGATGGGGGTAGCAGATCCATAGTTTATTCATTATTTAGAAAATGGCCTTTAGAACCAAGAGTGTACTATTTCATATGGATGTTGGCGCACAATAAAATTTCAACACAAGACTGTTTCGAAAAATGGAAAATACTTTGGGTAAACAGATGCTACCTATGCAATCATCAGCTCGAAAATTACACACACCTTTTCGATGAATATCAAACAATTAGAGATATATTTCTCCTATGTGATCTGGAACCAAACTTTCAGGAATTACTCAACATGTTGTATATGAACCATACCATATCTTTGACAAATAAAAAATGGAGAATTCTATATTTTAAAATTACGGTCTGGTGGCTACTTTGGAAGAGTCGATGCAGACTCATCTTTGAAGGGATACCTATAGACAAACAAAAATTACTTCTGGAAGCATACACCATTTGCGAGATAAGGATGGGTACGCAAGAAGGGGATCTTTGGTTCAGGCTAACAACGTCGGGACAAGAACAGCAATTAACTTTACTCTAGAACTATTACTAGATGAGTCTCTCATCTCGGGATAGTCTTATGAACTAACACTTTGTATCTTATGCATAAACTTTGATATCTTACAGCTAAGGATAGATCAGCTGTGACACCAGGAACCCGATCCTCCAAGCGTACCTAGTGGAAGTCTGAAAGCTCAAGGACCTGAGGCCAATTGACATGAAGGCTACGCTTTGATAGTGACGTCGGCCCAGGATTGGTTTTTTGCAGGATTCATTATACTGAACGTGTTGTTTTTTGTCTAATTTCTTGGATCCTCGAACATTATCTCCTGGTTGTAATTTGCTGCTATTGGGGACACTGTGTACTCCCCTTTTTATGTTTGGGCATGTATTAAACTCTAACATTTACCGTTGCTTTATGATGAATGACTATTAACCGTTTATCTAAAAAAAAGACAAGTCGAAATTTTAATATATCATTCGAACCAAAGATATGTTTGTATTCGATCGTTAAAATATCATAAATTTCGTGAATTGAGAAGGCACGGGAAATAATTTTGACTTTTTAAATTGTATATATGGTTGGTCTCAGTTAGCCCTGAATTGAAAGATCGAATTTAGAATAAATAATGCTAAAAAATACATTTCAATATCCATTTTTTATTTCTTTTATAAGTAGAAATTTAAGTTGATGGTGTATTTGATAAATATACTTTAGTAATAGTTTTAGATTTATTTGTCTATTCGTTTTTTCTCTCGACTACATTTTTTTGTTATAAAAGTTGTGGTGAAGATAAAAGTCAATACAGTTACGTCCTCGTTCAAATATATAATCATGTTGTTTTATTTGAAAAAAATTACGGGTCAACTTATTTGGAATTTTATTTATTTACACATGTAAAATATTATGCAATCGTTTAGTGTTTAATAAAAACAGTCTTTTTAAAATAGAGTTAGAAACACTTTTAGTTTCTAGAATTATTGGTTAACATCCATAAAATATTAATTTTGAAATATTATTTGACACATAATATTTAGCTTAAAGTAAATAGAATGATCTAAATGTTGGAGTAAATATTAGAAACAATTCTAATAAAAACCCTTAGCATATTGAGACCTTCAGTAATGCAGAACTTTATCAATGAATGTTCCATTTTTTATTAAAATAATAAAATAGAACTTTTAGATAAAATACGTATAATTCAAGATCCTTATCAATAATGTTCAACTAATTATATGTCATTATTTTTATATATTTTTGCTATCACCAATCCTTGTAAATGTTATAATAGTAAAGAATAAACGTGGCATATATATAGCTAATGGGTCACTCACTATTCATCAACACTAGTGTTTATATCCGCGCTATGCAGCGGTTTGGAAGAACGTTGTTTTAAAATATTATGTATTGAATTAATTGATTACAATTACCATTATTTAATTATTCAGATAATAAATAAGTTCATGTAATTCTGTTATGATCGTAGTTACCTTTTAGTTTGAAGAAACTACTTAGACTTGTGTATTATGAGGTACAAACATAATTATAATGAAATGTACGATCTATAAATGTAACTATTATTAGATATAATTTTATAGTTATAACTATAAATATAAAGGATATTACTACATAAGAAGCAAGAATATATGATATACAAATATGAGAAAAGAAAAATATGTCAGATATATAAAATATTTTTATATTTTTTAATATGTAAAGAATTATGAAACTTTTCAAATGACACGTGGTGCTTACTTTTATCATATTTAATGCATTTATTATTATTTTTATAAGTTATGGAGTATATTTGTATTTTTAAGATTTTTACTTTATATTTTTGTTTTATTTTGGAAATGTTTTAATATACTATAACATCTATCTAATATTTTTTTTTGGAAATTTTACTTAATTATTGGCATTTTTAAGGATTTTTAAAGCTGATTATAACTTTATGCACAATTTATTTATTAAAAATTGAAAATATTTTAATTTTCAGAATTGATTGGTATAGTATTGAATATATTAATATATATATGTAATGTTATTTCTTATTTTTATATATAATATAGAATTTATCATATATTCAATTATTATCAACATAGAGAGAAAATTTGTAAAATGGAAAAGTATAATAGCGCACATGAATTAGCAAAACTTCGTGAGATGAATATGTGAAAAGCTTAGCACACATGTGGCACTTTATACGATCCCAACGCAACGAACCTAAATGTAAAAATAAGGAGTTTCAAGTGTTTGTTCATAAAAGTCAACAAACACGTGGGGAACGTGTTTTGGCATCGATGGCTTACAACTTCGATTAAGGAGTTGACTTAAATCAATTGTTGCATGCACGTCCGTAAGGTGTGGTCGGGCGTGAAAGCGAGAGGCTTTGCTTGCTCTTGTAGGATCAAAGCACACGGAGGTGGCAGATGCCCGTCTTAATCTGTGACATCTCGCACAAGAGGATGACCTATTTCAAGAGAGGTTCTCATTTTCTCGTTTTACCGCATGGCATTCATCCTCTGCTTATGTCTCATCCCAAGGATGCATGGTGCCTCACGACCTCATCTTCATAGGGCAAGATCGGCAGTCTGGTGCAATCCTGATTTGCCTCAGCCTAACGACTATGAATAATTCTAAATATCCGCTTCTCGTATTAAAAAAATAATTGAATATGGAAATGTATCCAAATTCTAGTTGAATATGGATATAGATGTAAAAAATTTCCAGATACAAATATAGATATGGTAAATTGGATTTGCTCTTTGTTCGATCTGTATTCAGTTCCCCTCTTTATTCCATGTGTAGTCAGATTAAAAAAATATCTTATTCAAATTTCAATCCGTATTTTTAAGAATATGGTTTCTGTAACATATATTCGAATCATATCTGTATCCGTATTTGTATTCAATAGAGATGAAGCGAATACGGATATGGAAACAGGCACATTCGATCCATAACTCGTATGTTTTTATCCCTAGCTAACAATCGAACGGATGAAAGATGAAGGGATCTTTTTGAGTGTTTGTTGTAAAAGACAACAAACACGTGAGGGGCATATGCTTTGGCTTCAACGGCTTACGGCTTAGATTAAGTGGTCAACTTATATCAAACACTGCAAGTACGTTAACATGTGTAGCCTGAAGTATTAAACGCTACAATCGAACGATTGAAAGATGAATGGATCTAACGGTTAATAGCAACTCATTCCTATTGATCAAACGACATCGATTCGATGTAATCCAACTATTACGATTTATTTTATTTTTTCAACAGGTCAAATGATGATTCTTTGATCTAGAGCTGAGTATTAGTTCTTCGTTCTCTGGCAAATTGCATAGTATCCATGCGACGATGTCAGCTATGCATAACTCGATTTGATATTCAGTCTGTCGTAGCTCTAATATTATATTAGGAATTTGATTTAATACGCAATTAATACAATATTTCTTTTACTATGCCGCGTACATGGGAATTTTTGTTATTAGGTAATATAATTCCTGTGCACGTAATATAAGGATCTACGGAGGGTGATGGTGCTCGTGGTTTTTTAAAAAAAAATCTAGAAATCACTTGAATTAAGCTAATACATCATTATTATTACATGAAGAGGTTGGGCATAATCTCGAGCTTCCAAGATGGAAAATTATGTTAAAAGTAAAAATTGAAGATTAGGGACATACTATTTCAAAACAGAGTTTGTCCACTTCAACGTGTCATTTCCTCTCAAATTTCATCAAAAATGCTTTCAGTTCCATTTCAACCCACAAATTAGAGTCTAAGCCAAATAAATAGCATATGCTAAATAAGCATTAACGTCTAACGTCTAGGCTGGTCCAACGGGACCTTTTTTTGCAGTATCACAAAATTTGGGGATGTTCGTTATAAAATCCACAACGGAATTCACAGGAGTCAATTCGTCGAGTACATGTACGAAATACCAATAATATCATTGAGTATGGTGTAATTGTCCCAATATTGCAGATCACGTGATTCGCTTAGTTAGCCATTGGTGGAGATTAAGCGGTGCATTGGATCCCTGTCGTTGATGGTGCTTTTGCTTTATGTGATCAGACGGTATCTGTACGTTTTGATTCAACACCTTGTTCTTCCCCAACAATGAAAATTCCAGGCGGCAGATCTCGATACTGCTTCAAGACATGGTTATGCGATAATCCTCGGATCTTCGTTCAAGGGGATGGTTTGAAGCTCGATCATCCTGGAAGTGCTTCAGATCAAGCCACGATGAACTCGATGCCTAATGGTCTTCAATATGAGTTTGAGAGCATGCTCGGGGCTGTAATGTAGAGAAAATAGCTGGAGGGCATGGCGCGCACAAGGCAGGAATATCATAATCTCAGTGATTGCATCGGTACCTCGTGGAGGACCGGGACGTGTACCATCGTGATCCGACCATTTTTGTCGAAGATCGAACCCCAATCGGGCCTGGAAGACTATCTACTGCAATTTCTGCCAGTGGTTCAAGGTGTGGGTGAGGGTGGAGGATGATTGGTGGTCCGATGCGGTGTAGAGGCAGCTGTTGGGGTACGGGCCTCCACTGGCTAACACTTCTGGGAGAAGAGCCGAAGATGCTTCATACAGATTTAAAGACTGCTCGTTTGCTTTGGAAAAACACTCACCCTAAGATCGAGATTCATATCTTTAAAACCAGCAAGAAGATCATCCAACACCAAACACAAAGAGAGGCCTCGACGAACGTCAGCATGATGCACCTTAAGAACTTGAAGCAGCAAGTTGTTGCGAGGATCTGTGAGAGCCTACACTTGAAGGGGGGTCGGGAGAGTGGGCGACTGGGGAGGGCATCAGGGAGGGTGGAGGTGGGGGGGGGGGGGGGGGGCGAGGGAGGGGGAGAGATATTACGGGAGAGAGAAGCTCGGTTCTCGATTGGAGAGAAGAGAAACGGTAGGAGAGGGATGGGGGTGTAGCGGAGGGAGATCGGGGAGAGCCACGTGTTGGGTTGAGAGCAAATGAGGGATGAGATGGGAGAGAGCCACGTGTTGTCATGAAAGAAAAAGTTGGAAGAACCTAGCTTTAGTATATAGTATAGAAAAAAGAAGTATACGGAAAAGATAGTTCTTTTTTATTGCAAGAAAGCACATCTCTTCCAGCGGTGCTTGTAGATTTTATTATTGCACAAATCTTTTTCTATGTATATTTTTTAAATATTTATTTAAGGAAAAATATATTATTATGTAATATAAACTCGTATAAAACTCAAAAAAAAGATGCATAGGACTGATTCGTCATTTAACTCCATTGTTTGCTTCGGATGGGAATCCCAAAACCGGAGGGGTAAAAGTATAATATATATAGAGAGAGAGAGGGGTTAATGGGGCTGCTCTTGCGTCATTTGCGGTGTTTTTTTTACTTTTTAAAAAAAATCATCATATATATTCATCCATGTATCATTCCCATATGTCATTCGAATTTCGTCAGAAACAGAGACTCTTACGGCCTCCATCCAGACAGTCGTTTTTTAACGATAACATGATTTTTTAAATCGACACCATCTCGATGGAGGTCGTAGGAGTCTTTGTTTCTAATCAAATTCGAATGACATATAGGAGAGATATAGGGATGAATATACATGGAGAAATTTTTTTAAAAAATAGAAAAAATGCCGAAATAAGGGGACGGGGCAACCATGTTGGCTGCATCCAGGAGGCAGCCCCATTAAATCTTATATATATATATATACATATATATATATATATGAGGTTAATGGTGCTGCCCCCGCGCCATTTGCGGCGTTTTTTTTTTGTTTTTTTTAAAAAATATCGTCATGTATATTCATCTTTATATCCCTCCTATATGTCATTCGAATTTTGTCAGAAATAGAGACTCCTACAACATATATCTAGACGATCATTTTTTAACGGTATATGATTTTTTAAATCGACACCATCTCGATGAAGGCCATAGGAGTTTCTGCTTCTGACGAAATTCGAATGTTATATAGGAGGGATATATGGATGAATATACATAGTTTATTTTTCAAAAAAAAATACGCCCCGACGGGACATCCATGTTGTTTGACCCTAGGGGACAGGTCCATTAAATCATATATATATATATATAGGAGAAACTTCAAATGAGACGGGGTCTCACCATATATGTGGTGAGCCACCCTCAATTTAGGCATCTTTTCAATATTTTTTACAATTTCTTGTTTCATATATATTACAATAAATATTAACACAACATGTATAACGAAATAAAATTATGAAAATATTATTATAATAGATGGAAATGTTGATTTAAATTTAGATGCTATATTTTACAAAATTCATTTTTACAATTCGCAGTGGCTTTTATAATTTCAGAAAAGCCCCCACCTCATTTGATATGGGTAAAATGGGGCTGCACCAATGGAGGGAGCTAACTTGGCTCCCCTGCATCATTTTGCCCATTTTATTATTTTTTCCCGAAATTTCTTCCGTGAATTTTCATCAATATATCCACATATTATGTCATTCAAATTTCACGCGAAACAGAGACTCATACAGCCTCAATCCAGAATGGTCGTTTTTTAGCAATTCTGTTACCGTTTAAAAATGACTGTCTGGATGGAGGCCGTACGAGTCTCTGTTTCACAGAAATTTTAATAGCATAATATAGGGATATAGTGATGAATATTTACGGAAGAAATTTTCAAATAAAAAATAAAAAAAACCGGGCGAAATAGCACGGGGAGCCAAGTTAGCTCCCCAAGGCCGTCCTATTTTTAAGCAAATTTTATTATTTTTTTGAAAAATATTGTCATGTATATTCATCCCTATATCCCTCCTATATGACATTCGAATTTCGTGAGAAATAGAGACTCCTACGGCCTCCATCCAGACAGGATCGATTTAAAAAATCATACGACCGTTAAAAAAATGACGTTTGGATGGAAGTCGTATGAGTCTCTGTTTCTAACGAAATTCGAACGATATATAAAAGAGATATAGGAATGAATATAAATGATAATATTTTTTCAAAAAAATTAAAAAAAAATGCGAAAAATGAAGTACACTTGAGGCAGCCTCATTTTTCCCATATATAAAATTGCGAAACCGCGCGGATTGAGGCCCGTTTCTACTACGCGAGTTGTGGTCTTGCGGGTCGTCATGGCACAGCGTTCGTGTTCGCGTTCTCGCGTGACGGTGCAGAACGCGCAAGATGTCCATGTCGCTCTCTCTCCCTCTCCCCACTACGTCAAGATTAATTTGAGCCTACGCTTTCAAACTCGGTGTCCACATTTTTCAATCCTGGAATGCAGGGTCGATATCGCCTGACGTTTTCTTCTTAATTTATATCGAAAATTACTTTTTAGGGTTTTTTTTAACTTGTACCCTTTTAATAGTTTGCAATTACAGATTTGCCCCTACCTTCTTGCATTATTCATAATTGTATCATTAGTGTTAGTGTAATGGAACGAATCACGATGACCGGTGGAAACACGCAACTTAAATTCGCACGACCGACTCGTTATCTAATCGTGCATGGTAATCAATGAGCATACGAAATTCATTCTCACAAGGATCCATAGAATCCATTCAAAGTGAGAATTTCGTCATTAGATCGTCAATAAAGGTATGGTTGCAAAAAATAAATAACTAATACAATAGCATTTCTTTTATTCCAGTGGGTATACAGATGTCGTTCGTATTCATACAATAAATATTAGCCCATCAAATATCTTGACTAAACTGTCACGCGATCATATATGCATGATCAACCTTATCTTGTACCTGAAATAAATAAAGATAATTTGATATGAGCCCAATGCCCAATATTCATCGAGTACATGTACAGGAATTCTAGCGATCTTTTAATCCGTTGTATTGCATATGCTTGAGTTTCCATAAAAAAATATAATTACATGCCTAATTATTCACATGCATTCCTTAACTTACGTATTTTGATTTCTTTCATAAACATGGGTATACATATGTAATATGCTTAAGGAGAGAACCCCTCTAATGGTCTGGTGTAGAAGCAGTGGCTTCCACTTTAAAGGACCACGGTTCGAATCCTATAGATAAAAAAAGTAATAATATAAAAAATATGCTTAAGGAGGGTTGATCATGTGAGAATCAAAAACTGTGAGAACATGAGAGTAGTGATTCTGCTTATCTCTCTCCTCCAATCAATCAGAAGAGAAATGACATAATCTAGTGGTCTATAATCACTGCTCTCATTCTCTCACAGTTTGTGGCTCTTATAGGATCAACTCTCATGCTTAATACTATATATAGAGAGGGGGGTTGATCCTGTGAGAGCCAAAAACTGTGAGAGCATGATAGCAGTGCATCTGGACGACTAAATTATGCTCATCACACATTGGTTGATTGGAGGAGGAGGGAGATGAGGTCCAGACTCACTGTTCTCATACTCTCACAGTTTTTTCTCTCATGGGATCAGTCCTCTCTCTATTTATATATATAAGGTTGATCCTGTGAGAGCATAAGAGCAGTGATTCTGGACCACTAGATTATGCTCATCTCTCTACTTATCCAATCAATCATGAGAGAGAAGACATAATCCAGTGGTCCAGACTCACTGCTCTCATGCTCTCATAGTTTTTGGCTCTCACATGATCAATTCTCTATATATAGAAAGAGGACCGATCCTGTGAGAGCCAAAAACTGTGAGAGCATGAGAGCAATGAGTCTGTACCACTAGATTATGCTCATCTTTCTCCTCCTCCAATTAACCAGTGTGTGATGAGCAGCCCTGCTCGCATGCAACACCCAACTCCGAACATAGGGTTTAGGAACCCTAACTCCACCCACACAACATGCCAGCCCTACTCGCATGCGATACCATCACTCCTCGGCAGTCCATCTGTCGTGAGGGTTGCCATGTCACCACTACTCATTGGTTGCGACTCCACCTTCACCTCCCCATCTCCGCCTATTTCTGTGAACTGTCATGACCCGTTGAGAAAAGATGAGTTTTTTAATATCACTATTTTTTATCTTTTGTCATTGCAAGTTGCCTCTTTATTTGTTGGCAGTTTGATGGAATCATTTATTTCTACCAAAATTATTTGTTGATGTCATTCTTTAATTTGAAATCATCTTTGCTTGTGGGTTCCATCATCGTGGGTTGCAAACAAGTTCCGTTCAAGGTGATCCATGAGTATAGGGGCTAACTTATTCTTGACAACAAGATGCAATCACATGTTCAATGTGATTTTGTGGAGGATTTTACCAGGGAGTTATAGAGAGAAGTATATGTGACAGATAAGAACCTGATTAAAGAAACATGAGATGGATTTATCAAGTTTATTCAAAGGAAAAAAGGTTTATATATGCAAGGCCATTGTGTTGGTTCCCAATTCTAATTAGATATGCCTTTCTCTACATTGAATTTTGATCTTTCTATGTGTTTTCTAGTGTCATTGGGTCTCCGATATATGAGGTATCACATTAAGGAGATGTTGTCTTTTGAGCCCTAGGTCATCAATGGAAGGCTTGGATTTGACAATGAAATTATCCTATTTTATAAAATAGTTATTCACAAATCCAGTTATTAGATGCTTTCAGAGAAGTTTCTACAAACCTGATTTATGGGAGAATGGAGATGGGTCGGTCCGTCCCAAGACTGTCCCATAGGAATTGGATCGGGCTTGGGTCGAACCAAAATAATTATGGACTTGGGTCCGACCTAAGGTCTGAAAATTTTTAATGAGCTTGAACCTAGGCCCTTCAGGACCTGGTCCAACCCGCCCCATGCTCATCCCTAGTAGCAAGTTATCCAATGCTTTTGTGTTGAATGTTCAACATTGAGATTATCACAAGATAGATATTTCCAATGTTTCCCTAACATAATCTCGATATGACGTTTTCATTATATAGCTTATCAATTATTGATCAACTTCTTCCTATCAATAACAGCATCTTACATCTTCAATTCCCTCCACAAGTCCTCTAGCTCAATGTAACAGCAACAGAAAATGTCACGCATATAAGGAGTTCAAGTAGTAATCTTTATCATTCAAATTTAGGTACTACGGCCCATTCGGCCCGGTCCGCAGTTTGGTCATGTCTAATTATAGAAGATGTAGACTGCAATCAAAGCACCTGGTCACCTGATTTTGTTTAGTTAGAGAAGTGACATACATATGAAATATTCTATAAATATAGTATACCAATTGAATCCTCACAATCTATTGTCACAAAATTATAGATACTCATTACAGTGTGTGATTTGTATATGTGATTTACTAGTCGGGAATTAAAACATACAATCTGTTTACGAATATATTTTCCTTTAATTTGTACTTTGTGCATCTTGTTCATCTATTTATTCAGATTGAATAACTTATCTCAAAATAAAATTCATTACTAACAAATACGCAGACATTACAACTTATAAAGATGATCAATTACAATGGCTTCACAGGAATGATAAGTACGTGAAATAAATTCTTTCAATGTAACAATTATATTTGTAATGTCTATTTTATTTCAAAATTAATACATGCTACATTTCCAAATATATTCAACGGTCAATTAAAGACTAGTAGGAATATTAATACCATAATATTTCCAAACCCAAATTGATTAGAATAAATATAATGTGAAGTCATTACAAATATCACTAAATTTAGTCGACCAAAAAGGATATCCACGCCTACGAAAATTTCTTATATGATGACATGAGTCTAGTTGACATGATCCCTTTGGCATGAAGACATTGTATTATTGATTATTTAATTTTTTTTTTGAACTTATTAAATAGGGAATCTATATTTTTGTGGGCAAAAGTTCATATTTTGGTAATCTTGACCCACAGATCATGAGAATGGAGAAAATTTAAGGTTAAAGTAAAACAATCACACCTACAAATCTTATACATGGCTTACGATACGATAATCATCCATTAATGATACCAACAGTCAAAAGTTCGTGATACGTCTCCAATCTAACGTGCGATGGTAATAACAAATATGCTAGTATCCAAGCATACATTTAGATATATTGTCCCAAGTCAAGTTGATGTAGAGATCTTACTATGGATATATTATTATTCATACATTTAACCCTACGGATCTGACACACACACTTGCATTCCTTATTTCGAATCAATCCATTACACTTATCCTACGAACCGACACATACAATAAAAGATCGCAATCCTAGGCTGATACATACCTCAATTTCGATACGTATCCCTCGAACCCGCGATCACTCATTTGTGACTCCTTCAATGTCGTAAGTCCCCGTGCTCCTCTGATTCGATATTGGTGCCTCCGGCGAAGGAGACGGGCATTTAAATGAGTGACTTCTCTCTCTCTCTCTGAAACACTAATGAATATGTGATTCATCATTCTAATTAATTGAAAATAGAACTTTGTCCTGAGTAGTTAGATACATTAATGTGTTTATAACTAATCATTAACACTCATGCACTTGTAATTAATTTGCAAAAATTTGCAATGCATAATGCATTCATATAACTTGTATATATTCACCTAATGTCACATATTTTTAGTTAATTCACACTAAGACTAATTGACATGAAACAAACTCCAACCATGTACCCATTTAAAATATATTCTGAGTTAGGATATAGACCTCATATATATATATATATATATATATATATATGTCCATTTAATTTTTAGGTCCGTCTCAGGATTAAGTAAGCTCAGCCAGATAGGCTCGCCAGCACGACCCGAAGATGAGCCCAAAAAAGGTCTAAAGGCCTTGCCCGAAGGCCCAAATAAGCACTTGCATGTCATGAGTGGAACCCGCTTATCTCCCAAGTCTCAAGTCCACACCATGGTCTCTTGAGTCTCCTTGCATACCGCATTCGAGCCTTCTAGGCCTAGGGCTTCCAATTCCGACAGAACTTTGAGGTCTCCCTTCCCCGACCTACCTTCGCTGGTGACGAGGTGACCAGGCCCAGCTTTCTCAACAACACGGCAACCAGACCTCACTCCCCCGACGATGCTACGAGCCAACGACCTTGAACTCCTACAACCAGCCGTAGCGTGAGATCTCGCCTAGTCACCCTATCTCATTCCCATAGTAGGCACTTGTTCTTTCCTATTTCATTTGTAGCCTCAAACTTAGTAAGACTATAAACAAATACGAGGCAAACTCCGACATCTTCTACATTGTAATTTCATCTCTACCTAGGTTCAAATTACCCGATGTGTTTCATCAAATCATGGTCAATTGTCCACAACTCCATCAATACCGGGTGTCTTAGGGTTCCTCCGATACAACGGAGATGTCTCCTATGGGAGCATATAAATCTCTTGTGTGATCTCTCTCTCTCTCATGCACGGGGGAAGAATGGAAGGGAGAATGACCGAATGAGGTTGGATTTTGATTTATTAATGGCCTTTTAAATTTGTAAATAGTTTATAGGGGAGATTAGTGTGCAATATAGTAATAAATCCTCTTTAATTGACATTTGAAATTTCAAATATTGATTGTGATTGGATTGGTAGGACTGGAATTGGAAAGCTACCATTTTGTAAAACATTAGCGATTAGATATCCTAATATGTTGGAACTTTTTGAACGATAGGGGATGCGGCTCCCCATCTCCCCCCGTCCCGTATCTGCCTGGGTTCTTGTCAAACTCATATTGAAATAAAGAGATGTATAACATAATTAAATTAAATGATAAATTATTTTCTATTTTTTATAGTCCAACACCGACTTTTTTTATGAGAAAGAGGGTGAGCTCCAAGGTGGGAGTCATCGTAAAATCATTATATTAAAAAAGAAGAAGGATTACATGATACATTACCTTGACTCCCAAAAATTTAAGAGAGGCTTACAATGAGACACAATATTTTCCGGATAAAACCTCTGATTATTAAAAAGGAGCATGTTTCTCGCTAGCCAGATTGACCATAACGCTCCAAAAGGTCATGCAACATCATCAGTTGAGTTGCCTCCTGCTTTCCTTACCGCATCCCAAAAGTTCAGTAGACCATCTGCATCCACTCAAGGGATCACCAGTTCTCTCCAGACCTTCAGCGAGGACTCACAGGTGAAGAAAAAATGTTATGAGGTCTCCGACTGTCCCTGCACCTGTCACATGTAACATCATGTACACCTAAAATCCTCGCCCTCCTGTCCTTGTCCAAAAGCATGTCCCTCCTTACGCACCAAAGAAAAACTTTTATCATGTTCGCTATCTTGCTTGCCCATATAATCTTCACATCCTTGCATATGTCATGGTCTTGAATTTCACCACCACTGCTCAGTTCACCATACAGTTGCTTGATCGAAAATTTATAACACGTCCATTTGAAATGATCATTGTACTGATGGAAATCATCTGGGAAAGGGGCCACAACCCTCAATCTTTCCAAATCCTCCATTCTTCTGTCTGAAAGACCAGCAAAAAAATCGGTCTCCACTCTCCAACATGAGCCAACTCCCTCACGGTGGCCTCCTTCGCAGTTGTCATAGCAAAAAGTCTAGGAAAAATGCAACTTCAAAGGGCCTTCACCAATCCATTCATCCCTCCTAAATCTGAAGCCTTTCCCATCCCCTACTTTCGGCATTAGTCTAACCAATATAACCGTCAACACCTCTTGTATCCCTTTCCAAAGGGATAACTCAAACCGAAAAAACCTCGCATCTAAAGTTCCTTTCACCACATAAATCTTTCTCATCAACCTTGCTACCAGATCCAAAGATGGCCTCCAGATTCACAAAATCCACTTTGTTAGTAGCGCCTTATTCATGCACACCAAATCCTTAACTCCAAAACCCCCTGTGGGCGAGATGTCGTTATCTCCTCCCATGCCACCATATGCATGCCCGACTTTCGTTGCTTCTCGTCTGACCAAAAAAAACCTTCTCATCAACTTTTCAATCTTCTTTCTCACTCCCACCGACATCATCCTAGTCGAGAGAAAAAACATGGGAATGGCAGACAGGACATGCTTCAGTAGGACCAGCTTCCCACCTCTGGATAAGGTAATCGTCTTCCACACAGCCAATCTGAATTGTATCTTTTGGATAACCACCTCCCAATCTGCTACTCTCGGCTTGCCTGCCACCAACGGAAGGCCCAGATAATTAATCGGCAGGTCGTCTAATGGATAGCCAAGAAGCTCTACAACCCTTGTCCTATCCTCATTCTGCAACCCAAAAGTGATCACCATCGATTTTTGCATATTTATTTCAAGCCCAGACATACTGTTGAATATGTCCAACAACTCAGTCGTACGACTGTTCATCTCATCCAAACTACCCAGGAAAAGTATTGTGTTGTTTGTGTGTTGCGACAACGACACAGAGATCGTCAAGACGAAAGCCTTCACACCACCCTCCATCGGTCGCTTACCTGAACAGGATCGCCAATGCATCTGCAACCAGAACAAAAAGCATGCGCGTTAAAGGATAACCCTGTCGAACGCCTCTCTGTGGCTGGAAATAGCCACCTTCAGGCTGACCATTTACTAAAACTGAGAAGGAAGTCGTGGCGATATATATTTTCATCCATGCCACCCAGCTATCCGGGAACCCTCTTCTCCTCATCAATGACCACAGAAAGTTCTAATCCACACAGTCATAAGCTTTTGCAAATCAATCTTCCAGAACACCCATTTTGCACCTTTACACATTCATTATAAATAGATATCTGACGCCATAATTAGCACATCTGCCATTTGACGTCCTGGAATGGACGTGGATTGACCCTCCAAAACAATCGAGTCCATGACCCGCTTGAGCTTGTTTGCTAGCACTTTTTTCAACAATGAGGTAAACTCCATTAGAAAGAGCGATTGGTCTGAAGTCCTCTACTCTTGTCGGGTGATCTTTCTTTGGGAGCAAAAATAATAAAGCCATGTTAACCTTCTCGAAACCCTTGTTTCCTTCTCTAAATTCTTCTAGCACCTCTATGATCTCTCCCTTGAGAAGGTCCTAAAATTCTATGTAAAAGAAGATCGAAAACCCGTTCGGCCTCGGTGTCCCATCTGCATTTAGCACCCATACTGCATTTTTCACTTCGCTCTCTGAAAAGGGTCCACCAACGTCTCCTGCTGCCATGATGTCAAAGTCTTCACCCCTTCCCCATCCACGCCCACCCATCCCCTTGCCTTCTCCCTGACGCCTCTACAAAAAACCCTCTCAGCACATTGCTAATTTGTTGTTCTCCTGAATACCCCCCCCCCCTCCCCCCCATCCCCCCACCTCAATTTCATGAATGTGGTTTCTCCTCCTTCTGTTAGAAGCCATGGAGTGAAAGAATCTAGTATTCGCATCGTCATCTCTGAGTCATTTCTGCCTGAACTTCTGTCTCCATTCCACCTCTTCTTTCCGATCCTCCATCAGAATCACCTCCATGAGCATGTACCTCTTTGCCATCTCTTCCTGATCCAAGCCTCTCAAATCGTCAAGATCATCCAGACAGACCACTTTCTCCTGAGCCTTTCCTCTCTTCTCCCTCCTTTTCATTCTCGCCATTCTTCCGTATTCCTTCAGGAATGACTTAAGCAGCACCAATTTAGCTGCCAGTCGAGATACCACCGAACCCACTGGACTCCAGCTCCTCCATCGTTGTGCAACCAACTCCTTGAAATCCTCTTCCAGCAACCAGGACTGCTCAAAGCGGAAGAAGAACATGCATCATTCTTCCTCACCAAAAGACCAGATAATAGGTGTGTGATCTGAGTGAGCCCAGACCCAGCCGTGAGAGTAGGAACCTCTCCACCCCCACAATGGAGAGTAGAATTCGGTCCCGTCTCGATCTCGACCTCGTGTTGCGCCAAGTCTAAGTACAACATGATGCATCAATAATTGACAGGCTCAAAGAATGTGCCATCTCCAAAAACTCCGCTGAACCTATATCCCTCCCCCCCTCCCCACCAGCCAAATCTCATCATCATGCTTGGAATAGATCTGCATCAAGTCTGCCACTAAAGAGCCCCTTCCACTGTCATTGGGCCCATCGACATTAGTCACCATAAAAGCGAAGCCAGCCCGCCTTCTGAGACGGGCCGAAAGAGAAAATGCGAAGCTCCACTCTGTCACTACCTCAAAATCACTCTCCTCCCATCCAGTGATCATTCCTCCTGCCGATCCCTGTGCCTCCATGACAGCGGTCTGAAAACCACGCTCAATGCCCAGCTCATAGACAACCTCTGTCAAACTGTGAGACAATTTCGTCTCTTGCAACAAGAAAATGTCCACTTTTACCTCACGGATTAAAGTCCCAACCCCCGTGCGCTTTTCGGGCCCGCTTTTGCCTCAGGACTAAAGTCTCAATGCTTTTGCCTCGCGGATTAAAGTCCCAACCCCCATGCCTCACGGATGAAAGTCCAACACCGACTTCTTTGTAAAATTCTAAATTCTACAATGTTCAGAAAGCCTATTTATTATATATTCCATTATTTTTTATACATATTATTCACATTAATCATTTCCATAATTACGATAACGTGATATGTTACATTAAATAATGTTGTAATATTGTTAGCATTTATATATTACCTAAATAATATATAGCATTATTTTATAGTCTTCTACTTCCGTAATTACTCGTATCTCATGTAAGGATTTGGTTTCTCATCTTTATTTGTATCCGACTTCATACATGCATACATGCGTATATATACACGTCTGCATGCATGTGTGTATAAACATATATGGATGTATTTTTTGGATTTTTATTAGTTGTACCCCTCCGAGATATTGTAATATTAGTTATGCCTTGTCTTTTTGAGAATATCATTGTGCCCCGACTTCTTGTCGTTTTATCATTTGTGACAATCGGCAGGGGCGGAACTAGTATATGTCATGGAGGGGCCATGGTCCCTTCTAGATTATTACATGTCACTAGTGCAGTGTATTAAATTTTTAATATGACCCCTCCTTAACTGTATAATAAATAATGTTGTTAGAGGAAAGGTGTAAAATTATTTAATGGTCAAGTGATGGGATGATGTAGTTATTATTTTGGAGATCGTGGTTTGAAAGTCACCTCTCAATATTAATTCGTTTTATATAGTTTATCCAATCATTTCTGAATTATCAAAATTATAAGTATAATTTGATATAAAATTGTATTCGAGTTCATTTATCTATACAATTATTTCTAACACTCATTGTAAATAAAAATTATTAATTCCTTTTAGCCATGAACTTTTGTATTTCAAAATCTCACTTAATAATTTATCCTTTTGGGATGTATTTAGAAAGGCAAATTATTAGATTGTGATATTTTAAAAATCACCATTGAAAATAATAATCTATTGAAAATATAATCTTAGTAATATATTTAAATTGTGAAATGATCAAAATTGAAAAGGATTCATTTTAAAAATATTAACTCCATTTAAAAATGTCACTTGAAAATACAATGATTATTCCATTTTTTAGCATACATAATATTTGTATACTTGACCCCTCCTTGATAAAATCCATGATTCCTCTCCTGCCCCTCGTGTTTGTTGTCATCCATCACCAATGCAAATGGACACTAAGTTTTGGGGATATATGGAGAATTAAATTAAAAAAGAAGGTTGTTGGGTACAAAAAAATATTAGGTTTTTATCAGTTATGCACTCCTGAGATATTGCAATATCAGTTATGCCCTCCGTCGTTTGGAACATCAGTTGTTCTCCTAACGTCTTGCACCATTATCACTTGTACCCTTGCGTTAGTTTCACCGTCCATTAGTTGAACAAAATCATGGTTTATACAAAACATGGTATAGGTAAGAGGGCATAACAGTAAAAAATCTACCTCCTCCTCCACCACCGTCCCCTTGCTCCTTCGTTGCCCCATCCTCCTCCAGCCCTCTGCTCCTCCTCCATCGCCCCATCCTTCCCCTGCTTCTCCGCCCACTCCTCCTCCTCCCGTCCTTTGCTCTTCCGCCCCCTCCTCTTTTGCTACCCCATCCTCCTCCTCCAATCGCCCCATCCTCCTCATCAAGATATGTGCTGCTCTGCCCCCTCCTCCTCCTCCAGCTCTTTGCTCCTTTGTCCCCCTCTTCTTCCAGTCATATGCGCTCCTCCATCCCCCTCCTCCTTCCCACGATCTTGATCCGAGTATGCTGCCGATTACAACGCTGCCACCTCCAAGAAATGGTGGGGATATGGCCAACATCCACTACAAATTGGACGGCCTTTGGGGACGCTTATTGGGGACGGTCAATGAGCGACCGTCCCCTATAGTAGTATAGGGGATGGTTGTAGACTGATCGTCCCCTCCATCGAGTATTCGTGATGGTCGTTACGGACCGTTGCCTTTAATTGGACCTTTGGTGATGGTTATATAGTCGTCCCTTACGAGAAGAGCCCCAGCTTGTTTTCTACCTACCCGAGTACTATAGCAGATGGTCATAACCGTCCCCTTTACGCCACTATTGCCGTCGCGTAAACCCAACTATAGGGGACGGTTGCATAACCGTCGTCAATGCCTGCATAATTGGCGCGGTCCGCCAAATATCTGCCACCAAAGGGGACGGTCCACTCATAACCGTCCCCGATTATCATTATAGGGGACGGTCGTCCGACCGTCCCCGATGGTCTTATACCCTCTTGGCCGAATCCATTCCTCATTCATTCGCTCTTCCTCCGCCGTCTCTCATCCTCCCTCCGCCCGCTCGCCCTCCTCCCTCCGCCGGTGCCCGCTCTCCTCCTCCCTCCACCGGTACCCGCTCGCCCTCCTTCCTCCACTGGTGCCCGCTCATCTCCTCCCTCCGCCGGTGCCCGCTCGCCCTCCTCCCTAGCTCCGCCGGTGCCCGACCTCCCCGCCACCCTCTTCCCCTCCGACGTCCTCCGCCCAACTCCTCCCTCCTCCATCCCACGCCACCTCCCTCCGCCGCCCTCCTTCATCCGCCCAACTTATCTAGCGCCGCTGCGGTTTCATCCTCTTATTTGGTTGTAAGTTTTTCAATTATTTTTATTTTAATAATTTTTCAACTATATTATGCTTCCTTATGATTATTTAGAATTTTTAAAACAATAGCTTGATCTTTAGAAAAATGAAGTATGTGTAATGTAGTTGTTTACATGCCTAATAGTTTAGTTTATAGGATCAAAAACTTAGTTTTTATGGCCTTATAATTTAAATACATAATTCTCCAATTGTTTGCTTATCTGTATATATGCTCTCTGTAATACACATTAACTTAGTATAAGATGTATGCATTAACATAGCATACATTATTGAAACTTAGGTATGGTCTCTGGGTTATTACAAATTTAAAATATAGGAAGAATGTTGTAGAAGTGATTCATAAGAGATACTGACATTCTAATTAACTTTGGATCTTTACCTTTAGGAAATGGACAAAAGTTGGATGAATAAAAGATTCGATGATTATCGGACATATATCAAAGGTGTTATCCGATTCTTAGACTGGGCATTTCGATATGAGTCAGTTTATCATATTGTAGGAGATGAAGGAGATAGGATACATTGTCCTTGCATAAGATGCAAGAACACTCTGCTCAAAATCAAACCATAGTTTACGAGAATCTGATATTAAACGGTTTTTGGCTTCATTATACGAATTGGACGTATCATGATGAAGGAGTTAATTTAGAAGTAGTCAATAACGCCCAAGTGGATATTGAAAGAGATATCTCTGAAACACATGATCGTGATGCTATGTTTGTGATGATAGATAATATCCGAGGACGTAACACTGATGGAATGATGGAATCGCTTCCGGATACCTTACATGAAAAGATACAAGATGCAGAAAAGCCAATATGCTCAGGAATCAAAATGTCTCGATTACATTTTCTTTTGGAGATGTTTAAGATAAAAGTGAAGAATCGATGTACAACGATTACGATGATAGATGTCTTAGAGTTAATTAAGGTATTATTAAATAATCCAGAAGGTTTTTCAAATGACTGGAAGGACGCTAAGTCAAGATTCCGCGTACTTGGCTAAACTACGAGAAAATTGACGCATGTTCGAACGACTGCATTTTATATTGAAAGGATTATTCAAACTTAGATAGATATCCTGACTGCAAAAGTAGTAGATATAAGACTATGGGTCATCATTCGAAGAGGAAAAAATCGGAGAAGATTCTACGGTTCTTTCCTTTGATTTTCCGATTACAGCGATTATATTCATATAAAAGAACAGCTAGAATGATGATATGACACAGTAATATCAAAAAGAAAGATGTAACTGGTGTTACGCGACATCCGTCAGATACAGAGGAGTGGACGAAATTCGATGAAATGTATCCATCGTTCTCTAAAGAAGTAAGAAACGTACGATTGGGCCTTCTTCTGATGGTTTTAATCCATTCGGAAATATGAATACGAGTTACTCTATTTGGCATGTGATACTTGTTACATATAATCTGTCACCATGGATGTCGATTGCATCTTCTTTTTTGATGATGTCGTTATTGATACCTGGTCCAAAGAGGCCAGGTAATGCAATAGATACATATATGCAACTGTTAATTGATGAACTAAAGATTCTGTGGAATTCTGGAGTGAGCACGTATGACGCGGTAAAGAAAGAGTTCTTTACAATGCGTGCTTCTTTATTGTGGACAATTAATGACTTTCTCGTGTATGCTAATTCATCGGGTTGGAGTAAGAAAGGTAAACTCGCATGTCCAATTTGTATGGATAAAACACAATCGACATGACTAAGTACGAGTATGAAATATTGTTATTTGGGACATCGACTTTTCCTACCCATAAGTCATAGATGGCTAAGAAGTGAAAATAATTACAAGTTGGACGGACAGTTGTTTGGACGTCGGATAAGTTTGAATCGACGATCCGGAAGCGCAATGTGGACGGAATAAAAAATTTTGGGCAACTACTCCATAGGTCGATTATTTAAGAGGAAGGCATCCAGTGGATGGCGGAAAAAAAGTATATTCTTTCAGGAGCTACCCTATTGGCATACTTTACAGGTCCGTCATAACTTGGACGTGATGCATATAGAGAAGAATGTTATGGAAAATATTCTTGAAATTTTAGATCTTTCCAGTACTGCGAAAGACAGTTTGCGAGCTAGACGTGATCTGATACAGTTGGATATCCGGCCCAAACTACATTTAATAGAGTCAGGGAATTTTAGAGTAATAATTCCCAAAGTTGTTTATACTTTATTCAGTGATGACAAAAATAAGATACTCAATTTTATTAAATCAATTAGAGTATCTGATGGATTCTCCTCTCAAATAAGCAGATGTATAAATCTGGCGGAAAGAAAGATATCAGCATTAAAAAGTCGTGATTGTCATGTATTGATGCAAGTTCATTTCCTGCTGGTCATCAGAGGAGTTGTACATCCTGATGTTTTACAGCCACTAATCGAACTCAGACAGTTTTTTTAAGTCCTGTGTTTGAAGACTTTAGATCCTGAAGTGTTGTTTCGACTAGAGATAGATATTGTTATCACTTTATGTAAGCTGGAGCAGCTCTTTCCATCTACATTTTTGATATAATGGTACATCTAATTGTTCATCTTGCTAGCGAAGCTCGAATATGTGGTCGTGTACAGTATCGATGGATGTATCCAATTGAAAGATATCTATGGAAATTAAAGAATATGGTATTTAATAAAGCCGCACCTGAAGGTTGCATTGCCGAGGGGTATTTATGTGAAGAATGTATTACATTTTGTGACATGTATATGGATGATGACAAGAGTATTAGATTCGATCGGTTCGAATGAAATAATGATGGTGAGTTGTGGATAGAAGATCCAAATAAACTTTGGATTTTTCAACAAAATAGACGAGCTATCCTAAAGAGTGCTCGTCGCAGTATTTAAGACGATGAAAGAGGCCTTATTCATTATTATATTTTGATGCAATTAGATGAGGTTGATTCTTTCTTTAAAGAGTTTCAGTCAACAATCACTAGCAAATTAGAATTTCTTAAATGGTTCAGAGATAATATTAAACTATTAAAAGTTACCAAAGATGAACGGTGGAGCACGAATCTTGATATTATCCACGGGAGTCCATACTCAATAGTAGTATCACATTCCGTCTATATCGTTAATGGATTCAGATTTCGAAAAAAATCAATTGATGAAAATAAAACATCACAGCTTTCTCGAGTAATAGTGAAGGCCGATCTTAGTGCTGAAATTGATGGTACTATGGCGAAATTATTGTTATACTAGAAATCAGTTTTACACATGATGCAAGGTGTGTTCTATTTCATTACATTTGGTTCGATGTCGGTCGTGTTGGAGTATGTTACAAGAAGGATAAAAATGGAGTTCTCTCTTTAAAGCAAACTGGTCGGTTACAAACAAATGAGCCGTATGCGCTTGTCAGTCAGGTAGAACAGGTCTTTTATGTTCCAGATAACTCGGTTAGTGGATGGATTATATCTATTATGACAACACCGAAAGATTTCTTCGATGTTAACAATGAGGAAGATGCATCAGATAATGACATTGCATACCAAAATAACTCAAGTGATTTTTTTCATGAAGTAGTAGACAACGACGTTGGTACCAGTAACACGAGGTAATGGTATTTTTTATTTTGTATTCAAATAACTGAATTTATTCGGATCTCTCTAAATGTATTTTTTAAAGTAACTATGTTTGAATTACAAAGATGGCACCTAGACCCAGACGTAGTCGGAAAGTTCTCGAACCTCCCCAGCAGCCACAGGGAGGTTCTTCTAATGCTGGCAGTGGCGGTACCTAGAGACGATGTGGATCATCTCAGTGTAAATTTCTGGATCGTCTCACACCCGGGCAGACGTTATATGTTTGTATTATTGGCGGAGATGTAGTGGGGGAGAACTCCACGGAGTTTCAGAGCTACCTTGGGCAGGTTGCCCGTGCGCGTATCCCCATCACGACCCACGACTTTCGACAGCTTCCTTATGTTGTCAAGTTTGCCATACTTTCCGATTTGGAGGTATTCTAAAATCAAACAACGAATTTGTACTAATTTATTATATTAATGTTTATTATGTTTGTTGTACAAGGCTGTCTTTACATGGGAATGAAATACTCATGTCGATTCCCATATTCTCTCGCATGCCGCTGAGTTGTTGCATTGATACAAGGGACGCATAAAGGCGAAGGTAACAAGTTATTTGTATTTTCATAACGAAAGATTTGAATATTCACGACATTTCTTTTTCCGTTTTTAGTATTACAACCCCCAGATTCCATATGAGCAGCTTGTGCAGAACGTCCCACCTAGTGTTACACCAGATCAATGGAGGGAGTTGATTAATTTTTGGTCCAGTGAGGAGTTCGCAGTATGTATATTTTTCCTAATTATTTATTTTATGTTTGTACTAACTTTGTTTAATTTTATGTGATTTCTACAAAAAATACTGTGAATCGCTCCAAAGGCTTTAGGTCCACCTACAAGATGGGGAGGAAGAACACAAACCAATTGAAGCATGATTTTGTAAGTATTAAAAAAATTAGAATGATTAATTTTAGAAGAATAATTTATTATAATAACTTCTTTTATGTTTTTTAAGTTGAGGGATAACGAAAGAGAAATGACCCGTATAGAGGCTTTTGCCGGATCAAAGAGCCGAGATTGAGGAGGAGAAGTGCAGTGGGTTGATGACGCCTACGCACTAATTCATGTAAGTAATATTTATTTTTAATTTATATAATAGCTCATGTTAATATATTGAAAATATTTAATGTATCTATACATGCAGCAAGAAATGGTTAGGCTCTCCACCACCTCCTTGTTAGATAGCACGGGGACGAGCACTCCCCCTTTGTCCGCCGATGATAGCTTCCGTCAAGCCATTGGTCCAGACCGCCCTCCTCCTCCGTTGTTGCCCCATCCTCCTCCAGCCCTCTGCTCCTCCTCCATCGGCCCTTCCTCCCCCTGCTCCTCTGCTCACTCCTCCTCCAGTCCTTTGCTCTTCCGCCCCCTCCTCTTCTGCCACCCCATCCTCCTCCTCCAATCACCCCATCCTTCTTATCCAACCACGTGCTGCTCCGTCCCCTCTTCCTCCTCCAGCTCGTTGCTCATTTGTCCCCCTCTTCATCCAGCCCTATGCGCTTCTCCATCCCCCTCCTCCTTCCCACGATCTTGATCCGAGTGTGATGTCGATTACAACGCTGCCACCTCCAAGAAATGGTGGGGATGTGGCCAACACCACTGGCGGAGGGACCTCCAAAGGAGCATCTGAGTAGCAATGGCAGGTTGCTGACGGGAACCTTATCCAGCAGCATCTGAGTAGCAACACCGCCAGCGCTCCTACCCATAGTTCGACTTTGAAAATGGAGGGGGAGGGGATGTCGGGGGAGGGGGAGGATGAAGAAGAGGGGGATGACGAGGGCCTGGAAGGGGAGCGGTGGTCGGAGGAGGAAGGGTCGGATGGGGAGGTCCGATTGGAGGAGAATGAGGGGGTGTTCGTGGAGGGGGTCGGAGGAGGAGGAGGAGGGGTTGGAAGGGGGACGTGGAGGGGCTGGAGGAAGACATTTAAACCCTTGTTGTTTAATATAATCTCCATCGTGTCTCCAAAGTTGATGTCTATTTACGTTGGGGATTGATGGCAACTAACGCAAGAGGCACAAGTGATCATTGAAAGAAGTCGGGGGCAAAACTGATATTCCTAAAATGAAAAGGGCATAACTGATATTGTAATATCTCAAAGGGGTACATCTGATAAAAATCCAAAATATTAACAAAGGAGCATACATGTTCCTCCCCTCCTCTTCCACTCCCCCTCCCATCCAATGTCAAGGTATGGAGCATCCCATGGCAGATATCTTCGGAGGGATGATCCCGTATATAAAGTTGGTACTTACATCAAGCACCTCGAGGGTGTAGATCCGGTGGATTTTGTTGGGGAGGGGGGCCCATATCCCCAGAGAGACAAAGATGACCATCCTCAAAACTGGTTAGCATGCTCATTGTGATGAGAGAATCGAAGGAGAAGTCCTGCAAGAGTGTCTGATGGTGAGTGGGATACCCATCAAATTTATCGATCTTGGCAATCTTGTCACCAACGATTTCCAGCTCAAGCACAGAGCTTCCTTCACAGGTAACTGCTAGGAAAGGTGAGGGAGGTATGTTGCAGGGATCATTGACATTGTTCCTCACATCCAACCAAAATAGGTTCTCCAGTTGCTTCCTCAGTTGCAGAAGGGTATGAGATTACGAGCTGCTTTGCCACCTCGTGATCGTGGCGCTGGCTGAGGGCACGTACGCACACTACGCCGCGTTGCACCTACACTACTACGTGGTGGGGGAGGACATTGGCGGAGGAAGGTGAGTGGGAGGGGAGGAGGTGGAAGCTATGGGTATGGGGTAGGGGAGGAGGATGCGTGGGGGAAGTGTTTGGACAGGTATGTCCCTCTTAACCTCATCATAGTTTGAAAAAATCATGGTTAAGTTCAACTTATTGACGGCTAAAGTAACAGAACAGGACAAGTGATAGAAGGACAAGAAGTCGGAGGTACAACTGACATTCCCAAAAAAAGAGGAGCATAACTGATATTGCAATATCTCAAAGGGGCACAACTAATAAAAATCCTTTTTTTCTATGGTTCCTTTTCACATATGTATCTCTTTGCTTGCGTCTTTACATTTTCTTCACATTTTAGATGCAAATTTGAGTCATATCGAGAAAAATGGGCAAAAAGCTTGTGTTTGCTTTCCTTCAATTATATCCGTTTATTACCACTCAAAATACTTAAGTAGATTTAATAAGTAGTAAACTTTCACTCTCATAACCAAACTCAACATTCCATTAGTATTTGGTGTGTTCCTATTTTACAATATTACACACACTTTTTGTTTGATTTCTCCATCAGCATATTCGAGATTTCATGTTGGTAATATACCGTATTTTAAGCAAATCTTTCATCAAAGTGTACAATATTAACATAGCAATATGTAACAACTTAAAAAGAAAGATTATCCTCATCAAATGCACTGCATCAGAGGCTACTTCGATTCTTGAGGTAGAGGTCCGGACCTTAAACTTGGGAATTCAAGTTGATGCCCCATTCATGGAGCACTCATTGATCATTTGCTCAAATAGCAAGACTGCAATAGCAATAGTATAGCGATTGGTCTGTAAAGCTCTCCATGGAGAATGAAAAGGCTCTTTCAGTGCAACTCGTCAGAGCTGCGATTATCCCCGTCGACAAAGATCATGTATGTAAATAGAGATAGGGTTAAACAGGCTCACAACCTTGCAAAAACTTGTCGATGCAACTAGGGCTGTTCAATATATCAGGGTCAACCGGGTACCCGCCCCGACCCGTCAATTTGACCCTAATTTCACGGGTACCCGTGAAAAAATATCCGGATCGGGTACCCGCAAGTTGCTAACCCGTTATATCGGAGTGACCCGGTGGAAATCCACCGGGTACCCGGTTGGATACCCGATCCTTGTGGACCTTGGCACCTTCCAATTCCCTGGACGCCCAACTTCCATCTTTGCGATTAGGGTTTACACCGCTCCACGCCTCTCCCCCTCCCCACCGACCGTCGTCTGACAGCTCCTTCCTCCTGTCCTGAGTGTCTTCCACAAGTCCGGCTCCCTCGCCATCGCAGTGCCGCTCATCGTAGCTCTCCTCTATGCCCTGCCACCGAAGAACCCTATGTCTGGTTGCAATATGGTAAATTCCACATACCCAACTTCCACACATCCTTCGATAAAGATTTTCAACTCTGTAATTTGTCATTGAACAAGGATATAAATCCGGCTTAATGGGGAGGGAAGGCGTGCTCGATGACTGGTTGTCATATGGTAAATTTCAAGGAATTCAAAATTGCTTGACTTCGACATGCCTATCTTATGACATATAATTAAAATTATAATATGCACCTTTCGGAATGCGATCTATTTAATTTTATATTGAATCAGATTATTCTTAGAATAAAGTCCCCACTGTTGACTTGGAACACCTGAAGGTATGAATGTTACAGACATGTTAACATTTGGATATGGATAAAGATGTGCATTATCATATTGTTGTTTGTTTAATACATGCACGTATGTTGATTGTACATTTTTTGGATTCATATGGAAATGCATCCATCATCATATTTCCCAAATCGAGGGTCTATTCCTTTGATTCCACATTTAACATAGAACTGAAATTGCAAAGGGGTATCTGAGAAATAGACAACATGGTACAACTTTCGCGATGTTGATTCTGAACTGTGTATTTTTTCTGTAACAATTCAGATGAGTAAACGCAATCTCGTTGGATAAAAGCGTGATGGAGTAGATACAAAGCACTAATGTTGTCCTTTGTATATGTGTCTATATAAGATGGTGTACTCGGACAGATTTGTTTGGCATGAATATTGAAACATCACGTGCATGATTTGATTCGGTTTCGCGTGCCAACATGAAAGAACAAGTTTCAGGTGATGTGCCTAGTGATATCCGAAGATGCCGACACATCTGGAAGCTCGAAGGTGCTGCTGATCTAGGAACAATACTACATAATCCGGTCACAGCGCATTGCGATCCCAATGCAACTGGACATGAGAAGGTGCCGTCGAGGAGTAATTTTTCAGCAAAATCCAGTAGAAGATTGGAGATATTTTTGCAACTGGACGAAGAAATAGCAGCGATCCTGTTTTTGCTATGCTGCAAAACCAGACTACAGAGTCTGGAGACGTCTGTCTTCTTCAGAGGCTTCGGGAGGAAATCCTCTGCTCCTTCGTCTAGTCATTTGTGTAAGCAAAAAACCGTGACTGATGAACACTGAACACAAGAACACTGCGTTTATGTGCTTTTTGTATATATATATTTGATGTGTATATTTTGCATGAGAACATGACTAGGAGGGGTACCTAAATATATTCCAAACCGAAATTGGTAGTTTCATTTTCTTGACTTTGTAATGCCCTTATCTGCAAATAGAAAAAATCAACAAATTAGAAAGTATATGCCTGCATGATAGTTGGCATGCTGCTGCAAAATTATGCTATGTTATGTGCTCTGTTATAGTTCATTTGATGTGTATATATTTGTTGAAGAGACCCGCGGGTACCCGTGGGTACCCATTACCCATTCAAATAATTTGGGTACCCGTTAGAACCGGGTACCCGTTGAAATGGGGCGGGTCGACCCGTTGACCCGGTAGTGATGGGTTGGGGCGGGTTATGATTGAACGGGTCGGGTACCCGCCCCATGAACACCCCTGGATGCAACTCCATTTATGGGGAATGATCTGTACAAAATCTTACGGCAGTTCTGTAGTCAACAGTCCATGATCAATAAGAAGGTGAATTCCTTAAAAAAATATGAATTTATAGCAATACTACCTCTGTCAGACGCTATAAAATGTAATAACAGATATTATTAATAGCAAAAAAAATTATGCATCGCGACTGACATCTTCGTTGAAATATTACTGGCAACTGTTGATATAATACCAGTTATCTATTGCCTTTGACCCTAATTTTTTTTGGCTGTGATTAGTAAAAAAACCACACGAAATGTTATTAATAAATATTGATTTGATGTGCTGGTACAAAAGTAACAACGAGTATGTTTGTATGCTATGATTTTAAAGTATAGTTTACATTTAATAATATTCATTGTAAGATAATAATCATCCCGATAAGAATTTTTTTAAAATATCGGTCCACAGCCCGAGCCTTTTTTCCCCAACTTTTTCTATTTTTTTTCAAAATATCACTATGTATATTCATCTATATATCCCTTAAATATGTCATTCGAATTTCGTATGAAACGGAGACTCATATGTCTTCCATCTAGAGCAGGTATTTTAACGGTCTAAACATTAATGTAATCGACATGTTCTATATAGAGGGCATAGGAGTCTCCGTTTATGACAGAATTAGAATAGCATATTGGAGGGATAAATAGATGAATATTTTCGGCGAAATGCTTTTTATTACTTTGGAATTATATCCTGGAGCGGCCGGCCAAGCTTCCGGTGGTGGTGCTGCTGACGGAGCTTATAAGTAAGGAAAAAAGGTGTCAACTCTAGGTGGCTTTGCTTCCCAATAAATGGATTAAACAGTTAAACAAGGATGGAGGTGTTAATCAACCTATCAACTTGGGTAACTTAAAGAGAGCGTAATAATTTAAATAAAATAAAAAATCCCCATATTCCTAAAGATATAACGAATTATGTGACCATCTTATTCCGAAATTGCTTATTTTGAGGACAAGATCCTCCTATTCCAAGATAAGAGAACATATATTATCCAAACAAGACCTGCTGAGAACTCCTCTCACAGTCAAATGCACATCACCTTCATCAGAAAATCATAACTCTAATGATGAACACATACACTCGTTTTAATTAAAAAATATAATAAAGCGACGAAGAATCTACCAAACATTTCTAAGGGGTTATTACTATGTAGTTCACAATAATCCTACTCACCAGCTTTTGAAGAGATTACCAAAAAAAGAAAAGAATTTAGATTCCATTCATGGAAATAGCAACAACGGAGTAGTAGCCCCTATGCAACAATCAAAAAATAATTATAGCTAGAAAAAAAAATATGAGCATAAGCTTCAGATTAGCAAAAATACACTTATACAAACACTTGAGTTGCAAGAATTGCCAAGGAGAACTAATTTCTGACATTTGCACAAGAAAGATACAACTATAGATGCAGTACACAGAATAGGAAAGAGCTGAGAGAAGCTCAAATATATCTATCTCTTTGAAGGCATGCAAATGAAACTCTTCTGCTGATATAGTGCTGTCTGCACTTTAGGGTTCTTCAGCTTTATTTGGTTTTCCATCTCCGTCGGGAAGGGTCACAAGCTAAGGAAAATTTACCCAAAAAATTGATGCAGCATCTGGCATGGGTTTAAGTGTCTCTTCTGCTGCTTGATGTAGCAGCTTTCGAGCCGCTCGTCGTCATAAAAGATTCCCCACAACCGCACTCACCTTTCGAGTTTGGATTTATGAAAATGAATTCCGACCTGAAATGCATGACATTGTTGATAACGAAATTTGAAGAAAAAAAGCACAAAGGCTACAAGAGTTTGGGACAGACTCTTTGATTTTACTTGAGAAAATGGGGAGGTGAGATTTCAAAGATAAATCATAGTAACGGCAACTCACTTCAGGGTATCATCTACGTAATCCATTTTTGTTCCCACGACATGCATGAGAGCCTTAGGTTCGATCAGAATTTTTACACCCTTTTCTTCGACCAGCTCATCAAATTTTCCCTTCTCATCTGTCCACGGGGAAAAAACTTCATACCAGCAGCTAACTAATAGAATAAGAGTGCTAAAGATGTATGCCAAAGAGACTGACCAAAATGTCTAACAAAGAATTGTTACGATTTCACAATAAGATATAAAAGACAAATAAACGAAACAAGCTGTGATGCTCTCCTATAGTACTGCAGAAAGTAACACGGAAGCAAACAAACCGTGAACAAGACGATCTGATGAAAATCTAAACCTAAATACCAATAAATATATATCCAGATGAAAAATGTGCAACCGGAAAGTAACAAATTGGGTATATAGACGTCTTCCATGGAAGTACGCTATACAGTATACACTATACAATGATGTCGACAATGAAGAATCACCATAACGTCTAGTTAGTTAGCAAGCACAAACAAGTGAAACTATTTCCAGATCACCCTCCCCAATAAATATTGAAAACCCAGATGCCACGCCAAGATAAAAGCAAGACGTCGTTTCATTGAATTGTTTTGTTACTTAGGCTCCTTATTTAAGAAAAACTCTTGCAAGCCAAGTTTAACTGCTTGTTTGAGGAAATCTCTCCCATGCCAACTCTTTTTTAAGAGGCCAACGAATGACTACGTCAGATTATTAACCATCCAATAATGTAATCTAAATAATATTTTACAAGCCACAACCCAGAAATTAAAATAAAGAGTGCATTCTCAACAAAAGGCTCGTGTTGCCCTAGATAGCCATGCGACTAGAGATGTAACCTGATACAATTATATACATATCCGTTCGTCATCATTTTCTTTATTAAGTGGATACGAATACAATTTTTTTACTTTGGTGGATACATATATTATAATGTTCCGGGCCTAGACCTAGTATGTTAACGAGGATTACTAGCCTACACAAACTTGAGCCCAACATGGCCGCTTGACCACAACAAAAAAATACTTAAAGCCCAGGTTGCCTAGCAATAGCCCCCATTACTTTAACTCATTGCCACACTTTGTAATTAATAGATGTGTCACTATGTTCGGGGTGCTACAATCTTCCCCACTTATACATGCAACCAAGTTTTTAAAAAACATGAGGTTGATCGAGGTGTTTTTCCGGTATGACGAGGCGTAAGCCGCAATCTATAGAGAAAAACTTTCAAAAAACCCATTATTAATCACAACTATATTTTTTGCAACAACAACAAAGCCTTTTCTCACATTAAGGTTGGATACATGGATTCTTTACATCCATTCAGATCTATCTTGGATCATTCTCGGCAGGCTTAGATCCAAATAACTAAGATCCATTCTAATAGTCTCATTTCAACACTTTTGGGCCTTCCTCACCCTCTCTAAACCAGCTCAACATCACAAATCTCGAATTTTCTAACCAGGGCATCATCCGACCTCCTTTGCAAATGGCCAAACCATCTTAAGCGATTTTCGCTCATCTTATTCTCTATCGAAGGTACACCAACTTTCCTACTGATCGCATCATCCCGAATCCGATCTTTTCGTGTATAACTATATTTTTCAAGTTCTAACAATTAAATAGCTTTAATAAAATCATAATTCCATGACATTTCAAGGTTAATTCCAAGTTTCAAATATGCAAATTCGTACTATGTAAGAGCTAAACTATCTCAATTCTCCAACAGCAATAAAAGTTCAAAACATAAACAATATGAGAATCAAAATACATGAAAAGGCTAATGAGAAACAACATCAAAATATAAACAATAATCATGAATCCCTTAGCTTTCGATGCCATTTCTGAAATGTCAAATTCATGGAACCTGAATCATAAGAAGGTTCAGAAAAAAAAGAATCATAGGATAGTCAGAGACAGGTTGCAGTGAACTGGGCAATTTAAATGGTGAATAGGGTAAAAGTTTGAGTGAACTGGGACTGAGTTTTGCTGCAGCCTGCAGCCAAGTCATGAGAGGCTAGAAAAGCAATCTTAATCACAGTTCAGTGCTCAGTGTCACAAACTAGTCCAACTACATATGGTCAGAAAAATCATCCTTGTGTTATTAGAAAAATTGGAGTGATTGTTATTGCTAGACTATTCAAATTTCTCTAGCTGAAATACAATCAATATCACCCTGCAAATCAAATAAGATTTCATACCAAGGATGCAAGGAGTCTGTTTTCAACCTTGGCGAAGGTCACTGTTGCAATATTCGGTCGAATATTCTTATTATGTGAAGTTACTGAATAGAATATTGATATCCGGTCAATATTCGGTCCAACCGAATATTCACGAATACCCGTAACTCGGGTATTCGACCGACGGGTATTCGGTTGAATATTTGGCCGATTCTGCTGAATATTTGGCTGACTATTGTAACAGAATGTTTTTTTTAAAGGCTCCCATTTATCTCGATTTCACCACAAATGTTAAAGCTCCATATATGTACTTTGTTAATTGGTACTTTTCTCTTGGACTCTTATCGGTTGATGATCATATATGTATAAATATATAAGAATATATATTAAATATAATTTTTATATTTAAAATAATTAAAAATGCATAACCGAATAATTCTGAGTATTCTCCCGAATATCGAATATTCTTTATTTAGTGACCCCTCCGATTGAATACCGTACAGACTTATTTAACACTGGCGAAGGCAGCAGGCGATCCAAGGCAGTAGACTTATTTAACACATGCGTTGAAGGTTGCGATAAGCAGCAGTAGCGCAGTAGGCTGTGATGTAGCAGCAGGTGAGCAGTGGGCTGCAATGGAGCAAACCAGAGAGAACTGTGATGGAAACTGCTCTAGAGACCATTAACTCTCAAGGTGATGCACCAGTTAGGAGATGTGAGGGTTGGGATGTTGAGCCGACTAAGAGAGGGCGAGGACGGTCCAAGAAGTGTTAGAAAGAGACCATACGAAGGGATCTTAGTTTTGTGGATATAAGTCCGGGATTTACTCAAGATAGATCTGAATGGAGGCGAAGAATCCATGTAGCCGACCCTACTTAATTGTGGGAAAAGGCTTTTTTGTTGTTGTTGTTGTTGTTGTTGTGATGCCTCAAGAACGCATCACACCTCAACACCTCGAGACACGCCTCATACTATTGAAGTGTACGTCTCACTAGGTGGTGTTTGAGACATACGCCTCGATGCTTCGAAGTGCATTTTTAAAAAATCATGGATGTGCCGGTTTGAACGAGCATCGCCTCCTCCCCCATGCATTAAGGCTACGTCGGTACCGACGCATCACCCATCATCACCACCATGTCCCAGCACCTAACATCAATGTCGAGGTACCCGTCGTGCGCGTCGTAAGCATCATCACCCCATGAGGATCATCGCCACCCCATCCCAGCATCTAATGTCGATGTCAAGGTAGCCATCATGCGCATAGTAAGCATCATCATTGTCACCATATAAGGAGACTGCACAGTCATTGGAACCTTAACCACAGGGTTAGGTGTCGTCACTTTCTTGGTGGGGAATGAAACCCTACATGAAAAGGTATCCCAAATGATAACTGTACTCCCCAATTTTAGGGGTTAATGGATGTCCTGGGAAAATATGAAAGGAGCCATTGCCTCAAAAGTTCTGTATCTAAAGGTGGAAGTTGGGCACAAATGAAGGAGTAAAACATTTGCAATGAACTCCCCTTCCTACAAAGATTACCACAAAAACATTAAGGAAAAATTGTTGACAAAATACGGGACAAATTAACATCAATCCGTCACGTGTGTAGCCGAAGATCAAACAACTCATCAGAAGATGAGTTTTCCGAAGCAGCTGAGAGTTAATGCATCATGAAATTGTCCACTAAGAGAAAATTTTAGGCTTGATTAAATTAGGATTTGTTGTCAAATTAATTTCATCCAATTTGATTCTATTAAGGTTGGTGTCTGATTTGAGTCTATTTTATTCTATTTATGTTGGAGTATTTGTTATGTGCGCCTATTGGGTTGTAGGAGGGTAAATGGATCCTGGCCTATTGGGTTGTAGGAGGGTAAATGGATCCCTCCAGGATCCATTTACCTCATCCAGTTGTTTGGTCCCACATTGTCCAGTGGTGGGACTTGGAAGCTCTGTGGAGGCTATATAAGGAGCACCAGACCTTCTGTATCAGATGAGAAAGTGCAATGCAAAATATGCCCCTTTGAGGGCTTCTCCCGTGGTTTCATCCCGCTCCTCACGAAGTAGGGTTCCACGTAAAATCATGGTGTTTCCATGTTCTATCTTTCTTATTTATGCTCTGTTTATCATTCGCTTCCGCATATTCTATTATCTAACATGGTATCAGAGCGGGTTCGATTCTTGAGGGTTTTATTGTATTCTTTTTTTTTATTTGAGAATCGAGATTTGAGATTTAGTTCTAGGGTTCTTGTTGGAATCCTAAGTTCATGAAGATTGAAGAATCGGATCTTATTCCTCGATTTTCGTTTGAAGGATTATGATTCATAGAGGTTCTGCAGTTTAATTTTTAAGAGTTCGTGGGAAACCCTAATTTGGTTGAGTTCTCTATCGAAGTACATTGCATCTCCACAATTCAGATCTTATGTTGCTTTCCGCTCTAGGAGATTAGATCAGGAATCTCCAAGCAGTATCAAGCTTTCTACGCCACCTACAAAGAGAAGAACCTCGCAGGGTTGCGCTCTGGTCGGCGGTCCAAGCATCCTGCAGCACCTCGTGCGCGCAAGCTGTCCCTCCAACAACTCAGGCGGTTCCTCCCTCCATCGTGCGCAGGCGCGCACAGCAACTCCAGGTGGAGATCTTGCCCTTGTCGCTGACGCGATACTCCCCCTCTTGGTATCCCAGGCGCAGGCGGTGGTGGAGAGCTTTATCCAGCGAGCGGCGAGTTCTCCCTTGCGCAACTCACCGCGCAACTCCTCGGCGGCGAATCCCAGACGGAGCAGCAACTCTCACCCTTGGCGGCGATCTCATGTTCGTGCTCCTGGCGGCGCAGGCAATCACGACGTAGCCCCGATCGTACGTGCCAGCCCTTCCATCGCAACCCCTTGGCGGCCCTCAACTCCACGCTCACCACTTCCCGATTCCTCGACGGCGGCCAACGCGTGCCCTAGCCGATGTCGGCGATCCACATGGCGCGCAAGAAGGCGACGGTGGGGCTCAGACTCGACAAGCGATCCCAGGCAGTGCGAGCACCTCCCATCTGGCGGTGCTTCATCCATCGTGCTCATGTCCTGCTGGCGACGTTGAGGCGAAGCTCCCCCCCTTGTCTTCCTCCAGGCGGCGGCAAAACGAGACACCCCAACAGGGGGGCAGCAGGCGTTAAAGAAGAGGGTTCCCCCCCCCCCCCCGTGGAAACCCTAAGCGTTATGTTTAAAAAAATTTATCCGATTGAAAGAAAATGAGGGGTCCGATTGAAAAAAAGGAGAGGGGGCCCTGCAGAGAAAAAAAATGTTTATTGATATGGGCCGATGGTTCAAAAGAAAATGGTAGAGGCCCATTGAAACGAAAAAGGGCGGCAGGCTCAAGTGAACCGTATGCCAAGATTTAAAAAAAAGCAAGCGAAGAAAAAAAAGACGCGTACAAATCAAAAGCCGTACGCATTTTTGAAAACAAAAAAAAAGTAAAATGAAATGACGGCTATAAAAAAAAGGTTGAAATAGCCGAGAAAAAAATTTTTGTTTAAAAAAAATGGACAGCTTAAAAAATTTGAAAAGCTGCAAGAATCTCTTTGAGTATGTTTTCTCCCCATCATTGTTGTCTTCTCCCAACTTGGTCGACGTCCATGTTTTCCGAAAAGAATGGGAGAAAGGGGGAGTATATGTAGAGTCACAGGTCTATTCTCCAGATACAGATTTGTCAGACCAGCCGGATTGTTCAAACTCTACAGTTGATGATCAGACTCGACGTCAGATGTTTCCGAGTCTCCAGTTTCAGACACGCACATGGATGCGGTCTCCCTTTCAGATGGGCAGATGTTTTGCCATCGTTTGTTCAGTGGTCCCCATCATTTTTCTTCTTGTTGTTCGGCCAGAGTTTTCATGTGAGCCATAGGGACTCCAGAGTAGAGGACCATTCCCTATGCCATGTTGGTAAGAGTATTTATGTGGTATCATAGGTGCACCAGAGTAGTGTACCATTCTCTGAGCCAGATGAGAGAGACCCAATTCTCCGACGAGGAGACTCCAGGCACAGTTTCAAACTCGATGGTCAGATTCCGAGTCTTCAGTTGACTCACACTCCAGTCCGTTCGTCCTCCTCACCTGCACGACATGAGAACCAACGTCCTCGACTGCAGCAGTTGTGCGCGTTGGGTTGATATTGTTCGTAGTGTCCTGTAGCGTTGAGTTGAGTCTCTTTCTGTTTGTCGAAGCTGAGCATTGCATGTTCCAGCTTGAGGGGGAGTGTTGGAGTATTTGTTATGTGTGCCTATTGGGTTGTAGGAAGGTAAATGGATCCCTCCAGGATCCATTTACCCCATCCAGTTGTTTAGTCTCACATTGTCCAGTGGTGGGACTTAGAGGCTCTGTGGAGGCTATATAAGGAGCCCCAGACCTCCTGTATCACATGAAAAAGTGCAATGCAAAATATGCCCCTTTGAGGGCTTCTCCCGTAGTTTCATCCCACTCCTCACGGAGTAGGGTTCCACGTAAAATCATGGTGTTTCCATGTTCTATCTTTCTTATTTATGCTATGTTTATCATTCGCTTTCGCATATTCTATTTTCTAACAATTTACATAATGAGATCTTTCCGTGTGGATTGTGTTAGGCAGTGCAGTGTGCTTACCACCTAAAAGATCAGGATTCTAATCCCCTCCTTTGTGTGGGTTGCGTTAGGTAGTCGACAGCCAACATAAAAAACAGTCGAATCTTTCAACATGGATTTAAGCAAAAGTTCATGCAGCTTACCCAGTTTATAGTGGGAGAAGACTTTGCCATTTTAACTAATGAAATCTGATGTGATCTCTAATTAGTTATCAAGTAATTTTCGGGGTCAAGTTAGGGTTCGTGCAATTCCTTTTATTTTGTATCGCACCCCTCTATCATGGTTCAATGTGTGGAAATGGTTGAAGTTTAATCAAATTTTGAATTTTTATCTGATTCTCGAATTCCTAACTCAGCCATGGCCGGTCCCAAGCCCGGGCAAATGAGGAGGGTTGCGCGTTAGGTAGCCGACAGCCAGTGCAGGAGAGATAAATTCTTAAATAGTGTTCTTAAAGTTCTTCTAAGAACACTATTTATGAATTTATCTCGAAACCGTTCGGATCTTTTAAACATGGATTTAAGCAAACATACAGATATCGTTGGGGCGTTCCCTACTTGCGACGCGTTGCATCGCCCAAATGCAATGAAAAATTGGCAAGGGCCGCTACATCGCAGCCTGGATGTAGTTCAAAATTTGCAAGGGTTCTCGCATGAGGAACGCATGCGGGTAAATAAGCTAGTTCCGCTGCATCACCGCCCGGATGCAGGCCAAAATTTGCAAGGGTTCTCGCATAATGGACGCATGCGAGTAAAGAAGTTAGTCCAAAAGAGATTGCAAAGGAAGTTACGGATTGGTAGTTGGAATATCGGTACTTTAACTGGAAAATTGATGGAGATAGTGGATACAATGGAAAGAAGGAAGATTCATATATTATGTCTTCAAGAGACTAAATGGGTTGGAGAGAAAGCAAGGGAGATCGAGAAGACAGGCTTTAAACTTTGGTATCCATGTAAAGATAAGGGCAGAAACGGTGTTGGAGTGGTTGATCATAAAGATCTGAAGGATTGTGTGGCTGAGGTGCAAAGATTTGGGGATCGGATTATTTTGCTAAAGTTGGTGCTTGAAGAAAAATTCCGAATATCATCTCAGTTTATGCACCACAAATTGGTTTAGATGAAAGGACTAAACAAGCTTTTTGGGAGGATTTGGATAAGATTTTACAAGGAATCCCACAAAAAGAGATGGTTTGCATAGGTGGGGATCTTAATGGACATGTGGGAAAAGATGTTTCAGGGTATGCAAGTGTGCATGGAGGACATGGTTTTGGGGATAGAAACGAAGAGGGAAAAGTCATTCTGGATTTTGTAACTGCATATGATCTTTTCATAGCAAATACTCTTTTCAAGAAGAGGGAGGAGCATTTAATTACTTATAAGAGTGGCTCAACTAGAACACAGATAGATTACTTTGCGTTGAGGAGAAGAGATCGGTTGTGTTGCAAAGATTGCAAAGTAATCCCTGGAGAGAGTTTGACAACCCAACATCGCTTGTTAGTCTTGGATTTACAAATAAAAGGGCTGGTAAAGAAAAGGAAGGTTCCTAAGATCACTAGAACTAGGTGGTGGAATCTTCCACTGAAGCAATCAAGCTTCAGGGAGAAGGTTTTAGAAGACTTATCTTGGGATTGTAGCGGCAGTGCAAACGAGATGTGGGAGGCAGTAGCATCTTGTATCCGAAAGGTAGCCAAAGAAATGCTAGGCG
This sequence comes from Ottelia alismoides, assembly GCA_037367405.1. Taxonomy (NCBI): domain Eukaryota; kingdom Viridiplantae; phylum Streptophyta; class Magnoliopsida; order Alismatales; family Hydrocharitaceae; genus Ottelia; species Ottelia alismoides. The sequence continues at coordinate 6,802 of JAZKJV010007725.1, read as the reverse complement.
AGTCAAAAGGAGGAGCTACGGGTCAAAAGGAGGCTTGGTGGTGGAGTGAAGGGGTGCAAGAGAAGCTAAAAATTAAAAGAGCTTGCTTTAAAGCTATGTCTAAGGATAGAACAGAGGAAACTGTCACAGACTATAAAATAGCGAAGAAGGAAGCAAAGAAGGCTGTAAGCGAAGCTAAGTCAAAAGCTTATGAAGTTTTAAATAAAAATCTCGACTCCAAGGAGGGCCAGAAGGATATATTCAGGTTGGCCAAAGCAAGAGAAAGAAAGACTAAAGACCTTTCTCAAGTGAGATGCATTAAGGACGAGGAAGGTCGCGTGCTTGTTACTCAGAAGGATATAGAGACTAGATGGGAGCAGTACTTCCATAAACTTTTCATTGGAGAAGAAAATAGAGAGATCACTTTGGGTGATCTAGTTAGTAGTGAAAGTTACTTGAATCGTGCATGCTATAGACGAATTCAAAGAAAGGAAGTAGAGGAGGCTTTGAAGGTTATGAGACCTGGGAAAGGTGTAGGACCAGATGACATCCCTGTAGAAGTATGGAAAGTTTTAGGTGAGCGTGGTTTGACTTGGCTTACGAATCTATTCAATGTTATTTGGCGAAGCAAGAAAATGCCTGAAGATTGGAGGAGGAGTATCGTGGTGCCTCTTTATAAGAACAAAGGAGACATTCAAAATTGTTCAAATTACAGAGGTATCAAGCTGATGAGTCACAATATGAAAATTTGGGAACGTGTGATCGAAAGAAGGTTGAGGCAAGTTTCCAAGTAAAAGAAAACCAATTCGGATTCATGCCAGGTCGCTCAACTATTGAAGCCATCCATTTGCTGAGAATAATGGAGATTTATAGAGCTAAAAGGAAGAATCTCCATATGATCTTCATTGATTTGGAGAAGGGCTTATGATTCCGTCCCACGAGAGATACTATGGAGAGTTTTGGAGAAGAGACAAGTACCCGTCCTATACATTAATCTCATAAAGGATATGTATGATAGGGCTTTATCTTGTGTAAGGACCCCGACGGGGAAGACTGACTATTTTGATATCAACATTGGTTTACATCAGGGTTCAGCTTTGAGTCCATTTCTTTTTACTTTGATTATGGACGAGTTGACAAGTCACATTCAGGATGAGTTACCTTGGTGTATGTTATTTGCTGATGATATTGTGTTGATTGACGAGACTAGAGATGGAGTAAATGAGAAGCTTGAGTTTTGGAGACATGCATTGGAGACTAAAGGTTTTCGTATAAGTAGGGCTAAGACGGAATATATGGAATGCACCTTTGATGGAAGCAATGGTGAAGGAATCGAGGTAAAGATTGGTGACGATAACATTCAGAAGAGAGATTCTTTTAGATATCTGGGATCTATTTTGCAACATGACGGGGAAATTGATGGAGATGTTACTAATAGAATAAATGCAGGCTGGCTAAAGTGGAGAGGAGCCTCCACTGTTCTCTGTGATAAGAAAATTCCTTTAAAAATTAAAGGAAAGTTTTACAAAGCAGCCGTGAGACCTGCAATGCTTTATGGTTCTGAATGTTGGCCTGTGAACCATAGACATGTGCAGAGAATGGCTGTAGCAGAAATGAAAATGCTAAGATGGATGTGTGGACATACACGTAAAGATCGGATTCGGAATAATGCAATCAGAAAGAAAGTTGGTGTAGCTCCGATCGAGGATAAGATGCGAGAAAACCGCTTAAGATGGTTTGGTCATTTGCAAAGAAGGTCAACTGATGCACCGGTTAGGAGATGCGAGTGTTGGGATGTTGAGCCGGCTAAGAGAGGGCGAGGACGGCCCAAGAAGTGTTGGAAAGAGACTATACGAAGGGATCTTAGTTTTTTTGGATTTAAGTCCGAGATTGACCCAAGATAGATCTGAATGGAGGCGAAGAATCCATGTAGCCGACCCTACTTAATTGTGGGAAAAGGCTTTGTTGTTGTTGTTGTGTCTCGAATTCCTTTCTACCTCAACGTATTGTTATGTTTCTCTTCCAAAACCCATGCAACCAACGTGTTCTACCTTCTTCCTCTCCTCCAAATTTAATCTCCACCCAAAATTCCCTTTCTGCATCATCGTCTATCTAGCTACATCCTTAGGAATCATGCATCTCACTCCCGAGCTTAGGAATCACAACCAAGAAAATGTACATAAGGGATCAGGACAAACAATATGGAAACCATGGGGACATGTTTGACTACCATGCAGATGCATCCTCATCATCCACAACCTCCCACAATCGATCATGGCTTCATACTTGCATGTCTAGCCCTCCAATCTATCTTCCAATATTCGATTCATATTTAAATTTCACCTAAAGAGAGCTTACTACCAACCTCATTAACTGTCAATCTCAAATCCTCACAAAACTCCCATATTTTCTCCCCCCTTGGTAAGATCAGTATATCCTGACCACAAAAAATAACAAACTATTTGTCAGTCGGTCCCACTACGGCACCGAGTATGCTATACTCGTTCAATATGTGGGTTATGGGGTATACTCGGCCGAGTAATCCGCATATGTGGCCGCATTTGGTAACTCACTACTCCTCCGCCACTTTTTGATCCACATGCGTTGTTCCTCCGCCATCTTTTTTTTCCCTACCAAGGTCTGTTGATTGCTCCATTTAGCCCTAAATTTCTCTATTTTTTTAGATTCAGCAACAAATTCAGCAACGACTCTTTATTCTTTAGATTCTCTAGCAATAATTCTATTTTTTACATTATCTCATAACTGCATGAATATAGAATAAATTACATGTATTTATCTTAGATCTTTTTAAGGATAAAATGAATATAGATGTCGGATTTGCATGGATCTTTATAACTGCGCAGAACAATTTACAAGTATTTAATTTAAATGGTTGAATTTTTTAATATTTGACTTTGAGTAGACAAATACACCATTTACTAAAGTACAAAGGTTCATAGCTGTGTTTACCAACCATGTTACACTTCAAAAAATGTTACCTTTCAATTTGAACAAGGATATCTACCATTTTTTCTATCTTCAATCAATTTACAATATTTTTACTCTCTCCATCTTTAACTTAACATCTTTATCTTTTGGAAATGGATGACTGTTGGGAATACTTTGGTTGATATCACATTGTACAAAAAAAGTCTTCACTTCATATTTCTTCCATGTTATATTTTATTAAACATTGTTAAGATAAATACAACATTGACTCTTTTATGTAATTTCAGTTTCTTTGAGTACTTATCATGTAATTAACCCAAGGGCTATTCTCCTATATAAGAGAGCCCTCGGGTACGTCTAATGCAAGTCATTCTTTTCTCCCATCATGGTATCGGACCAACGGTCCTAGATATCCTGTTAGAAAATCAACATGCAGAAGCGAACATGAAGAAAGATAAAGAAATATAAAGAAAACGGGATTTTTACGTGGAACCCTACTCCCTAAGGAGCGGGATGAAACCACGGGAGAAGCCTTCAAAGGGGCGTGTTTCTCTATTGCTTTTCTCATCTGTTACAGGAGGCCTAGGGCTCCTTATATAGCCTCCACAGGACCTCCAAGTCCCACCACTTGACAATGTGGGACTAAACCACTGGATGGGGTAAATGGATCCTGGAGGTATCCATTTACCCATCTACAACTCAATAGGCGCACTACCAAATACTCAACACTCCCCCTCAAGCTGGAGTATGCAATGCTCAGCTTGGACAAACAAACAGAAAGAAACTCAACTCACACTACAGGACACTACGGACAATATCAACCCAACGCACACTTGTTGCAGTCGAGGACGTTGCTTCTCATGTCGTGCAAGTGAGGAGGACGAACGGGCTGGAGTGTGAGTCAACTGAAGACTCGGAATCTGACCATCGAGTCTGAAACTGCGCCTGAAGTCTTCCTCGTCGGAGAACTGGGTCTCTCCCATCTGGCTCAGAGAATGGTGCACTGCTCTGGTGTACCTATGATACCACATGAAAACCCTTGCCCTCAATGGCATAGGGAATGGTCCTCTGCTCTGGAGTCCCTATGGCTCACATGAAAACTCTGGCCTGACAACAAGAAGAATGATGGGGACCTCTGACAATGATGGCAACATATGCTCATCTGAAAATGACCGCAAACTCGTGCGTGTCTGAAACTGAGGACTCGGAACATCAATCGTCGAGTCTGAAACTGAACTGTAGAGTCTGATCATCTAGCTGGTCTGGAGACTGATGTCTGAATCTGGAACGCAAGACTTGTGACTCTACATATACTCCCCCTTTCTCCCATACTTGTCGGAAAATGGCATCGACCAAGTTGAGAGAAGACAATATAATGGGGAAAACATAAACATGAAATTTGTGGCTTTCCTTTTTTTTAAGCCGTCACTTTTTTTAATGATTTTTTTCGTAAGCTGTTTCATTTTTTAAGGCTTTTTTTTTGCATTTTTTTGCTTGGCGTACGGCTTTTTCTTGTACGCGTCTCCTTTTTTCCAAAAACAATTTTTTTTTAAAGTCGTATCCTCATTTTAATTTTTTTTAAATGACTTCTCTTTTTTTTCTTTGTATGCTAGGCCTACTGGGCCCCTTCTCCCTCTCCTCTCCTTTCTTTTCCTCCTTTTTTTTAAACCATGCTCAGCAGGTCCCTTGGGCTTTACAATATTTTTTTTTAACGCCACAGGCCTTTCTCTTTTTTTATGGGGCCCACTACTCCTGTCTACGGTTCCCAATGTGGGAACCCTCCTTACGATGGAGCGTCGCACCCCCCCCGATGGGGGTTTCCCGCCTGAGAGATAAGATGGCTCGCGAGGAGGCGGAGGGCCTTGCGTTGTTAGGGCTCCGCGCGAGTGAGGAAGGTGCGCCTGTGGAGTCTCGCGAGATGGAGAAGAACCTGGAGGAGGCGGCGCTTGCCGCCAGGATCGCCTGGATGCGAAATAATGGCGTCGTCGAGATCTCCGGTGGAGTGTTCGCCTTCGCCTGGGAGATCGGGCGAACACACGGATGGGAACCGCATGTGGCCACGCGGTGGAGCTCCACCGCCTGGAGTCGCGCCGCTTGGCTGGAGATGGCATCGCGCGCTGGGGAGAACTGCTCCTGGGGATCGCGTGAGATCTCCGGCCTTTGCCGCCTGGATGGTTGTCGCGAAGGTCGCTGTTGGCGCGAGAAGATGATCTGTTGGAGATGCGCCACTGGTCGACAATCTTATGCGCATGAGTTTTCTACCACGAGATCGGGTGCTGTGCGGCACCTTCTCCTCTATTGTGATGCACAGATCTGTGCGGCAACTTCTCCTGGGTGCCGCCATATGCGGCTGCCTGCGGATGAAAGATGTCGCGCCTGTAGCTTCGGCCTGCGAGCGGAAGGCCCTTAACATTTGGATGGCTCCATGGCCTGTGGCAAAATCTGGTTCCGAACTGAAGATCGTAGAACTGAAACCCCAAACTGTGTGCCAGACGCCGCGAGGATCGCCAGACAGAAATCAGGGTTTCAATCGAAACCCTCAACTTTGATAGAACATGGCTAAAACAGGGCAGAACCCTTCTTGACGATGACAATCATGAACAACTGAACTTTACGAGCAATCTTCAACAATAATTAAGAACTGAATCTCGAAATAAAAATAATCATATAAAATCCTCGAGAATCGAACCCGCTCTGATATCATGTTAGAAAATCAACATGCGGAAGCGGACATGGAAAAAGATAAAGAAATATAAAGAAGACGGGATTTTTACGTGGAACCCTACTCCCTAAGGAGCGGGATAAAACCACGGGAGAAGCCCTCAAAGGGGCGTGTTTCTCTATTGCTTTTCTCATCTGTTACAGGAGGCCTGGGGCTCCTTATATAGCCTCCACAGGGCCTCCAAGTCCCACCACTGGACAATGTGGGACTAAACCACCGGATGGGGTAAATGGATCCTGGAGGCATCCATTTACCCATCTACAACTCAATAGGCGCACTACCAAATACTCCAACATATCCCACCCAAAACCCTAACCCTAGACACCCCCCCCTCTCCGGTGCCGCCATCGCCTGCCCGAGGCACCGCCTCGCCCCAGCGCCCCCTCTCGGCGCTCCGCCTCGTCCCAGGGGCCCTCCCTGGCTCTCCAGCGGTGTCCTAGCGCCCCAGCGGCGCCCCTAGCGACGCACCCCTGCCCCGGCGACCTCCCGCCCCTGCGCCGCCCCTAGTAGGCCACTCGACCTCTCCAGCGCCCTCACGCGCCTGGGCGGCCCTTGCTGCCCCCACGTGCGGCCACTGCCGCCCTTCCGAGCGGCACCTCCGCGGGATCTGTGGCAACCAGTGCCTCCGGCAGCCACCGCCTCCGCCTCCAGCGGCTTCTAAGAGTCCCCGCGACCTCCTGCGGGTACGGTTGTCGCAGCCACCGCCTCCCGGTTGTTCCGCAGTGACGTTGGTTGATAGCTTCAGCGCTTGAACGAGGATTAGGGATATGTGTATGAGTCTACACATACAACCTATCCCTCATATGATATTGTAGACCAATTATATTGGTTACCTCTGTCGGTCTGTGGCTCTTCTTCAATCATGTCTGAGAACAAGGGTGACGTCTTTACATCTTCGGGTGCCTTCAAAGGCCCGGCCCCAATAGTGAAGATGGACGGGACCAACTATGAACTTTGGTCCATGCAGTTTCGTACCCTGATGCAGTGCCATAATAAGGAGCACATCCTGACAGACTCCGAGCCGGAAGACAAGACTGGAGCGAATGCAACGTGGAAGAAAGACGATGCTTATGCACGGATATGGCTCTCTGGGACGCTGACTACAGAGATTGCTAATGATATTGTGAATCAACCAACAGCAAAGGCTATGTA